>JARFIW010000090.1:2612500-3812500 GCA_036346225.1 Platerodrilus igneus
TAAGCATTTGTAAAAAATTCTCCAGAAAACCTAAAATATTGGAAATACTTTTTCTTAATTGACCTCAATTGTCTTCAAGGTCATTTGAAGGTCATGGCCAAGGTCAAGGTCAGTTATAGGATTTTGTGCACTTTCCGAATCCGCAATAAAAAATAGGGGTGTCTATTTGAAAAAGTGAACTTGACAACGATTTCACCTTCAAGGTCATTGTCAAGGTCATTTAAGGCCACATCCAGATAGCTGGAGGATAATCCTAAATATTTTGTATGAAAAGTTTTTCCAAAAAATGCGGTCAAGAAAAAATATTTTAGGGTTGCGGGACTTTTGGATAACCCGGTATATATATATATATGGATATATAATATATATATATATATATATATATATATATATAGTGATATGACAACACTTGCACGTTAAAGCGCCGCTAAATTAGTGTTGTGATACATGTACAGCAAACTGTAAAATTTAAAATTACTGATTTACCTTTTTTCTAACTTCTCTTTACCGGGCTAGCTCAACGGAGGTAATGAAAATTACAAAACGAAATCAAACACAGCATCTATACAGCATCTATACAGTCAAAAATAAAAATGTTCCTCGCCTAATGTTGTTTACAATTTACAGAACTCAAATCTCTTCTCTTGTGGAAAGTTTGCCTGGTTTTTATTTCCACATTGTTTTTGGCCAAAAATTCCTTGACAGATAGTCTATTTAAAAAGTCAACGTGTTTCGAACCCTGATCATAAACTTTCTAGTAAATATCCTTGCAAAAAAAGTTATTATATGATAAAGACTTATTCTACCTTAAATTGGAATGACAAATATTTAAATATCAGTCACAAACAAATCAATCTAAAAGTAATACTTGCAAAATCTAGTAAGCGCTTATCCAATTTGTAATTAACAGTATTAAATACCTTCTGCTTCTATTTTTAAATTGACGTTCAAATCCCAGTTTATAAAATCGTCTATATTCACTTATAATCCCCATTTCAAATATCATTACAAAAAATGCATCTTTGATTTAATAATTAATGTAGCTTTAAACTAGCTCTTTGTATTGAAGAACGTTCCATCTTCATTGTATATTACAAAATTAAATAACTGCATTTAATAACTTCCATATTTCAAATTACTTCATATGTAAACTCTGCATGTTATATTGACGTTACTATCAACGTTACTTTTACTTGAAGCGAAATTATGAATTATTATATTGTCGATCGGGTAATTCGACATGAATCAAATTAGTCAAATCGAATGACTGAAATTGAATCACTGAATGAATGCTCTTTAATAAAGTTTTCGTTTATATACCTTTATCTAATTACATAATGGTTTTCCTGAGTTTTCTAGATTTTACGGAATTGCATTCTAAAAATTATACACCTACTGATGCAAGGTTTCTGGAAATTCCTCATTAGTTTCGACTCGCGTTACTTATTTATAATAGTGACGCGCGCCGTCCGCCTTTTTCTAACACAAGGGGGTTAATGGTCGCATTGCATTCCTTCACTAATACGTAAGGCTATTGAACCACGTACTTATCCATTTTGTGGGTTTTTTATTACATTTTAGTGTTAGTGCTGCTTCTTGGAATAAACGTTTGTTTTATTTAATTAGTTTATACATTTCTCATTAACTGACGTATACTCAGGAAAATTCGAAAAGAACTCATTATTTAAAAATGAATTTGTTATATACACACGGAAGCCATATTATATGATTAGTTAATTAAAGCTTTAATTGCTTTCCCAACGGGTTTTGCACATACAAAAGATATGCATTCTTAACGATTGAAAAATATTTGCTTTCGCAGTAAACTAAAACACGTTTTTAATACACATAATTATTTATTTTATGCACGGAAAATGCATTTTTGTAACAAACTAATGGCAAATGCCTTAAAAACAAATTAGACGACGTTTAAAATTTGTAATTTTAATTGTTTTATTTTCTAAGATACTGAGTGATTTGAACCAGGTTTCAAATGCCGTTTGAAGTAAAAATTTCAATAATGTAGAGGCATTTACCTTATTAACAAAGAACTTTGTAAGCTGCGTAACACTTACAGTGAAATTTGCTTTGAAGCTATAGTTTAAGCTGAAGTTTGGTAACTGATACTTTGTTTAAGCAAAAACGCATACAAGTAAAATATTTTGTATGCACTATGCAATGACACTAAATTTACAGCGAAGAATACATTTTAGAAAATTACTTTAATAGCATTGTGACAGTAATTAAGAAATATATGGAATATTCTGGAAGGTATGCTTATATCGATAAGAAAGAATTATTGATAGATATCGCATAGAACCGTTCTCGAAAGCTTTGATGAGACACATTGAATATTTCTGTCCATTTCTTCTGTATAAAAGAAATGTCGTGTATAAGTGTGAATCCCATTGCGACCGTTTCTATAGTTTGAACTCAGTTCTAATGAACGTTCGATGTACATAAATTAATCTCAAGATAAATTCGCTTATGTGATATAAATGTGATAAATAAATAAAATACCAGTGAGATTAGTGTCATGATAGTCTTTAATTCGTCCTATTTAGAAGATTAAATTACTGCCTACTAATGGTGACTAAGCTATTGTTAACGTAAACAAGACTATAGATAAACGTGATTGTAAAGAATAATTATTAGACTTGTATTTATTGGAATTAAATACCAATGGAGAATTAGCGAATATGGTACAGTATTTTAGATACTACCTCAACGCAAACAAAATATCATATTGCAAGTTTCGAAAACGTGGTAACGTGTAGCTGAGGCATCAAAGTGTCTGAAATCGAAAGGAATAAAGCCATTAAACCAACAGATTGATTGACAGTTGCAAGGGTGCACTTAAAGAACAAAAACCATACAAAAGCGAAAAATCTAGAAGACTTGAAAACAATTAGACTACATATATAAAATCGCACAGTTCGGCAGTGCAGTCATTTTCAACTGATGTATGGAGTCGCGAGTATGATATAAATTGAATAAAGTGTCAAAATAAATCAATGTACAAATATTTCTTCCTTCTTGGTCCATTAATGGAAAATAATAAACGAAAGAGTTCGCGGTACATAATGTTGTTCTTATATATGATTTTTGTAAATTTCCTTAGTTGGGGTCGTGCACTTATTACATTATATATTTCTGACCATTAATAATATTAGAAGCATTACTAAACTGCTTATAGCAACCTCTGATATTAAAGCGCTTGGTTCACTTGTTATTTTCGCATAATAAACTGCAATTTATTTGTTCTCTGAAAATTAATGCGCTAAATTGTACGTATAAGAGTTTTATTGTAATAATAATTACTTCATTATTACTCAATAAAACAAACGTGCTAGATAATAATATACAAAGTGTTAAGGACTAAATACTGGACATTTTGAAAAGGTTGAGCTAAGTATTAATATTTATATTATTACATGCTCTATTATAATCAGATTTTAGATAATATGATATAAAAATAGAGTAAAAGTCAAATGTTTGTAACCAAACCAAACTAACAAGTATGAGTGTGTTAATTAAAGCTAACAAGTCAAATAATGAATCAAATTTATATATAGTTTTCTGCAACACAATAATTTGCATTAGTCTGATTTGTTTTTCACGTAATCGCTTTATTAATAAATAAATCTTAGTACTTAGCTTTAGTTGGGGAAGGTGGGCTAAGATGACAAACTTAAGCTTCAAATATTTTTCCTGACGTTATTAAATGCTTAATGAAACCGAAATTTACATGAAGACATCTCTTAACCTCTATATTCAATAAATAAATATATAAATGCTTTTAGTTCCTCATGAAATACAAGAAACGTCTGCTTAGGTAAACGTTTCCGACATCTTGCTCCACTTATGGGGTAAGATGACAAAGCGTGTTTGGTAAGATGACCAATCAATATGTAACAAATATCATAGCTAAAACTTTATTTAAAAAAAAGAAAGATTGATAAAGTAGTATTTACCTTATCATATTACAAAAGTTAAAAAAAAAGCTAAATATTATATAGAATAAAATAAAAATTTTAAAAGTTAGTTATAAAAATTAATAAAATTCATAGAGAAGAATCTCATTTTCAGGGTCGGGTAGTAGCTTCATTTTTATCCCATCCAAAACATTCGGCATTTGCCCAAAATGTACAATAGCAGAACTTAGACCATATTTCATCGTTTCTCTTTTTATAATAATAACATTTCAGTATCGTAGTCATCTCATACTGAGTAAGGTATCTCGTATTCTAATGATTCATCAGATGAAGAGAAAATCGATTGATGCTCTATAATTTTTTTTTGTATATTAGTTATTTTTGATACTTTAGAACATAGAGCTTTCCATTTCAATCGTTTCTGTTTTTTAGTTCTAGAAATTCTTCTTCGTTTTCCTTTTATTCAAGAGCTTGTTTTACAGGTGTTTCAAAAATTTGATAGATAAGTTTCTTTCTTGGTTTTCTGGTTGATTTCCTGCTGGCAATTAAAAAGGGAGGAGGAGCTGAGAAAATAGAAATCTGTAGAGGAATGTATGATAAGAAGGTTGATAGTGGTGAAGGAAGAGCAGAGGAAATAGGTAGCTGTGGAGAAAAGGATGATGAAGATGTTGGTGGTTGTGTAGAATGAAGTTTGAAAATCTTCGTCTGTGAAAATATTACTGTCGAAAGTTCAATGACAATAGCTCTGAAGATATTAGGTTACGAACAATCTAGTCAAACATAATCATAAAATACCATGTTAAAATGTATCAGCCCAGTTACTAAGTAAAAATTAAGCACGTATTAAACTGTAGGTAGTGCGCAATAAAATGACTATACAAAGAGATGCCCCTTGAAAGCAAAGAAAGTGGGGGAATAACAAAAGTTAGATAACCGATAGGAAACAGCAAATGTATACAACCATTTGGGCTAGGAAGTAAGCCAACAGGCGTTAAACGGGGTGATATCCGCGGATTATTCAACATTAACCCTACATAGCACAAAAGAAGTTGTACATATTGATTCCGATAGCACATCAGAGGAAATAAATTACCTATCGGACAGTAAACCCGCTCCTGGCTTCATAGAATTTCGTTTCACATAAAAATTCCGCAGTAACTGATAGCTATTTATAAATTGTTTTTTCTGTTTGGTTGGTGATCTGTATTTATAAAGCGGCTACATGGTTTAGTTTGTTCGCGTATGACTTCTAAGCCCAAGGTACCGGATTCGATTCCCGGTTCGGACCGCTTGAAAAATGTTAGGCGAGCATTTTTCACAAAAAGTGCACTTGTTCAGATATGGTAAAATATAGGTCCCGTGTATAAGTGTTGTCGCGCACGTTAAAGATTCCTACTTTGCTTGGAATACGAAGAATTCGGAAAAATTCAAATTTTCCGGGTAAAAGACTTGCTTGCTGGCCACTGCAGTATCTTCGGTGGAGCATTGAAAAAAATCAAATGTAGGGTCTGTATTTATGACGGCGGCTTCGCGGATCAAACCGGTTCGCGTATTGCTGCTGATGTCAAGGTTTTTGTGTGTAAGTGTTGTCACGCACGTTAAAGATCCTTATCTTGCTTGGAATAGCAAGGGTTCTGCAAAATCCAAATTTTCCAGCTTAAAAAACTCACTTCCTGACCAATGTAGTACCTTCGGGTGGAGCATTGAAAAGTAAAATGTAGGGTCTGTGTTTATAAAACCTGTTACATTAGATATTGAAGAGATTATAAAAATCAGCCCATAAATTTAGTACAGTATTGAAAGCCTTTCAAGGTAAGTGTTATTGATGAGCTAATTTGAAATTGCCCCTATTTAATGTTTACATTTTTTGGTTTTTTTCCATTTTTTAATATTTCTACATGGATCCACTCCTGCATTACTGTAGTTAGCCGGTACGTTCCCAATTTGTTACAGGATTTCCGCACCTTCTGGAGAATTCCAAATTTAATAATTTAACGCTTTATTCGTCCATTACAAATATTAGGATAAAGCAATTCCGTTCTATATATATATATATATATATATATATATATATATATATATATATATATATATTTCGGATCAAGTATTTATGTATAAATGTAATTTTGAACTCTTTCAGAAGAAGTTAGGTTTATCACATTTCTGTGTGGGTCAGTGTGTTCTCTATATTTGCATACGAACTTTTAATGCCTTTCTTATTTGACAAGACTACAAGAACGTCAACTATGGAAATCGTATGGCATCTATGAGTCGCCATTAATTTCAAGCAGCGACAAAGCTTCGCATTGAAAATAATGTTGCCGCGGATAAGAATTGAACCCGCAGTCCACTTAACCTATGGGTCAAATGTTGACTTATTTCCACGCTTACTAATTAAATTAAAAAACAAGCATGGATTCATACAAGAAGAATAACTTTTTAATAATGATATACATCGATTTAATTTTTTTTCTATGTTAATATTAGTTGCCTGAATTTTAACCAACACAATAATTTACCGTTTCAAACAACACCAAAAATTTTAATTAGGTATAATGTATTTCTATTTATATTTCTATTTATAGTTTTATATCATATAACGAAAACTGCGTCAATGAATATGATGATGAATCATAGTCCGTCTAGATTAGGATACATGTTAACTACTGTGTAAACAAGCAATTATGTCTGAATCATTAACTTTTTAGCACTCAAATACATAGTACTATAATAAGGCACGTATGTATATTTATCTGTCAATGCTAATGCTATTATATAAATATTCTAGTGCATTTACCCGTTTACAAGGCGACAGCCATGATAAACCAAGTCTCAATGTATTAAGACTTGATTTCTTGCTAACTGATGTTTAAATAGCTAAATTGTTAGATAATAATAGATAAGTTTCTAAAGTTCCTACTATTGCACCATAAAGTACATTTATTGGTTCATTGCTAAAGGCACGTCGTTTAAAAGTAATATTAGTTTAACTGATACTCAAATTAAATAAACAAATGACCTGTTACCTACCTACCTAGCACTGGCGGACCTTCTAAGAAGATACTGCACCCAGTGCTAAACGAGGAAGTTGGTCGACGGATACCAATCCGTTTCCAATTAAATATTAATGAATAATTTTGCCTGGCATGGAGAAAGTAATTCGGGCATAGGGAACGAAATCAATATATAAATTCTTGGTTACTTTGCACTTTCTCCATGCCAGGCAAAATTATTCATTGATACTCAAATACTTATACAATTTGTTTCATACTTTCCACTTTAGATGGAATTTCTTTTATATCAGCTACTTTTATATGATTTCCAATCACTTTATGACTATTTCTAAAATGTTCTACGTTCATTTTACGACTAAATTAAAATCTATCCTTTTTTATTCATTATTCGTTTACTTAGATTCTGCTCAAATCCTCCAACAACACCCAGTATATTAGGCCTTCCTACAATAAAATACGCTTCTAGTAATTTTCAAGTTCAAATCTATTTGTTCTAAATTGAAAGTTTATTCTATAAATTAAATAGTCTATACCCTGTTTTACGTATCCGTGAACTGGCTGTACATTGCGATAATTTGTAATTACTTTCTCTATTGTTTTAATTTAAAACTCGTTGAAATGAGGTATTGGACTATCCGATAAAACCGTCTTTCAAGTTTCTTAATTACGTTTGATAACAACAATATTACTTTGGCTCTAGTTATTAGTTAAACGAAATTAATTTTCACTTTCTTTTCGATATACACGCCTTACAGCGTGGTAGGTAATGATGGTTTTATAAACCTGTACTTTTTGGCGTAAATAAATTAACCTTTTTCGTAATTATTGTAACTTTTTCCTCCGGTATACCTAACAGCCCATTGCTTTGCCGCTTTTTTTTGTTATGGGAGGACACCCCCACCGCGGGATTTCGAGCTCCTCTGCTCCGCCCTATCATTAGTGAAGGTGTGCACCAAACCTACACCGTGGAGGGTCGGGTGAGTGTTTAAGCACTATTTTCTTGTATGGGTCCTGCAAAATTGGTCAAAAGAGTATATTTATCAGGCTCCACGTATTGAATAAATTCAGAATTTTTAAAATGACTATCGTCAAGTGAGATAATATTTATTATTAATATTGTATTTATCGTGACCATCTTATATGTTTAATTTTATATTTACAATGATTTAGAGCTGTGGTTTTTAGTGTTGCGTTTGGTTTTTTTCTTGCTAAATAGTGTAAGGGGTATATACCTAGAAACGGCAGCTCACCATTTTAAAAAAATGTTTTCTTTTGATTTTATCGATATGTGTAGCTTGTAATTATTGATTGTCTATTTTTTTGATACTACTGTGCTTCTGTACATATTTTTTTAATTAGAGGTTTTCTTTTGTGTATATTTAGTTGTGAGTTGTGAATGAGTGTGTGTATTTTTATTTCAGGTGTATGTGCAATATCCGCCTACTCACCGACTGAGCCCGGTCAACCTTTCTTTGGTTTTTTTGTGTTAGACTACGTCGATGAATGTAGCAAGTTTTTATTATATTGTGTTCAAAATCTCGATTTACTATTGAAAACATACCTTCTCATCTGTCCTCTTAGCAAACTATTCCCCTTTTTTTATGCGTTTTTTTAATTTGTATTTACTTTATATTTTTCATCACCTGCAAATCTTTCACAACATTACATCCTGTTTTTTAATACTCTCCTTGCATGATTCGTTCACGCAGCATGCCTGCTTCTTTTATGCTTACATAACCTTGTCCACATGTCTTGTACGTGTTCTATATTTTGGGTGAGGGGGGAGAGTTGTTTTTTTAAATACCTTGCGTAATAAATTCACCTCATTACGACATTTCTTAACAAAACCATTACTTTCCTTTGTTTTGGTTTCGACATAGCTAGTGTTGAACAATTGGCCCACCTCCTCTTTTAGTCGCAGGCACAAGCTTCATCTGACGTGTTTTCCAATGGCTTGTATTTCCAGCTAACTCTCCGTTCATCTGACGTGTTTTCCAATGGCTTGTATTTCCAGCTAACTCTTCTTTCATTTGGTTCTTTATAATTAAACTCGTACACTACAATTACAAATATTTCATAATCATGCATGTTTACATTAACCGCAGCTGCATTAGCTTCAAAATAGCTGATTTTTAGAAATTGTGCAGTTCGCAATAAAGGAATTGCATATATGATTATGCTTTAGAACAACACATGTATCAGCGTCATCTATTCTAATGTCTTTGTTTAGCAGTGATTTCGATAGCCACAGATGATGAGACAGTGGAAGTGTAAATTATGAGCAAATTTAAAAAAGCGTTACCTTAAAGTACTTACCTGTAATAAACTGCAACGGCGGTGGCGGCAGGAAAGAGAAGCGGTCGACCAATTGCGGAACTCAAACGTTCATAGCATGGAACAAAATGGAGAAAAAAAAGAAGTAAAAATTAATTAGTAGTAGAAAACCCAGGAAATATTCACGCAAAAAAAAATTATACGAAGAACAATAAAGAGAAATTTACAACGAAGGTAAAGAACAAAGCTTAGCGACAGGGCACTTCAGCTCGCCTTGTGCGGTTTTGACTGACTCCATACGTTCATAGCATGGAACAAAATGGAGAAAAAAGAAAAGAGAAAAAAATTAATTAGTATAAGAAAACCCAGGAAATATTCATGCAAAAAAAATTATACAAAGAACAATGAAGAAAAATTTACAACGAAGGTAAAGAACAGAGCTTAGCTCGCCTTGTGTGGTTTGGAGTGACTCAGCATGGAGAAAGTTGGCCCATAAAATGCAACAAGTCACATACTAACTCAAAACTCGACGAATGGACTGTTTACTTGAAACCGCCCAAATACGTTGACGAACTATAAAATCAACCATTTGAATGGCAGTCTGGAAGTATCTCAGATGAACGAAGGTGATATAGAAATCCGTAAAGCGACTTTTACTAGGTAAAAGAGCGGGATATTTCCTGTCGGAACATAAGGGTGCGTGAGGTAAACAACCACCAACCCGTAACGTTCCCTCTCTAATAAAAGGAGACAATTTGCGAAGTCTTTTTTATAACCGATCCAGACTGATGGCGTCTAACTCAATAGAAAAGTGAGTCTGTTGAATATATTTAATCAGGGGGTTCATATCGTTATGGAACTCGAAACAGGACGAAGGTCCAGTGTATTTTGTATATTTTGAACAAAGCGGAGAGTCCAAGCAACAATGCGAATGATAAATTGAAAAGATGAATGACTTTTCAAAATCGTTTCAATCCAAGAAGCGGAGGCGATGGTGTCAAAACAATAGAACGTTTCTCGATGAGAACTTCCGAAGAATTAAAAAGCTGAATGAATGGACTATAAGTGTCGAAGGAGCAATACAGGCAGGCGATGCCGTCCACCATAAAGAACAACGACACAAGTTGGAAGGTAGTAAACCACGTGATCCGACATCGGCAGGATTCTGAGTGAAAGGAATAGGATGCCAAGAAGCGCGAGAAGTGTTCTCATGAATATAGAAAACTCGATTAGGGACGAATGCCTTCTATCGCTGCGGAGGAACGAATCCAAGAAAGAACGACCAAGGAATTAGACCATAAAAAATATTTTTTTCAAAAGTAATATGGGGATCAAAAGTTTTGAGTATTAAGGTAAACAGTTTTGAAGCCAAAGCGGCGGTCAACACTCGAGTACGTGCAAAGAGAGGGAACTAAGCGAACCTCTACAGAGGAAGAGGTAAGAAAACGAACATAAACGACAGCACAATAGCCGCGTTCGAAAGCGTCTGCAAAAGAATGAACTTCACAGGTAGAAAACTGTGGCAGAAGTAACAAGCGTGGTAAAGCAAAGTCAAAAAGTAGTGGTAATTCATGTAAATATCTCTCCCACAAACGAAGTATGCCGGGGGGAAGGAAATCTTTACAGTCTAATTTCAAAGACCACAAACACTGTATTAAATGTTATACCAAAAAAGTTAAAAGATAAAATATATATAGGGTCGAAAATACGGGCTAAGTTGCTCTTAGTACAAGCGGTACACTGTGGCTGAACTAGAAGACAAAAAATATCTGAGGTGAGATTCCATTGAAGACGTAGAATTTTCAGAGGTTGAGTGTCAGGATCTGCAAAGGGGCAAGGTAGTGGGAATCGTTGAGAAGCGGGAAGATCCTTTACTAGTTCCCGACAATTATTATACCATTTAGCAGTTCAAAACTACCTAGTGTTAAAACTGCGCTTGCGTAAAACTAAAGTTGATTCCATAAAGTCACTGCTTGAAGCATAGGACAAAAGAAGCCAACGGAAATGATTTTCTTTCGTTTTCAGCCAACTGCAGACGACTGCGTATCACAAGACAAGGGACGCAATTTACCCCAGAGGTACACTATTTAACTGTAGGTCCTGAATAGGCTCATCAGGAGAAAAACGCCAAACAATTCATTGATGATCACGCTGATTAGGATTAACAGGGATCTGTCTATACATTTGACGAGTACTTGCAGTAATAACCCATTAATAAAAACGAAATTGTAACAAAATTGGGGTAATATCTCGTTGAAACTTGGGCCCAACCAACGAATAATCATCTAAAGACGATCGAGATAGAGTTTTAGCGGAAACTTTGAAAACTACACATAACTCAGTACTTACATTTTCTAATTTCACAATACAATGATACAGGATACAATAAGAAGAGTCAAAAATAGACCCAAAGGTGGCTTAGTTGGACAATTTTCTAAAGATACAGAGCGCTGCACAGTGAGGTCGCTACCAGGAAAGGAAGTTTTGGTTCCTTCAACGGTAAAGCGACGAGAAACCGTCGGCAAAAAGTGTCAACCTAATATTTTTCAACTAAGGATTCATCACTGTGAAGGGTTTAGCGCAAAGAGCCTCTTCAACTTCCCACAATTTCGCAACAACATCTTCTATGGGGAGAAAGTAGACTCGGTCATTCAAAACAAGCTAGTGACTTTATAAGCGGGCGAGGTTGGTATGCCTCCCCCATTAAAACATATAAAAAATAACGTTAAGAGCAATAGAGTGATCACTTGAACTTTGGATACGACCATTTAATAAGACTTTAGGGAAAATATCTACACCAAGTAGTAGATCAATAGGACCCGATTGAGCGAAGAGCGGATCAGCCAGTTTGAGATTAGCTAGATGAGCGAAATTTACCGAATAAGTATTAATACTAGGTAAATTTTCACAAATTTTGGAAAGTACGACAGCTTCGAAATTTATAATAGGTCAGGAATCACCTATGGATTTGAGCGAAACAGCGCCATGCAGAGACGCGGACCGAATGAAGCTAAAACCACTAAAGGTTAGAGAATGCGGAATAGTGTGGAAACCTGAACGTTTCACACTGTTTATATACAGGAACTCATACTACCCGAATCGAGTAAACAACGAAATTTCCGGAAAGAGCCAAAGCGATCAACAATTTACACTTGAACGGTGTAGAGTAACACAACTGAAGGTTTGACAAGAGAGTTAAATAAGACAATATTCGATGTCGACAGGCCACTACTGCTAGACGAAGCGAACATTTCCTCTGAAGCAAGACCAGCGAATAGCTTATAGCGGTCCTGAAGTGCGGAACTAGTAGCAGGAACCGCAGAGGCAGCGGAAGCAGCACTCAAACAAGCCATGTTACTAGGAGCCGTAGCGGGCTTATGTAAAATGAGAAGAAAATGCAATAAGGAATGATGACGTTCATTACACTGGCTGCAGGAAATGGTGGATTTACACTTAGTCAAAACGTATAAACGACTAACACAGTTGATACAAAGTTTATATTTTTTGACAAAAATTTAGTGATCACGTGGAGAAGGTTTAGCGAACTCATTACAACGATATATACCATGACCTTTATGACAAAAAGGGCACTTAATGACATTAGACAGGTATGTACTAACATGAAAACAACGGAGTGCGACCTTGACATGTTTGTAGAATAAATAACTTTGTTTAAATCGACTTCATGATTGATCGACAAACTTGACAAGGGTGTACATGTCTTTTCTAAAGAAGCAATTTTTCTGTATAGGTTAGAATAGCAGTGGAGTTCTGCTGCAATTCAGAATTGCGAGCTATATTTACGTCAAGGCGGTCTAGAATTATGTGTATCAAAATAAAATCCCATTCTTCTACAGGTATCTCAAATTTTTTAAGCGCCTGTCAGTTGTCTACAAAGATGTCCACTAATTTTATATTCCTGACAGATGGTCAGAATTCAACTTAAGAAATTTAGCGATGTTTTTTCAAAAAGCGAATGTAATACAGCGAACATTACGATATGTTTCGCGGAGCTTATTGTACGCAAGAGGGTAATTGGAGTCCGTAAGATCAAAATTCTTAATGATAAGCAATGCGGGACCCTTTAACACTCATTGAAAGTATGAACATTCATTTATGGCTGACAGCGCGTTATTTAGATAGATTAAAATATCAAAGCGGACAACAAAACTTACAAATAGGTAAAAGTATGGAGGGCAAGCGGCCTTTTGCCTTAAAAGTATCTGAGGAACGTATAAACTTGCTTGGAACAAGACAAGCTTACTCGGACAAAGTTTTAAATAAAGCATTTTTATTAGAAAAAAGTGAGTATCAAACCGTTTACGAATCGCATCCTCCCTTTTAAATTTGTCATCGGCGTCGATTGCCGAGACGATTGCACAAACAAAACAACTTTCTCGTATCTCGTCAAGAGATGTATATTGAGTGCGAAACAGATCTAACAGGCGAGGGTCGTTTTCACATTTGTTCACAATGTTAAAATATGTTGAAGCGCGTTAATTGAACAGATGCATAAGAAGTGCTTGCGATTCAGTTTTTCCGCCATAACTAAATATATTAAATTTATTGGATAATTGGTGATTTCCGTAATTCTCGATAATTAAACTATCGAAACACAGACGACCTTATACGCAAAGGGAAAATATAAAGCAATAACAATTGTTAATTACTTGCACACGTTATCAACTAATAGCAAATACTTTGCAATGATAAATTGGAATGAACTAAAACTTAACAAATACGAAACAAATTCTACAATACAACTTTAATAAGCGGCGGTGTTTATTTGCAAACAATATAGTTAGTTACTGCAATAGCCTGTAGGTTTAATTCACTACCGGCTCGCATAGGATCAATGTTTTTTAAGCACAGATAGGAGCAACGTTTAGCGGTGAATTCAATACTCACAGATGCAATGATAATGGGCGTGTAAATTACGAGTAAATTTTAAAAAGCAAAACCTTCGAACATTAACCGGCAATAAACTGCAACTTCTAGCAGCGGCGGCGGTGGCAGGAACGAGAAGCGGTCGACCGTTTGTGGCACTCAAACGTTCATAGCACCATAGCTAAAATACGCCTGCCGGTTTACAACAACTTTTCTGTACAACAGTGCGGCACATGCAACACAAAAGTACTTGAAGGCTAAAATTGGAGAAAAACATAAATTATACTATCTACACGATGGAGGGAGTTGACCTACAAACAACATCTTACGCTATAATTCAAAGTTAATTTACAACTATTAATTGCACAAACGGAACATTCTTTGTGACGACTAGCACTCATGTAGTAGTACAGCAACCCCTATTTCCCTTCCCATACATTACGAATAACTATGTAGCTTCATATTGCTACGTAGTTTTACCATGCATTATTTTTTAAGATGTGCATATATCTTTTTCAATGTAGTTTATTTATACTATATAACTTTTAGTTTATCCACATTTATTTTGCACCTTTCTTCGTAAAAGCATTTTTCTCTTTGGCATCTCATGTTATTTTTAAAGCATCTTTAAACCACTCGTATAATTTCTACACTTTATTAGCTTTCTAATCTATGGTGTGTTGTTTTTTCTTTCTTTACAATTTTACAATAGCCTTATTGATTAAAGACAATTACTCGTGTGTTTAGTACCGCATTTTGCTTATGCAACTGAACTAAGCTATCGTCCTCCCAATAACTTTGTGCACGTTGTCCTTATAAAATTTCATTAGCTAGATTTACTACTCAATATATAACTAATTTTCTTTGAAAGTAAGATTATTTTGTGGTACTGTTGTTGCTATTACGCCAGTTTTGCTAATATGCCCCTTTAACGTCTACTTTCATTTCTATTTTTATTCAATTTTCTTTTTCCTACATGCAGTAGGGTGCCTTTTTAAACACATTCATTCATTTTTCTATATTTACTCTATTGTATATTATTACTAGTACAAACAAAGGTGCTCTAGTTGATTGCGTGCTTGCGCAGAGGGCTCACTAGGTTTCACAAAAAATACATACAAAATAAAATAATTTATGTTTTCAATTAATGATGTAAATTATTTAATACTCGTTTACATTTCTAAATTACTGCATATTAGCAAGCTGAATAACAGATAGGTGTTCTTTTATCTCAGTGTTATACGTCGAGGATACGGATTGCCTATTTAGTTCATCTTTTACAGTGTAGCTTGCTAGTCGACTACAACAAAAACGTAAACAAGAAACACAGATAATATAATTTTTCTTAATCTTCTTTGGGAATTAAACCACTCGTAGTTGTTAAAATCGTCTTTATTTACGTTTCGATTTAATTCCCAAAAAAGATTAAGAAAAATACAAAACAAACCACAACAAATATACAGGGAGTATTTACAGATAATATAAGGTACCATTAACGACTCAGGTAAAACAATCGACGGATAAGCACAACACTACATAGTCTATAAGGCACTCTCCCGCACAAATAGTAGAAGATCAGATAGTCAAAACAGGAATGAATATCATGGCGTGCTTCCAACCACTTAAAATTCACAACCGGAAAAGTCATATATCTTTTTCGAACAGTGAAAACCGTGTTAAGCAAAAAGTTGCACAATAATTTAAAAAAGGCTATTCCCCAAAACATTGCCGGGGTAACACCAAGACCACATTTAATATGCATAATCTCCTAATTTCCAAAACTATGTTACATATGTGTAATATAACTTAAATTACTCATAAAAAATCCCCTATAATTATTATTCACTAAAATACTTATATGAAGCACTATTTGGAGCGTAACAATATTTTGCGATTTTACAAATTATTATCGATTGTTTCGGTCACGCAAAAACCATTTTAAAAGAATCTACTATTTCAATATACTTGTTTATCTCGAACGGTACAGCAAGCTGGTAGTGGTAATTGTAAATGAGTATAACTTTTTCATTCAATTTTAGGAATTTAAGTTTTTAGATGCATTACAAAGCATTTTAATGCCATTTACAAAAATAAAAAGTAGGATATCGTAATATCTCAATACGCTTGGTTCTATGCATGTACGTGATACTCATTATCTTCTTCAGTAGGTGTTCAGTCCTAGACCTGGTTAGACGAGTACCTCCATAGTTTCCTATTATGAGCTAACCTACCCATTTCCCTAAAATTTCCACAACCTACATCTTTCACTATCTGTGTACAATAGTCTAATCTAGGTCTACCTCTCATTAACTTAGACTACTTAAAATTTTATTATTTTTGACGCTATTA
This sequence comes from Platerodrilus igneus, assembly GCA_036346225.1. Taxonomy (NCBI): domain Eukaryota; kingdom Metazoa; phylum Arthropoda; class Insecta; order Coleoptera; family Lycidae; genus Platerodrilus; species Platerodrilus igneus. The sequence continues at coordinate 2,628,960 of JARFIW010000090.1, forward strand.
ATTTCCGCTGGAGAGCATAATAAGGTGCAATTTGTGTGAAACAAAAGAGGAAATTAAAAAATAGAATATTTTATATTTCAATGTGCTTGATGGTAGCCGAACGTGAAGTTAACACAAACTTAATAAATTGTTTTTAACTTTGAAAACAACTTATTTTAACACAATTTATACAACAGGACATTCTAATAAAATACTAAAAAACATCAACCATACAACAATGACCGTTCAAAAGTTTAATTAGCAAATTCAACGAGAAATCTCTTTATCGATATCGAATTTTTCAAAAGCCGCCAGAAATGTTTATTTTTTCGGTAGATTGTAATTGTGATCAGTCAAGCACTAACAGCTATCCAAAAAAATTGTTGAAGCGTTAACAAAGCCTCCACACATTTTAATTAGTACTTTTGACGAATCGTGAAGTTCGCATGTGTTTTTAAAATCAAAATTTTTCAAGACCGCCTGTGTAGAATAACTATTCTCATAGTGCTCATGAGATCACTGACGACCTTATGACAACTTCGGTAGTCAAGTTTTCAAGCACCTGGGCAAGATAATTTTTTTTCATGAAACCATTAAATAACACTGACGTTCCGATTTAATACAAAGATTTTCACTAATCCTTTCAATGAAGCGCGAAGTTGGAAAACGAGTTATTTGAAAACCTATGGAAGAAATAACACCAATTAAGCACTAATAATTGACGCTCAAATTTGGCAGTGTCTTTAGATTCGCGTTAATTCCACGGACAACTGCAGACGTTACTACAAAATGAGCAAACAATCTAAAAATATCGTAAGTTTCAAATTTAAATTTATAGACCGAAGAAATGAACCGAATTTTATCAAATTATTTGAAAACGCTTGGAGGCAGTAACTTTTCCTATAAATCGCTACATATCACTAATGCGACATTAACGACTTGGCGAAAAGTGCTCTTAAATGCGAGTTAACTACATGGGTCTCAAAAAGTACATTACAATAATCAAGCAAAATTTAGCTCGTTATTTAAACAAACATTATGTAGTAGAAAGAATGTATTAATTTCCGTTAATTGAGCTATGTCACGAAAATACTGTTGAGAGCTACTATTAGGCAACCCATCAAACACACAAGCGCCGTAAGCACTGTATATTCTCCTTAGACCGAGAATCTTCTAGCAATTACAGGAGGATGAGTCATCCTTTTTTAATTCACGGTATAAATAAGACCGATGATGAAGTACAGAGTTAGTCTATATCAGAATGTCGAATATAAATTATATCGTGTAAAGTTAAATAGTTGAGCTTTTGGAAGTCCAAGAGTATATATAAATGTTATATTATGTGTCTAATGTACATGCAGCTTGTAGAATACATAAATAGACAAAATTGTAATGAATAAATAGTCGTGTTAGTGTTGTTAATGGACCTATGGTTAAGAAGTTAGTTTAAGAAGATATTAGTGCTTGTGAATTCATTAGTGTGATAGTGCTTCATTGTTAATTGAACTTAAAACATCTATAAATAAGGCATATACTGTTAGACTTGTGAACAGTGAGTAAGAAAGACTCTTGTTATTACTTGTTTTAAATTAGTGAAACGCGGTAGTAGTAGCCCGCTACAATACCCTAAAAAGTTCATAGGTGGTTTACTTTAATAACGTGACTATTTCATTAAAATATTAAAATAAGACACAGAAATAGGGAAGCACTTAATATATATTAAATACAAACAGTTAAAAAACAGGAGACATAACCGTTCACAATAAAATTTGTATAAATTCACATGTCGTTTAAAATACCACAAAAGCATAAAACGTTATAAAAGCAATGCGTTGACACGGACAGAAAAACGCTATTGACTTAGACCATAACAGCTTTAAACGCACAAAATGTGAGAACGAAATTTTTAAGGAAGGAACTAGTATGAAAAAGTTAGTAACTTAAGTTAAGAAAAAAATTATGGTTCAGTGACAGCGGACGTGTTAGGCCCTAGGCCGTCGATAGGTGGGCGATGACGAATTATTTTAAGCTTTTCTAGATAATTAGGATAGATATTTTTTAAGGAGTTCTGTTAATAATGCTTGTCAGTTGGATGTTAACATGAGGTTTGTTTCCTTCTGAGGTTATTGTATCTATACTTCGGGAATTTACTGTTAACAGAGTTTAGGCATGAATGGATTTTTATTTAGAGTTATTTATAAGATGAGCAAAGGTGATCGTTTTAAAAGAATATCCAGCTACTCCAGTGATGAAATCATATTTGGGAGCGGCCGTTGTTTTGAACAATTACTTTAATTTGACAACAGTAAATGAATGTTTTAAGGTATGATTAAGAAAGGTAAAAGAAGAGGTGACAATATTTTAGCACATCAGAGGCAATAAGATCTATCCGGTAGATCCCGGTAGAAAAAATACTGAATAAATTGCTGAGACACGTCGGCTTGGCGCCCCTTACTCCTAACAACTAGTAAAGTGTTTCAAGGTAAATGGTACTTGTAAAGTAGTTTTTACGGTCGATTAAGGTTGTTCTAGTTGTTCCAAACATTGTTCCAAAAGGACAATTTTGTATCTAAACGTTTCTCCAAAAAACAGCAAAAAACATTTTTTGACAAACAAGACTGTCAGGCCAAGAGTAATCATACCTTTCCCTTCTTTCTCCAATGGATAACTTTTGATCTGAGCTATTCTGAGCCTAGAAAACATAGTTTTGCAGTATGAATTTCCTATCACCAGCGATTCTTCCAAAAAACGATGTTTTTACTGTATCGACAAGAATAAACATAGCCTTCCTTTTTTGTTCTAATAGCTAATTTTTGTTCTGAGCTGTTCTAATCTTAGAAAACATAGATCTGCAGTATGAATCTCCTATCACCAACGGTTCTTCCAAAAAAACGATGTTTTTACTGTATCGACAACGGTAAACATAGCCTTCCTTTTTTGTTCCAATAGCTAATTTTTTGGTTCTGAGCTGTTCTAATCTTAGAAAACATAGTTCTGCAGTATGAATCTCCTGTCACCAACGGTTCTCTCAAATATCGATATTTTTCTATATCGACAAGAGTAAACACAGCTTTCTTCTTTTGTTCCAATGGCTAACTTTTTGTTTTGAGCTGTTCTAGGCCTAGAAAACATAGTTCTGTAGTATGAATCTCCTATTTCCAGCGGTTCTCCCAAAAATCGATGTTTTTACTATATCGACAAGAGTAAACACAGCCTTCCTCTTTTGTTCCAATGACTAACTTTTTTGTTCTGAGCTGTTCTAACCCTAGAAAACATAGTTCTGCAGTATAAATCTTTTATCGCCAGCGGTTCTCCCCAAGATCGATGTTTTTACTGTATCGACAAGAGTAAACATAGCCTTCCTTTTTTGTTCCAATGGCTAATTTTTTGTTCTGAGCTGTTCTAATCCTAGAAAACATAGTTCTGCAGTATGAATCTTCTGTCACCAACGGTTCTCCCAAAAATCGATGTTTTTACTATATCGACAAGAGTAAACATAGCCTTCCTCTTTTGTTCTAGTGGCTAACTATTTATTCTGAGCTGTTCTAAATTTAAAAAACATAGTTCTGGGTTATGAGTATCCCATTGCCACCGGTGCGTAAAAGTACATAGGCTCTTATGGCAAGTATGCGTGAAGTAAATCCCATAAGGATTACATTACATTTCACGCATCGATGTGTGCAATAGTACTTCACGTATAAATATTGATGTGTGAAGTGCAACTTTATACACGGGAGTAGGAAAACTATTTTGAAATACATTACACCAAAATCTTAGCAAATATATGACTTATTTTATCATTATTAATTGTTATTACTATTTTATTATAAACATGTACTCCTAAATATAACTTATATGTTCGTTCTTGTTGTGGTTGGTAAGATATTCTTTTCGTTAGAAAAAAACCACGTAGATTTTATAGGTATATACGTTTATTGGCGTATCGATCCATGACATAAGATCCTTGTCAAACACATCCATTCATAATTTCCTTCTTATTTTTGTAATGAAAATGTTGACTACTATATGGTCAGAACAAAAAGTTAGCTATATGGAACAAAAGAAAATAACTGTATTTACTCTTGTCCATACAATAAAAACATCGATTTTGAGAGAACCGGTGGCGATAGGAGACTCATAATGCAGAACTACGTTTCTTAAACTTAGAACAGCTCAGAACAAAAGTTAGCCATTGAATAAAAGAGGAAAGCTGTGTTTACTCCTGTCGATATAGTAAAAACATCTATTTTTGGGAGAACCGCAAAAGATTCATACTGCAGAACTATGTTTTCTATGGTTAGAACAGCTCAGAAAAAAAAGTTAGCCATTGGAACAAAATAGGAAGGTTATGTTTACTCTTGTCGATACAGTAAAAACATCGATTTTTGGGCGAACCGCTGGTGATAGGAGATTCATACTGCAGAACTATGTTTTCTAGGCTTAGAACAGCTCAGAACAAAAAGTTATCCATTGGAGCAAGAAGGGAAAGGTATGTTTACTCTTGGCCCGGCAGTCTTGTTTGTTCAAAAATGCTTTTGCCGTTTTTTGAAGAATCGTTTAAATACGGAATTGTCCTTTTGGAACAATGTTTGGAACAACCAGAACAATCTTAATCGAGGGCCCAAATTTCGATTTTTGAAAAATGGGGTGCCAGCAAAAAAATGTTTTTGCCGTTTTTGTAAAGAATCGTTTAGATACGGAATTGCCCTTTTGGAACAATATTTGGAACAACTAGAACAATCTTAATCGAGTTCCAAAATTTCGATTTTTGAAAAATGGGGTGCCAGCAAAAAAATGCTTTTGCCGTTTTTTTGAAGAATCGTTTAGATACGCAATTGTCCTTTTGGAACAATGTTTAGAACAACTAAAACAATGTTAAGCGATGGCCAAAACCGCGATTTTCGATAAATGGGGTGCCAGTAACAAAATGGGGTTTTTCCAAATTTTCGAGGAATCTTTTGGAATAAAATAATGTCGAATTGAAACAATGCGGTACAAGATTAGAACAATCTGAAACAACTTTCAAAATCATGTTTTTTAAAAAATGGGGTGCTAACTTCACGCACAAGATTCCCGTCCCTTCTGGTCAAGTCAAAATTCATAACGTAGCGTCATTTTTATCACTAAAAATTTCTAGAGGTGTCTTAGGTTTCAGATTCAAATTTGAAGACTGAATATTTTTCTGCAAAAGCATAGGAACTTGTCACATGAAGTAATTTCTAAAATTAAATATAAGGAGCTTAATAATAATGAATGCATTTTCCTACGCCAAGAAAATAAGAGTACTGATATTTTAGATTGTAACGCAATTTAAAATAAAAGCGGACTCGCCATAATCAATTAAATGATGCATTATCATACATACATTGTCTTATAAATGGAAAGTATCTTGGGAATAATTATATGTCTTGAGACAGGAAATACCTACGCCTTTATCCAAGATTTAATAATGATAATTATCGAAGTATGACGCTTTGTGCTCTAAATAGTATCATTTGCAATTGCACAAATAACTTAGCAACTGATATTAACAATTATGACAAAACATTTTCCTTATATTAATTACATTGCTTGGTGTAGTTGATACATTTACCCTGTAAATTATGTAAAACTATAGAATTTCAAAGGTACGGGAAGTTGGGCGCAACTTTTTTAATTTCCAAAAATATTTGTGTTGTAATTAATTTTGTAACATAATTAAGCGCCAATTGTGCGACTTTTTTGCAAATGGTATTTTCAAACAACTCTTTACACGTGAGGGCGCAAAATGGCGCCTACTTATGATACAGGAAATTTATAAAATTTAAAAAACTTGCGGCCAACTTGACGTTTTTACGTAGCTCGGGATATTGTTTTTGTTTAATTAACTTATTATGTTGTAAAGTGCAAAATTTTTGTTTCAACGGTGCAAAGTTACGCCTAATTGGCACTTGCATGATACAAATATTTTTAGAAGGTTCAAAAAAATTGTATTCAACTTCACGCTTTTATGTAGCTCGAGCTCGAGCTTTAAATAACTTTGTTACACAGGAAGGCGCAAAATTTTATTTAAATCCAAATGGCGCCTAATTGGCACTTAACTATGATACACGTTTTAGAAAATTTAAAAAAAAGTTGTGGATAGCTTCACAGTTTTAGATAAGTCGGAAAAACAGATTTTACAAATAACTTGTTACCCGGTAGGGTGTGAATTTTATTTCAACACTTAATTATGATACATACAAAAAATTTTAGAAAACTCCAAAAAGTACCCGCCAACTTCACGCTTTTAAATATCTCAAGAGATACAGCTTTTCCAAATAACTTGTTGCACGGAGAGGCCACAAAATTTTGTTTCAGCAGCGCAAAACGGCGCCTAATTGGTGTCTAATTATGATACAAAATTTTTTAATAATTTTTGAAAATTGCAACCAGCTTCACGCTTTATGTAGAACGCAGACAGTTTTTTCTAAATAACTTGTCACACGGGTGAAAACAAAATTTTGTTTTGAGGGCGCAAAATTGCGCTTAATGAAACAATAATTTTTAGAAAATAAAAAAAGTTGCGGGGCGTCGCCGTGGATCAATGTAGTAAGCGTAAGACTATGGATCCCAAGGTCCTGACTTCGAATCCCGACACGGCCGACTGCTTGAAAAATGGCAGGTGAGCATTTTTCACAAAAATTACGCCCTCGTTCGGATGAGAGTTTAAATGGAGGTCCCGTGTGTAAATGTTGTCACGCACGTTAACAATCCCTACCTTGTGTATCATTATTTTGTAATGTTAACGATTAAACAAATCAATTAATTAATTAAAAATTCAGTAACTTGCATAAAGTATAGACAAAAATTCCCACAATAAATTACCTCATTTTAGTTAGGCTCCTTTATAATAAAAGACCAGCTTTACAGATAGCTTCAGGCTACTAAATTCCAGCGGCAGGTCATCATTTAAAGCTCTAGACCCTCATAAATCAAATACAATAAACCTCTTAAGTTTAGGTCGGTACAGACTGACAAATTCGATAAAATTAAAATGTAATAGTACCTTTTAGCGTAAATATAGGAAACCAATTTCAGTTTGAAAGGCTTAACCTTCTTAATACTTTCGTTGATTGACAGCGGGTTATACAAAACGAAACATTATAAATAGCGGAAACTATTTCCAATTTGAGTTGTTCAAATATTACAAGTAATTTTAAGTAGTCTGGAGACATCCATTGTATTTAAAATCTATTTCGGCTCAAGTAGGTTAGCCAGTCTTTGTTAATGGCAGACCACTGTCGCCAGCAGGTGTGGTCCACAATCAAGTAATTACAATTCCGAGAAGATACAAACTATTTAAACCCTTGATAAAGTGATTGCATCCGTGACCATCATCTAAAAAGGGGTTGGATTTGGTTTCTAAAATCTTGTTTTGTGGAAGTTCTGTTCAGTCATTGGATAACAGAAAATGACGTACATAATTATTAAGGTAGGAATTAGTCTATATAATTGAAGGCTTTAGCCAAAGACGGAGAGTTCTTCCAATGGGGCCGTCCGTGGTCAAAAAGTAGAGAGAAACGTAGTTTGCGGGTAGCGTTCTCCGGTAGCACAGATAGAATATTTCACTTCGTATCACGATATTAAAAATTGGAAAGGAGTGATAACTCTTCCAGTTTCGCGAGGGTTATGCCCATATGTTCGCGGATTTATAGTGATGCAAGATAAATATTAAAAAGTTTGTAGGCGTGTGACGCACAAGTAAGTGATATTGTCAAGAAGATTCTGCCGGGTTCGTGTGCCAGAAAATTCTTTAAAACTTATAAACAGAAGCAACAAGCGAGATTCTCTTCCCAAATTTAAGAACTGCTCTACGTTGGAAAACAAACCCTCAAACAATGGACAATTTTTAGTAAGTAAGTTTTTATAGTTAAGTAGCATGACCAATTTTTAGTTAGTTTGTTTGTTAGGACGTTTTGGCCATAAACCGTAGGATTAATTTAGTGTACGATTTATAATATACAATATATACAATATACAATATACATGAAAGTTTCTTTCATGTACAAGTGTTTGATAACTACTTATGTATTCAAAATTTTCATAAATTCTATAGTCACCTATTCACTTAAATTTCTAAATCAATGAATGTAAGAGGTTCACGTTTCTTGCTCTGTGAATTAAATAGTTTTGTTTGCCGTTGATTAAGTCAATAGTCTTTTTTTTATTTTTTTATCATGGAAGTTTTATAAGTAGTAAAAAAGTGAGGAATTGATTAAAAGAAACAATTGTCCTCCTTGGGATGACAAGTCTCTCAAGGTTTTGTACGAACATTTGGACATTCTCGACTTGTCTGGCGCCCTTGGCAATTGTCATTAAGCCACAATATTTTATGAAAGGTAAGTACCAAATCTTTTGTAGTATATTATAAATTAATTTAACCCTTTTTTCAAAATTTTAACCCTCTATATGATCCACGACCTTCCGCTAGCTAGTGCCGGTGACCCCCCTTTAATTTTTGTTTTACAGGCCGCCCCCATTTTATAATTTTGCATACGTAGTAGCTTTTCCGCCTGTAACAAAATTCTTGGCGCCCAACGTCTTTGGGATTGCTTATGTAAAATTCTTGACGCCCAACGTCTGTGAGATAACGTATGTAACAAAATTCTTGACGCCCAACGTCTTTGGGTTTACTTATGTAACAAAATTCTTGACGCCCAACTTCCTTGGGTCTTATTTTTTGAAGAATTAAAATTTTTTTATTTGCTTATTTCATTATCAATTTTATATAAACTACAACCTTTCAAAAATATATGTGGCATTTGAAAAAGAAAGAAAAAAAAAATCGAGTGTGAAATAATTATAAGGAAATTTTTTGAGATATATTATTTTTACCTTTTAAAGGGAATTTTATGATAACATTGTACACATTCTTTAATTCAAAGATGGAATTTACATACAGTGTTGATAGGTTATTAAAAGATGAACTAATTTATGAAATAACTGTACGAGGTATAAACACGGAAAATATGACAGTAACTGATTTAAGAAAAACCTTACAAAAAGCGATTAAAATAGAAACTGAACCAGATGAAGATTTTGACTATCCATTTAATTTTACTGAAGATGTGACAGTTGTTAAAAATGTTTTAACACTTTTACATGAACAAATTTCAGATTTAAATGTTTTAAATTATGATAGTAATAAAGTAAGAATAGAAACAAAATTTGCATATTGTTATTCTAGACTTTCCAGAAGTTTACCAGATGACGATAATGATGAAAAAATTAGGAATAATTTACAATTAGAGTTAGGACATTTAATTGAATCTTTTTGTAAAGTAGGAAATGACATTTTAAAGACAAAAACAAAAATTACTTCCAAAGAGGATAAATCAATTTTAGAGGAACTAGAACGAAAGGAAACATCAGAAATATTTGACATAAATAACGTAGACTTGATCGAATTTGACAAAAAGCTAGACTTAGCAACATCTACAACAAAACAAGAACAAATTAGAGCCGAAGCGAGTACAAGCAAAATATACATAAATCTTTTCAAAATAATAATCAAAATTTATCTCATAATAGCTCTGTAGTTTATAAGGTTACTCCAGTTGCAAAATAGGGAATAACATTTAATGGCGATACTTCAGTAAACGCATTTTTAGAACGGGTCGAAGAATTAAAAATTGCTAGAAATATGTCAGACTCTCAACTTTTTGCAGAAGCATGTGATCTTTTTGCACATAAAGCACTGATATGGTATCGTGCAAATAAATCTTTAATAAATAATTGGACCGAATTAAAAGAAGCACTAAAAGACGAATTTTTACCACCCGATTATGATGAAAAATTAATGACCGAAATTAAAGCGAGAACGCAAGGAGAAAATGAAAGTATAGGACTTTACGCAGCAGTAATGACAAATATGTTTGCTAGATTATCAGAACCACTCACTTTGACAAAACAACTAAAAATATTACGAAAAAATATGTTACCCTTTTACCAGTCACAATTGAGTTTAGTCGAAATAACTTCCATACGAGAACTAATAAAGTTAGGAAAAAAACTATAGGAACATAAAGTATCAATCGAAAACTTTATCCCACCAACTCCAAAAACGAATACTTTAGAAACTGACTTAGCGTGCACAGACGTTAACGTTTCACAGAGTAGGTCTTCCAATAGAAACCAGATTTCAGCAATGCAAAATGTTAGTTCAAACAATTATATAAAAAAACGTGCACCGACGTGTTGGAACTGTCACCAGTTAAACCATTTTCAGATTGATTGTAGACAGATAAGACGAACGAATTATTGCTATAAATGTGGCACTGATAATGTTACGTTGAACCGTTGTCCGCGTTGTCAAAAATATAGAAATAATTTAAACTAAAGGAAGGGGCATTAGATAGTCGTATAGTGTCCCGCACATTTTATAATTCGACGAAACATGTTCAAAATATGATTTACGATAAAGAAAAAAAATTTCAAAAAAATAAGGTTATGTTAGATTATGTAATAGAACAGTCTAAAAATGACGAACGTCCTTATGTAAGTGTAGATATTTTAGAAACAGAAATTTTAACATTATTAGATTCAGGAGCAACAAATACAATTTTAGGAGAAAATACTTGGGAATTTTTATCAAAATTAGGTTTAAAATTAAATAGAAAAGAAGAAGAATGTCAATTGGCAAATGGTAAAATCTTAAAAGTTTTGAGAACAGTTACGTTGCCCATTAGATTAAAACAATGTTTGGTGGTTTTAGACGTTTTGATAGTACCAGATGTTCAGCATACTTTAGTTTTAGGAATAGATTTTTGGAAAAATATAGGAATAATACCAGACATTTTTAAAGGCGAATACACCTTTGCAAAATTAGATACTATCGAAAAGAAAAAACCGATTTTACATTCGACATTAGATTTAACAGTAGCACAAATAAAACTGTTAGATACCAGTATTGAAAAATATTTTTTTGATTTACCTGAATTACGCCGTACCGATTTAGTATACCATAAAATTAAAGTTAATAGCGAACCAATTAAGCAAAGATACTATCCAGTTTCACCTACAATGCAAAAACACATAGATAATGAGTTAGATAAATTGTTACAATTAGGTGTAGTTCATAAAAACAACAGTTCATGGTCAAATCCAATTCTTTTAGTGAAGAAAAAAAACAATTCTTATCGTTTTGTAGTAGATTTCAGAAAATTAAACAAAGTAACAGAAAAGGACGCGTATCCAATTCCGTAAGTCTCCTCCATATTAGATAAATTGCGCGACGCGAAATTTATTACAACTTTAGACATTAAATCCGCTTATTTTCAAATTCCACTAGATAAAGATTCTTATAAATATACAGCTTTCACTATACCTAATCGAGGGTTATTTGAATTTACACGTTTACCTATGGGTCTTTCAAATGCACCCAGTACATGGTCTAGATTGATAGATAAAGTGTTAGGTCCAGAATTAGAACCTTTCGTATTTTGCTACCTAGATGACGTCATAATTTTGACAAACTCTTTTGACAAACACCTAGAAATATTACAGGAAGTTTTTAACAGACTTTCACGCGCAGGACTGACTTTAAGTAAGGAAAAATGTCACTTTTGTAAAAGTGAACTAAAATATTTAGGTTAAGTAATAAATGAAAACGGTCTGTTAGTAGACCCAGATAAAGTAAAAGCTATTTTAGAAATACCAACACCAAAAACCGTAAAAGAAGTAAGACGAATAATTGGAATGGCTTCTTGGTATCGTCGATTTATCGAGGGATATAGTACCATTATAGCTCCATTGACCGCATTGTTGAGAAAAAATAGAAAATTTGTTTGGAAAGAGTGTTGCGAGACAGCCTTTTCCACTATAAAAAATTGCCTAATTTCAGCACCAATTTTAACTTGTCCAAATTACGAATACGAATTTACAATTCAGTGTGACGCATCAGATTATGGAATTTCAGGTGTGTTGACGCAGAGTATAGATGGAAACGAACAAGTAATATGTTATATTTCAAGATCTCTAACTCAAAATGAAAGGAAATTTACCGTAACAGAGAAGGAGTGTTTAGCAGTTCTATTCAGTATAGAAAAGTTACGTCCATATATAGAAGGAACACATTTTACTGTCATAACGGATCATCATTCTTTAATTTGGTTAAACAATTTACAAAATCCAAATGGTCGACTGTGTAGATGGGCCATCAAATTACAACAATACGACTTTGAAATAATTCATAGAAAAGGCAAAGATAATGTAGTCCCAGATGCATTATCGAGGGCTGTACCAATAATTGAAACTATACAAATTAAAAATGAAACCAACAACTCTGAAAATTCTACGCTAATAATACCAGACACAAAAATTGTAAACCAAAATACTAAAAACAATAAAGAAGAAATTCAAGAATCAAATATTCAGTATGATAATTGGTGTAAAAAGATGATTAGTAATGTTGAAAAATATCCAATAAAATATAATCGTTGGAAAGTAATAGACCACAAATTATTTAAACATGTTAAACCAAAATTTCCAAATTTAACCGAAGAGACAGACAACTGGAAAGAAGTAATTCCAAAATCACAAAGGAAAGAAATTTTAAAACGTTTTCATGATGAACCGACGGCTGGTCATTTAGGAATTTTTAAAACTTATGAAAGGATATCTCAGAAATATTTTTGGCCGAAATTACGTGCAGAAGTAGCAAGATATATAAACCAATGCAAAATTTGTATTTCACACAAACCAGAACAAAAACTTCCAGCAGAAAAAATGTCAAGACATCCAATAATTTCCAAACCTTGGCAAATGATATCAGTAGAGGAAAATCAGTGAACCCACCGCCACATTTCCTCCAGAATCCCACATTTCCTCACACATCTGGACCAAAAAGTTTTCTTCGACTAACCATTTTTCATCTTTCGAGATAAATATCTTAAATTTTTCATCTTTCGAGATAAATATCTTAAATTTTTCATCTTTCGAGATAAATGAGCATCCACATTTCCTCCCACGTGATAAACCTATTTTTAAGATTTTTTACCGCTAACATTCTGGACCAAATAGTTTTCTTCGACTAGCCATTGCATCTTTCGAGATAAACCTACCTTGTTTGGTATCAATTAACAATAGATTTTTCTCAGGTACCCGAATCTTTAAGAATTTTTTAGATTGCATCATCCCCAAGGGAGCTACCCCATTTTTAAGATTTCTTACCAAGACCGATTTCTAACCGTCCGCATAAATTTTCTTAGTCATGCGATACATCTTGTTAGCTTAGAATTTTATGTAGAATTCGAATCTGCAAACAGATTTGAAATCGGACCACGCCCTGCAAAGTTATACTTTAAGCTCTCAAACCTCTAAATTTCGCCTTTGCTCGTATATATTTAACTCCATTTTTTAAAACCTTTTTCGCTACCCAAGGTATATGCTTTAACCAACACAAAAATTAAGGACACAAAAGTTTAATAATTTATTTATCCAATTTACAGTTTAATAAACTATTACAATTTTTACAAAGTATAGCATTATTTCCTGTGTGTAGCCGAAAGTTTAATCTGTAACAAAAAAAAAAAAAGATTAATGGGTTGTTTAAAATAGACGTGTAACAAAAAGAGATTAATGTAAAAAAAGAGGAGACGTGTTTTCAGTCAATAAGACATATTGTCGTTAACAATATGTTTTACCGTCCAGCGACACCACGTGGAGGTAAACACATACCGCCGGGAACAAAGGAAATTTTAAGGATAGGGGAGGGTAGATATGCTTATAACTAACTTACATACTATATATACACAATAAAATATAAACAACTTAACCTATATCCTTATGCCCCCATGCGTAGGTTGATATGCTTCCGGGGATGACGTAACGCTTGTCATCTGCGCCCGATAAACTGATTTTATTAATAAGCTGTGTATAAAGTTGGTGTTTTTACTCCGGATTGATACCATCGTATTCATGAGGGCATCTCTATTATTAATAACAACATCCCTAAAACTATCTACACTAATCCCCGCCACCACATTACGACTAACACCCTTAATCTTTTAACAATGTCTTTCTCACTAATAATGCAGTAGGACTTAGCCCTACTACCTACAAATTCCAACACCAAATCCCCACAAAACTCGTCCTTAAACTTACCCAACACCTTTTTGTTTATAAGTGGTATATTGTATTTATTGTTTGGAGGGTAATCACTTGTATCAAAATGCTCAATGTTCGCACTAATGTCACTGTATAAGTCTGGCGTCTCAACACTATAAACTAAAGAGTCTGTATCCGTATAAAGCAGGGACAATCTGGGACCATACAGAGGAACCATGGTACTGTAGTGAAACTCATACATAAGAGTTTTGACAAATCTAAAATTGACAATCCTGCATAGATTGGTTTATTATAATTAATTTTAACACGATCCATCTGTATAATCGCCAGATTTTCCCCAACACGGTACAACTGTTAAAGTTAGGTTTAGCTATTAGTCCACTCGCGCACAACTTTTTGTCCTCGTGCTCCCACCGCGACACAATCTTGACATCGACCCTTTTGTCCACGTTCTCCATTGTTTTACCAAAACCGCATTGTTCATAAGTTTGAAAAATCTTTTCAAACGCGTTAGCGGCAGAGGTACGGAGATTCGTGTTGAGATCAATGTAGGGTTTGAGCCACGGTGATTGCTCGAACTCCAACACACGGTGAACTGTAGTTAATTGTAAGCCATTGCGCAGAGCCTGTTGAAGTGCTCGGTAATGGATTACATATTTCTTCTTATCAAAAGTGTGGTGAGTAGCTTTGGAGTCCTAGAAGACAGTGTTGGTGGAACCATGGTCTCGGGGCAGAAAGGCAAGTCGTTATGCAAATCCTGAAGCTGTTGTGGGTAGTGCAGATCAACCTCTAGGATGTACCCATATTGTGTGTAATGGGATATTCAAAATGTTATCTTCAGATGGTTAACCTGATCGATGTTTAACCACCTGAAAACCCATGTGGTAGTGGTTGACTCATAGCCCATCCATATAGGTTGTTGGCATCGAGGTATGTCAAGTACATGGAGGGTTCACTGGGGTTGTACTCTCCATATACTTGTTGTTGGCACGAGCATACCGATGACTACACTGAGTGAGACCACCTCTAATGCCTTTCTTAATAAAGTGGTGCATATCAACATCGGTTAATAACTCCAACTTCACCTCAGTGTGTTTCAGCATTGCATCAAAGGCGAGAGAAGGAGCTGTCACGTACTGAGCCGGGTCGAGATTGTACGTATTAGACAAACGTTTCTGAAATTTTCAAAACGTCTGCCAACAGTAGAACATCGCTCTTTAAATACAGATCGCTGTATTCACCCAAGTTTCGTACGTGAAACTCCTCCCACACCTTCTGCGCATGTTTATAATCCGCATCGCTAATAGTCGTAGAAGATAAGTCGTTGAAGAAAGCATGTTTTGCGGGCAAAGAGGTTTCATTCAATACACTTACATCAGAAATGTATGAATACGGGAAAACACCTTTCCTCGTCAGCAAACTACGCGATCTGTCGTCTGAGAAAATTTTTGGACCTCAACAAACTGTTGAGGTTCTAAATTCTTCGTCAACTTATCCAACGATGATGCCATAAAACGAAGCGAATCTATGAAACGCAGCTGGATCGTTGAATTGTGATCATCTTCAGTATCTGCATCTCCTGCTAATCGAACATACTTCGTAAATGAAATATATCGTTCCTTATTGTTGGGGATCACCTCTACACGTTCTTTATCACATCCTAGCTCCCTTACGATAAAATGTCCATCGTAACCACTCAAATTGTGAAGAATCACTGGGATAAATTTAGGTACCGTGTATTTAATGTTGCATTGGGAGTGTGCGGCAAAGCGAAATCTCCTGAGAGGTGGCAGTGATCCCTCACCCTCTCATTTCCCAAAGGCTGCTTACAGATGCCACACCTCAACCATATGAAATAACAACTCATCTAGGGTTCCATTGGAAGCATGGGGTGTTTGTTTTAAAATTTTTCCCAATCGTTGGGCTTCCTCTTCATCTTTTCCATAAAACTTTTGCGGCTTCAGGTCCTCTGCACAGTTCAAACTTGTTAAACGAGTCATCGTATGAACATTTGATATAGTATGCAAAACTGAAGGGTTCGTGGTGTTGTGTGCTGTTGGTGAAGGAAGAGGTGGGATCCGGAACTGCAGAGCTAATAGGCTTCAACACACTTTCAAAGTCTGCATAAATCACGAACGGTACCCTCATTTGCTTGTGAACGTTCGTGAACTCGAGGATGTTATTGAAGTGGTTCGGCATGGTTGTCACTACATGGTTGCAGTCGTTTGTTGAGTGTTGATGTAATTTGCCTTCGGATGGAAAAACACCAAGCATCCATCGCAAATCCATTTGCGGTGCACTCACGAGAGATCTGCTTACCCATTAGCTTCCCCAAATCTTTGATCCAGCAGTAGTGGGACTTGCACCCATCCTGAATGTACAGTAGGTTCACATGCCGAACCCTTTATTAGCGGTGAAATGTAGCGGTCCAACGATAAACTTGCCTTCTACCCCAAAACGTTGATGCTGATGTCGTTCTGCTCCTCGAACCTGGGAATGTCCTTTATGGGCATGGGGAACAGTCTCCTGTTACGTTGAGTACCGTCGAGTAATGCGGGTAGCTACTGACCCTTTGCGGATCGTGAACACTGTGGTGCAGGGCAGCCACAACACACCAGGCAAAACATGCGTCGTCTTGATTCTGGATGTTAATGACGGCTCCCTTAACCTGAACCCATTTGGGAAGCTCGATATAAGATGAACCCCGCATTGGTTGGTACTTGTTAACATTTACCTCCAAGTACAACGCCTGTTTCAGAGTCCATCCTAAAATTTAATAATTAGAAAAAAAATTAATAATTGTAGAAACTAACCAGAATCTCGTTCTTGGAACTCGTCCGACTTAGCCGACATCCTCTCCACAAAGGTGTTGTAGACCGCTCCCAGGTCACTGGAGGAGGTGACCACAACATTTCGAGTGTTGAAAGATTTAATATCTTCAACACCCTCTGCCGCAGCCATCTTGGTGTAGTCACCAAACAACTCGCAATTAACCTTGAGGGAGGTGTGTATAGCCAGCTGTTCCCTGACTAAGGCTATGAACCTCTCCTTCTGCTCGCATAGAAAATCCAATAGACCTAAAAATACGAACTAAGCAAACACAAAATACTTATAAAAAATACATACCACTAGTATTAGCATTTTTAATTCTATATGTAGCGATTCGAGTTTTGAACGCGGTTGCTACTACTTCTACACCTCCATCCAGGACGCGGTTAGCATTAGCTTTGTGTGCGTTTGTGCGTTGGTGGGCTACCAAGTTGACAACGTCCACATTGCATTCCACACATCTCCGCGACTTCTTGGGGGCAGGTCCCTCAACTGTTGGTGCAGCAGGTCGCTTGACCCCGGATGGACCTGCAACGGGGACAGCCACACCATGTTTGGCGTCCTTGTGCCGTTTTAGGCTATCCCTCCGCGAGAAGGATGCAGGGCATGCATCGCAAACAAAAAGACCGGTGGATTTCGATCCCACGTCATGCTGCTGGAACAGATGTCGTTTTAAATTATCACCCCTCGAGAAGACAGCCCCGCAGACGTTGCACACGAATGATGCCATTTTCTATAAAGAAATTAGAACTGGTCAAAGACTTTTAACAGTTGTAACTAGCCGAAGACTAAACAAAAACTGAATTTATATCGCATTGCATGGTGCTTTTATACCCTGTTGGTAGTTTACTTTAAAACCCAGCGTCGTTTAACCTTGAGTAACATTCCATACCAGTCTAATCACGTCGGTAAAAATTAATTTGCTTCTTGCTTACGCACTACAACTATAATTATAGGATATATCACTTTAACTTTCACTTCTACTCTAATTGTTTACAGACATTTCGAGCTTGGAATTTTTTAAAAGAAAACATTAATGAAGAAGGCAAAGGTCACCTTTCACAATAAACCTTAGAAAGTTTGGGTGATTTCGGTAACAAGGACAGCTCAAATCGTATAAAATACGAACACGATTCCTCTATGTTTAGTACAAAATACAGCATAAAAGTAGATGCAATGATATCCATTAAAGACGGTATAGTAATGTTTCGGCGGAGTTTGAGTGATGCGAGGATTAATATCGAACGTGGTTATATTTATGGTGATGATATCGGATCATGTTATGACGACTCCAGGTGGATAAAGTTGCAACAAGCATGGACTGTTTGTGATCAATTCGACCGGAATCAAATAAATTCCATGAATTATTGGATAAATTTGAAGAATTAAATTTATTGAGAGACTTTATGGAATGCTTTTTGAGCTATATAGAAAATTATAATTGTAAAAGTTTTGTATGTGTATTTTATGGTAAATTTATAAATAAAATGTTAATATAATTCGAATATTTATCATTCTAAGTCACCTGAGTACAATTTACGCATGCGCAACAACAACCTCGAAACATTTAAAAGGAGGAGCTGCATAGGATTCCTTCTCAGTCATCTCGGTGAAATCAGTGCAAAGCAATGGAGTCTGTAGATGTTAATATGCACAAGTTTCGTATACCGAAAATCTGATTAATAAGTTTACGTATAGTTTAAGTGAATTGGGTGAACACCCTCATAATGTGGAAATTGGGTTTGTTATAAACCAGAGAATAAAACCCGTATTACGATTGGTGTGTAGCAATAAATATTGTGGCAACCATGTTCTGAATTGACATACGAAAATTGGTTAGCATTTACAAATTTTCAAGTAGAATTTCAAATCAATGTATTTTCTCGTGACGTACTAAACACTCGATTAAATGGTGCACCCGAAATGGAAGATCTACACATACAACTAGGAGGTCCGTTTTTATCACTCTGTCACCAGTGTCTGGATCAACCGAGACGAAACGTTCCAGTTAAAAATAATAATGGGTAATAGCTCGATAGTTATAAACGAATTGGAGTGCCGTAAAATATTCCATATGCGAGAGCTGTTTGAGTATCAACTTAAGCAGTTGGAAAGTCGCAACTTCCCAGCATTATACAGCGAATTAGTAGGGTTTGTTGCTAATTCTAATTTAAATGATTGCGATGGGTTTAATACTATGACTGAAGGAGAGAAACGAATTAAAATCTTGATTGAAGGCGAAGTTCGAATTGGCAATATTTTATTCTACAACGAATTGAATCAGAGCGCACTAAATGCATTGGAGCTGGTTATATGTTTTCCGGATATATTTGTGCAAGATGTGATGCGTACAAGAACATTAGTGGAAATGTTTAGACGTTTAAATTTGTCGGAATCTGAAGATTCTGGTTATGGTGATAACTAGAAAGAGTATAAAAGACAGCCCAAGAGACGTGGATGTAAATGTATTGTTATTATAAATATATTGTAAATTTTTTGAAAAAAGTATAAATAGACTCGTTGTTGTTTATTTATTTAGTATAGTTTGAGATTTTTGAGTAAACACATGATTATCTGTTCTGGAGAGGGTTTAATCAACAGCGCTATAAACAGGTTACCGTTTGAGCTGCATATTCCAGGTTATCAGTACTGCGGTCCTGGTACAAAGTTGGATGAACGCTTAGCAAGAGGTGATCCTGGAATAAACGAATTAGATAAATTGTGTAAAGACCACGACATTGCATACTCCAAGTACCCCGACGATCTTCCAGCCAGACACCGAGCAGATAAAATTTTAGAAGAAGAAGCCTGGGGGAGAGTTAAGTCTAAGAACGCAAAGTTTGGGGAAAAAGCCGCAGCTAGGTTTGTGACAAACGCTATGAAAGCGAAGAGAAAATGGGTATGGGTTTAAAGAAGAAAATAAGTTTCAAAGGCGGATTTTGAAGAAAATACGATCCGCAATAGACCGAGTTGGTTCCGACAACTTGAAAAAGCTACTAGACGTTGGTATTCTAATTGGTAAAAAAATCATAAAAGGAGCCGGTGGGAGAAACAAAATTAAAGTCCCACGTATTATACCCGTTCCACAAAAAGGAGGTTTTCTACCATTGATTCCGATATTCGCGGGACTAAGTGCTCTAGGGGCACTAACAGGTGGTGCTGCGGGGATAGCTAAAGCAGTAAGTGATGTCAAGACAGCCAACGAACAGCTTAAGGAGAGCGAACGACACAACAGATCTATGGAGGCCATTACTGTTGGGAAAAAGGAAATGGAATGTTTCTAAAACCATACAAAAAAGGCGCAGCATTATTCTTGAAACCGTACAAACAGGGGCGTGGCATTTGTAAAAAAGTATCAAAAAACTAAGCAAGTTACCTCGAAGAGCTCTTACCGATGTAGATATAAGGAAACACGCATCTAACATTCCTCATTTTCGCAACGTCTTTTCTAGAGATCAGTTACAGAAGATTAGACCGCATGTCAACGAATCGGGTGTGATTAATTTGGATACCACCAAAGGTTCGGGTACACATTGGTGGGGTACCGAAAACGCGGAAATAGTGTGTATTACTACGATTCGTTTGGAGACTTGAGACCACCGGAAGAAGTGAAGAGATATTTTCGAGGTTGTAAAATTTACTACAACAGTGTACCGGAGCAGACTTACAACACATACAATTGTGGACATTTAGTGTTAAAGTTTCTTAGTGACAATGGCTAAAACAGTGAGCGTGTTCGGGTATGGTAATGTCATATCGACAGGATCCATTTACCCACCAATTAAATTGAAACAAGACGGTGAATATGCTTTGGTCTAGTGGGACTGTACACTTGTAACACTGTGCAAAACATACATCCAGGAAACAATAACTTATACTTTAACGATCCAGAGCATCGCAGAATAACCATTGAACCTGGATCATACGAATTAGAAGAAATAAATGCATATATACAGGACGTCTTCAAAAATGGTTCAGTCAGAAGCCGGACATCAACGAGAACATTGAAAATATTTTAAACTGAGTGCCAACAATAATACATTAAAGTGTTCTATACGAAGCAGTATACCGATTGATTTTGGGGCAAACCGTAAAACAATATTGGAAGCATCTTGGGGTTTACCAACCGCAAATTGACTGCAGATACCGTACATATCGCTAATCAGCAAGTGAACATAATATCGGTCTCAAACATTTTGTGGAAACCAATATCACCAGCGGATCGTTCAGAAACAATTTTCTTACCCACAGCATATTCGAATTCAGTCTATCTGTACCACCCGGGTATAATCTGGAAAAGGAACCTAACCACGTCATATATTATCCGCTGAGCGTGACAGAAATTGATAATATTACAATCAGACTAGTCGATCATTTGGGTGAATTGGTAAACTTTTCCCCGGAAACATACACCTGTGTGAGACTGGAAATAAAAAGTAGCTGAAAATGCCTATCGATTTTGTATATAAAGCACGCTACAACACCCCAGACGATTAGAAGTGAATACGGTGTCAAAGCGTCAAGTTGTTGAGAGACTTACAGCAGAAGAAATACGTTTCTTAAAATCTTTGGGATTAAAAGTTATAAATGATGGGAGGCAGAAGTAAACGCAGCTTAGATCTCCACGGTGATGAAAACGTTAAACTTGGAAGGCTTAATATGAGGACGTGCCCAAATTGGATGTGTTTGGAGGTTATAAATTAGACGAAACCATAATAAAGAAGATTATTATACATATCTTCCTTTACATTGAATGCAGAAAACAACGATCGAATTTCAATTGAAATCCAGAGCAGTGATAACATCACATACCCCATGAAAGTTTTATATTTATAAAGGGTACCTATAAGCCTACGGAAACATTAAGGAAGCGTCAACAACTGTAGACCCGATTAGAGCAGCAGAACCAGACCCTAAAGCTTACGAGTTTACTAGAAATGCACCATATTTTCTGTTTGAGGAAATTCAATACAAATTGGGTAATAATCAAATAATAGATGTCTGCCGAATCCCTGGAATTACAAGAACTATTAAAGGTTTAGTATCCATGGAAGAATCAGAAACAAAATCTATTACACATACCGGGTGGAAACCCGATACCATATTCCAAGATGGACGGTTTAGTTGTGCTATACCGCTAAAACCATTTTGGGTTTTTGAAGATTACAAGAAAACTATCGTCAACATGCCTCAAGAGCTGATTTTAATCAGATCCAAGTCGGACGTAAATTGCTACAAGTCGATTGGAAATACAGTAACGTTCAAAATACAACGTATTTCATGGGAGGTCCCGCATATAACATTAAGTGACTTTGCCAAGGCGTCGCTGCTTTCGGAAATGCAAAATCAATCATCTATAATGGTTGCATTCAGAAAATGGGAACTACATGAATTACCGTCTCTAACACAATCAAAGTCGCAAGTATGGAGAATTAAAGTATCGAACGAAACAGAGAAGGCTCGGTGGATATTACTGGCGCTGCAAAATGGAAAATATGATAAGAAAGAAGAAAATGCTACAAGCTTTACGAATGCCAATATAACCAATGTCAAAGTGTTTTTAAACTCTCAGATGTTCCCTCAAGGTCGATTAAATTTGGATTTCGAGCAGAATGACTACTTGCCAGCGTACCTGTCTTATGCATCTTTATGGAAAATACTACCCGAACAAATCGTCAAATAAATGTTTAATGGACTACAACAGGTTTAAGGACTCACCCGTCTTTGTAATCGACTGTCGTCATCAATTTGAAAGCATCAAGGATGCAACTGTTGATGTAAGAATGGAATTAGAAGCTTCAAGAAATTTTGAACCGTCGATGAAGGCTTATGCTTTAATTATACATGACTCTATGTTTGAATATAATCCGTTTACGGAAATTGTTAATAGATTTATTCACAATTAAATATTTTGTATATATTTTAATAAAATTGTATAAAATCTATGTTGTTTTAATATTAATAAGATTTTTGGTGATCCAAGACAGTTTCTCACGTACTCCGGTGTACACCTAAGCACACCTGTGCCCATGCGCACCCCTGCGCGTGCACACCCCTCACCCATGCGCACCCTGCGCGTGCACACCCTACCCATGCTGGTATATAAGGGAATATTATTTTCAATTTGAATCAGTTTAAACTTATATTTGAAAGATGTACACCAAGGAATCTTTAGAGACAGCAGTTAGTGAAATACAAAAGGGTATAAGTGTTAACTCTGCAAGTAGGTTATATGGTATACCCAGAAGAACGTTAAGCAGGCATTTAGATCTTCGTAAACCTCAAAAGAAGAATGGTGCTCCTAGGTCGGAAAATGTGAGAGACACGGGTGATGCTATACAAGAAGTTAAAATACCTATACAGAATTATGATAACTTTGCTATTGCTAGTGCAAGAGAGGATGGTAAACATGGTTCATTGTTCCCGTCTAACATACGAGCTATCTTCGCGGGACCATCGAGTTGTGGAAAACTAATGCTCTAATATCTCTGATCTTGCACGAGAATGGACTTAGATTCCAAAATGTCTATGTATTTTCGAAAAGTTTATATCAACCGAAATACGAATTATTAAGAAACGTTTTACACCATTAAAAGAAGAAATTGGGTACCATGAGTTTGAAAATTACGATGATTTGATCGAACCCAGAGATACCAAAGAAGATTCAATTATGGTTTTCGATGATATACCTGTAAACGAGCAAAGCAAAATCACTCAATTTTTCTCGTTCGGCCGACATAAAGCAATAGATTCGTTCTATCTATGTCAAACTTACGCTAGTGCCTTAAAACATAGACTCAGAGATAACGCCAATGTAATCGCATTATGGAAACAGGATGATACAAACCTTCGCCATATCTTTTCGGATCATATAAGTGGTGACATGACATATCCGAAATTTAAAGAAATGTGTTTACAGTGTTGGGGTGACTCAAAACATAATTTTATAACTGTTGTGAAAGATTTTGATTTGGATAATGGTCGATATAGGAAGAATTTCGACGAGTATATAAATATTTGACATTATTCAAAACAGCTAGTTCTCATCCAAAGTTTCATGATGACGGACGTTAACAATTTTATTGCGAATAAACGCAGTCTTCATCTTATGCAGGATGCTGTACGAAAAAGTTTGTAGCGTACAAAAGGAGACGCTACATCTCAGCAAAAATTCAAAGAGATGCACAAACAATTGATTGATCCTTGAAATAACCGCTTCCAAGTTGCAATCGATCACCGAAAAATTCCCACACCTACAACAAAGGTTAAAGTTGAAAACATGGACGTACCTATAAAGAAAATTAAACAACTCGTTCCAGAAGAACCGTTCCATCTTTACTATGCGGATGTGTTAGCTAGAGACGAGGACGAAAATATTGACAAATCAATTTATGGAGTAAAGTATAATGCGGAAACCGATACATGGAGTTTGTGGAAAAGTGTATTGGTAATTAACCCGGAAACTAGCGATATAACATTAAATAATGTGATATATCCAGGTACGAAGGGTTTATACAACCTGCTGGTTTACAAAGACATCAGCCCCGAAGATGGCGATTTCAATTTGCATGAAGATTTGCCGAATTACTTGGAAATGATCAAATCTGCGTCGATTTTGAGAAGAAAGTTTAACCCATTTGCGGTGCACGATTTAAGCGGATTCCCAACAAATAACAAAAGTTTAACAAATATGTGCAAAAATATCTCACCGAATTTCGGAGGAATCCTGAAAGAAAACAGCCAAAGAGAAGAAAACAGTCTAAGGGAGCGGGTTTAGGCTTTTCTAATCGGTTTTACAAAAGTTTAAATTCAAAGCCGGTGCAATATGTCTACTGGAATAATGTACATGAACTTGTAGATCGGCTGAGATTGTTGAACGCATCCAACCGAGCTGGAAATACAAGCGAGGAAAACATTAACGAGATGGTGTCCATAATAGAAGAGTTGAGAGAAGAAGGTATAATACAGTGAGCTCAGTAAATAATTACACAGTTTTAAAATGCCTATCGACCGCTTCGGACGTTCAGAGCGTAAAGATGCTGATATTCGGCGCGGTCCTCCAGGTCGAGGATTTGTGCTAACGTTGGATGGTGATGGGTACGATATGCAGCAAAGAAGGTTAGTGAATTCATCAGACCCGAAAGAAGATGGTGATTGTGTTAATCAGAGAAGCACTATAGTATTCAAGTCTGGAGAAGAAACAATTAGTTTTCGTAAAAGAAGGCTAGTGGATGTAATGGATCCTAAAGAAGATAGTGATTGTGTTAATAAGAAATCTGTAATCAAGCTCGTGAATCAAGCCTTTCATACTGTCTAAAAAGTTCTGATGATATACAGCGTAAAGATAAAGCCTTCAATGCAAGAAACCAGCGTATCGCAATGCTTGCTCAACCAGTTGAGCCATCTGATGCAGTTAATAAACAGTATGTAAATGAAAAATTGGATAAGCTTGTATCTGACTTTAAAACGTTTATACAGTTTTTATTAATTTGACTGCAACTTCGAGACAAATGAGAAGGAGCTCAGTCTTGCAATAGCATCGATTTACGAGGCGTCACCAGCAGCTATAAAAACAAATACTACAAACCAAAGCTTCAGTTTATGTCAAAGGTGCAATTGGATAAAGATAACCCTATTAGTTTAGCAACAGTGTTAAGCAAAATGAGTAAAGAAATCATCGTTAAGGAATTATTTAAACCTGCAAGAAAAAATTTTCAGCGTCGTCATACAAATCTGAAACATGTGAAACGTGATCTTATCCAATCGGACTTGTGCGAAATGCAGCCTTACTCGCGTGTGAACAATGGGTACAGATATATTATAATAGCAGTGGACTGTTTCACAAAATATGCTTTAGCTGAACCTTTAAAAAATAAAACTGGATCAGAAGTTACAAATGCTATGAAAAAAATATTGGACAAAATGCTGCAAGGAGAAAATAACTTAAAAATCAATCTACAAACGGATTTTGGGAAAGAGTACTACAACCGCTGTTTAAAAATCTTATGCAAAAATATAAGATAAACCATTACTCTACGTATTCCGCAATCAAAGCTAGTATGGTCGAGCGGTTGATTAGAACAATCAAAACAAATTGTACAGAAGATTTTACTTGCAAGGCAGTCATAAATGGGTGAATATTTTGCCTAAGGTTATGGAAGAATACAATAATACACCGCATCGGGCTATTAACATGACACCTATGGAAGCAGAAGAACATCCGGAAAGAATAAAACTTTACACCGCTAACAGCGTTTCTAAAAGTTACAAGTATAAGGTTGGAGACATTGTGCGTATATCAAAATATAAAGCAGTATTCGATCGAGGATTTCACCCAAACTGGAGTACAGAACTATTCAAAATTGTTAAAGTACAAAAACGAGACCGACAACCTATCTGCTACAAGATTTGGAAGGTCGGCCAATTCTAGGTGCTTTTACGGCGATGAAATTCAGCTCACAGCAGCACCCGACACGTACTTAGTGGAAAAAGTTTTACGGAAACGGAAGCACGGACGCGAATTATTAGTGTCGTGGTTGGGGATGGTAAAAGTTGGATTAAGAAAACAGACTTGCTTTAGTATCATCCAGATAATTACCTAGATGAAAAAATCATAAAAGGAGGGAGTAAAGTCCTAAACTGGGTATATGGGAGAGATTTGCTTAGAACCCCATTCCCATCTGTGATTTGAAGCAGGAAGCATGTGTTTCATAATCGATTTACAAGGATATCAATACAAAACTAGTGATTTCTATTGCAAGGAGATTGCCATTTTGGATGTAGCGAATAATGTAATATGGCATGAGATACTGGACATGGCTGTGGAGTATAACACCCTAAGTGATGATTTCAAAAAGCAAGTTCGGTGGTTAAAGCAAAGAATCCATGGGCTTAGCTGGGATGGACAGTCCACAAGTGGATATACAAATGTAGGCGATTTGCTGAAAGAAGTCATACCACCCAATGCTACAATCTATGTTAAAGGCGAACAGAAAAGGCAGTTACTGTCAAAATATTTATCAAACAACATTTTAAACATGGAGAGTGTTTTCTTACTTCCAAAGCTCAAAGAATTAAGAAGATTCGGTAATAGGTACAATCACTGTTTAAACCATTGTTTGAATAATTTAAGCTGTTCTAAAGAAAACGTATTGGTATTGAAGCATTTTTGTTAATGTATTAAAATTTTAATAAAATATTTTGTGAGAATTGTTTTTTATTCTAGCAAAAGCATACCTTTAAAATTTGGAAAAAATATATCTGTAATACAGCGCATTACTTTGGAAAATTAATGTTTTAAAATACAAAGAACCAATAACCGAATACATAATAATTGGTGTTTGCAAATAAATTCAGTTCTACTTTAATAAAAAAATGTAAACTTACCTTAAATCTTCCTTCAAAACTTTCCACAAAAAGAACTACGCGAAACGACGGTTTAAAATTTCGAGGGGCTTTACACAAAAGCGTGCGAAACTAATAGAATTTTTCTAATGACATCGCGTTATATACGTTTTGAATCCGTTAATTATACTACTAAATGAGGTTTGTATTTTCCGTAAATACGCACTTTTCAGCACCTCGTGGTATTGGTAATCTACAAACAATTATATCTCGATTTGAAATGCGCGTCATTGAAACATATTCTCAACATAATTAATAGAAAGTCCAAGAAAAGAAATTATAAAACAGCATTCAAATGTTCGTTAAGAAATCTAGAATATTTGTTGGATTACGAGTTACAAATGAAATTAATACACATTGGAAGTTTCCGGAATTTGCGTTATAATGCTTCTACCGCGTCACGTAAGGTAATTTAGGATTTCAATATGTAATAAGACCCATTTACTTTCACTCATTATTATTGAACAGTACTTAATCTGGTTTATTACATTTTGTTAATTCTGAAATTTAGGTAGTTAATGATGTCATACACAAAATTTCTAATTAACATACATGGCTGGTATCTAGCGAAAGTTGTAGCATGCATTTTCAATTACGAATGCATTCTTCTTTCATTACAGGAGAAATTCCATAGATTTCATACCAGCAAAATGCGCTTTCTTTTAGATATTTAAAACACATTACATTGGACATCAAAAGTCGACCTTGCCATTTCTACATTATTGTTAAGCATGCATTGGAATTTTTGGATGCGGTAATTTCTTGTTTAAAGTAACTTAGTTAAATAAAGTGTAATTTAAAATTCATAAGTGATTGTATAGTCAGTTATTGCAATTGAAAACACATTCAGGGAATAATTTATTTGCTCTATATATTTTACAGTAGCGTTTCCGAACAAAACTTTCTGCTTTTAATTAAATTTCCTTTGTTCCCGGCGGCATGTGTTTACCTCCACGTGGTGTCGCTGGACGGTAAAACATATTGTTAACGACAATATGTCTTATTGACTGAAAACACGTCTCCTCTTTTTTACATTAATCTCTTTTTGTTACACGTCTATTTTAAACAACCCATTAATCTTTTTTTTTTGTTACAGATTAAACTTTCGGCTACACACAGGAAATAATGCTATACTTTGTAAAAATTGTAATAGTTTATTAAACTGTAAATTGGATAAATAAATTATTAAACTTTTGTGTCCTTAATTTTTGTGTTGGTTAAAGCATATACCTCGGGTAGCGAAAAAGGTTTTAAAAATGGAGTTAAATATATACGAGCAAAGGCGAAATTTAGAGGTTTGAGAGCTTAAAGTATAACTTTGCAGGGCGTGGTCCGATTTCAAATCTGTTTGCAGATTCGAATTCTACATAAAATTCTAAGCTAACAAGATGTATCGCATGACTAAGAAAATTTATGCGGACGGTTAGAAATCGGTCTTGGTAAGAAATCTTAAAAATGGGGTAGCTCCTTGGGGATGATGCAATCTAAAAATTCTTAAAGATTCGGGTACCTGAGAAAATCTATTGTTAATTGATACCAAACAAGGTAGGTTTATCTCGAAAGATGCAATGGCTAGTCGAAGAAAACTATTTGGTCCAGAATGTTAGCGGTAAAAAATCTTAAAAATAGGTTTATCACGTGGGAGGAAATGTGGATGCTCATTTATCTCGAAAGATGAAAAATTTAAGATATTTATCTCGAAAGATGAAAAATTTAAGATATTTATCTCGAAAGATGAAAATGGTTAGTCGAAGAAAACTTTTTGGTCCAGATGTGTGAGGAAATGTGGGATTCTGGAGGAAATGTGGCGGTGGGTTCACTGATTTTCCTCTACTGATATCCATAGATTTAGTAGGTCCACTACCTAGAACTACTAAAGGACATACATGTATTTTATCCGTAGTTGATACATTTACAAAATTTCCCCTATTTTTCCCGTTAAGACAAGCCACTGCATCGTCCGTAGTTCAAAAGATAGAAGAGTTTATAATTTTACTTTTTGGAGCACCACAATATGTTCTAGTAGATAACGGTGTACAATTTCGAAGTCATTTATTTAAAAATTTAATGAACAAATACAAATCCAAAATTATTTTTAATGCATATTATCACCCACAAGCAAATCCTGTTGAACGAGTCAACCGCGTTTTAAAGACAATGTTGGCATCTTATGTGTCAGATAATCAGAGAGTATGGAACAAGATATTACCCATGGTTTCGTGCGCTGTTCGTACCGCAGTTCATGAAGTAATAGGCATGTCGCCATATTTCGCAAATTTCGGTAGAGAAAACTTAAGCGATGTTCAATTTTCAGAAAGAAAACAAATAATACTAATACTAAACTAATCATGGGTTTTGTCATAAAAACCAATTATTTCTATTGGTAATGATATACGTGACTTGTATCAACCTTTCAAACAATGAAGAAATCCCTTGTTTACAACAAGGCATTAAGTTTGATAAATTGAAATCCTTAAACAAAGACAAGTTTGATTTTATAAAGATTAAATTTAAATTCTAGCGATATTTATGTTTTGAGAGTATGAAATTTTTTATTTTATGTACAGCAATCAGCTTAATATGGGGTTTATAACGATTTACAGATTAGCTGCATTAATTCTTACAATTTCAAGAGCAATAACTTACGCAGGCATATCATTTATTGCTCTGATATGTATAAAAATTTACACTTTTCGTCTAGTAAAAACAAACGCATTCTAGTCTATATTTGTGGTCAGTTGAAAAAGTCACATCGTACTACAAAGTAATATAAAAATCCTCAATCATATATACAATACAGGGTAGAAAAACACCTCCGATTTCAGATGGGTGTAGCAGAGGAGGTGGTAGCAGTAGAGAAATAAAAACAACGTCACTTGAAAAATTATACAGTATTCAGTAGAAATCATAGCCAGGTCGAGTGGTCACCGAGTTTTTCTTGTAGAAGAAATGGCAGTTCGCCGATCACCACGTGTCCAACATTTCTTAATCATTTTACGCTTATTCGACGTGATCCCATTCCAGATGCAAGACCAGTCCTAAGGTATCAATGTGATGTGCTGTTTTTCAATTTCGTGCGTGTGGGGTTCATTTCTTTTCGAATGTAACGGTAAAACCGTTACAGTTAACTCCAAACCGTAATACGATATGTTATAAAACTATCCTCGGCCGATATTGGGCAATCTTTTTACTAAACTTGAGAAAAATGTGCTTTCAGCAGGATGGAGTACCAACCTACACGTTTCGACATTCTCGTGCCATTTTAAAGAACATATTTCAAGGGTAATTTGATTTCCATATGTAGTGCAATGGATGGCTATCCCGATCACTAGTCTTGACCCTTATGAGGGGTCATCTGCAGAGCAAGTTCTTCGATCAGCAGCCAGCAACAATGGATGAGCCGAGGAAGTCGATAATTCGTAATGTCGTTGCGATACCACCTACACGAACGGTACAGCAATTGAATGCTACTGGGTTAAACTGGATTAGTGTGTCAACAATAGAAGGCTTCAATTTATCAGATACAATATTCAAAACAACCTAATTCAAAACCGCATCATATGTAGAATACACTAATAAAAAGTTAAAATCTTCCGATATTTAATGTCCCTACCCTTTATAATATAAGCGTATTTTTTTACAAAAAAAATAAAATTACAAAACATAAAAGAATCCCTTATTTAATTATTAAATCCTATGTATTACATTCATTGCAAAGATCGCAAAACGGATAAAACTTAAAAGCCCCATTTTAAATCATTCTATTCTTAGTAAAAACGAGCTTCGTTTTAAAGTGTAAACACACAAACCATTCATTTTCATTGCATGAAATAATTTCAATTAAATTGATCCGCGATAAAAACAAAGCATATTTCCGTGTGTAGATTTTAAAAAGATTCATTTTTCTTAAAGATGCCTTAAAACGCTTTTAAAAATACTAACTTTATTAGAATTCAAATTAATACTTAAGAAAGCGATTGCGATTAATGTTTACGTGTATAAAAGATTACTAAAAACGAGTTTTTATTTTAAAATATTAGATTAATACATCCGCACAAAAGCAGTATCCGTTTATTGCATTTACAGAGTATTAATTATAATTTCCGTATGTAGATTGTTTAAAACCAGAAATAAAATATTCATTCTTGTTAAAATTTCCCGAATTTCCTTTATTAACACAGAATGCGTCACGTTACTAAGAAATAAACGCCGGTTCAAGGAACTCGCGCGGACATTATAATGCAATGAAATAGATAAGAAATGTTTTTAATAGCTTTACATAGTACAGTAAGAGAGAAAGAGACGGCGAACATTAATTCCGTGCATTAGAAGAGGATGGATGATGCTTGAGAATCATAAATCATGACAAGCCGCGGTAGCTTGATACTAACTAGATCGTTAAAACGCGCTATTCTAGTAAATATTACGTCACCCAGAGTGACTAATCCTTTTGAATAAATCGGGATAACTCTGGAAAATAACGTATAGGGATAACTTTTGTATTAAACCCGATTTGCATAAGAGAAGGAGTCATTTATTTCAAGATATTGAACATGTTACTTTGAACAAAGGCATTCATTCAGTATTCTGCTTGTATACGGTATTTGACGTTTGAGATGTAACTTTTAAGTAAGGAATTTATTGATTCATCTTACGAGATCGACAATGTAACTTTGAGTAAAGAATTAATTCTTTTACGGAATTTTGCGTAATATGAAACTTAATTATTTGGTAAAAATACTACGAAAATTGAACGTTATTAGATATTTGAGCTACTGCTGAGTTAAATTAATGAAAGTGATGCACTTTGAAAACTAATATTCTAAATGGAGATTTAAGATGGGACCGGGAAGTATTTAATACCTTTAATTACGAGTTAGATAAGCGCTATTTGACATCGCAAGAATAAAATATTGGTTGTTTGTTTGTTAATTGATAAGAATACTTGAATATTTTGTAATTAGAATAAGTTCTCGATTTTATAAACTGTGAAGCGGATAATTACCATCAAATTTTGAGGTCGAAGTTCAAAGCATTTTAACCTTTAATAAGTTATCTGTAGAGTATCATTGGCCAATTATACTCACGAGCGGAGTAGTAAAAGATAGAAAAATTATTCACTTATAAATTAAAGAGGATCGTGTACCTGTTAACAAAGACTAGGTAAGGAATATTTTAGTAATAATTTAGAAATAATTTTATGTATGAACTTAAGCTGTAAACGTTCTATATTCTTTTGTACGAAATAAAGATGTTTTTGAATGTATAGATGTTTCTTGAGATTGCTGTATTTCATTTTATTTTGTAAATCCCACAATATAATTTCCGTTGAGCTAGACAGGCAAAGAAAAGAAAAGAAAGGTAGGAAAGATAGTAATTTTTTATTTACTAGTTGCATTCTCATAAGTGCATTTCGCTGTACCTAAGTCACAGCAATAATTAGGGTTCTCCCCCAATACAAAGGCGTAACACGGCAATATAAGTGTGCGAGTGCGTGTGTACGTGCGTGCGTACTTGCGTGCGTGTGTGTGCATGCGTGTGCGCGTGCGTATATGCGTGGTGGGTGGACGCACACGCGCGCACGCGTGTGTGTTTAATACAGTAGGATAATGGTCTTAGCAAATTAAAACGAAATTACTTATCGCATGTCGTAATTTTAATTAACAAGTTTTTCTTTATAAATACTAATTACTAATGGCGCATAACCGATTTCGATAAAAGGAAGAGCATTATATAATGAGGTAATGAATTCGATAGAATGCACATTTATCACTTGTATAACCAATTGCCCGTAAAATAGTGATTAAATGTGTTAAGAACATACGCGGTCCTAAATAACTCGTTACCCTCAAATGAACCAAGTAATCTTATCGGTCAACTTAAAGTAATATTAATGACTCACTTTTCCATGAACAAATACGGAGTTCAGGAGGAAAATTATGGTTCAAATTAGATAACGTAACAATTCATGGCATTTACAAACTGACTCACCCGCTATCAAGAACACATACTATCGAGAATTACACCTTCAATTAATATCATGGTCCCATCTGTGTTAGTCATCGGGCAATCGAAATCTAAATATCTCTATTCCAGCAATAACTGTGATGTATAGTCGGGACCAGAAAAGAAGGCAGTCACGTGACTAATCCTAGATTCTAGAATCGACAAACTATTTAAAGATATTTCGATTTTGTAGTGAGTAAAATAAAGACAAGTAATTAATTAATGACGCGCCTTTGAAAATACATATACGTTACGGGCTTTTATTGAATGAGCTAGAAAATGGAAACTACTGCATTATATGTCGGATCTTGATTAGCAAATTAGATCAGAATATTATTTGACTAGTTTCGTACTTCGAACTCGTAACCTCACTTTTGTCAGTTCTTTGTTTACTTCTGTCAACATTTAGTGTATTTTTCTTCGTGTTTATTTCAATTCTTTATATTTATCGTTAGTTTGTTGAACATCAGTTCTTGTTGGAACTAAATTTTATAATGCTATTTAAAGGTGCAACTTGGGGATATGGGGATGCAAGCCCAGCAATTGGTAATGAATCCAGTAGATTACTTTGAAAGTGAGATGCAGACTGATGGTCCTTTAATTTCAATACAATCAGTACAAAAGATAGGAGTTTGATGTCTTACTTATAAATTAAATTTCTCAACTTTGTTTTAGCAAATAAGTGCTTCTTTTAAAAATCAGTGTTCGTACTATGGCACGGATTAAATGTCGAAGCCATGTAAACTCAATTATAACTAATCCTGGCGAAAAAATAACTTGTTAAGGCCGGCTAATACTGAGTAGCATTGTAATTTAACTTTGTTATATAACTCTGTTATATAATTTTTGTTGTATAACATGGCTGTGTCCACACTTAATGTTAGTCAAAATGAATTCTTCGAACGTAGAAGACCAACTTGTTGCAACAGCGGCGTAATTAATTGTACTTACCAAGAGTAAAAAAATCACGAAAAAGCGGTATAGGGTTCGACGTGCTTTAAGATCA
The DNA here is from genome assembly GCA_036346225.1 of Platerodrilus igneus. NCBI lineage: Eukaryota > Metazoa > Arthropoda > Insecta > Coleoptera > Lycidae > Platerodrilus > Platerodrilus igneus. Next base: position 2,663,272 of record JARFIW010000090.1, read on the forward strand.
ACAAGTCGGCACAGTGGAACCCGCTTATTAGAAGATGCAAAACGAGACGATTTCCGTTCCATCAATTGCGGAATGGCATACAGGGGCACCTTAAAAATTTCTGCAAATTGTTCACTTCGGATTTCAACCAATTGCTGTGTCTAATTGGCCCTGGAGTGAAGTAATGATAGGGTTTTCAAATTTGTTAATATTTGAAAAGGACAAAATGGCAAAGGGATCAGATGGAGAGGATGGAGTTTCTGCGGAATTGTACATGAATTGTAAGGAATTGGGGGGGGGGGGGGATATTTGTTTGTGGGATATGAGTCGGGAAGTTTGTTACAAAGAGGAAGATATTGTGAGTGGAGAATAGGTCCCAGCATTGTTGTCAGGTGTGGATCAAAAAGTTTTAGATCAGGGATGTTAGTTCCGTTCGGGCATAAGGTTTATTTTTGAAATTCAGTAAGTCGATGGAATTTGAGATTACGCGAGTTTCACAAGTCGTCTGCGTATGCAAATGTGTGGGTGTTAAGAATGTTTAAATCTAGAAGAGGATTTATTGCAATGTCCAAAGGATAGGCGACAGAATCGAGCCTTGTAGACAGCCTTGAGGAAGGATTTTAGTAGATGTGAAGTAATTTGTGTTTAATGAATCTATTCTGGAAGTTAAATAGGATTTGATCGTGTTGGTTAAGAAGATTTGGCCACCAAAGAAAGTCAAAGCCGAATGAAAGTCTAGAAATATTGCTATAGTGTATTTAAAGATAAGAAATTGGATTGTGAATACTAAGAAGTTGGTGGTTTATGCTGCGCTATTGAGGAATTCGAGTGGTTGGGAGATAACACGACAGTCTGCCAGCCAGATGTGCGAATAAGTTCACTTACTATGTCGTAAAAAGAATAACGCATCAAGCCATGCCGCTAAATAATCATTATCATATTTTAGAGACTTCTAGAATAAAATTATGACATTTGCTATATTGTCTCGGGTTAACTCATTTAAAAAACAGGTTGGGTCAGGTGCGATTTTTGGCGTCCGAAGAACGTATGGAATATTTTAAAGGTTTCGTTTCAGAAGTGTCTCAAGAGGAGTGGAATTTGTGTTATAAAAATTGTGTAAGAAAGAAAAAATTTAATTCTGGATGGACAAACTAAACATGGCAGCTCCCAGTATATTTAGTTTCTACTAAGGTAGTTCAGATAACAAACTTTAACCTTAACAGCTATCACCTTGTTAATATGTAATAATCCAGGACTAGCTTATTTTAAAACCACAAATGGAAACCAATCTAAATGTGACAAGACGTTATGAGTATGCACTTCCCATGGAAAAACGATTTAAAAAGATACAGTTTTCGTCCATCCCAAACATCAAGACATGCACGCGGTACCATATTACAATTATAACACCGATAACAAAAAAATACGTGACTTTTACGTAATTTATGGTATAATAACCTTGGACAAACATAAATTAGATATATTACATAATGAGAACGCAACTTTAACTGCGACTAGCATTCATTAAAAAATGAGAGAATATGTGTAATGACTAAGCCCGAAAAAAAAAGTTAAGTGAAGTTGTGAAGTTGAAGTAAAATCTAGTAGTTAAGCTGGAACGAAATACAACTTCGGGATGTACACATTGACTTCTTCTAAAGGGGGAATTCGGTGCGCGAATTAAGTTGGAACGGAATACAGCTTTATGATGTACACATTAACTTCTCCAAAGGAGAGGATTCGGTGCGCGAGCTTTTAATTAACTACGCTTGTAAGTTTTAGCTAGGAATGGTAGTCCGCACGCGGAGACTTTAAAACTCGTTGTGAACACCAGTAATAAATGGCTACCCGTGGATACAGCTCAATGGAGAGGTTTTGCATTATAGCAAGGGAGCCGCTGTTAGTAGGAAAAAAATGATGACAGAAAGATTGGTGTTGCTGAATATCTTTGTATTTCTACAACTAAACGGTGAGTAAATTATAAGCCTTTTTGTTTAGGATTTGTACTTATGTACATTTGGATTTTACATGTAAGTTGTAAATATTTTGTATCAATGTAGTGGAAAATTAACAGAAGGTGAACATTTGTTGGACTTTGGAGTAGCGATTAAATTGTTTAGTTTTAAATTTAAGTATAATATTATCAGGAAATAAAGTTTGAACATTAAATTTAAAGTATTTCAAATCGACAATGAATGATGAAAAGTAAAAGTTGGTATTGCATTGTTTTCTGTGTATTGTTATCAAAGGTATTTCCAGAAATAATATGTCATCTATATCTAAATTGGAAACTAGAATAATTTGTATGTTAATGTTAGTAATTGATTAACTTTTCTTCTAACGTTTTGTTTTCTTTTAGTAATATATGGCCCGTCTGATATTAGGATATTAAGGTTTTCTTTGAAAGTGTTTGTATTCTTATAATGTTAATCGAAGTTAAGTTTAAGTTTAATTTTGTTTGAAATCATTTATGAACTATGAAAAATATGTGCATTTGTGAAAGGATATCTAGTCACCCCAGTGATGACGTCGTATTTGGAAAAGGCACACCATTTTAAAAAAATTTTTAATTTGACCAAAATATAATGATTGTTTTAAGGTGCTGCACAACAAGGTAATGCATTGTGATAAATTTAGGAAACCAGAGGCAAAGGAGGCCTATTCAGATCCGTGTAGGGAAAATACCGAAAGGAATTTCTGAGACAAGACGGTTTGGCGCCTCTTAGTTATGACAGTAGTACAAGCTTCTGTTATTGTAACGTATTGTAACGTATTTCAGACATAGGAGCCCATTCCCGCACCACTGTAGTTAGCGAGTGCACCCCTGAAATTGTTACGGGGTTTTCGCCCCATCTGGCAAATATAAGTTTATAACATATCGTTCATTTTACCCGTAATAATTGGTTCAATCGTATGCATAAATGTGAGAAGTTTAAAAAAAAATATGTCAAAATATGTCAAATATAATGTTGGTTCAACATAATTTGATTCTCCAGTTTCCAGAATTGCAATATCATTTCCTAGTTCTTCATCGCCCTGTTAATTAAACTTAAGCAACTAATACATATGCCTTAGCACTTGTTTGTTCTACTATTATGGCTTATATCAAATGACAAATTACATTTTTGACAGTATATTTAAAATTGATATTACAATTTCTCATGGATATGGTACATCAGCTTGCCACCTATAAAACAAGTTAGTAAAGACGGTTTGTAGATAACCAAATGTCAACACGAAATTGACTGAACTTGCAAGAAGCGTTTTGCCAACTTAAAACTTCCGTTAATTGAATATTTAGATAATCTTTAAAAACATCAAAAGAGGGGCTTTGTGTTTGCAGTTTTCACTGTGTCTACGTATTAAGTGGGTTTACTTTTTATTGAGAGATTTTACGCGGTTTTTGTCGGGCGACTTATGTTCTTGACATTGATACCGGAAAGTAAATATTTCAAAAGCCTTTATAAGCTCTTTTAATAAAGGGCCTTAAGCCATCTAATTATTTTCGTTTGCGTATATTATTAGTCATAAAGAATAAAAGTAGTGTGTATATATGGTGTGTTTATGATTAGAGTGCAATAAAAATTTAATTTTTATGGTTATTACAGCCTTCCCTGACAATTTGATAATCTTCAAGTAAAAATCTTTATAGTTGAAGCAACATACATTCAAAGTTGCTCGTGCAGTGATAAGTAATGTTTCGCAATAAGTGGATTGACAAATATGGTCCACTTGATTTTCCGCCTCGATCACCGGATCTCACTGTCCTGGATTATTCTTTATGAGAACGCTAAAAACATAGCATACCGTGATTGTCAATCTACAAGAAATGACATGAATACCAGAATAACAGAAACAATTCAATCTTTAGGTAACGATAAAATTCTTCGAGCAATCAATTCTTTTCAAAACAAAGTAGAGGTTTGTTTGCATTGAAAAGAATGGTGCCCATTTTGAACACTACTTTACTTGAATACAGACATACGCATATACGCACATAGACACGTATGCAAGCACGCACCCACGTGAGAGGCAAGGGGATTACTCACGTTAAACCAACACTCCAATGAGAACAGAATTCTACTACGTCCACTGCTTTGGAGCCTCATAACTCAAAAAGTACTCAATAAAAAATATTTTGTTTTGTATTTTGAAAAGCTTTCGAGATAAGCTACAAGGACACGTAATGAACAATAGTAGGTTCTATTTAAGAAATTAAGCATGATCTTCATTGACGATCAAGTAGTTTATCAAGGTCAAAACATTTTTCTCTAAAATATTCTATTTCCGAAATAAAGGGGGTGTACAGGTGGTCTGAAACACCCCGTATATACCTATTAGTACGTTAAAATAATTTAAATCACAGCCATTTTGTCAACTTGTTGAAAACAATATTTTTTTTTTTAAAGGACAAACCCGGTTTCCATTTACGAAACCCGCCAGCCCAACCCCTTGCACCCTTTACCAAAATTTACCAGCCAAACTGGCCATCAAACAAAATAGGGAACGATTTTTGTTTTTTGCCAAACCCCGGAAATTTCGACCAAAACGATTTTTTTCCCGGCAAAATTTGACCGGGAAAATAGCCGGCCCGGAACACCCCACGTTTCAGCCTGCGATGGACGAACCAGAACGAGCCCCCCCGCCCGCCAAGTCCTTATTTCCCAAAAAAACCCGCACTTAGATAAAAGCAAATTTTAAACCAAAATTTATTTTTCCCCGCACCGGCTTAACCATTTTTCAAAACGAAGGGTTCAAACACCAACTTTCCGCCAAATCCAATTTGTTCCCACCTTTTTAGGCACCCCGGTTTCTTGTCGCGCTGAGGGGGAAGCGGGCCCCAAAAATTTACGGTTTTTAAAACCAAATTCACGCCCCATTTAACCCAAAAACTTTAACCCATTTTCCAAAAAAAGCCAAGAAAATTTATTTTCAACACACCCCAAAATTTTTCAAAACGACAATGCCCGAGACCAAGGCCCACAGGAACCTTTTCCAGTTAAAGGAGCTTTAACCGCGTTTTAGCGAACGAAACCCCACCCTTTTAACGTTAAAAGCACCCCCATTCCACCCCACCTTTTACTTTATAACTTTCGGCCAATTAAAACTTTTGAAACCAACCCGGGCCATTTTTAAACCCAACATTCCCAACAAACTTTTGATTTCCCTCCGCCGAAACCTTTTCAGAAAACCGTCAAATTCCCATTCTTTGCCCTTTCAAAATGAACCGCCAAGAAATTTTAAACCCCCCAGGAAACTCGATCAAAACTTTTAGCGGGGAAACTTTTTAAAAATTGCCCCAGATGCAAAAACAAGCACCGAACGAGTTTACGCGGGAACAAATGAGTTATTTTGCCGTCGTCACATATTACGCAGACACCGGGGTCGCCGATCGCCGAGAACCCGGAACGTCTTCCGAACCGGATCGCGCCATTAAATCCAGAGCCGCAGTCAACGTCGCCAGATGCAAGTTATTATAACCAAAAACACTTTAAACCATTCGAAAACCATGTTACAGATACACAACAATTTTTTCAAAAACACTTAACTTGAATATTTTCAAGAACAGCGAGACGTTAGACCAAACCATTTTTACGACCGAGATGAAGCCGGAGCTTAACCTTTTAGCATCAACACAACGCGCACGCTTATTTAAGAAAATACCATCCAGCCCACCTTTATTACTGCATCCGCTTTCGAATAACACTTCTGCAGCAGTATCGCACGCGATTTCAGAACGGAGATATCGTCCAAACAGTTCAGTCTCCGTCATTTTCGCAGAAAACCGGTCAATATCATTCAACCGTTCCCTTAAACATCCAACGAGGCCGAACTTTGCCTCCGAGGAATCGTGTCATCACACCGGCCCGTACTTTTCAGCAACCGCACATACCACCCCATTGTTAAACATCGCTTACGCCAGCGACCATTCCATACTTTGCTTCAACCCGCACTTTGTCAAACCATTTCACACACGTTATTTCATTACGATACGTTCATCGATTTACGAACCTATCAACACTTTTAACCAACGTTCTGCACACGCCTTCAAACCGAAAAACGGTACGCCAACTGACTTTGAAGCAACGTTAACCACCACATTTTTCATTAATTTATCCACGAAAATATTTTTAACCCAACCAACCCGCCCTTTCATTCCACAACATGCCAGGCACCACTTTTGCAGAACCACCCGTTGGTCAGGTTCCTTTGATACATGCCAGTCGTACCCCTTTTTAACCCAAGACCTTTATCATCGATTTTCCCAATCACGACTTTCAACAATTAGACCGACTTCCGACACACAGTTATATTGCGCACTTATAGCATAACATTTTTGCATATCAATTACCATCAGTAACAGATTTTAAAACCATCACTCAGTTCGCCAAAGACTTTCATCTTATTAACTCACTTAACATACCGTTAATCATGTTAACACACGAACAACACGAGTACGACTCGTCAACCAGAAGCAGACGATTTGAACATGGTCGAAGAACAAAAATGACATTTACACATATAAACATACACAACAATTATGCGTAGATTGCGATTACGAATGTGTCTCCCTCGATAAACCATTATTGTTGCGCATGACAGTACCCGGACACGCAGACGATACCATCCAACAGATTGATGTTGCATCCAACATCGCGCACGCCGTGCCGTGCGTGCAGCACCATCCCGCGCGCATTCACCGCAGCATGCCGTCGCATTTCAGCACCGGCAGCCTTTATAACAAAGCAACAGTTACTAATGTTTATCCGACATACAAACATTTGCCGCGCAGTCATTTACGTTAAACACAGTTTACCAGCCAGCAGTGGTTTAATCTTATTCATTGCAGCAGTTTCAACGACCTTCATCCCTTTCAATCAATGCCTGAAAACAGCAGCCTCGACCGTAATTTGCCGATGCCACCTACCTGTTTCAGCCAGCACCTCGCAGCTTCCACATCCGCCGCACTGTGCTGATCGACTTGTCGGTTGAGGAACCTTTCTCCACATTGCGTCAGCACACTTTGGGACATACTGGTTTAGTCAAGACTCAATGATCCGAGGTATCGCAACATCGTTTTGGAATCGAGGCACGCATGAACCCGCATTCTCAGTTCTTTCATCATTTTGACGTTTTAGACATAACCTTAGCATCATTTTCCGAACGCACCACATCAAAAGTCTTACCGCAACGCAACCAGAACCCGGATTCACATCGGCCTAAAATCCCTTCATTTTCACAAGATGTTCACACATCTGATGCGATTGCCATGTACAGCATCCTCATTCCCAGTTTCTCCTTCCACCAGCGCTACATGCAGCATTTTGCGTAACGGATAGCATCACGTCCACGCAGCCCGTTCACCGAATGATTTGTCTTTGAACGATCAAATGCACATTTTCGAGCACTTGGTAAGATTTTGATCGAGCCCTCACATTCTCAAAACATCCAAGAGCGTCATTTCTTCTCAACACAGCATCAACAGGTTTTGTCAACTTCTGCCGAGCCAACCAGCGTCCGTCACATGCGTTAGGCCATACATCACTCGCAATACAGCAGCACAGTTTTCAGCCAACTAACAGCAGTTTATTGACGTTATGTAGCGCGTCACAACAACCCACAGATGTAGCGAGTTACGAGCCAGTTTCACGCAGTTCATGAACCACCAGTCACCACAGCTTAACCATACGCCACATCCGCATACAAGTTACATCACACCCCACCTTCCCCAACCCCAACAATCGGTTCCTTATGGGTTTTCAAAAACCCCACCAGTTCTTTATCTTTTCCTTTTTTAAAACCTTTAATAAATTTTCAAGAACCCAAAGCTTTCCCCAACAAACAACCGAACCCACCATCGGCCATCCCTTTCTTTAAAATGTCACCATTTCCGCTGTCACCGGGCTCATCCATTATTTTCTTCAACCGACAGGCCAATTCTGTCGCGCATATCACAGACGCCCCTCTCATCAACTTAACACCGTCGGAATAGACAGAGTTAATCATTCAACCACATCCAACCGGTTTTCAATTTGTCAGCAACACCAGCCGTCTGAACACCAACAACACCATCCAAGCGCAGTTTTTTTCCCCGACGACACAGGTTATGATCGCTAACATACCAGGATCTTAACCAGAACGTCACCAGCACCGTTAGCATCGCCAGCAACACACCGCGCACCAAGCGTTCCTTCAATACAAATTTTTCGTTAATCACAGTCATGCACAAACTCCAGCGCCAAACTACCTTCACCGCCTTAGTTAGTTCATCAACATCCATCGTTACCACGGCAATTACATCCACAAAGCATCTCCGACCACGGTCCATTCCAACACGGTTACCTTATGGACACCGCAGATTTTGAACCCGATAACACCGGCCCAGGAACGGGCCCACGAACAACGTCAACATTGCGCACCATCACAGCACCGTTCGACATGCACAACCAATTTTTTCAACAACCATTCGAAATCGCATTCCTGTAAACCACAATGACGCCTTGCGTCTTACATAAATTACACGCACTATCGAATCGAACCATCGAAAAAATTTTTGACGAGTCGACTATCCGAATAAGCGTGTTAGAGGAATACCCCAATGGTGAATACCCCAGGAAATTACCCACAGGGACCACTATGAAATGACCATGATTTAACATTGACCAGACCAGCCCATGAATAACATATATGATTTTGAAAATTTACCGCGCAGGAGTAAAGGAAAAATATTTTATTTTTCCTTTTATCTAACCTAGGTCCACACTTGTTTATAATGGAAAACTCATTAAAAGCAATTAGTGTTAATGGGTTTTTAATGAGAAAACTCATTAAAAGCAATTAGGTCATATGGTCATGTGGTCATATGGTCATGTGGTCATATGGTCATGTGGTCATGTGGTCATATGGTCATGTGGTCATGTGGTCATATGGTCATGGGTCATATGGTCATGTGGTCATATGGCCATGGTCATGTGGGGTAATTTCACCCATGGGGCAATTTCACCCTAACTTAACATCCACATATATCCGGATATATGTCAATGCGCATCCCTGTCGGCTTAGGTTGGATAACAACATATTCGACTATCTTCGGCAATATACGTCCTCACTCTGTAGAATACTAAGAGAACAATTTTTCGTATTCAATTTAGTATTCGATAGTAGCTAGAACGGTAAACATGAGCGTCTCCAAGGTGATTAACGTTTCTCAACTTTGGGAATAAAGTGAAACCGACAAATGAGCGATTTGGATTATGGCTGTTGACAGAAAATATGTGCAACAATAATCTGGTAACAGATATTGGTAATATTTGTTATGTCGAAGGCGAACAGATGCTGACTGGTGGACTACACACACCAATTACAGAACCATTTTGTGACAATATAATGTTGGTTAAAATTTGCGACCTTTCTGACGCCGAACAAACATCTGCAAGCAAAAGGATGTTTATCCTAAAAAGAAATTTGTGGTGCATTTAACAGCTATCTACGAAGAAAGTTTGACCGATTTGTTTCCGCTAGGCATGGTGTTAAAGCTAAGCTCCCGTTTTCTGGAAAGCACTAACAAGATGGGCAGAGAGTAAAAGAAATTATCGGAAAAGAAGACCTCGAATGCATTAATAAAAATTCCAAAATCCTATATGTGTTCCATACAAAGTGGAACTAGCAGATGTTAAGTTGGAAACTTTATTGAGGAACTACCAGATATATTAGACGAACTCGAAAAGATTATTTCTATCTTTTGACATGGATGTAACCCAAGATTTTGCGGGTATATTTAGCAAGATGGAGATGTGTAATTATTTAACTACAAACCATAACTTTTGCTATAAGGGCGAATACGAAGAAAAGTGTAATATTATAGTTGACAACGATAAAACTGTAGGAATTGATTGTTTAACATGGCTAACAACCAATGCAAGAATTAAGATATACAACAAATTTGTGTGTCAGATAACAAGTCCTGGTGTTAATAAACAACTTGGCAATCATATACTAGATTTTTACGTTGTCCAGATGTCGTTTAAGGGAAACATTTGCGTCTACTTTGGCTAAAGAACATGGTATTACGCGATTGGAAGCGACAATATACAATTGTGCAATTGAAGCAATGTCAGTGCGGAACGGGTGTATAATCCCTTAAAAGACTGTTTAACGTTATTGGAAGATAGTGTTATACTTCCTAAAGGCGCCAATGTACTCGGTACCACTTGCCAAAATGTGGAGTAAGCTATCGGACAAGCTACAAAATAGCTGCTGTTTAGTGTTTAATAACCTGCTACAGTACGTGTATTGGGGAATGGTAATACAAAGAAATTGACGGGCTTGCAAATTGTTGTCCGAAAACCAAAAGAAAGGGAAAATTGATAAAGTATGTGCTTTGGCTTTTAGTTTTAACTATTTACCTGTAAATTATTTGGAGATAGTAGAGGAGGAAGACAGCTCAGATAAAATAAAAATCTACACAAGTGCTACATTAAAGCAGGTAGTACATATTTTACACAATCTGCAACACCATATTCTACAATTCCAAAAGAAATAATCATTTCGGAATTGGGGATTGATAGATACGCATAACATTCGTCCAGAGGTTGTACGACAACGCGTAAATATTGGTAGTAAACTTTATCCGTTTACGCTAAAGGAAATTGCCCCATTATGCATACCATACGCTGTAAGTGGAAGGAAAAGACAACTGGAATTAGAGGAAATGGATGCAAAAAGGCGAAAATTGAGTACATGGAAAACACTGCGACAATACGCGAACAATACAAAGATGTGTTAGACAAAGAACATCTTATTAGAGAAAATGAGGAAGAATTAAAAGATTATTTTATGTGCCGATGGATGACTTAAATACATCCGGTTCTACAAGCTGTTTGCATTTGCGGTTAGTAAGAAAGACTCTTTAGTTATGTAGGCGTTCTTGCGAAAAGGATGGTACTAAATCCGTATACTTTTTAAAAGGTTATTCTAAAAACGTATTTATCAAAATGGCAGATAACAAAGAAGAACTAAGGAATGCGGGTTTCGTAACCTTGGCGTACACCACACGAAAGGGGTTCCGCTAAACATTGTATATTTGCCCAGTAAAGAACCTTTCGGATCATTTAAAACCGAGGGTCTTACAACCTATAACAACCATATATTCCCAAAAGTGGTGGACATGCAACTACGCAACAGTGTGTGGGAGAAAAGGATTTCTCCAATACCGACAAGAAGAAGTCGATCAAGCTAACAAGATACGTATGCAGGATATAGTGGAAAGCTGCGATTAAAAGATTGTCACAAGCTGCAAGAATTACACGAAGGAATGGATCTGGTTGTCGGCGGAATCAAAGACTTTAAATATAGAGGCAAACTTCGGTACATTTTACAATTCGAAAACCTAGACGGTCTTTATGTATCAAACTATTGGTTAGAAAAGGAGATAGAAGACTTGGGTATCGATTTAAATTTTAAGCTGCGAATAAAATTAGATAAAATTAAAACCACTGCAAACAAAACATAAAGAAAGGACTGTCTTCTGTGTATAACTTTGTATTAAAATTAAGTTTAAATGACTCCATGTTGGATTAAATTTTTTAAATTTGTTATGTATAATGTCAGAATAAACATTTTATAATAGTATATAACATTGTTCTTTATTTATAAAAGGCTGTAACGTTACCCCGAAATAGCAGTCGCACAGAAGGGGGCAGGGCAGGGGCGGGCAGGGGTGCGTACCGCAGGGGCGCGCATGGGCAGGGGTGCGCGCAGGGGCCATGGGCACAGGGTGCTTGGCGTACACGAGGGAAGGCGGATGTTAACAGTCACCAAGCATCCAATTTTTATTTGGATGGTATCGAGTACTTGTCTGCGTATGTATCCGGAGTAAAAGAATACGATTTGCATACGCAGCTTATTAATAAAATTAGTTTATCGAGGGAAGATGACAAGGTTACTCCCTAATAGTACAACAATCTACGCATGGGGACGTAAAGATATAAGATAGTTGTTTATATTTGTATAGATTTTGTAAATCTATTGTATATATTAGTTTTAAGATTCCATAATTTTTAAGTTCTTCGCCCATCTTCCAAATCCTTCTTCTGCTTCTATCCTGGTTGACAGAGTATACGTGTTACCTCCACGTGGTATTCGCGGGGCACATCGGTTTTAGATTTCTAGGGAAACGGTTAGTTAAAGCATATGTCTCGGTTAGCGAAAAAGGGTTTTAAAGATGGAGTTAAATAAAGATGGGTAAAAATTAGTCTTTAAAAGGCATAACTTTGTATGGGGTGGTCCTATTTAAAATCTATTTACAGATTTGGGGTCCCTAGAAAAATTTAATATTAGTTGATACCTAGCAAAATATATTTATCTTAAAAGAGTGACTACCCCGCAAATAATAAATACAATATAACACTTGTCGATAAAAACTTGTAGGGAAATTTAAAGACGAATTTAATGGGGGTCTAGTATTAGAATTTGTTGGTAGTAGTTAAGTCCTACTGTATTGTAAGGCGAGAAAGATACGATTAAAAAGATTAAAGGGTCTCACGAATTGTAGTTAAGTAAAACCGAGGGTCTTACAACCTTATAACGAGCATATACCCAAAAGGGTGGGATGCAACTACGCAGCAGTGCGTGGGAGAATAAGAATTCTCTAATAAGAAATTAAAGTTTCATGTACGTAGCACCAGTCATTGGGAAATGGTAGAAATGTTAAACCTATAAAGACGATTATTAATTGTGGTTTAGAAAATAATAATTTTCTTGGACTAAATAAAATAGCTTAGACTAATTAATGTATATGGTTACATATTCTCGTACACATCCACAAACATCTGCTTTATCCACAATGGCGATACCGGTAGTTTTTGTTTAACAAATAGTAGGAAAGATACGTTAGGTGTTAGTGTGCGGAAGCCCATAGGATCGTTGGATTCAAAAAGAACGATGCGGTGGGATGTATGGTGGTTCTCCGTTAGAATAATCGAAAGTGGTTAATCGGTCGTATTAGATGTTTAAATAAGCGAAAGTGTAAAGGCCTACATAAACAAAAATTTAATTAACTGACAAAAAGTGCGCGATGTGCTACACTTATAAAAAAGTATGGAATGGTGCTTTTAGCGGCCCTAGCAGTAAAAAGGGCGACTGACTTTTCCAAGCAACTACAAGAATAGCAGTAGCGCAGAGAAGGGGTATGCATGTATTATACAGTTGCTGCAAAATATGTTAGTTTACGCGTAGCTCGGATGTGTAATTGATCACGACTTAAAGATCCCTCGGAGGTTTAAAAATTCTCAGCCATTGTCGTTCGAAAAATGTTTGGAAATTATCAGAACAGGAGCGGGTCGAAGTTTAATGGATGATTGACCGAGTTTTTCTACCTTTTACGAGGGAATCGGAAATTGATAGACATCGAGCATCTAATTCTCTATTTGGACGATATCGAGTACTTACCGGTTCTAGAAATCAATACGTGCGATCGACCGCTATGCGAAAGTGTAAAAGCCTACAGAAGCAAAATTTAATTATCAGACGAAAAAGTGCGCGATGTGCTATAGAAAGTATAAAAAATTGGTGCTTTGCATCGGTCCTAACAATAAAAAGGAGAGTGACTTTTTCTAGCAATTACAAGAATAGCAGTAGCGCGGCGAAGGGGTATGCATGTATTATACAGCGCATTGTTGCTCTAAAATATGTTAGTTTACGAGAAGCTCGAACGTGCACAAATTAAATTTCAATCTATAATTAACCACGGTCGTAAAATGGGAAATTAATGGGTAATTTAATACCGTTACATATACTTTCGCTTGGTGATTCATTTGGAAAATATTCAAGCCCCCATTTCCTAAAATATGACGTAGAAGTTATTTAAAATTAAATTGTTGTAAGTATCCTGTAGACAACAAGTTGGTATTTTCTTAGTAATGGTTTAAAGTGTTTTTGGTTATAGTAGCATTGCATCTTCTACAGCACGACTTGCACACAACTTGTGTGCGTGTGCTACCACCCTTTTGGATTTTTAATATGCACGCGATCCGTATAACATGGAAGACGTTTTCCGGTGTTTCTACTAACGGCATTCGCACCATCGACGAAGCGAACCAGGTGCATGCATTGCGCTAAATGTATTGGACGAGCAGCAAGGAATTATGACATCATTTAGTTCCCGCCGAATCCTCAACTTCGTTCGGTGTCTTCGGAAACCTTCGGTTTGCATTCTATAGGGTACATAAAGCCGGTGCGCAAGAGTAAACTCTTTAGTTATAAGTTAGTTCGCTTACAAGTCAAAGTCTTATAGTGCGGATTTTGTTTTGTACTAAAATGGTATCTGCAAACGTTTTTAAGTGCAACCTTGCGGTGCTTCCTATACCTGGAAAAATGCTCTCAAACGGCACCAGAACAAATGTCGTGGTGTAACATCGTCCACGGTTGCTTTATACATCCGTCAGCAGCAAAGTACTTAAACTGTGGGACTTGCGGTTTCGCTTTTACGAGAATGGACAGCTTACAGCGACACAAGGAAAACAGCACGGTATGTCATTAAGCCGTAAACGTTCAACTCCGCCAGCTGTTAAAGGGTCTTGTACGAAACAACCACGAATTATGTGTACAGTATGCGATTTCGAAATGGAAAACTACGTATGCCGCACACTTAAGGAGCAACAAACATAAAATGCATCAGTTACCGCTACTAACGAAGATGGCGTAGAAATGTTAGCACAGCGTTTAACAACGATGGCTAGCTATCGCATAAAAACGCCAGGTCGACATGGAGTGTCCGAGTTTCTTTGGAAGCAGAAAGACGATTTATTGATTAATTAATAAAAAGAATACAACATAACGAAAAGTCTAGAACTCTACCGTTTACACAAAATAAGAGTGATGGAAATTTTAACACAAAAAATGTGGTTATAACGTCTTCTAGTAATCTAAAATAACGAGGTCTTGGAAACCATAAGAACAAAATCAGAGGAATTTGAAACATGGGTCCGGTTGGTTTTGGAAAAGGTGCTCTATTTAAAAAAATTTAATAAGTATACCCCAATTGGTTCGGTAAAATAAAAATTGTGAATATGTATTTAGAAATTGGTTTAAAAATTTAAACTGTTTTAAAATTGTTTGTAATAAAAGTTTTAAGAATGGTTTTTAGATTTTCTTTTTGGTAACCCCAGGAAATTTATAATTTAAAGGGTGTGTAAAATGGTAAGGGTTTTTTTTAAATCTGTTTAAGATTCGGATTCTTAAAATTTAGACTAACAAGATGGTAATGTATAAAAAATTTATAAGTAAAATGCTGGAAAAATCTTAAAATGGGGTAGCTCCTTGGGATGTGCAATCTGAAAATTTAAAGAGATTGGGTAGCTGAAAAAATCTAATATTAATTGATACCAAACAAGGTAGGTTTATCTCGTGGGTGGAAATGTGGAGAAAGATTTATCTCGCAGAGGGTATATGTGTAACTTTGCAGGGCGTGGTCCATTTAAATCTGTTTACAGATTCGGATTTCTAAAATTGTAGACTAATTTAATGTATTGCATGTATAAAAAAATTTATAAGAACGCTCAAAAGTCGCTACAGGTAAGAAATCTTAAAATTAGGGTAGCTCCCTTGGGGATGGTGCAATCTAAAAAATTCCTAGAGATTTGGGTAGCTGAGAAAATTCTAATATTGATTAATACCAAACAAGATAGGTTTATCTCGAAAGATGCAATGGCTAGACGAAGAAAACTATTTGTTAGTATTGCTTATAGAGCAAAGGCGAAATTTAGAGGTTTGAGAGCTTAAAGTATAACTTTGCAGGGCGTTGTCCGATTTCAAATCTGTTTGCAGATTCGAATTCTGCGTAAAATTCTAAGCTAATTTAATGTATCGCATGACTAAAAAAAATTTATAAGAACGCTCAAAAGTCGCTACAGGTAAGAAATCTTAAAATTAGGGTAGCTCCCTTGGGGATGGTGCAATCTAAAAAATTCCTAGAGATTCGGGTAGCTAAGAAAATTCTAATATTAATTGATACCAAACAAGATAGGTTTATCTCGTGGGTGGAAGTGTGGAAAAAGATTTATCTCGCGGGTG
The DNA here is from genome assembly GCA_036346225.1 of Platerodrilus igneus. Lineage (NCBI taxonomy): Eukaryota > Metazoa > Arthropoda > Insecta > Coleoptera > Lycidae > Platerodrilus > Platerodrilus igneus. The sequence goes on from JARFIW010000090.1 coordinate 2,679,322, forward strand.
GAAAGAATGGGGGTGTGACGTAAGAAAAATGGTTGGGGGGTGTCCGAGCAAGGCGGAGAGCAAGGCGGAGTCAGGAGGAGATTCATCTCCCTCATTTACTCCTTATGGGAATTTACATGTAAATTGGTCCAGATGAGTGAGGAAATGAGGGATTCTGGAGGAAATGAGGCAGCAGGATTCTTGAAAATGGTCTACTGTCGGCGTTAAGCGGCGTCTCGGGAACTTATTTTAGAATTTTCGGTACTCAAAAATAGAAAAATTCAGTTTTATAATTTTCATGTATACATAAATTAAGCTAAATTTTTAATATCAAAATTTAATGTAGTAATTTTTATTAGGTAAAAAAAATATGTAAACCGTTAAAGTTTTGTAAAATAAAATAATACATCTAAAGTATACTATTTATCTTGCTTAACTTTTAGTTTAGTAACTCAAGTTTATTTTTCAAGTTCTTAAAAATTTTAAATTCTTTTTGTTTTTGCGGTAGCTTCTATTTTTTAACACTAAAAACAAACTGCAGAAGTCAAAATCACCCAAAACATTTTTTAGTGTTTTGTCTTTTGTTCTAATTCTTTTTGTATCGTGTTCCTGTACGTGTGCAGATGAGAATGGACTAGTTTTTCAAACTGCCTCCTTCACAGCCTCAATACTGTTCCTCACAGAAGAACGCATTCTTAAAAATAACTCAAGGACAATACTTTGGCAGCCAAGGGCATTTTCAAAAATTCAGCCTGTTCATTCTGATCTACACTCGCACAGAAACACGGCACAAGAATAATTAGAGCAATGAACAATAAGAACTAGTTTCAGCGCCGGCACAGACGAAAATATTTTTCAAAAACTTGTCCAACCCGCAAAAATACACACAGACACCAAAATTCAAAATCAGACGTATTTCAAAAATTTACGTACGCCCAGAACACAATACAAACTGTATCAAAACAAAAAACAATAGATAAAAATAATTATAACGTTCATGCGTAAGAAATCAGTCATATAAAAAATGTTTTCTCATTTGCAGGTGCTGTAACTTTTTATTTTTGTTCTAATTCCTTTTGTATGCTGTTCCTGTGTGTGTATGTAAATTAAACTGAACTGGCTGAATTTTTGAAAATGCCCCCTTGAAAAAATCATTCTTAATAAATAATAAAAGGACAATATATTGGCTGCCAATGGTATTTTCAAATTTTCAGCGTGTCCATTCTTATATATACACACAGGTATACGATACAAGAAGAATTAGAACAATAAACAATACACAAAAAAGTTACAGCGCCCCTACGGAAGAAACCAGTCTCATAAAGAATATTTTTTCCCTTGCGAGCACTTTAACTTTTTGTTTTGTTTTTTGTCCTAACTCTTTTTGTATCGTGTTTTTGTGCGTGTATAGATGAGAATTGACAGAGTAAACTTTTGAAAATGCTCCGTTGGCCGCCAGAATACTGTTCCTCACAGAAGAAAACATTCTTAAATAGTAATAAAGGGGCAATATTTTGGCTGCAAAAAGTATTTTCAAAAATTCAGCTTGTCCATTCTCATCTACATACGCACAAAAACATGATAGCAGTAGAAATAAAACAAAAACAATACACAAAAGTGTTAAGTGGCCACATAGAAGTAAATGTTCCTCAAAAACTTGTCCAACATGCAGAAAACACACACAGACACCAAAATTAAACATTTTTCAAATATTTAGCCTATCCATTTTCATCTACACTCGCCCAGGAACACAATACAAAAAGTATCAGAACAAAGAATAGTATGCAAAATAAGTTACAGCGCCCTCACCGAAAAAACTCTCTTAAGAATAGTTATTTATTATACGTACTAGATTTTAGCTCGAGTTGTGTTTATCTCCCGACGCGAAGCGGAGGGAGACAAAATACCGAGAGTTAAAATCTTACATTTTTACCCGTGTATAATACACTATTTTTTTTTCTGTGACAGGCAAAACGATGATTTAATATTGGAAAAAATATTACAATATATATAAGTTAAAAAATCAATCGATGTCAAATTTGAAGTTTCAGACAAGTAGGTTGTTGTACTTATAGGGACAGTTTGACTTGCATTACTAAGGAAATTTAATTCTGCAAGTGGTATCAAAAATTGCTTACTTAAGTTGTTTATATCGGTTGTTTTGAACGCGACAAAGTTATGATACGATGTTATGTTACACCCGAATGTTACAGAAAAATGCAGAACAGTCTGTGGAAAACATATTAAAGCATGTCCTAGTGTTTATCTAGTAAATGTAGGTGAAGAAGAGATTGACAATTCAAAGGCACTTCTTGCAAAGCAGCTTCCTCCAGTCAAAGCTGTGTTCTCCGTGCACCAAATAGTATGGAACAGAAGTTATAATTCGAACTTATTCTTGAGAAATTTAAGTTGCTTCAGCTGCTTAGAATTCTGCAACTTTATCCTGTTGGAAGTGGATGTATAGATGCTAACTGTATCCTTTTTAATTTTTTATTTATTTTTTCCACTTTATTCCGTAACAGAAACAATAGCTTTCAATTTCGTCAAACCACCAAACGAACATATTATGGAAATATCTGCAAATGTAGTAAAGATTGGTGATTTTGTTGCTGTGGCTTGGGATAACAATTAGTAACCAGGTAAATATCAATTGAATCTAAAATTATTTGTGACCCTTTTGGTTAGGGGAAGTTGAGAATAAAAACGGTTCAATATTAACGATTAAATTCATGAGAAGAAACGGAAGGTATTTTACTTGGCCAGCGAAAATTGACACGCATGGAATAGATGAGACAAGTATCTTATCCAAATGTTCAAAACCACGACAATTTTCAAAAGGGAACTTGTCCGAATTAATAAAAGATTTATTTTTAATATGGAATAGGCTATAATATTACATAGTTTTTATAAATAAATGTTTTTTGTTTTAACTATTTATTTATTGTTATCCTTGAAATGTTAATTGTCTATGTGTGGGTATGTTTGCATGTGCTAGTGTGAATAACAACGGTCCCTTAATACAGTAACAGAGGTCCCTCTGAAGATATGTACGGTCCCCGAATATGTAATAAAGGTTTCCGTGAATTCCCGTTTTTTAAAGAATCGATCGCGGACATACATCATATTTTATTTTGATTGGTATAAGTATTCTCTAAAAGTACAAACACAGGACGAAAGCAATCATTTAATTGTCCGAATTTTATGTGCAGCAATTGTTCCAATATTTAATTTTGACCCAAGTGTGGACCCGGCTTTAAATTAAATATCTTCATGTTCTTATTTATTAGCACAAACCCGGAAAAAAAGTACAAATTTTTTCCCGAGGAAAAAAGTAAATTCATAAAAAGTGAAACAAGAAACATTAAATGTCAAATTTTTTCCCCGTCACAGAATAATAATATTTTTTTCTAGCGAGCGCTGTAACCCTTTTTGTGTTTTGTTTTTTGTGCTAATTCTTTTTGTATCGTGTTCCTGTGGGTGTGTAGATGAGAATTGGCAGGTTGAATTTTTAAAAATGTTTTTCACAGAAGAAAGAAATTCTTGAAAAATAATAAATGAACAATATTTTGGTTGCCAAGACATGTTTAAAAATTCAGCCTGTCCATTCTCATTTAGACACGAACAGGAACCTAGTACAAAAGCAATCCGAACAATAAACAATACAGTAAAAATGACAGCTCCCGAACGGAAGAAAACTCAAAACTTGTCCAACATGCAAAAATACACACAGACACCAAAATAAAACATTTTTCAAAAATTTTGTTTGCCCATATTTATCTATATACGTCCTGAAACACGATACAAAAGGTATCAGAACAAAGAACAGTATGCAAAAAATGTTACAGAGCCATTACGGAAGAAATCAATCTTATAAAGAATGTTTTCTCGTTTACGGATTTTTGCTCAATTTGTATCGCGTTCCTGTGGGTGTGTAAATGAGAACGAACAGGCTAAATTTTCGAAAATGCCCCTTTGCAGCCACAATACTGTACTTCACAGAAAAAGTATTCTTAAGATTTAATAAAAGGACAATATTTTGGCTGCTAAGGGTATTTTCAAAAATTTATATTGTCCATTCCTACCTACACACACGCACAGGAACGCGGTACAAAAAAATTAAAACAATAAACGACAGAAAAAAGTTACAGCGCCCATCAGTAAACATTCTAAATTATATTATTTGATATGTATTTAAATTAAAAAAGCTTTTACTTCAATTTATTTTAACTGATGATTAATTGTTTAAAGAATCTCACGTACTCATGTACCCACTTTATTCGTCAGTGGGCACCACATTAAGAAATGGAACGCATGGGTTTTTGACCTCGGAGGGAGCCTAGTCTAAGGCAATAAGATACTTGTTAATTTTCTTCGGCTAAGTATGTTCAGTACATTTAGAATGTCATATGCACTCGCTAAGTTTGTGCCGACAAGAAGACCCATCAACGATTATGTCTGGATTAGCTTATCCACAAAATGGCATATTCCCAAATATTGGGTTGAAAGATTAATACTTATTTTAACCACCAATGATTTAAATAATTAGAGAATTTTACATAATTTTTAAATAACACAGACTCACCCAAACAGTAACTAAATGAACGGCAACACACAATGCACTTATTTGTTAAGATGTTCGTTAAGTATCTAGTTAACTAAGAGAATTGCAAAGAATTGTAACCCTATATGCAAATTACCCCACCAAACATTCTACCTATTGAACCGTGTTATGCCTCGTGCATTTTAGCACGTAGGCCCTTAAATTCCAGAAGCAAGATTGGATGAAATCAGTCCATTTATAACGTATTAAAAACAAGCCATTAAACCAGTTTGTTACAATGCAAATTCAACAGAGCATAAAGTATTACAGCGATAATAAAGCTGACACTAAACATTTCTTAGTATCATGTATTACAATGCACTTTTAATTTATGATTGATTGATAACATAAGGACGCGTGTAGATTAACATGCGGCATTACTTATTTGATATCTGCACGTACTTTTAGAGTCAGACATATGAGTAACAGTATACTATCTTTGGATTACCATATCAATGTTTTTTATTTACCTCTAAGAAACCATTCATACTTCAATAAAGAATATTTTTAGGGTTTTTTCCACACAGCCAGTGTGAAATTAAGTAGGATTAAAATTTGTTAGGATCATACCAAAAGCGTTGCCTTATGGAAAAATATATATATATCTGACTCAACTACAGTGGCGAAACTACACCCCTGCCAGCCCCCGCTATGCGGGGGGGCCCCAAGTGCAAGAAGGCCCAAACGATAATAAACTCAACTTATTCATCTTCAACGTATTTGGCAGGTAAGAAACGGTCAAGAAAATATTGCAGATAATTCAGAAACCGCAGGTTAACGAACGTTTTCTTGATGTTACTACTAGGAACTGCTGAAATACAAGAAATAATAATTAAGATAAATACTGAACACCACCTGCAGCCTGCATCCTTTCTTCTTTCTATCCGTTCTGTCCTATTTTGTAAGGGTTAATAAACAGATGAAAGAGACTGTAAACTTTAATAACAAAGATGTCTATATTATTCTTAAGTGATAAGTTGTATAAAGTGGTAAAGCATTATTAAACGACGTATAGTAGGGTTAGTTTGGTTTGTGGGATTTTAAATAGGAATAAAAGGGCTATTGTCTGTACAGTACAGATTCACAGGATGGCAGGTAGCTTAGTAACCTTCGCTTTCTAGAAATATAATACTAGAAAGAAATTCATTTTGTGGTTTCTAGTCAGCTGGTTGCAACGTATTTGCATTAGCTGCATTATATATAACGGAAAGGAAGTAAAAAGCATTCCAGTACGTTTTACTCAATAGTGTTGTGTTCGTATTACAGGAGGTCTTTCATATTTAAACGTAAGTATTTATATCTATTTTTATTAAACTACTATTGATTTGATCATAGTTGAAGTCGCGCTGAGAAATACATATAAATAAATCTTTAAGCATTCAATAAAATCATTTATATTTTGTTAATTAAAGCATTTAAAGCAAAGTATGTATGTGTTATTTGTAATTTCAAAGGCTTTTAAATAATTATTACTTATCTAATTACATTATAATTAATTTCATTCAAAATTGCAGGAAATAATATACAATGAGCACTACAAGCGGCGCTGCAAAAACGAAAAGGAAACTGTTGGAAGAATCAAAGAGCAAGATTCCAAAATAAGTTCCTTTTTACTTCTAAAGAGTCCGAAAACAAGAACAATCTATGAAAGAAATTGGGCTTTCGACAGTAGCATCTACTAGTTCCGCTACAGACGAACAGCAGTCGTCAACAATTTTAAAACTCTCACCCAGGGCGCAAGTACATCACATAATGACGGCCGCGATAGAAATTTGGAACTAGATACCACTACAATTACAGAGGTAAATGTGAGTAGTACTTTTCACTTAATGAACTATCTATGGATCTGACGAAAGAATATCCAACCGATTTTGCACATTTTTAAAAATCAATGTTTTACAACATGACAATTTAAGAAAAGAAATAATTAATTACGGATTGTGTAGACCAGATGGTGCGTTTCCTAAAGATAATAAAATAGAAGTTTTCAGTTCACTATTATTACTTAATAACTGCAAGCGAAAATAAAAGCAATACGTTAAACTTACCACACAATTCAAATGGGTGGTTGTGTTATTCTAAATTAAAAATTGTGTTTATTGTCAACCATGTTGGCTGTTTGCTTCAGTAAGGTCAAGTTGGACGACCGGAATTAATGATTGGCAGGGTTTATCAAAAAATTAAAGAGCATTTGCTTGCTCAATCTCATTTAACTTGTTGTTTTATTTACGATATGTGGAAAAAAATTATACCATAGATAAGAAAGATACTCTACTATTAAAACAAGAAACTGAATTTTGGAAAATGTTTTACACAGACTTTTCAATGTTACTTTAACACTATCCCAGCGCATGCTGTCATTTCGAGGACATAGAAAGTTTTCTGATTCAAAAGACAGTTACAACGGTAATTTCTTAAGTTTAGTTCATTTAATTAGTAACTATGATCCTATATTACAAAAGTGCTTGAACGACCCAAAGGTTCAATTAAATATCTTTCCCAAAAATTCAAAACGATATTATTAATACTTTAAGCGCACACTTAAAAATATTTTATTAAATAAAATTAGATCCGCTCCTTTTTCTCAATCATAATAGACACTACACAGGATATAACTAAGATTGATCAATTAAGTAAAATTGTAAGATATATTGATTTTAAAAAGACAGCTTGGGAGAGGTAACCAAAATAGATATTTGTGAAACTTTTGTGGGTTTTACAAAAGTAGAGTCCCAATCTGCTGAAGGACTATGTAATACTATATTAAGCAATTTAACCAACATGCAATTAGATATAAATAAATGTAGAGGCAGGGCTACGATGGAGCTAACGTTATGAGCGGTACGTATTCTGGCGTGCAAAGAGAATTTTAAACATAGAGCCTGCAGCCTTATATATGCACTGTAGTGCCCATAACTTAAATCTAGTCATAAATGATGCCGTTAAAGGTATAAAAGAAATAGAATCGTTTTTCTACTTTTAGAAAACATATATATATTTTTGCTAATAGTATAGTAAGATGGAATTGGCTTTCTGTTTTTAAAGAAAATTTCACACAATTGAAACGCTTAAATCCGACACGTTGGGCGGATCGAGTAAAATCTTTAGCTGCCATAAGAATTCGGTATAAAGATATAGTAATGTCTCTTAATAAAATTATTATGATATCAAAAAACAGATGAACGAAATGACGCAAAGCAAATATTAACTAGCATGGATAATTTTAATTTTATTTTTTAAGTGTTTTTAAGTCAAATTCTAGAAGAGCTTAACAAGCTCTCACAAACTGCTCAGAGTGAAAAGGCGAATATTAATCAGATAACTCTCTTATTTCAAAAACTTTAAAATTTTTCAAGGACACAAGAAATAACTATTCCAACATCAAGGAGGAAGCAGCGAAAGTTGCAGGGCAATGGAATATTAAACCGGAATTTATAAAAAAGGCAACCAAAAATAAAAAGCATTACGATGAATTATCCAACGATTATCGATTTAATGATGAAGAATTTAAATTTAAAATAAATGTATTTTATCGCGTAATGGATATTATAATTTCACAGCTGTCGAATCGTTTTAAATCGCTTTTCATGTAAACGAAAAGTTTAATTTCTTAGAACCTAATGTATTTTTGAATTCAACTGCAGACGATATTTTATCTAAGGCAAAACAATTGCAAAATTTTACTACAAAGATTTAAATGATGCTATAGGTATAGAACTTACTACACTCAAAAATAATAGACTTATTTGTGATGAATTAAAAATGTTAACGGTATCTTACAATTTTAGAATATCTAGTACTTTCCAAATCTACAGGTTCTAGCAGTTTTCCAAACACCATAACAGCCTTAATGTTATACCTAACTTTACCCGTTAGCGTTGCAAGTGCGGAGAGATCTTTCTCAAAATTAAAATTATTAAAATTATCTTAGGAACCGCACTTCACAAGATAGATTAGACGATTTATCCCTCTTAGCAGTAGAACATGACACTGCCAAAAATATGAATATAGAGGATACAATAAACGCGTTTGCAGCAAAACGTGCAAGAAAAACAAAATTTTGAATTTGATTTGGAATGTCTGCTAGCTCATAGGTTTTTTTACTGTATCAAATTTTTAGGTGTAAATAATTTTGGGCGGCGTATAAATATGTAGATTTAATATTAATTAACTTATAAGTTTGAATTTATGTAATTTGGTTTTATAATTAATAAAGCACTTGATTAATATAGTATATGTATTTAATTCTATACTGCTTCCTTCTCTACATGTACTATAATTTAAAAATGTGGCTAAATATAAGCCAGTAAAAGTAATACATTTTAAAGAGAGCCCACTTTAAAATTTTTGCGGGGGGGCCCAAAAATCGTAGTTACGCCACTGCTCAACTATATTAAAACTCAAGTAAATACGAATTAAATTTACTTTGTCAAAAACAAACATCCTTAGCATATTTAATATACTGAGTGAGGCAGATTTCTGCATTAATTTGTCTATGTTAAGGGATTGCGCAAAATTCTTTTACAACAATTGCATTAACACTCTCACTGTCATGTTTTTCATTTATGATACACCAAGGAATGAACCTAGGGGTAGGGTGTAATTTTTTTTCTTCCCCACCAATTGTGCTGGTTTTGAGTTCAATTGTGCCGGTGTTTGGTTCAATTGTCCTCATTTGCTTATAACAAGGAAATTGAAAACAATTTAGTGGGGGGGAGTTAACCGATAACTCGTTTCTTTTGAATTTTCAATTTTTTCTTAATCCATCGAACTGTGCTCGTTCTGTACTCAATTAAGTCCATATTTCAATTGTGCCCATTTTCTCATAGTGAAAACATTGCAAATAAGTGCGGGGCTCAGCTTGACCGACAGCCTCCACTTTTTTTAGTTTCCCAATTTTTTCTTAGTCCATTGAATTGTGCTCGTTTTGTGGTCAATTGTGCCGACATTTGTTTCAATTGTGCTAATTTGCTTCATCAATAGGTCTTCAGTCCTGGAACTGGTTAGACGCGTACCTTCATTGTTTCCTATTCTGAACTAACCTACACATTTCTCTAAAATTTGCACAATGTACATCTTTCACTATCTGCGTGCAATAGTCTGATCTAAATCTACCTCTACCTCTTTTTTTTCCTTCTCTGCTTGTAATATAGCCCGTACTATTCCCCAAAAATGCCTTAGAACACATCTTGCCCTTCTGTTTCTCCAATTTTTTTATTTTTCATTTTCCACAGATATCTTTATTCCTCTACTATTTCTATAACCTATTTGTTATTGACTTTGTTTGTCCATTTGTAACATGTCAATTCACTGTTCCCTTGCCATGTTACATTGAGGTCCCATTTCCTTCAATATAAAAGTATTATTCGTCTTAATTTTATATTAACACCGTTTACAATCACAAGTTAGTTTTGATTTGTGTAACATTTTCCTTTAGTATTATTAAATAATACACTATATACATCGATCTTTAGTTTTAATTTAATATTCTTTCTTTTTGTATAAATAATTAAGATCAGATGTAGTTTTCTAATTGGTAAACCCCTGAATAATGTGCATAAATACACAATTGGTGTACATGAATCTGTCATTTAGGATAGCTTTCTTGTTTTGTCCCTCTCTCAAAATGTGTGGTTATCTGTAAACTAGAACAAATTTTTGTTTGTCTTCATATCTAACGGTCTATTGAACACATGCCGTCTTCCGATAAAGATGTCCTTTCTAAGACCATGATGTCGTACCTGGTATGTAAAAGGTGTCTTTTCTTTTATTCTTCCTAACATACATAAATATCGTTTTAGAATACCAGCAAAATGCTTATGAAAGAAGCCTACCTGAATAACCCGTTCAAAATATTAATGTATGGTAAGCTGATTATGGATAAATTTTTAGATTGTTCCTCGTGGCGTATTGCAACACTTCGTTTTTGTAACACGTTTATTTTCTAGGGTCCTCCCGTAGCATATTCTCCTGTAGCATATCATCTCATGGCATATCCTCCAGTAGCATATACCTTTGGTCAAGTATCCAATTATCAGTGCTAAGCTATCTGAGCCTATGCATTAATTTTACTACCTACAAATATTATCTTTTATGGTACAAGAATGTTATGTTGGCGTTTTATCTACCTTCTAAAATAAGTTAAGTGTCCGTTGATGAATCATATGGCTGTGAAAGAAACAAGGATTGGCCCTTACAAATTGAAAGATTGAGGTTAACAACCAAAATAATTAACGATGGTGTTAGTCTCAACAAACTGTAAGAAGACCTTATAGTTCTGAACAAGCCGTAAGCTCAAAGCTTAAGTATAAGTTTTTTTCATATATCTTGAATACAGGTACGAATTTATCTTATTTATTTTTGTGACGGAACAATGTGCACGTGTTACATTTTAAATTTCAAATATCTAGAAAAATGATGCATGTAAAATATAGTCACACTTTTACTTACCTATATCTTAACTAATTTCATATTATCTTTCCTTTCCTATATAACCTTATGAGTGGTAAACAGAAAAGCTTTCATAAAACCTTTTTTTGTGCATATTCAGGTTATGTTCAAATTAAATGTTTAATTAAAGTTCTCTTAACTAATGTTAAATACAACAAAGCGTATTTATGATTTCCTTTTACTTAGAACGTTTAAATAGAAATGGCGTTTAAGTACAATAATAAATTTAGATTTTCTAATATCTTACCTGGTAGAGTTTGAGACAAATTTTTAAATTATGAGAGTGTGGATATATAAACTACACTTAGTGATTTTATCGTATAAAAATTTGGTTGTAAGAAAATAACGGTATATATTTAATTTTTTTATTAATGTTATTAACTAAACGTCAATATAGGTTGTATTAAGGTATTTTCTTTAGTCATGTTCTAAATTGCATCCCTATAACTTGTTTAGGTAGAATTTAACTTTGTTTTCTAAATCCCTGAGATATAGTCTTTTGCAATCTACCGCAGCCACAAACGGTCGACGCTAGTCCCGCCAGAGTTTTATTTAGACTCTGTTGTACACCTATTCCTACCTGTAAAAAAGAAGGGTGCACCATGGCGCCCAACGATTTTTTAAGGGTCCACTTCAACGCCACTATCTTTTCTAAATTTTTACCTCAATAGACAATATCTTGCCGCCCAATGCAATTTTTTCTCTTTACAACGTACATAAGCACTTTGGCGCCTAGCGCATTTTTTTTCTCTTTACAACGTACATAAGCACTTTGACGCCCAACGTCATTGTTTTTTCTCAATTTATACCTTAATAATCAACGCCACCTTAACGCCCAACGATTATTTTTTCTAAATTTTTTCCCAACGTCCCCACCTTGGCACACAACTCAAATTTTTTTCCCTTATTAGTCGATACTTTTGTGCACAACGCTTATTTTTTCTACATTTTTTTTACCTTAACGTTCACCACCTTGGCACACAACTCTTACCTCCCCCCCCCCCCATTATCCCCATGGCACTTTAGTTCTTAATGCTAAATTTCCTTTTGTTTCTAAAGTTTTTCCTTACCCACACCACTTTACCACCACCTTAACGTTCAATACTTTAGCTCCCAACCCCATTTTTTTCTGAATTTTTACCTTAATAGTCAATACTTTAGCAACCAACTCTACAATTTCTTCTAAAACTTTTCTGTACATGCCAATACTTTGGTGTCCAATATTTTTTCATTACGTATTTTCCGTTAAACGACGTTCCTTACTAAATAATCACTATAGTTTTAAACTCACTACAATAATAGAATATATTATCTTATAGAACGCTTTCTACAATACAAAGTCACAATATACCTTTACGGATTTATGAAAATATTTTTGTTTAAATAAAATTTATTATATATACATAAAATAAAATATTATTCATTACTTAAAGATACGTTCAAAATTTTCTTAACTTTTTGTTTCAATATGAAACTTGCGTCTAACAAAACTAATAAATTAAAAACAAAACATAACGTATAAGTTCCTCAAAATAAATTTCATTAAAACAATTTCTTTTTTTCAAAAATATTTTTCTTATACTTTTGAAATGGAAGATAATTTTACTGCAGGACATTTATTATCTGATGAGCTTGAATATGAACTTTACATAAGGTCAGTAGTTTCAAAAAACCTATGGAAGAAAAAAGAAAACTTTTAGCTCGTCTATTACGCAAAGAAGTTTCTAAACCACCTCCTCATAAAGATTTTTTAAATTATAAAATAACTTTTGAACAAGATAGCGAAGAAATAACTAGTACAATAAAGTAAGTTACTATTTTGTTAAATGATTTCGAAGGAAACAGTAATGACCCTATCTTTAAAAGAATAAAGTCACGCCTGGCACATGTTTGTAGCAGAATAAAGCGTTTATCTATACCTGAAATTAATAATGAAGAAGCAACAACTTTCAAAAATGAAAGTTATGCAACAGCACTATTATTAGAAGCTGATCTTCATGAAAAAGTAGAAAATTATGAATTATCTGCTGGCATTAATGAGGTTTGTTTAATAAATCCAACCCCCACTATAAATGTTCATCGTCCTACCGTAACATATATATCTAATCCTACACCAATTTCTTCCTGGTCAATTAAATTTAACGGTAAACAAAACACATTATATGAATTTCTAGAAAGAGCGACTGAATTAGCTGAAACGAGAAAAATTTCTAAGGAAGAGTTGTATTCGTCTATCGTGGAACTCTTTGACGGTGATGCAATTATCTGGTATAGGGAAATAAAACATTTCGTAACCGATTTGGATTCCTTAGTTGCTCGTCTAAAACAAGATTTCCTACCTCCAAATACAGAAACTATGTTATCTTATGGGAAGAAATACGTAACAGAAGACAAAAACCTAACGAAACAGTAACTATTTATATAATGAAAATGCAAAAATTTATTTCGTAAATTTCAAAAACCACCATTAGAATCAACAAGAATTCAAATAATATCGCAAAACTTATTACCTGACTTTATTACACCCCTCTCTGTAATTTTACCTACAATAAATACAATTTCAGATCTAGTAATAGCTACAAAAGATTAGAAGAGTCTTTTAGAGTAAAAAACCAAGCACTTTTGTTAAATAACTATAAACAATCAAGTACGTCAACATTTAATCAAAATAAAAATACCTTGCAAAATAAATTTCAGAAACAAAAAATTCCTACTTACACACAATCCTTAGATAAAATAAATTATTTTCCGCAACAAAATAAAACAGATACATATCACGCCCCTAGACAAGAGTTTCAAATTAATACACTAAAATATAATACACAATTTAATACCTTTAAACCCCCTCAAAAGCAATCTACCTTCACTAACAACAAAAATGCACCAATAAAAAATTTACCTATACATAAAACAATGTATTATTCAAATAATATACAGCCAGCATAAATTTCCTGTTGGAATTGCCAAGAGCTAGGACATACCTATCCTTCCTGTAAATATACAAGAAAAATTTTCTATTATAAATGCGGTTACCCTAATGTAACAATTTCTTCGTGCCCCAACTGTTCAAAAAACTAATATCGAAGTACTGGAAAAATAGCCTATCTAGTACTTATCGTAAAAAGGCTAAAAATAAATATTACCAAAACACTAATAAATCTGAAAAAATCAAGATTGGTTAAATTGGTTAAAGAAAGTAAAAAAATTTCATAAACAAACTACTTCCTACCTAGAAACATTTAATTTTATTTCTAAACCTTTAGACAACAGACTCTACATAAAAGTTAAATTACTTGATATTGATATCACTGCACGATTCGATACTGGAAGTAACATTTCTGTCATAGGCTCACGTGGTATTCCTATAATAAAAAATTTGAATTTAGAAATCTTTCCTTTACGTGAACATAAATTATTTACTGCAGATAGCACACCTCAAAAAATATCTGGTACCGTAGACTTGCCCATTTTTGTAGGAAAATTTTGTCGTTTTATTACCTATTTAGTTGATCCCTCGCTCTCGCATTCATTTATTTTTGGCACTAATTTCGCGCAAAAATTTGAACTTAACTTAGACTTTAAAAATAATTCCTGGGAAGTTTTTTCGGCAACAGGTGAAACAGTCCCTTTAACATATCTTAACTCTAATACAAAAACCCCTCAATTACATAATAATATTTGCTCATTAGAAGATTTGTCTTCAACTGAATTTTCTCAAGCTAAAAAAATTATCGATTCCTTTTCTAGTATAGCTAGTACAGACAAAAAATTAGGTCGTACTGATAAAATAGCTATGCATATCGATACTGGTGATCATAAACCAGTACGAAAACGTCCCTATCTCTTATCGCCATATATGTCTAAAATATTAAATGAAAAGTTAGACGATATGTTAACTTTAAAAGTCATAGAAAAATGTACAAGTCCCTGGTGTTCACCTATATTACTTGTAAAAAAAAGCTTCCGGAGAGTATATAGTATGTTTCGATAGATTTAAATGAGTTAACTGTTGATGATAGATATCCCATACCTTTTTCTATAAAAAATTTTTGTTATCTGACTTGTATAACCTAGCTTTATTTTTTCTCTACATTTTTTTCTATCTATCTTTTTTCCTAAACATGTCACCAATGAGTGGATAGACCTCACCGATTATGACTTCCCCGATTTTTACCCTACCGATTGTGTATCCATTTGGGACGTTTGATACACGTTAGTTATCCCACTACTCATTGTTTTTTTTATTCAATTTTCTTCATGATGAAATTTCCTCTTTTTGCCAACACATTTAATTTTTTATTCTCCCTCTCTTTTCATTTATTTTTAACGTATTGAGTTACATAAAAAAAATATTTGCTAATGTCATATTTTTTTCTCTTTGGACCGGGGCAGTGCAACATGTCAATTCACTGTTCCCTTGTCATGTTACATTGTAGTCCCATATAAAAGTATTATTCGTCTTAATTTTATATTAATACCGTTTACAATCACAAGTTAGTTTTGATTTGTGTAACATTCCCTTTAGTATTATTAATAATACACTATATATATATATATATATATATATATATATATATATATATATCGATCTTTAGTTTTAATTTAATATTCTTTCTTTTATATAAATAATATAAATAATTAAGATCAGAAGTAATTTTCTAATTGGTAAACCTCTGAATAATGTCCATAAATACACAACTGGTGTATATGAATTTGTCATTTAAGATAGTTTTCTTGTTTTGTCCCTCCCTCAAAATGTGTGGTTATCTGTAAACCAGAACAAATTTTTGTTTGTCTTCATATCTAACGGTCTTTTGAGCACATGCCGTCTTCCGATAAAGATGTCTTTTCTAAGACCATGATGTCGTACCTGGTATGTAAAAGGTGTCTTTTCTTTTATTCCTCTTAACATACATAAATATCGTTTTAGAATACAAGCAATATGCTTATAAAGAAAGCCTACCTGAATAACTCGTTCAAAATATTAATGAATGGTAAGTTGATTATGGATAAATTTTTAGACTGTTCCTCGTGGCGTATTGCAATACTTCGTTTTTGTAACACGTTTATTTTCTAGGGTCCTTCCGTAGCATACTGTCCCGTAGCATATCATCTGGTGGCATATCCTCCAGTAGCATATTTCTTTGGTGAAGTATCTAATTATCTGTGCTTAGCTATCTAAGCCTATGCATTAATTTTACTTCCTACAAATATTATCTTTTATCGTACAAGAATGTTATGTTGACGTTTTATCTACCTTCTAAAATAAATTAAGTGTCCGCTGATGATACATATGGCTGTGGAACAAACAAAGATTGGCTCTTACAAATTAGAAGATTGAGGTTAACAACCAAAATAATTAACGATGGTGTTAGTCTCAACAAACCGTAAGAAGATCCTATAGTTCCGAACAAGCCGTAAGCTTAAAGCTTAAGTATAAGTTTCTTTCATATATCTTGAATACATGTACGAGTTTATCTTATTTATTTTTGTGACGGAAAAATGTGCACGTGTTACATTTTAAATCTCAAAGATCTAGAAAAAGGATACATGTAAAATATAGTCACACTTTTACTTACCTATATTTTAACTAATTTCATATTATCTTTGCTTTCCTATGTAAACAGAAAAGCTTTCATAAATCCTTTTTGTGCATATTGAGGTTATGTTTAATTTAAATGTTTAATTAAAATTCTCTTAACTACTGTTAAATACAACAAAGCGTATTTATGATTTACTTTTACTTAGAACGTTTAACAAGAAATGGTGTTTAAGTACAATAATAAATTTAGATTGTCTAATATCTTATCTGGTAGAGTTTGAGACAAATTTTAAAATTTTGAGAGTGTAGATATATAAACTACACTTAGTGATTTTATCGTATAAAAATTTGGTTGTAAGAAAATAACGGTATATATTTAATTTTTTTATTAATGTTATTAACTAAACGTCAATATAGGTTGTATTAAGGTATTTTCTTTAGTCATGTTCTAAATTGCATCCCTATAACTTGTTTGGGTAAAATTTAACTTTGTTCTCTAAATCCCTGAGATATAGTCTCGTGCAATCTACAGCAGCTACAAACGGTCGACGCTAATCCTGCCAGAGTTTTATTTAGACTCTGTTGTACACCTATTCCTACCTGTAAAAAGGAAGGGCGCACTTTGGCGTTTAACGATTTTTAAGGATCCGCTTCAACGCCACTAAATTTTTTTTTTCTAAATTTTTACCTCAATGGACAATACCTTGGCGCCCAACGCAATTTTTTTTTCTCTTTACAACGTACATAAGCACTTTGACGCCCAACGTCATTGTTTTTTTCAATTTTTACCTTAATAATCAACGCCACCTTGGCGCCCAACGATTAATTTTTCTAAATTTTTTCCCAACGTCCCCACCTTGGCGCACAACTAAAATTTTTTTCCCTTATTAGTCGACACTTTAGCGCACAACGCTTATTTTTTCTACATTTTTTTTTACCTTAACGTTCACCACTTTGGCACACAACTCTTACCCCTTAAACCCATGGGTAGCTTTTTCATGTTAAATGTAACACGACCTTGTGCTAATCTTTGTTTTGTATCTTTTGCGTTCTTTCCATCTTGCGTTATTTGCCTTCCTAGGTAGCAGAAATCTTTAACCTCTTGTAAGTTTTTATTACCTATTTGTATTCTTGTTTTTGATTTATTTTCCCCTCCTTTACATACTATACTTTTATTTTGGTTGATTTTCATACCGTATCTCTTTGTTAGAACTGTTCCATTTCATAAAAAGCAGCTTCTAACTCTTCCTTGCTAGATGCTAATACTGCTATATCATCTGCAAATCTAAGCATATCAGTCTTTTGTTCTTGCATAATAATTCCAAATGTCTTCTTGCATTTGACAGTATTCGTTACCTCTTTGATGTTTAAATTAAAAATTAATGGGTATCGGGCCCATCCCTGTCTCACCTCTTTCCTAATATTTACTTCTCTACGCTCCTGCTTTAATTCTATTACAGCTGTTTGCTCTTTGTATAAGCTATGTACTATCTGTCTATCCCTAAAACTCATTCGAATCTTTTTGAGTATTTCGAACATTTTTACCATTTTATATATTTTACGTTTTACATTTTACGTTTTACATTTTACGTATTCACCAATGAATTTAAAAAAAAAACAATAATAATTCTAATTAGTGTACTTAGAGTATATGAATCCGAGATGGACCAAGATACCCCAAGCACCTGGCCCAATTACCCCATTCTGGATAAATGTTGGTGGTAGCTCTATCACCTCCTCGAGCTTTAAACGTAAAGAAGAACACGTGCTTGCTGTAAAACTTCAAGGTTCTATTACGTTTTCAATTTGTCCTAAATTAATTGTTGTGAATTTGAAAATACTTACAGTAAACCTGTAGATATTTTGTAAAATAAAGATGAAAGCCTGTTGTTATGCAATTTTTGCACTACAAAATTACAAAGATTGCTACACAAAGCCACAATACTTAGAGACACGAAACTCGTTGTTGTAGTTGGACGCCATTGTCCTTCAGGGCTGCCAACTACTTGAAAAGAAATTAAACTTCACAAGTTTTATGGAAATACCCCATGGCCCAGTTACCCCCTGGGCCCAGAAACCCCAGCTTACTTTATTGTATTTGGAAGACATTTTATTTTTCAATTTTATTCAATTTGAAAAACTTAGTGTTTTTAGATATTTTAGAGACATGTAAAGTATAACTTCATAAATTTAAAAAATCGAAGCAAGTGTGGCAACACTTCCGGCACTCTGCTTTTCGACACTATCACTTGAAGTCTCTCAGTGCCATCTTCACATTCCAGGCGTCGTTTCAAGATTCTATTTTCAGTCACCAAGAAGGCCCACTGTGCCCAGTATGCCTTCAAGCCCCTACTTGAAATACTAATTTCTTCCCAAGCTGGTCGTTGTCCTCTACTTTTCCACTCAATAATACGTCCCAATTCGGCGTCATTCTCCTGGTCTTCTCGTATTCTTTTGAATTGCCTAGTATCATCGGTTACCGTCATTCTATGGATGACACTTATTTTCTCTTCCATCTTGGAGCAATGATTGCAGTCTACCGGACAAGGTCTCCTTGATAGAACGTCTGCATTTCGATGGCTAGTTCCTACACGATGTTCTGTGTCAAAGTCATATTCCTGCAGCCGCTCTATCCACATTGCAACTTGCCCTTCAGGATTTCGGAACTGCAGTAACCATTTTAATGCAGCATGGTCTGGTCTTAACAGGAATTTACGGCCGTATAAGTACTTATAAAAGTGCTCTGTGGATTTGACGACGGCCAACAGCTCCCTTCTTGTCACACAATAGTTCCTTTCTGGCCGCGACAAGACTTTGCTGAAATACCCAATAACTTTTTCTTGTCCGTCCTGCACTTGAGAAAGAACGCTTCCTATAGCTGTGTCACTGGCATCGGTATCCAACACAAATTTCCCCCTCCATCCGTGGATAACTCAAAATTGGTGCTGTAACTAGTAGCCGTTTCAGTTGTTTAAATGCACAGTGGCAGTCGTCATTCCAATCATATTCTTGTCCATCTTCGGTTAATTTTGTTAACGGTTTGGCAATGTTCGCAAACCCAAGTATAAAGCGTCGGTAATATGTGCACAATCCTAGAAAACTGCGTAGTTGGTGTATATCTGCTGGTGTAGGCCACTCTTGTGCCGTTTTTATTTTGTCAGGGTCAGCTCTTATTCCGGTCTCCGAAGCGACATGTCCTAGGTATTTCGCCTCTTTTCCAAATAGGTGACACTTCTTGGGGCTCAATGTAAGCTTTGCCCTGCGTAATCTTTGGAATATCTCCTCTAGGTTCTTAAGGTGTTCTTCAAAAGACCCACCTAACACTATCACGTCGTCTAGGTACACCAAACAAGTTTTCCAGGCCAGTCCACGCAGTATCGACTCCATCAATCGTTCAAAGGTAGCAGGAGCATTGCATAATCCAAATGGCATGACCTTGAACTGCCATAATCCAGTTCCAATTGTAAACGCAGTCCTTTCTTTATCGTTTGGCTCCAAGTCTACCTGCCAGTATCCGCTTTTCAAGTTCAAGGTCGAAAACCATTTAGATCCGGATAGAGTATCCAAGGTGTCATCAATTCTGAGCAAAGGATAGCTGTCTTTCTTTGTCACATTGTTAAGCCGCCGGTAGTCTACACAAAACCTTGTCGACCCATCCTTTTCCTTGACAAGCACTACCGGGGATGCCCATGGACTATTCGAGGGTTCAATCACTCATTCTTCTTCCATGTCGGTGATAATTTGCTCGACTTCCTTACGTTTTGCCAAAGGAAGCCGCCTGGGGTGTTGTCTTACCGGTTGCGCATCTCCAGTATTGATTTTATGTTTCACAACATTCGTCCTTCCTTTCTCACTATCATCCAGTGCAAGCACACCTCGATATCGTCCGACCAGTTCTTTTACCTTGCCCAGTTGGTCGCCGTTTAATCCTTGACACAAAGGTATCAACATATCAAGCAATTTCTGTGAGCAACCGTTGGCTGGTTTATCTTTCGTGTCGTCCACACAACGTTTAATATGGCATTCTGGAATGCAACTTCCCACAATCATGTCTTTCTTCAGGGTCACCGTATGCGGATTAATGTTTAGCACCCTTACTGGTATCATATTTCGGAGCTTTACCAACGTTCTTCCAATCAGTAATCCCTCCTGACCCATTCCCGATTCAGTTGCTTCCATCATGCATATTTGTCCTTCCCGGAGCGTACCGTCCGGGCGCCCATTACCAACATTTCCGCCTTCTCGGGTATTTTCATATCACAAATCATTCGAACTTGCATCGTCTGGCCACTGGTCCCTTGAAATGGAATCTCATCATCATCTATCCGTAGCACATTTTCTTTCATGTTCACATGAAACCCATATTCTCTCATGAGATCCATTCCCAAGATCACTTCTCCTGTAATTTCAGCTACCAACACCCGATGATTAATAGGTTGTCTCCAATTCCCAATGTTACGGCAGTCTCTCCGTGAGTAGAAATTTTCTCACCACTTGTCGTTCGAAGACATACCGATACAGGTAGCACTTTTCCACGACCAACCAAATCTGATCTCACAATAGTCCTCGTCGCTCCTGATTCCACAAGTAATCGAACAACCCTACCATTAAATCTACCATCAATATAGATGCTGTTCAGACTTCCCATCAACGATGCAGCACGGATGATAATCTCCGGGGCACTACGTTGTGCTGTCGACGTTTGCCCCCTTACGTCGACTTGCTCTAGTTTTCCTGCTGCTCAACCGGTTTTTTTTTGGTTGAGTACAGCGTCTCTGTATATGACCAACTTCACCGCAGCTCTAGCATCGCAAACGCCACCTCCGCGGTCGTTGTCTTTCCAGCCTTTCCGCCACACGGCTGATTATTTCATCTATGCTGTTCTCCGATTGACCAGGTTGTTCTAAGGCAGACCGAACTTTGTGACTCACCCTGTGTGATGTTTGCTTAGCTGCTTCAAATTCAAGCGCATGGGCCAGTGAGTCATCTAACATTTTTGGCCGTGCTAATCTTAGCGCTTGCTGTATTTCGCTGTCTTTAGCTCCATTCACAAATGTTTGAACAGCCAGTTGTTCGAGGAATCTATCTGGTGCCGTTAGGTATGCCAATCTAACTAATCTGGCAATGTCAACTTAGAATTCTTGCAGGTTTTCATTTGTCTTTTGCGAGCGGTTTTAACTTGTGCATGGTAAACCTGATGAAGGTGAGCGTCTCCATATCTCATCTCAAGCTTCGATGTTAAAAGACCGTAATGATTCTGTTGGTGATCGAGAATGGTTTACAAGATGTTAAGAGCTTCCTCCCGTAGGGCCACTATTAAGGAGATAACCTTCTTTTTGTTGCACCAACCGTTGGCTATTGCAGCAGCTTCAAATTGTTTCAAATATGTGGGCCATCGAATGTGGGTGGTTTCACTTTAAATTTTGACGGTATTGAATCGCTTCCTTCCATGCTTCTTATTTCTGGGATGTTCTGATTTACCACTTGGTTTACTAATTCAAGTGGCCGCGTTGTTAGTGAAATCACTTGTTCTTGCAGCCTCATCACATCTTCTTCCATTTTTACCAATTTACTGTCTAATTTTTGCTAAACTATTTTTACCCGTTCAGTGAAATCTTCTTTCAATGCAATAGAGCTTTCCATTAATTTTTGTTTTAACGTGGCTGTCTTTTCATTCAACTTTTCTTCCAATTTCGCAGCATTTTCACTTAACTCTTCTTTAAGGGCTGATTCCAGTTCCACTGACCTCACTACGTTTTCATTTAATCTCACTTCCAGTTTAGCCGACCTCTCCTCCATTTTCTCAGTATTTTCACTAAGCTTTTCATCTATTTTCGCAGCATTTTCACTTAACTTTTCTTCCATACCGGATTTAAAATCCTTAAGGAAATTCATTAAAGTTTGTGCGTCCATCTTACTTTGGCTTCTTGTTACAGGCATATACAAAGTACTTAAATGTTTTTAGACTTGAATGTTTTTCTTTTTAAATTAATCACTTTATACCCCACACAGACTGACACCAGTGTAGCGGGCTACTACTACCGCGTTCCACTAATTTAAAGCAAGTAATAACAAGAATCTTTATTACTCACTATTCACAAGTCTAATTAACCGTATATGCTTTATTTATAGATGTTTTCAGTCCAATTAACAATGAAGCACTATCACAGTAATGAATTTACAAGCACTAATATCTTCTTAAACTAACTTCCGAACCATAGGTCCATTAACAACACTAACATAACTATTTATTTATTACACTTTTGTCTATTTATGTATTCTACAAGCTACATGTACATTAGACACGTTCACATACTATAACATTTATGTTTAGTCTCTTGGACTTCCAAAAGTTCAACTATTTAACTATACACGATATAATTTATATTCGACATTCTGATATAGACTAACTCTGTACTTCCTCATCGGTCTTATCTATACCCTGAATTAAAAAAGATGATTCATCCTCCAGTAATTGCTAGAAGATTCTCGGTCCATGGGAAATATACAGTGCTTACGGTGCTTGTGTGTTTGACGGGTTGCCTAATAGTAGCTCGCAAAATATCTTTTATTGCGGCCGCTGCTACGTTAATCTAAGAGGACAAAACACAACACGATGTAGTATGTATTTTCTTAAAGTGCCTTTAGTAGAGCTACTTACATGTGTAAAATGTATAGTTTTACTAAGAAAAATCGCGGTTTATACCATTTAAAAATATAACCCAGTTCATAAATAAATTCGTTTCAGAACGTGAGAACGAAAATCCAGTTAAACGATAAACAACAAAAAGGTTTGTTTTGCAAACTACAGATGTCACCCGTTATTTATTATAGTTGTAGTTGTATGTCATTTTATTAATTCTCAATTTATTTTATGTTACATAGAGTACGCATGTACAGCCAAAATTTATAAAATGTCAAAATGTTTGTCAAAACTATAAGGTAATGAATAGAGAAAATGAAAACGAAGAACAAAGTGGTAACAATTTGAATAGATCTTCTCGTGGAAATGAAAGTGAAACAACAAATATTATAAATCACACTATTCTAGAAGTTTTAAGAAACCTAGTACATCAAAATTTAAGTCAGAATTCTATTTTCGAACCTGAAAACGTGTATGTCAATTTTACCCAACATCGTGGTGAAAACACTACATCATCGGTAAATCCATTAAGTGTTAAAATCATAAAAAAGAAATCTAATACTGTTAACGTTGGAGAGTCTAGTAATAGAGAAGTAACATCTTTTAATATTACACCACTATCAAACAACAATTTAAATGAAAGCAATGAAACTAACAGTGAAAGAAACGCACAAGTTTCTCAGCAGTTCCCAGAGACAGAATTCGGAAGCAGACATCACGATGTTGCTACACAGTCGGTTAATAATTTAGGCAGAGACGTACGACATGATACATCAGTGCAACGTAGTTATTCCGATCAACGATTATCATTGCCTCCTGTAATGTACCATGGACCGCCACCTCTTGCAGGAGCTCCGCCGACATATTCCACTATAATACAGTCTAGCTCTGATGATAACCCGTGGTTACCACTTAGTATGCCACAAATTCGAGTTCAACCGTCGCCACCTTTTATTCCTCCTGTGCCACCTCCCTCATATAATGAAGCTCAAGGTTTCCATCTAGAAAGACCGATAATTGTAGCATCAGGTACATCTTGATACATAAATAGCTTTCGCAAAATCTATTTCAAAACAGTTTTCCCTTCCTTTTCAACAGACCAGTTAACATGGGGTCCTAATCCGTTATCAGTAATATGCCCAAGATGTGCTCATGTTGTTTTAACACGTACAGAAACACGAAGATCCAACTTAACACATTTTTCAGCTTTAGCCTTATGTCTTTGTGGATGTTGGCCTTGTTGTCTTATACCTTATTGTTTGGACTCATGTAAAAATACTTATCATCGTTGCCCTACCTGTCAACAACTTCTAGGAACATATAGACCATGGTAAAATATATAAATAAAACTATTATAAACTTATATTTCTCTTTTAAGTTGGTTTTTTAGCAGTCACGCTGTTTAACATTAAATGTAACAGCTGCAAGATAATTATAGGTACCTGAATGTTATTACAATCCATGTTCAAGCAAGTTTGAAAGATTATCATCGCTTTCTCCATTTAATTTAAAAATTCACACCCACTACAACTTGTTCATTAAATGTCTGTCACACTGTAGTGTTTAGCAATACTTACTAAATATTGTTCCGTTTATTTTTTACTTCAATAAAGTGTTTACATAAAAAGCTTAAACTTGAATCATATTAATCACCCACAAATGGAAAGGAAAGATGTTCATACAAAGAACACTCTCCTCGGCATAACCCTAATATAAAGGCCTACCAGTTTATTGAAAATGTCTGCTAAAACCTGTAAGGTTCTAAAAAAGCGCTTCCATATCATTCATTTTTATTAAATTCCTGCAAACTTGTACCGGTTGTGTTCTTGAACGCTTTGGTAAGGTTCCAAATATTGTACCAGACAATTATTTGTTTAGCTTGGGCTATGGTAAACACTATGTGATTGTACTTAGACTCCTACCTTGTGGCAAACAATTTTTAGAATGTCCAAGATCAAGCACCGATAGAAAAAATGCTCCTTTTCATATATTTTTGTTTAAAACGTAATTGTGGTAAAATGGGAGTGAGGTTATGTAAATATGTGTTACAGCAGTTTTGAAATTTCAGTGACCCTGAGATGCGCAACGGATGGAGTGAAAGATCTTTAGAAAAGGATGTGATAGTATTTTCAGTTCAACCTAAAAATATGACAATTTGCTAATACAATCTTTAATATAATGCCAAGTTATTAATTTGTAAATGAATATCTAACCTACGATAAATACATATAAAAGGCAAGGCGTATTCAGTTTTGAGTTTTATATTATTTTTTAGAAATAAGTAAATTAAATTGTGGTGTTCTGATTGTATAAGGTTGCCTTGTTAATGCTTCACAGCAGCTGATATAACATATTGTTGCGAGCTACTACTAGACAACCCATCAATTACACACAAAACGCCGCAAGCACTGTTTATTCTCTACGGTTCCAGAATTCTTCTAGAAAATACTAGATAATGAATCATATCTTTAAATCAGGGTATATATAAGGCCGCATATAAATGTAAAAGTCAGTCTATACTTTAATGTCTAATATAAATTATATCGTGTATAGTGAATGTGGTTGAGCTTTTAGAAGCCTAAGAGTGTATAAACATAAATGTTATATGAGCTAAACGTGTCTATTGTACATGCAGCTTGTAGTATACATAAATAGATAGAGCTTGGATTGAATAATAGTTGTGTTAGTGTTGTTAATTGGACCTATGGTAAAGAAGTTAGTTTAAGAAGATATTAGTGCTTGTAAATTCATTAGTGTAATAGTGCTTCATTGTTAAGTGTCCCGAAAACATCTATAAATAAGGCATATACTGTTAATTAGACTTGAGAACAGTGAGTAATAAAGACCTTTATTATTACTTGTTTTGAATTAAAGAAACGCGATAGCAGCAGCTCGCTTCAATATATTACAAGTTAAAATATTGATATGAACTTAGGCATTAAAAATATGATACACACAGGAAATCTTTGTAATGGAACTGCATAATTGAACTATAAACAGAAAACACTTTAGTTTGTAAATGTACTGGACGAGTTTCTATGTTGCAGCTTCAAAACGGTTGTGTTAAGTGAAGATATCTAGGATCGTAAATAACACTGGCGTGGGATACACTGAATGCAAGCAGAAACTCGTAGAAGTCAGATGTCTATAAAATTTGTTACGTTCAATTTTACACTTCTAAATATTTTCGTTCGATTTACAACTTTTCAAATATTCCCACACTTTCACTTCGACAGTTTGTATAACTACCTGCTATAGATGACGCCCCTGACCACGTATTATAATTTAATAACTTGATTTGTTCCCATAAAACTCATTGTAATACTATCCCTGCATGCCTTGTTCTGTTAAACAATATTCCTGAACGTTCTAACGCTGTGACATTTTACTAGTGTGCTTCCATAGCACTAGGCATTCCTAATTCACTAACATTCTACATTATTTCTGGAGTGCAATTTATTCTATATTTAACTCATTCCGACCTCTTTTACATATAAAATTGCTTATCTAATATTGCTCAATCTTCTGAGTCTATTAATTTACTTAATATATATCGTTTATCTAATGTAATTCCAACTGAATGAGCTTCGGTTGATTTGTTGTAAATGTCATGTTAACTGTTTGATGGATACTCTATTTCACTAATTAATTAATGTACCATAATACCTGTAAAAGAATTTATTTTAGCATGTTTGGTTAGCATAAAGTAATTGTAAGATTTGTGAAATGTCAACCAATAATAATTAGCATAAGTGACACAAGTATCTGTTCCAAAATAGGTAGTACACATAATGATAATGAATTGATCAATGAATGTAGTTCTTATACATTTTGTAAATAGTAGGCAAGTTATAATTTTTGAGACTATCTCCTAGGTGATAAGTGTTTAGAGAAATAAGTTAGTTGATTTTGAAAATTTTGGTAAAAAAATGTTTTGCTTTGGAGCTTGTTCTTGAATTTAAAAAAAATTAATATATCTATTTGAAATTTATCCTTTTTATTTGACCATCGTTACATTGGAGCTATATAAAGAATTTAATATTTGTGGAAAACTATTAGTGCATCAAATAATTATTAAGGTTTATACAACCGAATGCAGTTAAGAAGAGTGATTCCAGTTATAGCGAACAGAGGGTCATCGTTTGTATTGGTGAAGAATAGCTCCAGTGAGCTTCGAATATTTTGCAGTGGTTTCCCAGTCTAACAGGACAACGTTTTGTGCATATGTGGTCGTGTATTACAAGAATACATATTCATATAGCGGATTCTAAGTATACTGTTCCTGAGTTATTATTTTATTAGTCCTAGAACATACAATAGAGTGAATCTAACAAAAATAAAATTAAAACTTACTTTCTACAGGTATTAACTGCAAGCGTCCGCAATACGATTTTGTTTTATCCTGTGAAGAGATCCATTCGAACAACTCAAGCACCTTCGGTGGAGTTATAGGTATTTGAAATTAATCCTTGTATAAGCACCATTTAAAGATATTTGTTAGTAATTTGAATCTCAAACGTTTATGTAAATTATACATTTGCAATTATATTTATCAATCTTTGGAAATAATAATGCCACATCTGCACTGCAAGAGGTTAAGTGATCTAAACTAGACCACGCTTTATGTAGAAGTTGTTAATGTGCCTGTAAGACGACCGGATCCCACGTTTTCTTACAGAGTAGAAATATCTTGATATAATAATTCCTGAGTGTTTCAAAAGCCGTGGCATAAATAAACAAAATTTTTCCTTTATTTAATTTTATAGAAATACAAAACGTTAGTACAGTATTTTGCATTGTGGTTAAATATATGCATGTGATTAAGGTTGGGGTACTATTAGGAAAAATTACCGCTATTTCTAAATATTTGAAAGGCCGACACCACCTTTATCTGTGCAATCATTTATTCTTTAACTCTTTGATTTTAATTATATTCTTCATTCATAATAATATGTATAATATATAAATGTTTCGTAAGTTACACTATTTAATAAGGCAAACTTAAAAATGTTACCAGTATAAAATTAAAGAGGGCGGTTTTCAAAATATTAATAGCAACTTTCTTATTTTAAATGGGCGCCATATTGGATTTTTACATGATTAAATAAAACTTTTTTTCTCTTTTCAACGATGTACAATAAAGTATGTTTACATTAAAATTTAATAAAGATATTGATTATTTCAATTTTATAACTAATCAAATAAGGTTAAAAACAAATGCAAGTGAATAAGAAACCAAACAAAATTTATTGTAACAGTGAACAAATTAATAACAAAACAACTTAATACTGATGTAACAATAATTTATAACAAATGCTCAAAATTCTGGCCATTGTTAAGTAAACATAAATGAACACTTCCGCAATGTGTTGCGATTGATACTATTAAAAGTTCACTACTGCCTCACGTATTTCCTTTACATTATTGTAAATAATGTTACCGCCATACAGTTTATCTTTTAAAGTGTCCCATAAATAAAAATCTAGAGGCGTTAAGTCCAATGATCTAGCTGGTCATGAAATGGGTGTGTTAGTCGCTATGATTCTATTATTAAAGCGATTGTTTAAATAATTAGTAACATTTCTAGCCCCATCTTGATGATACCAAATTCGGTAATTTTGTGCCAAAGGTACATCATCCAGTAAATCTTTCAAGAAGAATTTCCAACTATCGTTGTGCAGTTAGGTTTCCATCAAAAACTATAGGGCCAACTAAATTATTTTCTCAATATGCCACAAAAAACATTAAATCCGAACCTATCTTGATTTCGCCGTGGAATCACAATGCGTGGCTTTTCTTCTGCCCAATAATGCTCGATATGACAATTAAATAAGCCACAGTTAGAAAAGTGAAATTCGTCAGTCTATAAACTGTGATTAATAAAATCATTTTGCCTTATTTGGTTTAGTAAGCCATCTACAAAATTCTGATCTGCGGACATGATCATTTGGTCGTAAAATCTGGGCAACGTGTAATTTAAAGGGACGAAGCTTATGTTTTTTAAGAATTCTTGATGCTTTCGACTTAGATACATGTACCTTGAGATTCTATTTCCCGAGTTGAAATGGTCGGGTTAGCCGCTACACATACCAGTGCTAACTCTTCATCCTCAATTTCATCTTTGACTATCACTTGTGGGTCACGAGTAGGTTTTTTTAAACATCCATATTGCTCCAAAAGTCACTGGGCTTATCCCCAAACTTTACTTTAAGCCCCCAGGTCTAATACGAGGTCATAGTAAAAACCTTTCTTCATCTATGTGGTAACTACAGCACTGAAATTACCAAAAACGCTTTTACTTTGCACAAGAAAGCCAGTATCACACCTTCATGTTATACCACCAAATAGTACAAATAGTACAATTTTTCGTATACTCCTTTCTCAAGGTAAATTGTCAAACAACATGACCTTACAATACAATAAAATGCACCAATAATAACCAAATTGTAATAATCGCCCACAAAATCACAATTAGCAAAAGTTTTACAAAGGTTGAATTACCTGAATTGTAGCACCACCAGTTCTCTACGTGGAAACCATCTCCAACGTAGTCCTCCCATTCGACTGCACGTTCAGAAATTTCTCCAGGTGGCGTCTCACCATCCGGAACTGCACGCTTCTACCCAGATTTTGCCGCTACTAATACACGCTACTTCCATCCATATACTTAATTTGTACTCAGAGTACACCAAACGCCTCCAACCACAAGTAGTAAAAATTCTACTTACTTTGCTTTCAGCTTCGATTATTAACAGGATTTTATATACTTCACGATAGCCATATAACTTTGCACCAATTTGTACATATTAAATTTTTAATAAAATATAAACTCACTTTTATACATTTACACTTGTATGTAACTTGGTTGAAGTTCGAAAAGAAAAAAAGCCTTTACCGCCTCCTCTGGGTTTATATAGCTTCCAAAACTACCTCTTTGAATGTATTCTCACCACCCCTATAACGCACTTTCTTAGTAACGTTTACAAACCGTCTACCGGTTCCAGAAACTCATGCACACCACAACAACAAACGGTCGCTCAATTCTACAAACTAACCAATACCCTTGAGTTATTCTAGGTAAAATTCTCAACCGTTTTCAAACCGTCGCAAAAATCCTGGAATTTTCAATTACGAACAATCGTTTTACGAAGAAATCCTCATTAAAATTTTCAACGGCTGTCACTTTCCGCAAAATCTCCTGATAACTGCCATCCACTCTAGCCTCCAAAACACGCCTCTAATACACGCGCATATCTGTCATTCCCCTCTAACTTGCCTTTAAAATCTTCCATCTTTTGTCTTTTCCCTTTCTTAATTTTCAACATTCATTGTGCCTTTCTCTTATCTCCGTCTAACCCGTATGTTATATCTCGTTGTTTCTATCCCCGCTATTCATAAGTTCTGTTCTACCTAACCGATCGATAATATCGTATATCTTGCTCTTATTCACCTAATCTAACAATCGTACTCTGTTTGCAACCCTCTACTGGATTTCTGATTCCCTTTCCAACCAATATCTTCAGAAAAAACAGCGCGTCTGTCTCGCATACTTGCCTTTAAATTTCCTTGTCTAACAGACGTTTCAAAGTCAACGACAGCTAACCATCTGTTATCTCCCCTTCTTTGCTACCTCATGTAAAATACCTTCCTTCTCTTTATATTATCGATCTGTTTTTGTACGTAACGTACAACATTTTACCTAACATAGACCTGTGTTTGTTTCTCAACGGGCTTTTACTCGGAATCCTAATACTTGTTGACAAGCTTTAAACTCGATACAAAGATCGTGCTTGCTATGCTAAACCTTCCTAGAGATATTGTACCTGCTCCCGATTTATTTTAAACTAAACTACACAAATAAATAACTCACGCTTTGAATATGCGTTACTACATAAATACACCTTCTTCCATTATTGATTTTTATGCTACAAACATAAAAGCTTTCGTATTAACAAATTTACACGCTATTTCATTTCAACATCTTAACTACATTTTACGAAGTTACGTTTCCTACACATTTATGAAACTACGCTTTACGAAATTATGTTTCCTACATAAATATAATTAATATTTACAGTGAATTTTACAACTACGTACAATTAGCCCTAATATTTAATGAAAATTGGTAAATTCCTATCCTATCTTTCGGAAAAACGTCCTAAACTCTACTTGACCCTTATATACATGAGTTACCCTACAATAACTAATTATTTAACCTTTCTAACACCTACTATTATAACCAATATATCCACAGTATTTTCCCCCTATTTGGATACAAAGAATAACTCCGAAGTCGTTTTCTTTAGATTCAAATATGAAGTACTTATATGTACAATCCTTACTAAATTTTATCTCTATTCTTAAGACCTACACGATTTATTATTAATACTTACCACTGTGCTATACCTATCTTCTACCTATTTACACCCTCTATTATAATCCCTATTATTAAAATCTATACAAATTATTATTAATACCTAACACTACTCTATTATATCTGTCCTACTCCTCAAGTTTATTTCGATTCTATTTGAACCTCACCATTTTTTTCATCTTAAACATGATCCTCCTCGCAAATTTCTTCACCTTGTCTCTTCTCGTTTCTTCTATTCTTCCATATACCCTACTATGTTCATACAATATCAAATCTCCTTCAACATCCTCTAACATTATTTCTTCCTCTGACAAACCAATTGGTACTACATCCGAATCATAAATCTTTTCCGTTGCATAAAACCTTGTGTACCTTCTAGAATCCCCATACATTCGCTTTAACCAGAACGCTTTACCTAACTTTAAATTATTAAATTCTAACTCGCCACTCAACTTTTTCAAAAATATGCCATCCCTTAACACTTACGTGAGTTTCTGTTGGACCAGCTTCCTATATGATGTGGATATTAAATAAGTATTCCAAAAATGCCTCTCTCTCAACGATGTTCTGCAACGCCACATGTTGACAGATACTTAATTATTTGCCGGTCCGTTAAAGGTGGACTCAACTGTTTAACAATGCTATATTTGCGTATCGCATATTGTTCCCTAGATCCCGCAAATTCGCCTTTATACTTCGCAGTACCTAGGTCATCTCGCACCGGATCTTGTTTATGATCACTCTAGTAGTGCTTCAAAAATTTCTCCTCGCAATCATTATACAATTCAATGTCTTGCCCTACTAAACTGTACCAGGCTTTAGACTGTTAGCCTGTTCATCAAATAAATTAAAAAATAAAAAAAATTCCTAACACTATTTATAAAAATTTGGTGATTCACCCGATTGTCCCCGTAAAATTTCATCAGATGTTCCAATGATATGCTCCCTGAAAAGAACCTCGGATCATCCCCCGTTAAAGCCGTCATATTTTGTTTGATTCCACTGACTTCTCTCTCTACACGCCCTAATTGGTCCCTACAAGAATCAGTCACTTCAGTCATTTTTACATTAATTGTCTCCTCACAAAAAATTCTAACCTTTGACTTCAATTGTCCAAATTCCTGCCTCAAACCGACTATATTTTTCTCATTCCTATCTACCCTTGTTTCTACTTCCGCCATTTTTACTGTTAGACTATTTTGAACTCAGAAAATTCCCTTTTGACTTTTCTGCTTTCTCCCCTAATTCTAGCATTCTCAAAATTAACTCGACTGATCCCTACTACCTCCTGCGTCTTCCATTTCTTGTCTTGTTTTTTCAAAAAGAGCACTATTGTCACTACCCATTTCCACTCCTTCACTTCTTAGCCACTCCTTTCTTAACATTCGTCCACACCACACTATTCATACACTAAATAATTCCCACACACTAAAATTAATTACAAAAAAAAATATTTACAAAACACTTAACCCTTAATCTCCGAATCGTCAGTTTCCTGAAATAAGTATAAAAACACTTATCTGAATTCGAGCCCCTCACGTTCGGGTCGCCATCAATGCCTAATACTTGTTGATAAGCTTTAAACTCGATACAAAAAACGTGCTTGCTTTGCTAAAACTTCCTAGAAGTATTATACCTGTTTCTGCTTTATTTTACACTAAGTTACACAAATAAATAACTCACGCTTTGAATATGCGTTACTATATAAGTACAGCCTTTTCCATTATCGATTTTTATCCTACAAACATAAAAGCTTTCGTATTAACAAATTTACACGCTATTTCATTTCAAAATCTTAACTACGCTTTACGAAGTTACGTTTCCTACCTAATTATAATTAATATTTACAGTGAATTTACAGCAAACTGGAATGATACCAATATTTTAGATAAAGAGGTCAATTATATAAATAGACTGTTTTTAGAATTGTACCATATAAAAAATGATGACAACAGTTTGAACTTTAAAATAAACACACAAAATCTTAATAACATATACGGTCTACCATATAGTTTTAGCAATACTTAACCCAGTACCATCTTTCTACATTTTCCGCTAAATTTTCAATACTTAAATTATTGAATTTCATATCACACAGTTGTATTACCTGTTGGCTCACTCATATGCTGGCCTCAATACGATTAGTAATTGTTTAGTATAACACATTAAGCTCACCGTTGTCAAACTAATACCGATCGTCTTGTTGTACTTGCACCTTTTAATTTTAAATTCTGTTAATCTTGAAAGTATTTTAAAAACTGATGCATGTATTATGCAATTTTAAAATGTAATAGTTACTACTTGTTTGTTAATTTAATAGGTATCTTAAAAAATCAAGTTTCTGTAAGTATCTTGCTATGTGCATAACTATTAATTGTATTATAATTTTAGAGAATTATGATTATGGTCTAAATACAGTCCGAAACGTCGATTATAAATAAATAATTTTCATTTGCATATAAACACATAATTGTCCAAACGAAACTCAATCCAAAAAATTTTTTGAACACCCACATTTTTTCCTATATATATATATATATATATATATATATATATATATATATATATATTTCTGTAAAATTTAAATGTTAAAAAGGGGTAGATTGAATATTTCATAACTTATTGCAAGTTTCTACATATAATTACAATTAATTAAAAATTTGAAACGATTTCTATATCTCTAGCATAGAAATTAACAATTTAATGAGAAATTTTCATTAATTTTAAAAAGGTGATTTGTTTCATCTGCTAGCGTGTCTAAACATTACAAAGAAGTTTCAGAATATTTAAAGGCTAGGTAGCATAATCTGTTAATTATAAATACTAATTTTCAGAATTCGGCAGATGTAAATATTATTAGCGTGTATAGTATAGCATTTAAAAGATAGTGTATGGTAAACTAGAAACATATTTAATCATAGTTCATAAGTGCGAAGTTCTGTGTTTATTCTTAAAAGCTTTTCAGATTCTTTAACGTAGAAATCGGTAATTTCACAGTCATAATCCGGCAAATGGAAATATTCTGAACGTGTATATTTAATCATTGTATGTAATAAGTGTAAATAGTCACAAGCTTTTTAGCTTCATAAACTGAAACAATTTAAATTGAAGTTGGACATCACTGTATCTGCACGTATTAATAAAAAAATTATTTTAAGGCAGACACAGAAAACCATTTTCCGACTTGAGATTGAGTCCAAGTCACTTGTTAAAAAAATGGCAGCATGCTCACAGACAGAGCGAGATGAGCAGACTTTTGAAAAAATTAAAAAGCTTTTTGTAGAATTATAACGCTATCTCACACAAATCCGAATATGAGATTTAACATTCATGCTGATGCCCCACGTTATGTAATAGGGTTGTGTCTGTACCAGATTAAAGACGGAAAGATATATGTTATTGCTTTTTATTCAGGAATGCTTCACGGGGCCAAATCAAACTATTTCTGTAACCGATAAGGAAACTCTCAGCATTGTTGCATCCTTAAAAAATTGATATATGTTACTGGTGGGCCACGATATAATTATTGTAACCGATCACAAAGCATTGTCATTTTTAGCCATATTTCGTTTTCTAAATTTCTGATTGTTGAGGTGGAGCCTCTGTTTATAGCAATTTTCTTTGAAAATAGAACACTGTTCCAGCTTTTCAAATTTTGTGGCGGATTCACTTTCCTGATATGCTAAGGGACAAGGGCATTTGATAGACAAGCCTAATCCCTATGCTTATCAAATAAATGTACTAAATAACAGCATGTTTGTTACTCTGAGTAAGATTTTCAAAAATATTGAATATTTAAAATCAACTCAGGCCAATCTTGAGGTGTGTAATAAAATCAAACAAGAATTAATTCAAGGAAATCCCATGATTTGTACTCGTCAAAGAATGTTCTGTATAAAGGTATCTTTTCTAGGCAGGGAAATGAAAAGTTATTTGGGTTTAGGTTATATGTATCCAAGACCGAAATTGTACCATTGGTAAGCGTTGCACATATTAATAATGGCAATTTTGATTCAGAAAAATGTTACAAAAGTCTTTGTGGTAATTTTTACTGGCAGAAAATGATAGAGATAAATGGTAGGATGGTCAGTGGATGCGATATATGCCAAAAGGCAAAGATCTCTTAAAGGTGTCATGGAGAAATGCTTCCCGTTTTAGTTGAAAAACCTAATCATACGCTGAGTGTGGATTTGATAGGTTCGTTGCCTGTATCTCGAGCCAGATCTATGCAGCTTTTTGTTGTCTTGGATATTTTCAGCAAACGGGTGTCTTTGTATCCATTGAAAAAAGCATTGTGTGTTCATCATGAGGTGTTTACTGGACTATTTTAATAAAGTTGGTAGACTTAAGGCGATTATATCTGACAATGCGCCTCAATTTGATAGTAAACTATATTTGAGCAAAATGAAAGTAAAAGGTATGACAGTAGCTCACGCGTCAGTTTATTTCCTGCAAGAAAACAGTCAAACAGGCAAATCGCAAGATAGGTCGATTAATTCGAATGTTTTATTTTTCTCAACACCAAGAATGGGCACTTTTGATTCCTAAAATAGCCACTTACTTAAATTAATTTCTTCATACTACTACAGGTCTTACTTTGTTGCAAGTCTTTAAAAATACAATTATGAAATCGAATAACTCGGGTGTTGTTCCAATTCCAAAGTATGATACAGATGTCATAATGTGGTAGCACTTGCTCGATCTAGATTAATATTGCAAGTAGCAAGGTGAAAATTAAAACATGATTTGTCCCATAAATCTATTTCTTTTAAGGTAGGGGATAAAGTACTGATTAGAAACCAAGAAGTGTCTTCAGGTG
Source organism: Platerodrilus igneus (assembly GCA_036346225.1). Classification (NCBI taxonomy): domain Eukaryota; kingdom Metazoa; phylum Arthropoda; class Insecta; order Coleoptera; family Lycidae; genus Platerodrilus; species Platerodrilus igneus. The sequence continues at coordinate 2,715,729 of JARFIW010000090.1, forward strand.
AAAATCATCAAATTAAAAAAACTTTTCTAATTTTCAGAGGTTTTTGTACTATATAAGAAAAGTTACATGAAAATGCTTTTCGCTTGATGGAATATTCCACTGATATACATCTAGGTAGTCAGAATAATCGTAATATTAAATCATATCAAATTCCAATTCATTTTGAGTTTGTAAGAATTATCTGTCTAGTTCTAAGTTTATTACTTGAACTTAAAGCGGTCAGGTGGGTGGGCGGACGGACGGGTGGACGAGCGGGCAGGCGGACGGGTGGGTGGACGAGCGGGCAGGCGGACGGGTATGCGTGCATGTGTGCATATGTGTTTGCATTCACGTATTTCAACTAGGCTCAGGGGCATTACTTGCAATTATGTAGTTTTTCTTGAGCTGTCGGGTTAGACGCCTATGGTTAACTGGATCCAGCAACCAACATTGTTGTTAATTTTTAGTTGTTTGTGTTTAATCAACACTTAACAAAAATAGCATTCTAACGTCAATAAAAATTATTCTATGACTTTAATTGTGATACATAGCTGTTCCTATTTGGCTATTAAAGTTTTTTCTTTGAATACATAAGTTTTGGTGTATGTGCTAACATCAATTAATTTATTTACAAATCTGACAAGATCAAATTTTTTACAACAGAAATATGTTCATGCTCTTAATGTATTGATTAATCTGAAAAGCGAAATAAAAAAGCTAAATCAGGATAGTAAGCATAGCCTGAAAATACGAAAGAGAACTGGAGGTAAAAAACTTAACTACTCTATTAGGCTAAACTAACTCAGAACCGTGTAACAAAAATATTACCCAAAAGGTAAGTTTTTTTCGTCCTGAACTAAATTATTTCAAAACAACACATAATACAATCAATTAATAAACATGTTAAACTATTCAGTAGCGTTAAATTCAGCACAGGATGCCATTGTATAAATGGGAGACCCATACAGAGTCATATAACTACATAAATAATAATAATACAAGCATTATTGTAAATTTTCCCAAACCAAAGCATAAAGTTTAAACAGCCCATGGTGTTTTAAACAAATTAAAGCGATTAACTTACACAAATTACCCACCATTAAAATCCAAAGTAACTCACCTAGTGAAAAACACCTATTCACTATATATACTTTTCAAAAAGAGAAGAAAGTTAGGAAGTTTTATGTACTGTCAGTTTGCTTTTGCAATCTATCATAGTTCAGTTTAGTTTTACTATTTAAAACAGTCTGAATTGTTTATGAGTTTAAGAGACATGTTTATTGATATTGATCTTTTCTTCCAATACTAAATTGAAGACATCGTAGGCTTATTTCTAACATTTAGAGATCGTGACAGGATCCAGTGTTGTAACATGTAATACGGAAAAGTGTAAAAAATGCAGATCTTCTGTAAAAACGTCTTTCACAAAGTTATTTAATTAATTAAAAGAATCAGTCAACATGGAAAAATATTATGTAGATGAAGTAGAAGCAATCTTTATGTTTTTAATAGAGAAACGAAGAATTATGTAATTTAGATAATCAAATTTATGATTTCTTGATTGAGAGAGAAACGGATGAAATTGGATTGCAAAATGAGGTAGATGGTCATGATGAGTATCAAAATAGTTTTCATATGATAAAGGTTAAAGATGGGAAAATCGGGAAACCAATACAGGGTCTCTAATAACATCTACAGACAGTGATTAGTAAGTAAGCATAGATTTAATATTATATTTATACAGATTAACTTACAGGTTACAAAAAAACCCAAATAGTAAATTCATGCGTGCCATCTTGACTAGTATTGAAAATAGATGTACGTTACATAAATGAGTGTTTTAAGCAAAGCATTGAAAAGATCAGCATTGGCAGGAAAGGAATCACTGTATACCCTTATCATCTTGTCACTGAATGCACTAACTCCATAACTGGTATGGTGGTCTATCGATATAGAATAAATCACTGCACCTCGTAGGTTTATTTGGTATTAGAAATCCCAACTTGCTTAGCAATTCTGTGCAGTCGACCATATTGTAAAGCAGCTTGTAGAGAAATATCATGTATGCTGCTGTGCGTTGAACATGTAGTGATTGGTATCCAACCAACCAATGCCCGAAATTGTGGGAAACTTCGGCGTATGAAAATTTAAGTTTCGAAAGAATAAACTTAACAAACCTATTTTGTACGCGTTCAATCTAGTGAACGTGCATGACATAATAAGGATTCCAAATGATGGAATTAAACTCTAGAATACTGTGAAGTAACGAATTGTACAATGATTTCAGAGCCCTGACATCATAGATGTGTAGTGAACTTCTTTTAATAAAACCCAACATCTTAAATGATCTTGCGGCCATTGAATTAATGTGATTAATAAAATTTAGACCCGTATCAAAAATATCACCTAAGTCAAATATAGTAACCACAGTTTCTAATTTTGCATGATTAATGGAGTAATTAAACAGAGTTAAATCTGTACACTTTGTAAAGTGCATAACTTTACACTTTCCAATATTTAATTTGAATATATTTTCATCTATATAAGTAGCCAGATTGTCAGGATTCCTTTGAACTTTTAACAGTCATGAATATTGCTGACACGACTAAAGATCTTCAAGTCATCAGCGTAAAGTAGACAACTAGCATTGTTGAACACAGAAATGATATCATTGATAAAAAGAATGAAAAGAATTGGACCGAGGTGTGATACCTGAGGCACACCTGACAATACTGTAATAGCTCTAAATGTTGTGCTTGCTATTTTGACATGTTGAGCGCACTTATCTAAACATGAAGAAGTCGATTTCAAATATGGACCTGTAAAGACAAGTGTTCGAAGTTTTTCATAGAGTAATGTATGACAATCACTATCAAAGGCCTTAGACACAACTACATAAATAGTATCTACTTATAAGCCTCATTCCAAGCTATTTATCAGAAAATCATCAAAAATGGCTAGGTTTGTTGTAGTCAAATGCCCTTTGAAAAAGCCATATTATTCTACAGTTATACAATTTTTAAAAACATTGAATATCTCATCGCATATAATGGATTCAAACAACTTAGAAATTGATGGTAAGAATGATATTCTGTGATAATTTTCTGCCTTGGTTCGGTCACCTGATTTAAACACTGGAATTAAAACGACTTTTTCCTTTGAAGAAAATGTTCCACTGTCCAGGATTTTATTAAAAAGAAGCACTAAAGCAGGACAGTGGCAAAAGAATACTAAGGAAATGCTGTCAGTTCCTGCATTTTTAGAAATATTCAAGGTAAGAATTTTTCTTTTTACTTCCTTTTCTGTAAAGATATGTGAAGCAAGATTGATGTTGGGTAGCATATATTGCTGGTAATAGATGATAATACATCTGAATGATCGCAATAGCAAAATCCAATGATGTGATAAATCTATTAGCTAAACTTTGTCAGTTAGTGTTTTGCCCTTGTATGTCATTTGTTTTGGAATACCTGTGTCCCCCTCTGCAATTATTTGTTTGCTCTATATTTTATCCTGTAAATGGTTGTTACTGTTGGGCAATAAATAATTATTGCGTGAATAAAATAAATATTACTTGATGAAAGACCAAAAATATTTAGTGTTTTCCGGTATCATAAGCTCACTATTGCTAACAAATCTTTAGTAACAAAGATCAATTACTCTTACATTCTTTCCTTGCTAAGGAATATTTTAGATAGTCAGTCTCAGATCGAGAACATTAATATCTGTTATATGAATTATTCTTTAATTGAATTAAGCTATACAACAGATTAAGTTCTCAGAGTTGACTTAATTGAAAGCATAAACAGCTGTGGCTGCCATACCTTGTATGCAGAATAAGAGAAGTCTTGATACAGACATGCAAAGGGGGTGATAATCATCTGCAGTTGTTAAAAATACAACATATGCATGTACTTGCGCATTGACCTCTTCGTCTGTATAGAGCAGATCCAAATTGGAAATACTATTTACCTAGTGTAAATTAAGTTGTCTTCTATTGAATTAAAAAATTTGCGGATGATGTAAAAAATTGGTTGCCATTTTGGTCTGTTTAAAAAAATTAACAAGGATGGTGATATTGCAAGACTCTTGGTAGAAAGTTTTCTATGCACCACAGAAAATTATACTAAGACGATTCAGTGATTGAAGGCTCATTTTGGAAGAGATGATCTGTTAATCGCAAAGTATGTAAAATAGCTGTTAGAACTTGTATTGCTAACTTGAACAAGAAAGTTAGTCTTTCGATGTTACATGATAAGATGGAGTCACTTGTGTGCTTTGAAAACCTTTGACATCAAGTCTGAAAATATGCAGCTATGCTTTACCCGCTTATAAAATCGTGCGTACTGGAGGATATATTAAAGGCTTGGCAAAAATCTATTGATTGTGATAGACATAAGAATTTGAAAGATCAGTTGTCAAATTTAACAAATTTCTTACTGTAGACTGTTTGTTTTACAGAAATGCGAGGATGACTTAAAAGGAGTTACCTACTGCGACAGATTTGATAATTTCTATTGACAATATTGGTTGCATTTCTTGAATTCTCATAAAACTGAAGATTGTCCAAAGGCAAGAACAATGTCTGTCAAACTGAAGAAAAACTTGTTAGCAACAAAAGGGTGTTGTATTTGTGCCTGAATCTTGAGTCACATATCTAAGAAACGTGTTACAGATGTTTGAAGCATGAAATTATTAGATTTGGAATTGCCCCAAAGGGGCGAGAATCCTGTAATAAAATAACAATACACCAGCTAACTATAGTGGTGCTGAAACGGGTCCATATAAAAATAAATGGACGGAAATAGAGCAAAATTGAATAATGTTCAAAAATTTACATAGGCGCAATTTCAAGCAATGTTATTAGCATAATAGGTTTTCAATCAGTCAAGTTTATGAGTGCCAACTTCGTCTAGTCTAGTAAAATTTCTTCTGGATGACGAGTAACCCAGGAGATTTTAATTATGAAGTGCTTTTTTGGTAAAATTGATTTTCTCTTACAAGAGGTCACCTGTATGTTTGGACAAATAAAACAACAAATCTCACCTCACCTTATAACAATTTTTTTCTAGTGTTTAACAAAATTTCTTTATAGAAAGGAAAGTCACGTGGTTACAAATCCTGCAGATTTGTCAAGCAGGGAGTGTTTACCGCATGGTCCTAAGGCAAATTTTGGGAAGGTCCAGAGTGGCTTTGAAGATTCATTACCCAATTCAAAATTTTCTTATGATGAGAGCGATATCAACTAAGAAAAAATGAAAAATGTTGGTTCGTTGTTAATTCAAGGTGAAAAATGAGACGATTGGTATTATACATATTTTTCGAAATTTAACCAGCTGTCGTATGATAGGGTGGATCCGAATATTCATTTATAATTGTCAGCATAACAGTAAGGAACTGGCATTCAAAGAAATGCAAGATGCTTTTGAATGTGTAATAAAATTTACCCAGAAGAATCGTTTCAAGTGTGATAGATAAGCATATAGTCTCTTCGAGAGCTTTTGCTTATATGGTAAGTATTTTATGAATAACGATTACCTAAAATTTAAATGTCCTATACTATTATCTAGTAATCATTGTCGTGTGAAGGATAATCTATGAAAAGCTTGGCTATCTCTTGAAGCAGGAGTGCAAATGATCCTAAGCATTTTACGACAAGAGTATTAGTTAATCAAAGCAAGAAAATGTTAGAGATGTTTTCAAGAGATGCGTAGTATGTTCCAGATATGTCAAAACTTGGAAGCAATGCTGGTTTTATTACCTGAAAATAGAGTGATCGATGCTGCAGTCTTCGAGATCAATTAGAAGAAATGTTGCTATTCTTTGTTATTTACACAAATTGTTGAATAATACGGTTGGTGATGCACATTCATTATCTTTAATACGTTACTAACGTTTCATCTTCTTGCAGGATAAATATCTTTTAACATTAATTGTGCAAAGTAGTCCTTTGAATGTGATGTGTAACCAATATTTTTAATATTTTATACAAATATTTGCCAAATCTTATATTTCAATTGGCGTAGATAGGAATATCATTCACTATAGTATGCATATTGAAATTAATCCGCACTCTAACTGGGCTACATAGCTGTTGAGTTTGTATAATGATAGATAAATAAATTAGCGGATTGGATATGGTCGGACCCATTGCTTTGCGTGAAGGACGTACGGCGTGAATGTCTTTATACGTGTGCCATACATTTAGAATTAATAACATCCACGAGTAGTTGGATTTTTATGCGTTAGAAGTTTTATTTTTAGAAGAGGTAAGACGTCATTTATAGTGACAATAGAAAGAACTTTGAAGGTACTGGGCCCATTGTTCTTCGCCAGGGGCATAATGCGTGGATGTCTTTACATGTCATTTTTCGTGCCTTACATTTAGAATTGATAACATCCATTAGTTATGATTTTATGCAAGCTCTTAAGTTTTATTTCTAGAAGAGGTAGACCTGTCATTTATAGTGACAACAGAAATAATTTTCAAGATACCGACAAGTGGAAAAATTGAATTGGGAAAAAGTTCTGGTTGGATGATTTTCTTAACATATAGAGTGGAAGTACAAACCAGTATCTGTTCCATGGTGGAGATAGTAGAAGACATTGGAATAACGAAGCAACTCTTTAGAAAAAGAAGCGTCGCTGACGAATCAAGTGCGATTGTGAGGTCATAATAAACTCAAAACCTCTTACCACCCTTTAGATAATGACATAATAGCTATAACACCAGCCTATTTTTTAAAAGATATCAAGCATAGCAGCGTTCCTGATTGTGACGCTGTAAATGCTCATGCAATACAAAGGTCGATTTGCTATCGGTAAAAAATAGCGATTTCTACATGAAATACCTGGGACAGTTACAGCAGCATAGCAAGACTTAAAACAAGAGATAAATCAAAAGTTGACGATGTAGTAAAGGTCGCAAGTGATAATAGTAAAGAGATTCATTGGTTGCTTGCTGTTATACAAGAACTAATAGGGGAAAAAGATAACGAAATTATAATGATCAGAATAGACAGCATCTGGAACGATGATGACCAATACAGCACACATGTATTTTAAAACGACCATGGGAAAGCCGATATTTTTCAAAAATACCGAAAAAAGGAAGTTAAGGAAGCACAGCAAGGAAAATTCTGAAAAAAATGTGGTCCATGAAAACGTCGATGCTGTTGAAGTAAAAATTTTTACAAAAAGGTCTGTAAAATATACTTCAAGAGTGAGTCACTATTTTGATAAAAGGACTTTGTGGGGAGCAATGTGATAAATACTTATTCCTTAGTGTATATTTTTTACGAAAATGAAGTTAACGAGTTTTATGTACTACCAGATTATTTATGCAGTCTGACATAGTTCAGTTTAGTTTTACTATTTAAAACAATCTGTACTGTGTGTATGAGTTTAATATACATGTTTGTTTACATCGATCGTTTCTTCCACTAATAAATTAACGGCAACATAGGTCTATTTCTTACACGCATAATAATAAAAACATTCAGGATATTGCAATAGTATATTCTGAAATTTTCAGCAAATCGAATTAATTAATAGCAATTAGTACTAGTAAAAAATACAAAAATATGAAAAACAAGTCATTAAAAAGTATACAAAAATAGTTGCTCATATATAGAACAATATAATAATACTTAATAAAATACGTCATTACAAATGATAAAACTAAAACGAAACAGTTTGAATAAGTAATACAAAAATTATATGAATAATAACACAAATAGGAAACGACCAATAATACAATGTAACATAACAAAAGTATTTTATAATTATAAACGCTTATTTTGTTACAGGCGATTCACCATCTAGTCCAACTGTAGGATCAATTTTCAATAAATTGGGGTTCTTGTCAACACCTAATTCAGCTTTAGCAGTATTTGCACCTCGTATCACTGCATCTACGTGAAACTTATTTAGATCTGATGTGTACAAGGGACATCTAAAACAAGAAACGTGTATAAAAACTACACCCAAAAGATGACTGCACCTGTTTTCTCCAAAATGTGTATACTCGGTTATGGCTGCATTACAAATGTAACAAATAGACGCCCACATGAGCAAGTCATTTTATTACAACCAGACTCCTTAATAAATACTTTGCTGCACTTCCAACATTTTCTATAAGCAAATCACCATTAAATTTGTATAATGTACATATACTATAGTACCTTAATAGGGCTTCGGTCATTTTATTTTCAATATATGTTCGCATTCGAACATCTTCATCATATTCAATTTCACTACAACGTAATGGCAGATGTGCTTCATGCCTACATTCTCTACATGATTCTTTTAAACAATCGTTATTTAAGCAGTGAAAAATTTTATCATCTGGTGAGGGAATTGTTGAAAACTCACAAAAAGGGCAACTTTCAAGGCCGTCTAAATTAGCCCTTTTTATTTCTTCCATTTGTTTTCTCTGAGCCATTCGTGAGAATACGACAGAATCCAGCACCATCTGTAACAGAGCCTTCATCGATAAAGATAAACTAAAACAAGTATGTAAAAATAAAGGTCCAAAATTTACAAAAAAAGTATGTCGCAAAATTAAATTAAAAAAATCAAGTTCTTACCAAAATAACTAACTACAAAGTAAACTGTTGCGAATATAATAACTGTTAAAATGCAGCTTGTTTATAATGTAATGGAAATAGACAGGGATAATACATCAACACTCGATTTGCTGGTAGCACAACCTAGAACGAGCAGGTGTTAATACAGTGTTCCCACTGTTTTGTTCACACTTTGGTAACCTTAAATCATATAATTCTGGATGAAACAAAAAATAGTAATCAACTTTCATTACTCCTTAATTATATAGTGGACTGGTTAAAATACAACTAATTATTGTTAGTGGTTAGTTAATAAACCATGCAAAATAAAATAAGTTATTGCTAAATGGAACATATACTACATATTACACAAATGTTGAAAGTGCCTGCTTGCCACATCGCAGAGATGCTTGTCAAAGTAAGTTTGTAAACATGTGTTTTAATTACACACTAGAAATTGCACCAATTTTTTGCCGTAACTCTGGCTTTTTATTCCTCTATACACCTCAGAGTCACGGCGAAGACTATTTTTTAAACGTTCCTATAAAAAAGTACAATGGAGTTAGGTCAGAACTGCAGGGTGGCCACAGGCCTCTAGACACTAGCCGATTAACAAAATTCACAAAGATGTGCATGCCACTGATGCGTTCACTGTGTGAGTCACGATTCATCTGTTGAAATAGGCAGACGCGTTCCATCAATTTTCAGCAAAGACAAAAATTGCATGATTATGCCCTGGTATACTTTTAAATTGACAGTGGTATTGCAGAAAATTGGTGTAATGATCAAATTCCGGGAAATAGCACAACAGATTTCTACTTTTTTAGGATGCTGTTCGGTTGTTTGGTGCGCATGCGGGTTCACAGCAGACCATTTACGGTAATTCTGAGAATTTACGTATCCATTATGATAAACAATACTTCATCACTAAAAAAGATTTGGCAGCATATTGACATTATTTCCATTGGCAGTTAAAGAAGCAGCCAGCATGAGAATGCAAGGTGGATCAGTAAATCTGGGATTTGCAGTTCCTGGTGCACCAACATGCAATAGGGGCACAACTTCAATTGGTGTAAACCCCTTTGCAGTATTGTTAACTTATGCCTATTTGTGCAGCTCACTTCCTTATCGATGGGATTGGGTTCTCCACCTCACTTTGTAGGATGTCTTGAAGTTTTCTTTGTTAATTTTGTACTTTTAGTTTTTGGTTTGTTTTGCATAGTGAACCCAGTTTAAAATTTGTAAATAATCAATGAAATGATGCTATAAATTAGTGGTTCAACACCTTTAAATGCATTTACAAACAGCTGTGCAGGATTTTGTTGAGAAGTAATGGTGAATGACAAATGCAGGCTGTTTATCTGAATACTGTATTGCACATCCTTACGCATGGATGCACATACAACTATTAAACTAAATGTTGTACGACACAGTTTTTGTTCATTTTTTATACATTACATGTGATTTTCCAATGCTCCACCTGAAGGTACTACATTGGCCAGGAAGCGAGTTTTTTTACCTGGAAAATTTGAATTTTGAACCCTTGCTGGTCCAAGCAAGGTAGGGATCTTTAACGTGCGTGACAACACTCACACACGGACCTCCATTTTACCTCTCATCCGAACGAGGGTGTATTTTTGTGAAAAATGCTCGCCTAACATTTTCCAAGCGGACCGTGTCGAGATTCGAACCCGGGACCTTGGGCGTAGTAGTCACACACATACCACTACGCCACGGAGCCGCCTCATTTTTTATACATTACATTTGATTTTTCCAATGCTCCACCAAGGTACTACATTGGCCAGGAAGCGAGTTTTTACCTGGAAAATTTGGAATTTTGCGAACCCTTGCTGTTCCAAGCAAGGTAGGGATCTTTAACGCGTGACAACACTCACACACGGGACCTCCATTTACCTCTCATCCGAACGAGGTGTATTTTTGTGAAAAATGCTCGCTAACATTTTTCAAGCGGACCGTGTCGGGATTCGAACCCGGGACCTTGGGCGTAGTAGTCACACATACCACTACGCCACGGAGCCGCCTCATTTTTTATACAACTGCTTGTAACAAAACTCGTTTTATGGCTTACTCTAACATTTCTACTTACAGAGTATGTTCAAATTAAAGTTGCATTTTAAATGGACCACTCTGTACCGGATGTGGAAAGGTTTAAATGAAAAAAAAAAAATAAAATTTATCCTATGAATAACAATTTGGTGTCATCCATGTATGGCGCTACACACCAAAAACCAGATTACAAGCAGAGAAAACACCGCTTTCTTTGAAACTAAGTTATTACACCCCATATGAAAGTGTCATTCTAACCAATTGTTATGGTATTCTGTGCACAATAAAGAAAAAGTAAGCAACAAAAATCGTCTGCACCGAATACCGCAACTAAACAAGGAGAGTCCAAAAAATTAATGCCGTACTAGCTGAAAACGTCGTAGTGTGGTGGATCACACAGACAGAAAAATAGGAAACTTCAAGATATAGATTTATTACAAACCTTTAGTTAACAAACATTATAGTAAAAGGAATATTTACAAAAACCAAAACGAACATTTACGTAACATCCTGTTAAAACATGATATAAACGAAAACGTTAATTCACATATAACGCAATGTTCCTACAAAACATCCATTATCATAAAGATAGTTGGTCTTTAACCCTAGGCCTAGGATGTTGTCTCTGATGTCTTCGTCTGCCAACTGGCATATCGTCATATAATTGAAGCTGTGATCTTCGGTCTCCTCTCAAATTAAGAGATGCACGCAAATGCCAAATACCGAATAAAACCAAATCGGAATCTTTTGATTCAATAGTTATATGATCCTTACGAAAGCTTTTATCTTTTCCCCATAGCTTCCCAATTAAATTTGCACAGTGGAAATGTTTCTTATAATAAATGGTGTAGAATTATATCTTAAAAATTCATAATTTATGTGAAGTTTTAATTTGTCCAGTCGGTTATCTTTTGATAGAGCGTAGCACATATGGTAAATAGATTGATACTTCTTTAGACAGGCAACTTACTTTTCATTTGATATGTAAACCGCTTGTGATTGTCAGGATTCCTGTCAGCTACCCCGTCAATCCACTTAAGTGGTGATCGTAAATTACTCACAAGCCATATCCGCTTATTTAAATATTCCAGGGTAAGTGTATCATTCTAAATGCCTCTTGGTGTCTACACATTACCGTATATGTTAATTTTATTGTAAATAATTGAAGTCAGTGTTGCACAAAAATTTTATTTGTAGAAGTCATCGAATAATTTTTCATAAAGATCAAAAAGGACCGTCATAGAATCTAACAATGATATCGTTTACAATTTTTTGATATAACTGCATCAAGATGCAGCATTAATTTACGTAAAGTTTGCTTATATATATATATATATATATATATATATATATATATATACAGGGTGTAACATAGATGCTCGATCTGTAATGGTAACTTCTATGAAAAAGTTTCAAATAGAGTCTTATGTGACAATACAAATCGGGCTACAACGTAAAATTAATATAGCTATTATACAGGGTGTTCAATAAAAAGCTTATATACTCAAAGGTTATGTTTTTAAACATGGAACTGACCCGTATTCGTTTATTACAAATTCTGTTCCTCCTCAGTAGTCAAACTAAGGTAACTTTTATCAGGATTACCCTATGAACTAAATCTCATAGTTATACTGAGTATAATTTTCAAACAATCTCATGTACTATGGCAAAAGTAAATAACACCATGCCATTCAGATGATAAACATCAACACTATTAACTTTTGTAGGAATAGTATAAACTTATAGTTAATGGAAACATAACACTAGTTATGAAAATAATATACAGGGTGTTCATTGCATCGTTCTCCGTTTATTAAACAATTAATGCCATTAAGTCGCTTATTTCAAATGGAACACCCTGTATATTTTCATGTAGTAAAATGCGGAATTAAATTCTCTATTCAACAATATAAGGTTACCCTATATTCATAGTCAACCGTTTCGAGTTATTAGCAAATAATTAAAAATGTTGGTACATAATTCTAAAGTTGGGTATAATTTACTTTGATCACAGGCAGTTGTCTACCAAATAATATTAACTATTTGACTTCGTTTGCAACAGCAACCATGTTTAAGTTTTGTTTTTGTTGTTTATCAGTTTTGTATCTGTGTTGTTGTGAGGTGAACATTTGTAAAATGAAAACCTATAGTCTAGCAAGGATTGATATGATGTTGGTAGTTAGCGAAGCTGAAGAAAATTGTCTATTAGCTACAAGAATTTAGCTCAAAATTTCCTAATCGAATGCATCCTAATAGAGCTGTGTTTGAAAGATTATTGCAACGCTTTAGAAGTACTGGTAATGTTGAATGTGAAAAGCTCAAAAAATCATTGTTATGGAATGTTGTGCACTGAATAAAACAAAATTCAAAATTATCATCTTCTCCGATTTGATCCATTACCCATAATCCAAAATTTATATCTGCTTTGAAACATCCAATTCTTAAGCTCATTGGCTGAAGCATAACATTTTATATGGGTGAAATTTGTTGGCATTTTAGTATTTTTGAAACACTAGGTTTATTCAATCCGATTGTTTGACTGGTTTTACAAACTAGTATTACGATTTATCGTACTACAAACGTTGCAGATACCAATAATTGATTTTCTTCACTAAATTAGGTAACATGCTTGTGCTGTTGAGTTTTTCATATTCAACATTATCAGTAATTCTAAAGCGTTGCAGATAATCTTTCAAAGGCAGCTCTATTAGGATGCATTCGATTAGGCAAATTGTGCACCATCGGACGTAACCACGTTCTTGTACAAAGACAATTTTCTTCAACTAATGGCACAACTACGCAACATCATATCAATCCTTCCGTTAAGACTATAGGTTTCTCATTTAAAATAATGTTCCTATCTCTCTCAACAGACACAGATACAAACTAGTAACAACAAGCACACAAACTAAACATGGTTGCTGTTGCATACAGTCAAATATTCATGGACTTATTTGAGTCCACAAAACAGCAGATTTTGTCTATTAACAAGCCATCAAGGTGAAAATGGGCTTCACCGCTGAAGATGATTTTGTCCACAAAATCGGGATTCACTTCATGTTGCTCAACGCTTAAAACAGTGAACTCTCTTTCCTGTACATGGTCTGCTGATACAAATTGTTGAATCAATTGGATTTTGTAAGCATGGGGAAAATAGTGAAGGGTAGTTGTTGAAATGTAGTTTGCTATGTAGATTGACGTAACCTAAAAAAAAACAACAAGAAAAAGAAAGAAAGGATGACCGGGCTCAATCGGTGAGTGGGCGGGGTTTTATGCCTATAGATAAATGAAAAAGAAACCTGAAATAAATAGAAGTAAAATTTATATACACTCACTCATTCACACTCAGAACAAAACATACAAAGGAAAAAAACTTATAATTAAACAAAATATATATACAGAACACAGTATTCCCAAACCCAACCCCAAAAAAGTCAATGTCCCCAATTTACATATGCATTATGAGAAACCACCAAACATTCAAAAAAAATTTACTCCTGAAAATGGCGAGCTGTTAATTTGTTTTTAGTGTTAATTTTACCTGACATTAGTATTATTAAAAGACCAAACGCTATACCCTCCACAGGATCTGATATGATGTTGGTAGTTCGAGCTGAAGAAAATTATCAACTTAACTACTAGAATTTACTCAAAATTTCCTAATCGAATGCATCCTAATAGAGCTGTGTTTCAAATGATGCCATTGCAACGTCTTTAGAACTGTAATGTTGACATGTGAATAAGCTAGTATCATGTTATGGAATGTATTCACTGAATAAAACAAATAGTTCAAAGCATTATCATCTTCTCGATTTGATCCAGTTACCCATAATCCAAAATAGTTAAATCCATTTTAGTATATAAGTAAATTTTAAATGGGAAATTTGCCTGATTTTGAAACACTGGTTTATTCAATCCGATTGTTTGACTGGTTTCCAAACTAGTATTACGATTTTCTACTACAAATCGATACCAATAATTGATTTTCTTCACTATTAGTAACATGCTTTGCTGTTGAGTTTTTCATATTCAACATTATCAGTAATTCGTAAAGCGTAGGCAATAATCTTTCAGGAAGCAGCTCTATTAGGATGCATTCGATTAGGAAATTTTGAGAGTAAATTCTTGTAGCTAATAGACAATTAACTTAGCTTCGCCAACTACCAGACATCAGATATCAATCCTTACGTTAAGACATATAGGTTTTCATTTTACAAATGTTCACTCACAACAACACAGATACAAAACGTTTGATAAACAACAAAACTCAAAACTTAAACATGGTTGCTGTTGCAACGAAGTAAATAGCATTAAATATTAGAAACAGAACGAAGCAAAACAGGACAGATATTTTCTTGTTGCTATTCGAACAGAAAGTGAATATTAAATTTGTTTAGTTAAAGCACCAAAGCTCAACGTAAACTTGTCGTCAAGAAAATAAAACAGGAAAACCTTAATTTATTGAAACAATTTCGCCGAATTCTTTAAAAAGAGAAAACACACCAGCATTAATTATTGAATACTTGGAAAAACGCCTATTTAATTATGACGTAAATTCCACGTTAAGGAATTCTTAGAAAGGATATTTATTTTTCTAATAAGCAGAAAGATTTATCAAGTAAAATATATAGGATATTTATTATTATTATTGAAATACAATTTTAAACACGCGAAAGGGTTATTTTAATTTACAGACTTAATTTTCGTGTTTAACGCCAAAGGAATTTAAGTTAAAAATTAATGTATATAAACTAATCAATTATTTACAAAATCAACGTAACAAGTTCTTATGCATAATGATGAATTGAGGTCCCTGGATTCTCGGGCACACTCTCAAGAATTGCCACCGTTTTCTTCTGAACAACTACTACGAGCTTGTGTTGTGTTTTGTATCAACAACTGAACTAGTTCTATTAAATATTTTCCCAGTTGACAAATTCGGAACATGATTTCTAGCAAAAATTGGATTACTTTATGAATCGTAGCAACCAAACATTTACCATTTTCATAATAAAGTTTACCAATAAGGGCACATTGTATCATGTAACGCTCCATGTTAACCAACTCCTATGGACCACAATTATCGATCTATTGAATTCCAACACCCAAAACGGCGCACAATTAAAATTTTGTACTCCCTCTTCCTTCCACACTATCTCCGCGCTCTCCCTCCCTCCCTCACCCAACACTCTCCTTCTACTCACCATGCCCCTCCTCCCTCCCCCGGAACAACTCTTGCTATCTCCCACCATTTCACTCTCTCTTGTACCCTCGCAATTGTACAGAGGATTTCAATAATATGATAACAAAAATCAAATGTCTATTTGCAATAACAGTCCTTTATTTTAAAACTGTTACAGAAGCCTTTTCAACAGCGACTCGTGCTATAAAAGTTTTTCAAAAACTCACGACAATTCTTTCAGAGCTTTACTAACGTACAAGTATGATCCTCCTAGACACTAACATTCTATCTTCTTAATTAACTTAGTCTCGAAGCACTACAATTAATTTATATACAAAGCACTAATCACTATGAATAATTTATATCAAATTTATGTCGAGAAGGGAATAATTATTTTGCATATTTATTCTAAAATTCTAAGCTAAAGCTTCAAGTATTATTATGAAATTACAATCAGATTCGCAAAGTTTCGATCACAACTAACTTCCCATATTCATGACAGCAATTTATATACATTTTAATTGTTTCAGTAAATTCAAGAACATTCCAGCAATTATGCGAATTATCTGGAAATATCTTAAAATATCTAGAATATATCCTATTGTAAGTTCAACAACCCTTATATGTAAAAGTCTTATACCTATCAATCAAGTGATCTTCTAAAGGTATAACACCACAGGGAACTGTCACTCAGTTCTTTGTTCAGAAACCACCTTGGTTACCTTCTAAGTAATTATTTTAGTCACTTGCAGACCGAGTGGCATTGCAATATATTCCCAACATACTATATATAAATAAATAGTTAAATACCTTGCTTCTTTTTGGCATTTTCTCAAATTTATAAAATAAAATCTGTCATTGGCTATAATGCCCTTTAATCACAGTAATATATATTAGTAATTACACAAGGCAAACTGATTTTCAATGTTTAGTTAACATATTCTTTACCGAGTACGAGATAACTCGTATTTGGCGGTCTAATGGACAGACGCCGACTACGAGATAACTAGAAATTTTAACCTTGCAGGAAATGCTAAGTATGAGAGAGCTCGTAGGAGATATATAAGAATTAATGTCATGGCAGGTAGAGTAAGATGTGTAGAACAATGTGGTAAACATACAAAAAAATTTATGCTTGGCATGTCGGGCGTGCAGGAAACTCAAAGGATCAATCTAATAATATAAAATACAAAAAAAATGTTTATTCTAAACTTGCAAAATAAAAACTAATACTATGTAATATAAAAGCAAACAAATACTTCAATATTTATTCATGATATTTTTAAAACAACCCTGTACACACAATGCGGGCTTTTCGTCACACATAGGGCAAATATAGCAAGTTTCCTTCCGAATTTTGTTTCTTGTTCAAATGCGACAAGGTTTTGTAGGCCGTTGTTTCTTGCGCGTCGATGGAATGCTATCTAAATAATGAAGTTTAGCAATTGGTTCTATCCTTGAAGAATGTATCCTTTCTTCTCCTATCAACTGAATCATGAATTTTTCCCTGAAATTCAAGGTATTTATTTTGGAGCACGTATATTTTTTATAAAATATATATGCGTTATGCATATACATTTCTATCATATGCAAAACAATTTTCTTAGAGAAGAATAATAAGATAGCATCTAATCTGATCTATCAATTCCCGACATTCCAGAATTATAGTCTCCAAGCATGTTGGGTTTTAGCGATATTTTTCGATTTCTATTGAGTACTTCCACCATTTTCCTCTATGCATATTTGAGATTGTAAGAACGTCTCTTTTGTCCTTCCATTTACACACTACGACTGGATCATTTGTTCTCCAGAGCCCTTTTTCAGCTTAGTTCTAACAACTATAGAATTATCCTTATGATTTTGTCTCAATGTTCCGCAAATATATGTTTTAGAACCATGAGTTTAGTCAGAAACACCCAATTATAGAAATTGTCTGCCACTTTACTCTTCTCGCTAAGTTACACCGTATTGGCTTCTCAGATAATCTAATATTACTTTTTACTTCATATTTATAAAACCGTTTACAGTTTGTGCAGTATCATGACCACAGATCGAATTTCATAAATGTTACTTCAGGAGTGCCCCAAGAGTCAATTATAGGACCACTTATCATCCTAATATATATCGATTACATTGGAGACACGTTAAAAGTAAACTATCTTGTATATACACAGACGATCTAAAACTTTACAATGAAATTAATTCAGAGGAGGATTGTAGAAAACTGCAGACCAATTTGGACCTTTTAACTACCTGGTGCACTATCAATAATCTCCCGCTGAATGTTAAAAAATGTTACGTCATGACATTCTCTAGAATTGATAATCTGATTAGATTTGATTATTTGTTAAATGATACAACTCTTCATAGACCACCTCATGTTAAAAATGTGTGAGTGGTTTTTGGACAAGAAATTGCGCTTCATTGAACATGTTAACTATCTAGTTAAAAAATCACATCAGACAATGGGTTTCATTATCCGCAATTCAACTAGTTTCTCAAATCCTTCCACTTTTCTTACATTATATAATGCATATATACGTTCTCGTCTGGAATATGCTTCAATTATATGGTGCCCTTACTATGCTATACACATTAACTTACTGGAAAATGTTCAGAGCAAATTTTTGAAGTTAGTTATGTTGCATACTCAAGTTATTTACCAGTCTATTGGATGGCTAAATAACATTTTACTAGCTGCATTTAATGTTCATTTGTTACGAAACCGTCGTCTTCTGCATTCCATAATATTTCTAAATAATATCCTTTCACTATCTCACTGCCCTATAATTCTCCATCGAATACGATTTTCTATACCCCGTCCAAATTCTGGCAACCCTATCACGTTTCATTGTGTCGCACCGCGTACTAATGTTCTGAAATTCTCCCCATTGCATGTGATTTGTTCTAATTACTCAAAAATTCAAACACAGTTAGACATTTTCAGCACCTCAATCAAGAATATTAAAGAAGTTATGTTAGCTAATTGAATTGGTATTCACAATGCCGCTCACTTCCCCCACTATAATAGTCATGTTTTATTTATCTTCTTTTTTTTAGCTCTATCTCGTAAGTGGATATTTCTGTAAGATAGATTATGTATAAATAAATAAATATATGATATATCCCTGGTTTAGGTAATCTTCCATCATTGTTACAACCACTTCAGAAGTATGGCCCATGTCCAATTCAGGTTTTTCAGATTTCCCACAATAAATTTTGATTTTTAGTACCGTTCCGTCAGACACATAATTCATATAATTTTATTCCGTATTTATGCTTCTTGTTTTTTATGTATTGGCGGAAAAATAAGTGGCCACACTACAACACCATTGATTCGTCAATACATAATTTCCGATCAGGTACATAAGAATCTCTCATTGTATTATTGAACTGATCAAGAACTGGCTTGATCTTGTACAATCTATCATTCGTTTGCTTTGAGTTATCAACAAAATGTAAAAATCGAAGTAATATCTGGAATCTGTTGCGGCTCATAGAAGAACTCCAAAATACGTTTTTGTATAACACACTGGTGCTTCAGTAATGTTCAATTGATGGATAGGAACATGGCCCCATGTGTAGCAGTAGTCCTAATAACACTTTAATTTCTGTTACATCAGTTGTTCTCCACTGATTCAATCTGAAATTTCTTAGCAGTGGTCTTTGTTTGCTTATTTCTTGATCCGCATAACGGTTTGTTTGTTGAACAATATGATTTAGGAAGTCATCTGAAAAGAACAAATTTAATAAAGTTTCTATTGATAACTGATTTGTATTAAATTTTAAACCAGGAATTTCTTTGAAATGGTAGATCTTATGATCCTAAAGTATAGCACACCAATCGGTTCCT
Source organism: Platerodrilus igneus (assembly GCA_036346225.1). Classification (NCBI taxonomy): domain Eukaryota; kingdom Metazoa; phylum Arthropoda; class Insecta; order Coleoptera; family Lycidae; genus Platerodrilus; species Platerodrilus igneus. Next base: position 2,735,377 of record JARFIW010000090.1, read on the forward strand.
GCACTAGTACTTGGCACTTGATTGGCTGCCGGAACAGCTGCCTCATCTTCAGATTCCGATAGTTCTGAATCAGTACAATTACTGCCCTCACTATCAGACGGTCTATAATCTTCATCGTCGTCCGTGTTATCCTTCAAAAATTCTGTCCATTGTTCTTGATCCATAGCAGCAAGTTGTTCCTTGTAATTTACAGTTAGTTTCCTTTTCTTCTCGGACATTTTCTACCCACCTAAATAGCTACCTTACATGTGATTTTCCAATGGTCCACCTGAAGGTACTACATTTGCCAGTGTAGAGAAATTATTAATCAATCTAACCTAGTAACATAGGAATGTTATGTACATCATTCTGCAATACCCTGAACTACAGAACTACTTATTATAATATTGTTATTAGTTGTCAGCGTTCCCTAATTACCCACTTAAGGTTATATATTTCAGTAAAGTGCATAACAAAAACAATTATAAATATAATTATAATAGAGAGTGCAGAATGAGAAGAGAAAAGTAGTAGTACGCATAGAAGGATTATTGTTACTCTGTGAATTACGTTAAATAAATAAATACTGTCAGATGTGTTTTCTTCAAGTACATAGTATATAGGTGTGTCGATGTTGGCAATCTAGTTTAACAAAGGCAAGCCACATTACACCAGGAAGCGTTTTTTTACCTAGAAAATTTGGAATTTTGCCGAACCCTTGCTGTTCCAAGCATGGTAGGGATTTTTAAAGTGCGTGACAACACATACACAGGACCTCCATTTTACTTCTCATCCGAACGAGGGTGTATTTTTGTGAAAAATGCTCGCCTAACATTTTTCAAGCGGACCGTGTCGGGATTCGAAGGAACCTTGGGCGTAGTAGTCACACACATACCAACTACGCCACCGAGCCGCCTCCTAAATAGCTACCAATTACTAATAAGTAATATAAGTATACATCCGTAAACTCACAAGCAAATACTAGTTAGCACAGAATGCAAACAGTATAATTATGTGTGCCGTGCAGATTTAGGTTTTTTTATAGCTTGGCTAACGATAATGTACTATCAAAGTTTCAAGTTACACGAAATAAAATGCAATTTGATCATTATAAACTAAAGCTGTGTAGAATTGATGGTCATTCACACTGTAATCGTTAATATAGTTATTTTATTGTCTTTACTGACACCAGAGATAAAATTTAATGCACGAGTTATCTCGTAGCTTGGCATGTTCATACAGAAGTTATAGGAGTACGCCAACTACGAGATAATTTGCTTCTCGTTTTTTTTTCAAAAATATTTGTTTATGCAAATTGAAGTAATGTCAGGTTTGAAAAAAAAGGTTTTTAACAAAAGAAATAACTCCAACAACATTGGCATATGACATTGAAATACAAAATAAACAATGGCAGCGAATGTGTTAAGATGATGAAATAATAATTTAGACTTTTATGCAAAGCCCAAATGATCATTTCAAATCGAGCTAGTAATTGAAGAATGGAAAATATAAAGTCTCGGACAAGATTCCAACCTGTATCTTTGGCTTTGACGATCGATGCGCTAACCAATTATGCGACCTGGACGAGTGATTACAATTGGAAAGGTACAGAAATCTAACTCATGTTTTTTAAATCGGAGTTATTTCAGCATGACATCAAATTAGTATCATCTAAACATAATGCTTTCAAACAGGATAAGTATAAAATATTTAGGAATAGAAATTACATGCTCTTTATATTACAAACATATATAATAAGAACAAATATATCCAACTATTAAAGCTATTTTATTACCAGCTATTGTAAATAACAATAAGCAAAGAAACACGTAGAACATGCCTATCAATAACAAGGACTCACATTGAATAGGCATGCGAGTTATATTCGTGTTTATACATTTTTTTTTTGTAACTAGTCTTCAAAATATATACTTAATTTTACTGCAATAAAAAATTTTTTATATCCGAATCTAGTTAAAATAAAAGACAAGTTTGCAGGTTAGAAACCTCATGGTTTCATTATTAAATATGCACTATTTCGCAACTAACAAAAATGTAAGTTTATATAGTTTATTACTCACCTGCAGTGTTGAAATACTGAATTCTGCATCACACTCTGCCAAACAAGAAAATTCAATTTTCCATCCCCAATAATATTTTCTGCGCCATTTTTAACACATTCTTTACAAAATATACAGCCTTTTTTACAAAAGTAACACTCCTCAGGAATTAGTTCATTATCAAAACAGCATCCACAGGTTTGGAGTAAACCATGAAGTCTTGCTTGCTCCTTTGACTTTCGATACTCAATGTCATATTCCTTCAAAATCCTTCTTATTTGTTTTCTATGTTTCAAATAAGCAATTTCTTGCAATAATGGTATATTTTTAGGAAAGTTTTCTATGACCACAACTGACCTAGGGACTGTCATTGCTTTGCGCATAGTATCCAACCTATTACAAGTCTTTAATAGGTTCCTTGAATACATTTCAAATACTTTTTTAATATCTTTTTTACGTAAGTAGCCATAATAATTGTACAAAAATGTTAAAGCATACAACTCTTCTTCTTTCGCAATTTCCTCATCTGTGTCAGAACTGGGAGTTAAAGATTTTCTGTTTGGATCAGAAAAATGTTTTTCTGGATCTGGAAACCGTTTCAAAAAATTTTTTATATCAAAGTTGTAAGTATACATATAAATTTCTTCATTTTCTTTTTTATTCCTAAAAAAAAAAAGCTTGTTAGATAAATTGTAATATCTCTGATATTACATGAACTTACAATCATCCAGCAAGCATAGAAAAAAAACATTAATATAAATTAATTTCAATGAGCTACTAGATCACACAGTAAATGCATAGCCTATTTTTAATTTTAAATTTGCTGGTTAAAAATTCGCATTTGCGATTAGTTCTTGACAAGGCAATTTTACAAACAGGTAATCATAAGGAAGTATCAATACACTAACGTAACAGTTTTAAATTGTTGATATGCTCATGAACATTACTACTGACGTTTCGATAGTGTTACCTGCTACTTTTAGTTTATAAATCGTTTTATTTAATTTTCACACACTATAACCCTCGGTTTTGTTCAAACTTCATTTACTTCAACTGCATCAATTGTTTAATTTTAAATCTTTGAATAAGGAAAATTTAGTTTATTTAGTTTAATATGTTTCAAAATTCTTGTGTGAAGTGCAGGTCAGAAATTGGTGATGAAGAGAAATTAGTAATTTGCGATTGTTGTCAGTCAGTTGCACATGAAAAATGTACTGGTTTATCTAGTACAGAACTTCATGCTGTTCTTTTGCAGAAGAGACTGGTTATATACTTTTGTGAAGTCTGTAGAGAATCCTTTAAACAGGTTCCAAATATTTTGAATAAATTCTATGTCCTGCAGCAGTAATTGATGGCATTAAAGAAGGAAGTGAAAGAACTTCATGAAAAAGTTGGTTCTGTTAATGCTGAAACAGTTTATCATGAGGTGCATGAGAGAAGAGTACGTGAAAGAAATCTGATGGTGTATAATGTGGAAGAATCTAATAGAATAAAATTGGAGGATAAGGTGGCTGATGATACACAATTAATTTCTAAGATGACTCAAAGTTGGGAATCAAGCAGTCCGATATTTTAAAGGTGATACGAGTGGGTCGTAAAATTGATTGTGATAAACCTAGACCAATTAAACTAGTTTTGAAGGATGCTGATCTGGTTAAAGTAGCTTTGAGAAATAGGAATAAGCTTTCTGATAACATCTATGGCATTAGCATGGATCAAACCCCTATGCAAAGAGAACACTTTCGCAAAATCAAAAATAAACTTAATGAAATTAAACGAAACGGTGGAAATAAGTCTATCAGATACATAAATGGGGTTCCAACAATTGTAAATGTTACCACACATACTGATCCAAAAAACTAAAGTTATACTACCAAAATGTTCGGGGTGTTTGTACAAAATTAAGACAGTTGATGTTAGCTATTAACTCATCTAGTGTAAGGTACGACATAATTGTTTTTACTGAAACTTGGCTGCACAATAATATACCTACTAGTGAGCTCAGACTTGATAATTATAATATATATAGAACGGATCGTAGTGCTGAATCTAGTGTTTTTAATAGGGGAGGTGGTGTTTTGGTGGCGGTTGATGCCAGACTTCATAGTCAAAAAGTAACTGTTTCAATGTCTAATAATCAACAGGTGTTTGTTAAAATTAATTGCTTTTCTGAAACGCTTCTAGTTGGTGCTGTGTACATACCTCCGAGATCTTCTTTGAATATATATTTAGATCACTGTACTGCTGTAGATGAAATTACACAACAAAATTTAAATGGCAAGCTTATAATTATGAGTGATTATAATTTACTCAAAACAACTTGGGTTAACAATAACAATGTTAATAGTTTTGGTGTATATGCAGTACATCAAGAGGGGGCTTCTGTGAATGAAATAAATTCATCAACTGCAATTTCTGACTGTTTTGGTTCATATGGTTTAGTTCAATTAAATACTGTTGTTAATGTGTTTGATACTATATTGGATTTGTTGTTTACAAACATAATAGGTACAAAGGTTGATGTTACATTGGATCCTCTTCTTAAGTGTGATAATTTCCATCCTGCTATAACAGCAACATTGAATCTTAAAGACAATGTTTCATCCTTAATGTACGATGAATTTTATTATGATTTTAAGCATGCTAATTATGGAAATGTTTGCAATTACTTTGCTAGCTATGATTGGGAAACCATTTTAAACAGTGAGTCAATAGATCATTCTATACATGTTTTTTACAATATATTATATGAAGCCATGGAACTATATATACCTGTAAGAAGATCAAAACATCTAATTTTCCAAAATGGTTTTCACACGAATTAAAAGGTTGGTTTTACAAAAGAAGCTTGCTCATAAAAGGTTTAAAGAAACTTCATCATTAGATGACTTCTTAGTCTTCTCTCAGTTAAGAAGCGATTGTTCAGTGTTAAGCGAGCAAGATTTTACAAGATTTGTCTGTAAAACCGAAAATATGATATTCAATAATGCAGGTTGCTTTTGGCACTATGTGAATCCGTTAAGAAGGGATACCAATATTCCAAATGCTATGAATTTAGATGATGAAACAGCCATTGGTCGGAATGTTCCTAATTTATTTGCCAAATATTTTCATCGGTGTATTCAAGCAACAATGTTGCTCTGCCAAAAGTTGAATATAAACAACTAGTTAACATTAGCAGCTTAGATGTTTCATTAACAAAATCTATAGCAAAATTGAGAAACTTAAAATTAATAAGGGATCAGGTCCAGATGGTATTCCACCTATTTTAGTTAAAAATTGTATATTCATATTTACACAATGCTTATATATTATGTTCAATAAGTCTTTAAGTAGTGGTGTTTTTCCAAAGTTTTGGAAGTCGAGTTACGTTATACCAATTCACAAAAGTGGAGATAAATCAAATGTAAAGAACTATCGTCCAATTTCTATTTGTAGTTGTTTTCCAAAGATACTGGAAAGTGTGGTGTGTGATAAATTAACTTTACTATTTAAGAATGTTATTATTGGGGAGCAGCATGGGTTTTGTGCAGGAAGATCCACTGCCTCGAATCTTCTGGTCTATACCAATTATATCTCTACGGCCTTTGAAGCTGGTCTACAGGTAGATGCTATTTATGGTGATTTTGCTACAGCCTTTGACCGTGTTAACCATATACTTTTGTTAGAAAAATTGTGTGCGTCGGGAGTTGATGGCACTTTGCTTGACTGGTTTAGAAGTTATTTGTGTGAGAGGGTTCAATTCGTAAAAATTAAAAATTATATTTCTGAAACAATTCGGGTTACGTCAGGTGTACCGCAGGAGTCACATCTAGGGCCGATTCTTTTTTCCATTTTTATTAACGATATTAAATCGGTATTTGAGGGATGTAAATTTTTACTCTTTGCAGATGACATCAAAATTTTTACTACTATTGCTTCACTGTCAGATAGTATTGACTTGCAAAACAATCTAAATAGATTTCAACAGTGATGTGCTGTGAATGACTTGCAGCTGAATTTACAAAAGTGCTATTGCATGAAATTTTATCGTGGTAAATCTCAAATTCAAACATCATATATGTTAAATGGTGTATCATTGAGTGTTGTTACAGATATCTGTGATCTTGGAGTTCATTTCGATGTGCAACTTACATTTAGGCAACATATTGATAAGATTGTTTCTAAATCTAGAAGAATGCTAGGCCTTATCATGAGATTTTCAGGTGAATTTAGAAATGCTATTACATTTAAAATTTTATATTGCTCATTGGTTAGGTCACACTTGGAATATTGTTCCTGTATTTGGTCACCTAGTTATATGTTATACATAAAGAAAATTGAATCATTTCAGCATAAATTTTTACGTTTTGCAGCATATAAGTTAGGTATTGCAGTGCACTGTAACAATAGTACTTTACGAACTCTAAATATGGTGTCATTGCAAAATAGGCACATAATTACTGATGTGTGTTTAGTGTTCAAGTTGTTTAATTCTTTTATAGATTGTTCTGAGCTATTGTGGTTTTTTAGTTTGAATATTCCATAAGGACATTACGTTCTGCAAATTTTTTACATGTTTCTTTCCACAGGCAGAATTTTAGTTATTTCAGTGCAATTTCAAGGATAAGTCTTGAATTTAATAATCATTGTAAATCTGTAGATATGTTTTGTCAATCATGCGAATCATTTAAACACTCGTTAAATCAGTTATTCAGAGTATGTAATTAATACAATGATGTACAATTAGTATTTAGGTAAGGCGTGTATTATATTATTATATTATTATTATTACTTTACATTATTACTTTACATTATATATATATTTTTTTTCTTCTATAACTAATAGTAGAAAAGCTTGTGTTTAGTTGCAGCATGTGTTAAATCATTTTGTAAAACATGGGTGTATCCCGTTAATTAGCAATAAACAATAAACTATTGTTTAAATAAATGTTAATTTTAATGTAAATATTGGTATATGGCGTCTAGCACTGGCCATGGTTCGTTGTCTCCATATTGAAGCCGTTCATTCTTAAACCTAAGACACATTAATGATTGAAAAACAAAATGTTTTGAATATGTATACAAAATTCAAGCTGTAGTACTCATTTTCTAAGTTGCCGACACCTTAAGTTTAATTTTGCAGTTACATTAAAATTATGCAATTTGGTATTTTCATTATAGAAATTGCGAAATCAGCTATATATGGAGTTTTACAAGAATATAGGATATGAACAATATTTATAAACATTTTACCTAAGAGGGAGAATTTCATTAATAGCAACATTTGATTTAGAGAAACTAAAAGATAAAGATATCCACAAAAGATTTGAGAAAAAGTCAAACAAATTGCAATATATCGAGAAAATTTCTGATACTAAGGAAGTAGAAACATAAAGGAATAACATTAAATCCAGCTTAGACATGGCTGTCAGAGATATTCTGGATTATAAACAAAAGGAAAATTAGAAACCATGGGTAACAAAGGATAGTCTGAATTTAATAGAAGGCGAAAATATAAAAACAGATCAGACAAAGCACGAAAACAGATACAAAGCTATAAAAATAACAAATTATTCGCAAACGCAGGAAAGCTAAAGGGCAATGGACTGATGAAAAGTGCAAAGAGGTATAAACTAAGATGAAAATAGGAAAAACAGATTAAGCATATAAACTAATTAAAATGAATGTTAGGGATATAAAGCCGTGTTAATATAAGGGAGGTGGGAAAAACATCATTATAGAAAATGTAGAGAAAGTGATTAGATGGCAAATATATAAAAAATTTATATGCAGGATCAAAACTAGAAGACATTGAAAAGGATAACTTGGGATATTCTATACTTAGAAATGAGCACTAAAGAGTCTGAAAACCAATAAGGCACCAGGTATAGATGAGGACAAGCAGAAACTCAAAAGCTGCTGGACAAACAGTAACAGAACGTCTCTTTCGACATGTAACTTCTATGTACAAAACAGGCGAGATACCCAAAGATTTCAATGATAACACCATAGTCACAATACCAAAAAAGAGAGGTGCTGATAGATGTGAAAATTTTCGAACAATAAGTTTGACTGCACATGTGCCAAATATATCAACTAGAATTGTACAAAGACGGATGGAAGAACGGGCTTAAGAAATACTAGGAGAAGATTCATTTGGGTATAGACAAAACAGGGAAACACTGGAGGCCATTTTAGCTTTAAGGGCGATAATGTAGAAAATAAATAGAAAAGGGCAAAAGTATGTATATGGGATTTGTAGATCTGGAAAAAGCATTTGACAATGTAAAATGGGAAAATGTTCAAAAAACTCAAAAAGATTGGAATGAGTTATAAAGAATGATGGTTAATACATAGCTTAAACAAAGAGCAAATAGCGGTAATAGTTAGAGCAGAAACGTAGAGAAATAAACATTAGGAACGGAGAGAGACAGAAATGTGCCCTATTCCCACTAATTTTTATCTTGTACATCGAAGAGGCAATGAATACTATCAAATGCAGGAAGACATTTGGAATTATTAAGCAGCAACAAAAGATATTTAGATATGCAGTTGTTAAACTTTATATGACATTTGTAGGCGCTTGCGCCTCTAGCATCAACAGGTTTACATCTCTATTTTAAACTACCGTGCTAGATGGAAGTCTATCGCAAACCACCGAACGTTATGTTTGTATCTAACCTAATACTTGTAAATAAATGTGTTAACTGAGTTTATTCTTTCATGTTTTCTTAATCAAATCTCTACAAAGTTTTTGGCCACTCGAGCACTGATATAATAACCGCTATGGAAATACAGCATGCTAATTAATCAAAACGAATCAAGTTCGTTAAGAAAAATTCTTTTCAGCATTCATGGCATTTTTAACAAAGCGGAGCTACAATCATCCAGTCAAGCAGTCGATGTAGTTTATCAAGCACATATCAAGTCAAGCATCAGTGCAGCTGGGCCGCTCGCTACAATTCGTTCAATGTGAATATTCGAAACCTATTCGAAACAAACAACCATCGAAGTGATGCTTACAACCAAGTGGGCAAAGGCTATTACATATATCTGGTAAACTGGAACACATAAAGGAAAACTAAAACAGGTCCTATACCTATCTTTATTTATCCTTATACATATTTGAACTCTTCTAACCTCGGCCACATGCTGTTTTCTGAAAATGAACACATGTTAAATAACCCTCTTTAATACTTTAAAGGGAAACTACTTACATTCTATCTTTGTTATACAACATTGACCCTTTACTACCTTTAAGCATTTGAATATTTAGCATTTCGCTTATGCTTTGTTTACAATGTCACAAGAAATTCTCAGAACTTTATTACGTAAGCGAGCAGGTTTAAAGGGAAAATCGATTTCCTTTAAGAACTTTTTGCAACCATTAATTGAAAAGGCAACTCAAAGTTCACCTGATATTCACAAATTTACGCAAAAGCTTGCTGAATTTCAAACTTTTCTTCTACAAGCTCGTTTAACCTCATTCGAGGAATTACTAACGGAATATGACGCAATTTATTTGGAAGTCGAGAAATAGACACAGAAGCTAATTTACAAAACCACTGTGATGATTATAGCGCTTTTGAAAATGATTATTTTGAAATCTTAACTAATGCTATATCTTTCTTATTATACAATCAGTCCCCGGTTCGAGAAACATCATCTGCTTCAAGCCGTGCGTCTGATTCTGAACGTTCTATGCCAATTTTATCTTCCTAACATAATTGAATCGCCAGCCCCAACAAAGGTGACTCAAATTTCAGCGCCAGTAAATTTAAATTCTAATCCTGTCATTAAAGAAACTAGTTTCACAAAACAATTTGATTTAACAACCCATTTTCGAAACTCGTTCAAGTTTAGTTAAACTGCCTACTTTACAAATGAAAATCTACAACGGAGATCCGCAATCATTTTTAAGTTTCTTCGCAGGTTTTAAATCTCTTGTGCACAATAACGAAGCATTTGATGATGTTACACGCTTTTTATATTTAAAATCTGTTCTAGGCACTGAACCATCAAAGGTCATAGAATCATTAGATGTCATTCCCACTAATTATAACGTTGCATTGGCTTTATTAGAAAGACGTTATAAAAACACTAGATTTCTAATATTCTCACATTAAAGGTATTATCGAATTCCCTAAAATTGTTAAGGAATCATCCCAATCTATAAGACAACTTGCAGACTCAATTCAAGCGCACCTAAGAGCACTAGAAACTTTAGGCGAACCCATAAATTTATGTGCTAGTTTTATTCAATATTTAATCACCGAGAAACTTGACTACAATACCAAACGGGAGTGGGAAACTGAAATCATTAAACTAGATAATATTCCTCCCACTTCTACCTTGATTGAATTCATTGAAAAAAAGAGCTAGATTACTTGAAAAAATAGAAAAACCTTTAAAACAGTTGGATAACATGCAACCTAATCAATCATATAACCATAAACAAACCAAATTTCAATATATAAAGCAATCATACAGACACTTTTCCTCCAAACCTTACCAAGTTGAAGAGAATTGTCTCAATTGTAAGGAAAATCACAGAATTGTTAGTTGTAAGACATTTCTAGACATGTCACCTGGAGATAGGCTTATTAAAATTAAGGTGTTGAATTTGTGCACGAACTGTTTATGTGGCAATCATTTTGTATCCGACTGTAAAGCCGGAAACTGCAAAAAATGTGGCAAACGACACTCTACTCTTCTTCACAATCCTGAAGCAAAATTGACTAACCCTAATCAAAGCATATCAAATGTACAAGCCAACGGTAATAATCCACAAACCTCAACTTCAAGTTTCACTTCTCACCTGAAGTCAGAATATGATTTCATTCAACTTTTACCGACAACTACTGTTTATATTGAAGATTCCGCTGGAAAACAACACCAATGTATTGCACTTCTTGACTCTGCTTCGATGAGGTCATACATGACCATTTCACTGTGCTCAAAATTAAAATTGCCTACTACAAAGGCAAATGTCTCTATTTCTGGCATCGGTCAATCCAACACCAAAGTCTCTGATGCTGCATTAGCTAAAATCAATTCAATACATAGTGACTTTACTGCAACGCTATCTTTCTTACTCCTTCAAAACATTTCGGGCAAATTTTCTCATGTGCCGTCAAACACAAAAAGCTTACAAATACCTGAAAGGTTAAATTTAGCTAACCCACACCATCGAAACAAAACAAAAATCGACTTACTCTTAGGCATCGACATTTTTTGGCAAATATTATTACCCAATCAACCACAAATTACCAAATACCCATATTTATGGAATACTCAGTTTGGATATGTCGTTACAGGACAATTTGCATTTGACGATCAGTCATTCAGCACCTCTTGTCATCTCACCACACTCGATTTATCTCGTCAGTTGTCCAAGTTTTGGGAACTTGAAACCGTTACTCCTTCTAAATTTCTGTCTTTAGAAGAAAAGCAATGTGAATTGCACTTCGCTAAAACTTATACGCGTGATGAACAAGGTCGGTTTATTGTGTCGATATCTTTAAATTCATGCCCCAGCATTTTGGGTGATTCAAAACAAAATGCATTTAAACAATTCATGTCTTTAGAACGCAGACTTGAACGCAGTCCTAAACTTAAAGCGATGTATGTGGACTTTATGGTAGAGTACGAAAACTTAGGACATGAAAAAGGTGACAAGTCCAGACCATTCTGAACATCAATACTTTATCCCACATCATGCAGTCTATAAAGATCATAGCATTACAACGAAGCTACGAGTTGTCTTCAATTCTAGTTGACCGACCTCCACAAGTATTTCATTCAATGACATCCAACTCAATGGTCCCATGTTGCAAGATGAACTTTTTTCAATTCTATTAAGATTTAGGCGTTACAAACATATTCTTACGAGCGACTGTGCAAAAATGTATCGTTCAGTTTTTATTGAAGCAAGTCACCGTCCACTCCAAAGAATATTTTGGCGAACGGACCCATCATTACCTTTAGAAGTTTACGAACTTTGTACTGTCACTTATGGCGAAAAGGCTTCTAGCTTTCTTGCCATTAGATGCTTGTTTAAACTCGCTAACAAATAAAAACAGTACTATCCTGAAATCGCAAAAATAATTCGAAGCGATGTCCACTCCAAAGAATATTTTGGCGAACGGACCCATCATTACCTTTAGAAGTTTACGAACTTTGTACTGTCACTTATGGCGAAAAGGCTTCTAGCTTTCTTGCCATTAGATGCTTGTTTAAACTCGCTAACAAATAAAAACAGTACTATCCTGAAATCGCAAAAATAATTCGAAGCGATATGTATTGCGACGACTTACCAGTTCTGAAAGCATAGAAAATGCAAAATATATTTGTTCCAACATTACTAAAATTCTACAAGCGGGAGGTTTCACGTTGCGCAAGTGGAACTCTAGCTTTTGCAAAGTTCTCAATTATATTCTTGAATTTGGTCCTACCAAAAACACAAAAACTCTGGGATTGTTATTCAACAGTTACACTGATAAACTATTCTTCGAAATAAGTAAATTCGATTGTCTCCACAATATCGTCACAAAGCAAACCGTTTTGTCATACATTTCTATGATATTTGACCCCCTAGGTTTACTTAATCCTTCCACGGTAATAGCAAAAATATTTATGCAACAATTATGGCTTAACAGTTCCAACTGGGATCAACGTTTACCCCCAGATTTAGAATCCCAATGGAAATCATTTTACGAAGACATATTTCAGTTAAACAATTTGCGTATTCCAAGACAAGCAATTTGTACTGCTGCCAAACGAATTGAAGTACATGCATTTTCAGATGGTAGCTAATCTGCATATGGTAAATGCATATATCTACGTTCAATCAATATAAACAATCAAATCACTGTCCAACTTCTATGCTCAAAAACGCAAGTAGCTCCTCTTAAGTCAATTACGATACCAAAATTGGAGCTATGTGGTGCTTTATTGATGGCACAATTAGTAGACAAAATAAAAAATTCTCTTGATATTAATATCGATTCTATAACTTGCTGGACAGACTAAAATAGTCCTATCGTGGATTAATACAGAACCTCACTTACTTGACACTTTTATCTCAAATAGAGTTGCTCAAATTCAATCCATCAATTGCTCGGTTTTGTGGCAACACATTTCAACGGATCTAAATCTTGCAGATCTGGTTACACGAGGCATATCAGCTTCCAAATTACTTACGCTCACTTTTTGGTGGCATGGCCCTGCATTTTTGTCCAAGCCAATATCTACATGCAATTCTGAAAGTATCAGAATTCAACAAACATCTGAATTCATTTCAGTCAGAACACCACCTGGCATTGCTTCTTGTCTCTTCGTTCACACCTCTTATTCAGTACAAAAACTACTCTAGCTTAAATAAACTTAAACGAATAGTTGCATGCTGCTTGAGATTCATAAAAAATTGCAGATCTCAACGGGCAGACCGTGCATATGACGCACTTACTCTTCGTGAATATCAAAACTCACTTCTATTGCTAACTCGTCTTTCACAAATGGAATCATTTCCAGCAGAAATTGAATTGCTGTCAAATAATAAACCCTTGCCAAAGGGAAGCACTTTAATAAAACTAAACCCATTTTATGACAAAAACGACAAAACTTTAAGAGTGGGAGGTAGACTCTCCAATTCTGTTTATTCGCATGACAAAAAGCATCCTATAATAATATCAGCTAAACATATTTTCTCTAAATTACTTTTTCATTCAGAACGTAAACGGCTATGTCATGCTGGTCCTTCACATCTACTTAGTTCAATAAGAGAACAATTTTGGCCTATAAGCGGTCGCAAGCTAGCTAAGAAAACAGTCATTTCGTGCTTAATGTGTTTCAAGGCTCGACCAAGAGATATTAATAACTTATTAGGCAACTTACCTGCTGACAGGGTATCACCCCAATTCCCATTTTCGATCGTGGGAACCGACTACTGTAGTCCGTTTCTCATTAAAAATGAGTCAGATCGCGGTTGGAAACTGGTCAAGTGCTACGTGTGTTTGTTTGTATGCTTCTGCACGAAAGCCATCCACCTCGAACCGGTGACTGATCTATCTAGCGAATCATTCATATTGTGTCTGCAACGTTTTGCTGCAAGTCGAGGCACGCCCTCTAAGATTTACTCGGACAATGGTCGCACTTACTGCAGAGCAAAATCTTTATTGGATGAATTAGGCAAATTTTTAATAAATAACTGCAAAGTATTAAAGCAGTTATCTGCTGAACAAAACTTTAATTAGATTTTCTTGCCACCATACTCTGCCAGTTTGGGTGGACTTTGGGAAGCCGGAATAAAGTCAACTAAATTCCATCTCAAAAGAGTCACTGGCAATACCACTTAAACTTTTGAGCACTTTTTAACTGTTTTGGTGCAAGTAGAAGGAATTCTTAATTCCCGACCATTATTTCCTCTTTCCTCTCATCAAAATGACTATCTTCCTTTAACTCCTAGCCATTTCTTAATTGGACGACCCATTACAACCGTTCCAGATCTTGATGTGATACACATCAACGAGCATAGACTTTCTGTATATCAACGAACTCAGCAGATCATACAAAATTTATGGAATCGGTGGTCTAAAGAGTACATTGCCGAGCTCCAGGTACGTACTCGTTGGCAACAAAGACAATCCAATATAGAAGAAGGAACGCTTGTTCTATTAAAGGACAACAATCTACCACCAACAAAATGGAAACTCGCACGTGTGATCAAGGCAGTGATTGGGAGTGATGGCGTAGTGCGTTGTGCATCTACGTACACAAAATGGCGAAACATCTAGGGCTATTTCAAAGATTTGCCCTTTGCCAATAGAAAATTTGAACTCCTGAACACTTGAAATATTTTCCATCTTTTTTTAATTTATGTTTTTATGTTTAATTATTGTTGTGTAAATGTAAAACTTACACTTAACTTCATTTACTTGTTTTTGAACTGTAATTTATTTGAATTGTATTGAATGGACTCTCCATCCCTTCAATGGAGGGAGTATGTTAAACTTTATATCACATTTGTAGGCGCTTGCGCCTCTAGCATCAACAGGTTTACATCTCTATTTTAAACTGCGCGCTAGAGCGAAGTCTATCGCGAACCACCGAACGTTATGTTTGTATTTAACCTAATACTTGTAAATAAATGTGTTTACTGAGTTTATTCTTTTGTGTTTTCTTAATCAAATCTCTACAGCAGTTGATATAGAGGTATTAGCATCTAGCAAGTAAGAATTACAAGTAGCTCTTAATGAAATGCAAACAGTACTAACAGTAAGATACAGTATGAAACGTAAAACTAAAGTACTGATATGTAAAGGAGGGGAAAATAAGTCAAAAACCAAAATACAAATAGGAAACAATAACTTATAAGAGGTTGAGAATTTCTGCTACCTATGAAGCCAAATAACGGAAGATAGAAAAAGTGTAAAAAATATAAAACAAAGATTAGCCCATTGGTCTACGACAAACATTAGCCATCAGCTACTTTTGATATTACTCTAATGATTTTTGCCGTTTGGAAAAAAAAATCAAAAATTGAAAACAGCACATTCTTTGTAAGCCTACATTAACCAAACACCGTGGTATATTTATAGAAAAGTATCGTTAAATGAAATAAATTTGGCTGTGCATGGTAATAAATTTTATATTTAAATAATCGCATACATCTAATCTATTAAACTTTTAAATGCGTTTATATTAATAATAATTTTCAAAATTTCTACTGAATTTGTAATTTAAAACAACATAAGAACCATTGAATGGAACAGTCTAAAAGGGCTAAGATTTAATTATTTGTACACTAAATATTGTTTATAATAACGTTAAGAAATAAAAAATATCAAGCTTAAAATAGTAAAAAAAATATTTATACATACTTTAAATAATCCGCCATAGTAGGATAGTCATCATTTTCTATAACATCTTCAATAAACTTCTTTAAGTCTGCTTCAGCTTGAAAGGCTAAAGCATTTGCATGTTTCTCCAAAAACGTTGGATCTGCATTGGGTAACATATCCTTTAGTTGTTCCAACATTTGTTGAGGATTAACTTCTTTTTTTGGATAATCAACTAAAAATATTGTTTAGTTATATCACACTTAATAAAATATAACAGAAAATGTAGATAAAAGCATTAATATCAAACATACACCTTTTAAAAATGCAATTAACATCCTAAATTTTAGATTAACACATCACCTATCATAATTGGTTAGATAGGTTCACCAGCAAATGGCAAGCGGGGATTAATAAAACAACTGTTCTTTCCATACTCATTTCTAAAAATGCTATCTCTACTCATTATAGGTACTACATTGGCCAGCAAGCGAGTTTTACACTTTATAAAGGTACTATTTCAATACAATGTTAAATCAGGACAAGTAAATAAACAAAAAAAAAGAATCTAGTACAATTTTAATCAACTGCTAGAACGATAGGAGTTTTACAGTCAATACGAAAAATTAACAATAAAACCAGGGATATATCCCCCTTCACAATCACATTTGTATCAATTATCATGAAATTTAGAATACCATGAAAGCATAAAATGTCATTCACATAGACTGAAGACACTGAATTTACCCTATGAAAGTTTTGGAAGTATAATGTGTGTGAATGGAATGCAGAATTTTAACCGAAGGAAGGACATTGTAATATTACGAATAAGACAAGAAGTGGAAAAGAACAAATATATGGCTTAAGAGTAACGCACGAGTGCCGGTCAATGGCCCTCGATCGTGAATTGTTGTGATATTCGCTGAATGAATTAACCAGGAAGTTCAAACATGTGTGGATTTAAATTGCATGTGGCAAAGTAAAAGGGTAATAGGTGAAATTTCACTAATCAACTATGTTGGATAAATCACTGGAGTTTAGAGGTGATCTACCGTGCCAAGGGAGTAGTACCGCCTGGTATATCATTCATGTCTCAGGACATTCTGCTTCATTAGTCGTAAGAATCATTTGAAACATTGGAACCATGAGTACTCTATGAGCTTTATCTAGGTGGTGGGAAACCATTAAATTATGGAGTTCCTCAAGATTCAATTCTTGGACCACTCCTATTCTTAATCTATGTCAATAATCTCCCTGATAATGCTTTCTTAAAAACCTTGATGTATGCTGATGATACCACATTTATTATTAGATCACAGGATGTTAGATATATCATCAACTTAGCCGAACAAACCCTCAGCTCAGCTGATGTTTGGTTTACAACTAATCAATTATCATTGAATACTCGGAATACGCAGCATATAGTGATCTAGTTAAGAGACTTTGAATTTGAAAATACACAATCAGTGAAAGTTCTGGGAGTATATATGAAAAAAGATCTCAAATGGGATTGCCATGTTGATAAATTGTCTAAAAAATTAAATTCGGTCTATATCTTTTGCGCAATTTGGAGGAGTCAGTCTCACTAGGCATAACAATGACAGCATACTTTGCCCTATTCCAATCGCAGTCGTCTTATGCTCTGTTAGCTTGAGGACATTCGGCTTTCGCGAAATAAATTTGTTCTATTCAACGTCGTGCAATGAGAGTAATTGCTAAGTTATCGTATACTGAAGATTGCCGGCATTACTTTAAATCCTTAAAAACTAAGACTTTGTCTTCAATGTATATTCATCAGTCTTTTGTATATTCATAATAACACAGATCAGTATTTATCTCATAGTGAATTTCATAATCATAACACCCGTAATAATTCTAAATTTTTTTTGCTGCAGCAAAGATTTCAAAAATCGAGATTTAGTATTAACTATTATTGTATAAAATTCTACAATCTGCTACAATGTTCGCTAAAGCAATTGCCTTTTAGATCTTACAAAGCTAAACTGAAGGTGTTCCTAACTTGCAACGCATGCTACTCCTTAGATGAGTTCCTGCAAGTAAACAAAGAAATTTTTGATGACAGTTGATTTGTTATTGTCATTTTAATATGTTTCAACTTCTGTCTGTTGATGTACTGTAATATGTATGTTTCTATTGTTAATTTATAGGTGACTTCTGACGATTGTAAAAATTGTAAAATTTAACACATGAATAAAATTATCTATCTAATATTCTGTTACATTATTGAACTACGAAATGGCGACGGAAATAGTTTTGATTGAATGTAAGCATAACATTATTAGCGAAGGAAGTTTGAATATTTTAAAAGAGTATGAAATATGGACACACAAGCTCAAGTGTGGAATTATTGTTTAGCTAAAGGGTATAAAATCAGTATTTTACATAAACAATAGAATGGTTACGTGAAAAGTTGGGATTGCGCTGGTTTTTTCTCTGTATTGTTGTTAAGGGCATTTCCAAATAAATGGGATTTAAAATATCATATAGATCAAGAATCTGGAAAAATTTAGTACAACGAAATGGTAGTATTACTTTCAGATTAATGTTTTTTAGAGTTCTGTTATTAATATCTGGCCAGCAGGAAGTTGATTAGATTTGTTGTTTTAAGGTTAATATGTGTAATGATATTTATTGAAATTTAGAATTATAAATTCTAAATTTAAATGGGACTTTATTTGCAGTTGTTATGTGTTATATTGTTAAATGATATCCAGTCACACCAATGATAATGTTAGATTTTGGGAGAAATCTTTATTTTAAACAATTGTTTTAATTTAATAAAAAAATAATGAAGTGTTTCAAGATGTGATTATGAAAGGTAAAAGACGAAGGGGTGAGATTGAAAAATCGAAAGCAAGGACAGCCATTTGGAATAATCGTCTTAGAGGTAGGAAATATATCGACGACTAGAATGGCGGTTTGGTGCCCTTTAATTTTGACAATTAGTAAAGCCTTTCAAGGTAAATAGTTCTTGTAATGTAGTTATATTTTGATCATTTTGCACTTTAGATTTTATTATTTTTTGGTCATTTTGTCATAGGAACCCCATCCCACACCACAAAGTTAGCCGACGCACATTTAAATTGATAATGAATTCCCGCCTTTTCTGGACAATTCAAAATTAATTTGTAACATCATTTTTATCAGGAACATAATTTCCCTGCAATTCATTCCATAAACCCAATAGGAAGGCTGCACTATGACAAAAAGAAACCCTAACATCATAGTAAGAGCGGCGAATTAAATGGCGATAATTACATCCGACAAAAAATTAAATTATTTGTGAATAGGTAATAAGAACACATCTAAAATGGGGTCAAACGAAAACATAATAAGACGGATATAACTGCATGGTTGAGGAGTCGATATGTTAAGTTAAAAATAGTGTTGAACTTAATCAGCTTCAAGTATGCAATGTGACCTTCTCACAGGAGAATTTAAAATGGTGCATGAGCTTTCGTGCAACTTCGCTTACAAGTTTGGCAAGAAATGTTTATTCCATGCGTAGGATTTTGAATACTCCTGTGTGCCGTAATAAAAGAGATACCTGTGTGCATAGCTCAATTAAGTAGATTGTGTCGAGTTAAGAGAGTTGGTTAGCTGAAGTGATGAATTGAAACACTGAAGGTCTCTGGACATCCTGAGATTTAAAGAATTGAAATAAAACAGTGAATAATATGATAAACTTGTATGTTTATACTACTTTATAATTTACACGTGAATTTTAATTGTAAATTGGTTGGTATTCATGGAAAAGGAAATGTAGCGAACATAAAAGTGATTATTTTGTTGAATGATAAATTCATGACAGAATTAGTATTGGTTAAAATTTAAGCATGCTATTATCTTACAAGGAAGTTTGAAACATTTTAAAATATAAAAAAATATGTACGTATGGAAATTTAAATGTAACTTTTATTGATAGAATTTAGTGTTAGATAAAGCACAAAAAATTAATATTTTGAATTGGACAATGAAATGATATAATGAAAAGCTGGTGTTAAACTGCTTCTTTTATGTTTGTTATTAACGACATTTCCAGAAATTGGTATTTATAAATGCCATGTAATTTAGAATGAAAAACAAGTAAATTTGGATTGTAAATAGGATTGTTGATGGATTAGATTTGAGGACTTTTAGGATTTTTCTTTTAGTAATACCTGGCCAGAAGAGATTAAGAAACCAAATTTTATCCAAAATATTTATGTGTACATCGAAAAAGAGAGTGTAAGTTTTAGTTGAATTTTATTTGCATTTTTTTAGGAACTAAAATAAGATTTAATTGTGAAGGATATCCATCTACCCCAGTGATGGAATCTTATTTTGAAAAGGCATTTTATTTTGAGTAATTTCTTTAATTACGATAGAATTAGTAAGTGTTTTTAAGATGTTTTCGAATGAGTAAGGCGATAAAATTTAGGAAACCAAAGCAAGGAAGGGAGTCCAATGCAGAATAACCATCTTCCATATAGGGATATCAAATTGCTGTGAGACAGTTTGGAGCCCCTCAATTATGATAAGTAGAAAAAGCAATGCAATTTGTTTTGTATTTCAACTCTTTTATTTATTATTTTTAGTTCAAATTTCTTTATTTGCTTCTATAATTTGTCCATAGAAACCCACTCCACACTACCCCTCATTTTAGCAATAACAGATGTTGTCATAGTAGATTCAATCCAAAATATAACCAACTAATTTATTCTAATACCATTTCCATTTTGGAAATACCGCTAAAAAATATTCCCAGTGTTACAAATTCAGGTCTATAAACTAAAAATTTGGCCTCAAAGTGCAACAATCAGGTTGATTTAATCAGGTATGGGCCAAAATGGAATTTAGTCGAATATCCGAAGCCTTGACCATCAATTAGACCAAAGCTTCGGTCAAAGCATGACTGCTTAGAAACTCAATCAGATTTTTTTCCTATACATGTACATTTAAGGGAAAAAAGTAAAAATACAAAAAAAATTCAATTCATGATTGAAAATACAATTTAATTTAATCAAATAAAGTCGATTAATACTCAAAATTCAACTTTTTAATTATTGTATAAAAAGAGCAGTTTTTCTGCATTTATTGGCAATAATCTACTTCTGGTTTTTTCATAAATGTTTCTAATTTCTGAAAATAGTCTTTCACTATAAACACTAGTTGCTGGTGCAGACATGTTTTCTGGTAATCTCTGATAGTATTGGAAGCACAATTTTTCTTTCATCCCACCATTTCAACAGGTCATCTGCTCTTTTTAGTAATGGAGTATCTTAATCTAAATTTCAGCATCAATATGCTGTTTCTTACGTAGCACATCCCACACAGGTCTTATTTTCTTTTGCATTTGCATTGACGATCCTACACTAATTTCATAAAAGCAGACCCATATTTTTCTTTTAATCAGGATTGCGTATAAGTTAACTTTTCTTATTTTTGATAATGGAATGTCTTCATCACTGACTCTGTCACTGGATAAAGATATAGCTCCTTCAAGTGCTTGCTCTGGGACATATTCTTGAATTACAGCTTGTTTAATCTGCTCAGTTTGATCTTTCTCCAAAAACGCTAATTTATATCTTGGATCCAATATAGTAGATATCACATAGTACTTGTTTTTGTATATGAATTCAAATCTTTGGGTTACTTGTTCATATAAAACGTACTTCATTAAGGTCGCAATGGAGGGTCTAACTTCTGATATTAATGCAATGTTTGAAATCAATGCTCTTGTGATTTCTTCAAAGCACTCTAGTAGGTTTAGTAATGACTCGATTAAAACCCACTGATTTGTATTTAATGGATCCAAATTACTATCAGCACTATAAATAGTTCATGTCCTTTTTTTGTTCAAATATACTTCAAGGCATATAAAATGTTGAGTGTACCACCGGGTTTGTACATCCTGCACTAATTTTTTATTAGGGATACTTAATTCAGCTTGAATGTTTTTCAAAGTTGAACATGCCTTGGGTGGATGATTAAAAGGGCTTAACTTTTTCGAGGTTGCTATCAAATCAGTTATTGACCTTTGAGTTTTTATGTCTTCCATTATTACTAACTGCAGCGTATGAATAAAACATGACACATTTCCGATTTCAACATAGTTACACCCCTTAACAACATTGGCAGCATTGTCTCTAATTATTATATGGACACACGAAGGCTCTATATTCCACATTTGAAGCATCTCAAGAATTATATTTTTAACTGCCTAACCCATAGGAGTCTCCAGAAAATGTCTGCAGTTAGGAACTACATGGTTAAACTGAAAACTTGCATTAAGTTGATGTTCTGTAAAGCTTATAAAACTTTCACTTGTATGTGAACAGGTCCATGTATGACGTGAACAATATGTATTTGGCATTTTCAACTGTGATCTTATTTGTAGTTTCGAAATGATTATATATTTCTGGTAGTGGTGCTTTGTCCTTGTTGATTGCAGTTTGACTTGAAGCAAGGTATTTCAAAAATATAAATTTATTAGGTAAGTTTGTTACCTTTTCAAATTACCAGTTCTAAAATTGCAGAATGTTTTTTTGCTTTTACAATTATTGGCTTATCAAGCAAATGTTTGTGTAATAATTTAGTGAAATTTCAATAACCAATTTGTTCTAAATTTTTTAATTTAGAGATTTATTATTAAGTAAAGTGCCAAATTTGTTTTATAGTAGAGTATGGTCATGTGACATTGTAGCTGATATAGTTTTTATTGTAAAAACCTGATTGAATTATTTGTACGAGGTCTAAACCTTGAATTTATTTGTGCTTAAAATGTTATTTGTGGTTTATCACTATAGCATGTGTTTGAAATATTTAAAAGACACTTGTTAAAAACATCATGCTATCTCGATATTTGTTGTGCTGAATTTTTTATTAAGATAGAAAAAAAATTTCAAGTGTGCACTGAAGTAAAATTAATATGTAAAACATCTCTATATTTAAAACAATTCAATTACTGAAACAATTCTTTGCTAATATAATTTAATTTTAAAGCAATTTAAGAAAACAAATTTGAAATAATTTTTAGTCATGAAATATTACCTGGTTTTTGTTAAAAACATTTTCTAAGAATTGTACTAACAAATAAAATGATTATACAAGAATATTTTAATTCTTCATTACATTGTTAAGGTGAACTATGTTCTTCTATTTTTGTCCCTAGTTAAAACATAACGTCATTGCGCTTTTAAAATGCGACACGTGCACATTTGAGGTAAAATGTGCTAACTGCATATTCCGATTAAGGACTTTAATCCGGACATATTGCAAAAACATCTATGTAATAACCAATCATATTTCAACTACAGACCGGCTAAATTAAAGAGACATGCGTGGATTTCAAAAGATTAGTTTCCTTGAATGCATTAAGTGTATAAATGCAGATGACGTATTTTGAGAACCATTTGCAGCGATTTATCTTATCTTCACATAGCACTTTATATTAATGACCGTTACTAGTATGAATCTAGATTTTAGTGTACATAACCTCTTTTCATAGAGTTTCGATTAACCTTTAATAATAGTTAATTGTAGAAATTGTAATATTATTTATCTAGACTTTGATTAAGTGATATTGGTCTTCGTTTTATTATACATGTAAGATTATGAGAACTATTTGAATTGAAGCTTGTTTCAAAATCACCAAGATGAATATATATCTCTGAATATCTATACAATAAAAACAACGAATATATGAAACTTACTATCGAATAAAGCATTCTTTATTAATAATAAGATTAATAAAAATCTAACGATTAACAATAATCTACAATAGGACACACTTATTAAACTGTTTCCGTGTACATACTAATTTAGACTACACACACCTAATAGGTATTAGATGTAATAATTTTTTGCTAAAAATATTAAGCCAATCATTTCTAAAATTTTTTTTTTATACACCAATTAAAAATCGGCACGTTTTAAAGTTTTCACAGTTGAGGGTTCTTAGTTAGCTTTAGCATAATACTTTATTCCAAATGAGAGTATGTTGCGGTGTAATTTACAATGTAAGATACAGTGATGCTATGTTGCAGAATGCAAACTTGAAAAACCTTTAATGAATACTTATCATTATTCAAACCCATAAATTTTTGAAATCAAACCAATGTCACTAAGGCATTCTTTTTTGCAGTTTGCATGATGATGGAAAACTCGAGAGGCTAAAGAACCTTGAGGTTATCTTTAAATAATTGCAAAAATGCTAATAGTGTTATTGGGTTTCCACTTAAGAGGAATAGGTCAAATAGTATGTCAGAATCCATATTATACAAACAAGAATTTCAAAATGAAAACATTACTGTTCTACCTTTTGATAATGCGAATGATGTTAATAATCTTTTACACATCCAAGAATTTTATAATGAAAATATTATTGTTCTCTTTTATTAATAATTTTGTGTTCAGGAAAAGTGAGTTGAGTCAAAAATTTGGCATTTATTGAAATAAAAAGCTAATAGTAAAATCCACTTCTACAGCACACTTGCCAACTAGCCCAAATCATACCTAAATCATAAAAGAACATAAAGACCCGAATTTGGGATAATGGTTAAACAACCTTTATTTAATATTGGCAACTTCACTCAAAATGACTTGGATCACTTTTCCTTAACAACACAGAATTGGATTTCAGGTTTTGGCGTTTCTAAAAACAGTACTATTGACAAAGGATGAAAATTTAAAAATAATTTATTCTGCTCTTAATAAACTACTTGAAATCAAACATTTTTTTCAGTACTGCATACCATCCTAAAGTTAACGGTAAAATCGAAATGGCATCAAATGCTTAAAGCTTCAATTAAAAGCCATATCACCGATTAGTAGGTTGATGAACTTCCTTTAATTTTATTGGGTCCCAAATCTGCAGGCAATGAGTTATCCAACTTTCACCCGTCGCAGTAGTATTAAGTTACCTGAAGAATTTTTCCAATCAATTAAATCTAACGTCAGAGTTTGCAGAGAACAAGAAACACATATTTGAGGAGATTGGTCAGTTCCTACAAACACTTACATTGAAAAAGTATTTATTCATTTAGATTTACACAACGCAAGTTGTATTCATTTGGAATGACATGGTACCTATACAATTGCAACAACCTTACAATGGACCTTTAAAGTTTTCGAATAAGGATACTAAATGGTTCGTCATAGACAAAGACAACACTAGGGAGAATTTCAATAGCCTGACTAAAATCTTGATTTTGCATCGGATCCTGATTTACTTCCAACTAGATAAACTGTTTAAACACAACTTGACATTAAACAACCAAAAACTTCCCTTAGAAGTAACTAAGGTACCGTTACCATTAGCAGGCGAATACCGTAACAGTTAGTGTGTGACAATCTGAAGATTTCATTGAAGTTTGCAGTACGGAAGCCATTTAATTTCTCCCAGGATGATGCGCAAGCGCAAAAAACCATGCAGCCTTATGGATGGAGATAGGGAGACATTGCAATGTCATATTTTCTCACACAACTAATTTTAATTAGTTCTAACTTGATGTGTTGCCTTGCATTCATCTCTGTAATTAGTGTGGGCTTTGCAGTGGTTACAACATACCTTAAATCCTCCTATTGCCAGTTTCAAGAGCAACCGGAAATCTCTGAGTCGAGTTTGTTTATATCTAGAGTTGCATATCAGTAGTTCTATCATCGTGAGAGCGAGAGCTTGTTAGCATTTCATATAATTTATTCAATATTTTATTTGGATTTTGGAACAGACAAGATTTACCATGAACTTGCTACGTCTATAATGGTTCGTTGCATTTCTGTACGCGCAAGTTACGGATTTATTCATGCCTGTCATTGATGAACTCTGCTGCCACGGCTATTTGTAAAGTTTCATAGGTTATTATACACGCACTGTGGTAACTACGAAAAATACATTATGTTACTATTTTAACATATTTTTTATAACTAAAGTTTAGGGTTAATGAAAACCTCCTGGATCACCTCGGTTTTGCTTCTGAGTTATACCTAAGCCTACAAACATTCATCAGGACTGCCGATGCTGGATCTTCCCCTGCCTCACAGTACATTATCTGTGGAGAACATACATTCATTCCAGTTATTGTTATCCAAGTACTGTTGATGGTCGAAGGTGGTTTGCATTCTCACTTGTTATATTACACTAATTTTAATTAACAGAAATAACCTTATTGTTTGAGCGAATTTTGGTTTTTATGTGGGATATTGTAACTCTCTGTCATTGGCGTTGAGTTGATTTTATATTTGATTAAGTTCTTGGAGTTGGGTTTGTTTTGGATATTTTTTCTCTTACGCTTAAGAAACAAACAGTTGGTTCAAGTATTACGTTATCATAACTAAAGTTACATACTTGCTAAATGAGAATTAAAATTATTATGTCTGTACCAATCATGAGCATGGGGTCCATCATTCTTAATCGTTAATTGCCAATATTTGAAACGTCAGTACTTGATGTCACTAGTGCTCGATTGGTAAATTTCCTCGCAATGCGGTTAATTCTGTGCTGATAAAAACTTATTGTCCATAACCTTATACCCGTCGTGCATCCATTGTTGTCTCACGCTTGGGTTAGGCTACCAAGCCAACCCAGATTTCCATATTAACAAAATGTGATTTAAAGTTAAAGAATACAAACAAGGGTAAAATATTAAATGAATAAAAAATTGCTCAAGTTGGCAATAACAACGAAAAAAATTGGCAGGATCTGGTTAATGGTCAATGCCTAGGGTTTAGTTAACAGCAATAGTCTAGACCCGTGTATTGTGGGTTCCATCAAACATCATTTATGTTGATATGGCTCGACCTCGGTGGACATTATCAAAAATTGCATGCGTGTGCTATTGTTGCTATGCGATTTTGATTTCAACCATTATGAAAATCAGAGCAATATTACTTGTGCATTACTATTATTATGTATTCAAGTGATTAATTACTATGATTGATTTGTTATTAAGTGTTTCAGCAATTAAAGATTACAGTTGTCATTTGTATATAGCCCATTATATTGAAACATATTTTAAAAAATTTCCTAATTTTTTCCATTTTTGGCAATGTTTTTATATTTTGTTAAACATTAAACAAGTGATATGGTAAACTGCTATTTGCAACAGTTAGTATCTGAAAAAAAGAGTTGGTTGGTTATATATGTTGCCGTCATTAGCAATCCTGTTATTTTAATTTGTAGTATGCAGAAATAAATCCTCAAATCAACAGAACCACAAACGTCGCATTTTAAATCAGTCTATTTTCCCCCACTACCAAAATAAAAAATGCTGTTCAGAAATACTTTGCTAAAGATTAAAGCAAATGACAAATTAATCAAACAATAAAATATTAAACAGACTCTGTAATTATTAAAGTTTAAAAACAACCTACATGTTCGCTATGTTTAACAGTCTGATTCTCTGTTACTAGTTTGAGAAATTAGGCAACCTTATGTGTAGGCGTTATTATATGTGTAAGAGCAAGAAGCTGCTGCTTTTGTCATCCCATCAAGTGAGATGAAGAAGGGATGTTTAGTTCGGTATGTTGATGAGCGGGCTTGTCATACATGTTGCACTGTTTCCCTTTCGTAGTGTTGCTGGTGAATGATGGATTGTCATCCCCAGGTCTTATTCTTTTAAGTATTCTGTCAGGGTTGTCACCAGTTTATTCAGCTGGCAATCAAGCACTTCAAGTCCTGTATAAAGGAAGATTTTTTTCTTGTGCTACTAATTTAATTTCACTCATAAAGATGTAAATTTTTTTAGCAACTAGGAAGGCATATACTTCCAAAGTTTTTCATTTTATTGAAAGCGTCATGTTGTCGCAGGGACATGATTCTCAGCACTAACTGGTTGATGTCTCTTGATAAATTTGGGTTGGCATTATTAATCATACTTTAAACTGGAATGACGCATTTAGGACAAAATACTATATGGAAATATTGTATCATAAGCAACAGTTTATGAAAATTATTTTTTTAATGTGATATTTTAAAAATTTTACATTAGAACTACTGGAGTCAACAAGTGTCACGGCTATTTAGGTCAACAACGTATTTATCAATCATCATTACTTTAATATACCCGGTTAGTCTTGAGGTAATTATATTCATTAATATTTATCTCCCAAAAAATAACCAAATTTAATTTGGTTTATTGAATAAATTATGCATTCCCCTAAGATATTTAACAAGCAATTCTGTCCAGTATTTTTTCTTATACTATAGTGTTGTTACTGACTGTAACCCTGTTGATGATACCTTTGAGCTCAAGGTGTTGGTAAGTGATTCTTAACTTTTGCTTGTCAGGTTATTTTTTTATGATGTTATTTTTACAGAAGTGCTTTATTTCGCATTGACTGTAATTATTTGTTATTATATACCTTATGTGGAACCTTTAAAACCAATTATTGACTTAATTTTTTATTTAGCATAAACTTGATGACAACCACATAGCTGTTTTATTTAACAACCATAACTTAGCAAGATGCTGCATTAATTTTATGGTGTTATAAAGGTAGTTCCGTTCTGAATGGGCCTAGAGTACCAGAATGAGTAGAATGACGTGTGTTACAGTGAGTTAAAAAGTCGAATTATAGATATAACCACATTAGTGGGGTTTTTAGTGAGGAGCCAGACTAAGACAGGTTTCCGAAGAGGGCAGTAACTCTTTCGGTACTTAGGAGGCCATAGGGGTCTGTATAGCATTTAAACACCACATTGCCTCCCAAGTACACAGCATACTTAAATTGTTATTTAGGATGATGGCATTCTCAGGAGTAAAAAATTCTGGAGCTAAAATAGTCCCGAATTCAAATCTTCAGAAAAGGACTACCTCAGAGGATGAGATAGGAAAGTTTAAAAGAAGAACTAGGAACATTTTGAGAGTCGAAGCATAGAATGTCAGAAGTACGAAGCAAGTAGGTAAGTTAGAGAATTTGCAAATTGAAATGGATAGGTTAGTATTAGACATAGTAGAGAAAAGTTCGGTGGCCAGAGGCAAGAAATTTTTGGAGCAGAGATATTAGGGTAATTCATACAGGATCAGAAGGATATTCGAGTACAGAGATAGTTATGCGAAAAAGGATAGAACGCGGTAGAAAACTGATTACAAAAGAACGAAAAAGTACTCTTGGTTACATAAGAATCTGAACTAGTAAATACAGTAATAATACAAATATACACGCCCAGTTCTAGCTAGAGTGAGGAAGAGGTAGAAGCGATCTACAAAGACACCAAAGACATACTAAAATTATTATGTCTGTACCAATCATGAGCATGGGGTCCATCATTCTTAATCGTTAATTGCCAATATTTGAAACGTCAGTACTTGATGTCACTAGTGCTCGATTGGTAAATTTCCTCAATGCGGTTAATTCTGTGCTGATAAAACTTATTGTCCATAACCTTATACCCGTCGTGCATCCATTGTTGTCTCACGCTTGGGTTGTTATATAGGAGTCTTGATATTTAAAGTAATTGTATCCTTTTTGTTTATCAGAAGTTTGTTTTAGCAGTAAATAAAAGTTGTATACCACGTGAGGTTACTGTCATCAATATAGTTTGAGTTAAAAGCTGGAATAAGTTCATTGATACTAACGAGTTCCACGGGTGGTTATTCCAGATTTGGTGGAATTGCAGATTCGTCGTTCTTATCGTTAGGTTGCCTCAAGAAATTCCTGGTGCCCGTTTCCTTGTAGATAACTCTTGTTCTCCGACATACATAATTAGGACTGAACCTCCCGATCTTAAGATTTATTCGACTATGCAGTCAGAGCAAACTTTGTATTGCTTAAGAGAACCTTATCTTTTATCAAGCGATCATTGTGATCGTGACAAGGTTAAGTGTGTAGAGAATTGCCATTTCCACTATAATTGTATGTTTATTAATAAATACTTAAGTGAGTTGTTTCTTATAGTTTAAGATAGATATACATTTAAATGATGCTGGCTCCAGAAAATATAATGAAAAACTATCATTCTCTGTTCTCCCAAGGGCTACCACGTCAACATCATAAACGTAGTTTTTGTTCTAACTTTACTCCAGCTGGACACAAGCATTGTCTCAATATATAACCTTACTTCTATAAATAGGCTATCAAGCCAACCCAGATTTCGATAGTAACAAAATGTGGTTTGAAGTTAAAGAATACAAACAAGGGTAAAATATAAAAATGAATAAAAAATTGCTCAAGTTGGCAATAACGTAGAAAAAAAATTGGCAGGATCTGGTTAATGGTCAATGCCTAGGATTTGGTTAACAGCAACAGTCTAGAACCATGTATTGTGGGTTACATCAAACATCATCTATGTTGATATTGCTTGACCTCGGTGAACATTATCAAAAATCGCATGCGTGTGCTATTGTTGCGAGTCTGATTTCAGCCATTAGGAAGATCAGAACAATATTACTTATGCATTATTATTATTATGTATTCAAGTGATTAATTACTATGTTTGATTTGTTATTAAGTGTTTCAGCAACTAAAGATTACAATTGTCATTTGTATATAGCCCATTATATTGAAACATATTTTAAAAATTTTCCTAATTTTTTACATGTTTGACAATGTTTTTAGTCTAAACTTATATATTTTGTTAAACATTAAACAAGTGACATGGTAAACTGCTATTTGCAACAGTTAGTATCTGGGAAAAAAAGAGTTGGTTGGTTATATATGTTGCCGTCATTAGCAATCCTGTTATTTTAGTTTGTAGTATGCAGAAATAAATCCTCAAATCAACGGAACCAACCTCGAACATCGCATCTTAAATCAGTCTATTTTCCCCCACTACCAAAATAAAAAATTCTATTCAGAAATACTTTGCTAAAGATTAAAACAAATGACAAATTAATTAAACAACAAAATATTAAACAGACTGCAATTATTAAAGTTTAAAAACAACCTACATGTTCGCTATGCTGTAACAGTATGATTCTCTGTTACTAGTTTGAGAAATTAGGCAACCTTATGTGTATGCGTTATTATGAAAACTAATTATATTATTAACTGTATTTTAATAATTTGCTTTATAGTATAATATTTTGTTTTATACTTTAATAACCTATATTGAGTTATGCAATAAATCTACTTACTACTTACTATGTGTTGTTACGTGCCGAAAATCGGCTATAAACATTTACAAATTTAGTTTTAATTTGTAAGGATTTCGTGCCAATAATTTTAAAAGACTTGTGCGCGTATTTCCATCACTTCAGACAGTGTGTTTGCGCAAAGGATTACGCAGATGCGGAGTGTGGAAGGAGGGTGGTGATTTCCGACACGTCGAGGACTAGTGAGCCAGACGTGGACGAATGTAGTTATCTTTGTGCCGTATCGTGCCTTCTTTGTTTTGATATGTAGGTTTCCTGCCTTATATCTGATTATCGTACCTTTTCCTGTATTCCTGTGGCTCTCTACAAATAGGAAGAAGAAGACAAATTTGAATTTGGATTCAACCGGGGGGCCCAACGGATTACCCACGCCCGAACTGCTCAGCGAAGCCCAGCTGCCGCCATAATGGCGTAATGCTGTGAGAAGTCCTACAGTTTACGTGAGTATACCTTTTGGTTTTCCTTATAATTAATATAACCCTTTTTTGTATGTGATAATAATTTGAACATTTATATGATGTAATACCCTATTTGCGTATCATTCTGCAATTATTTATCATTGCTACCAACTACTGTAGTGGCTCTCGTACCGTACCGCCGGGGGTATAATAGTGTGTAACAGCAAGAAGCAGCTACTTTTGTCATCCCATCAAGTGAGATTAGTAAGGGATGTTTAGTTCGGTATGTTGATGAGCGGGCTTGTCATACATGTTGCACTGTTTCCCTTTCGTAGTGTTGCTGGTGAATGATGGATTGTCATTCCCAGGTCTTGTTCTTTTAAATATTCTGTCAGGGTTGTCACCAGTTTATTCAGCTGGCAATCGAGTACTTCAAGTCCTGTATAAGGGAAGATTTTTTTCTTGTGCTACTAATTTAATTACACTCATAAATATGTAAATTTTTTTAGCAACTAGGAAGTCATATACTTCCAAAGTTTTTCATTTTATTGAAAGTGTCATGTTGTCGCAGGGACATGATTCTCAGCACTAAGTGGTTGATGTCTCTTGATAAATTTGGGTTGGCATTATTAATCATACTTTAAACTGGAATGACGCATTTAGGACAAAATACTATATGGAAATATTGTATCATAAGCAACAGTTTATGAAAATTATTTTTTTAATGTGATATTTTAAAAATTTTACATTAGAACTACTGGAGTCAACAGGTGTCACGGCTATTTAGGTCAACAACGTATTTATCAATCATCATTACTTTAATATACCCGGTTAGTCTTGAGGTAATTATATTCATTAATATTTATCTCCCAAAAAATAACCAAATTTAATTTGGTTTATTGAATAAATTATGCATTCCCCTAAGATATTTAACATGCAATTCTGTCCAGTATTTTTTCTTATACTATAGTGTTGTTACTGACTGTAACCCTGTTGATGATACCTTTGAGCTCAAGGTGTTGGTAAGTGATCCTTAACTTTTGCTTGTCAGGTTATTTTTTTATTATGTTATTTTTACAGAAGTGCTTTATTACGCATTGACTGTAATTATTTGTTATTATATACCTTATGTGGAACCTTTAAAACCAATTATTGACTTAATTTTTTTATTTAGCATAAACTTGATGACAACCACATAGCTGTTTTATTTAACAACCATAACTTAGCAAGATGCTGCATTAATTTTATGGTGTTATAAAGGTAGTTCCGTTCTGAATGGGCCTAGATTACCAGAATGAGTAGAATGACGTGTGTTACAGTGAGTTAAAAAGTCGAATTATAGGTATAACCACATTAGTGGGGTTTTTAGTGAGGAACCAGACTAAGACAGGTTTCCGAAGAGGGCAGTAACTCTTTCGGTACTTAGGAGGCCATAGAAGTCTGTATAGCATTTAAACATCACATTGCCTCCCAAGTACACAGCATACTTAAATTGTTATTTAGGATGATGGCATTTTCAGGGGTAAAAGATTCTGGAGCTAAAATAGTCCCGTCCCGCATTCAAATCTTCAGAAAAGGACTACCTCAGAGGATGAGATAAGAAAGTTTAAAAGAAGAACTAGGAACATTTTGAAAGTCGAAGCATAGAATGTCAGAAGTACGAAGCAAATAGGTAAGTTAGAGAATTTGCAAATTGAAATGGATAGGTTAGTATTAGACATAGTAGAGAAAAGTTCGGTGGCCAGAGGCAAGAAATTTTTGGAGCAGAGATATTAGGGTAATTCATACAGGATCAGAAGGATATTCGAGTACAGAGATAGTTATGCGAAAAAGGATAGAACGCGGTAGAAAACTGATTACAAAAGAACGAAAGAGTACTCTTGGTTACATAAGAATCTGAACTAGTAAATACAGTAATAATACAAATATACACGCCCAGTTCTAGCTAGAGTGAGGAAGAGGTAGAAGCGATCTACAAAGACACCAAAGACATACTAAAATGCATAAAAGAATATGAGAATTTAATAATTATGGGAAATTCAAAAGCAATGGTAGGTAAGGGTAGTGAAGGTGCGGTAGTAGGTTTATTTGGTTTAGGCACGAGAAACGACAGCGGAAATAGGCTGGTAGAATTTTGCGACAAAAACAATTTAACTATCACATACACATCATTTCAACATTATGCTAGAAGACGATGTATGTGAAAGATGCCAAGAAATATAGGACGATATTCAATAGATTACATTCTTGTTAGACAACGGTTTAGAAATCAACTAAAAGACTAGAAACTAACCAGACGCAGATATAGACACTGATCACAACATCGCAATTATGAAAGCCGCTAACAAGTTTAAAAATTTGAAAAAGGAAGGGAAATTGAACTTAGACTTTGACAAAATAAAAGATAAACATATCCACAAAAGATTTGAAAAAATCAAATGAATTGCTGGAAAACAATCGAGAAAATTACTAATACTAAGGAAGTAGAAACAGAAGAGAATAACACGAAATCCAGCTTAGACATGACGGCAAGAGATATTCTGAGCTATACACAAAAAGAAATACGAAACCATGGATAACAAATGATATCCTAAATTTAATAGAAAACAAAAATACAAAACCAGACCGGACGAAGTAGGAAAACAGATGAAAACTGCAAAGAGTTACAAACTAAGATAGAAATAGAAAAGACAGACGAAGCGTACAAACTAATTAGAATGAATTTTATGAATATAAAACCGTGTATCAAAATTATAAGGGGAGCAGAAGGAGGCACTGGGTATAGATTAGGTGCAAGCAGAAACTAAAAGCCACCTGACAAGCAGTAATAGAACGTCTCTTCCAACTTGTAAGTTGTATGTACGTATGTATGTGAGATACCCAAAGATTTCAAATGTAACATCATAGTCACCATACAAAAAAAGAAAGGCGTAGATAGATGTGAAAATTTTCGAACAATAAGTACACATGTCAAAAATATAACAAAAATTGTATAAAGTCGGATGGAAAAACAGGCTGGAGATCAATTTCGGTTTTAGGCAAAACAGGAACGCGGAAGGCTATTCTAGCCCAAAGGCTGAAAATAAAGAAATCCATAAAAACGGAAGAAAGTGTGTATATAGGGTTTGTAGATATAGAAAAAACATTCGACAATATAAAATTGAAACAAATGTTTGAAATACTCAAAACGATTGGAAAAGTTTCAGAGATAGACGGATAGCACATAGCTTATACAAATAGAAAACAATGGTAATAGAATTAGAACAGGAATGTAGAGAAGTAAATATTAGTAAATGGGTGAGACAGGGATATGCCCTATCCCTGTTAATTTTTAACTTGTATATCGAAGAGGCAATGAATACTGTCAAATGCAGGATGGGATTTGGAATTATTATGCAGGGACAAAATATTGATATACTTAGAGTTGCAGATGATATAGCAGTATTAGCATCTAGCAAAGAAGGGTTAGAAGAAGCTCTTAATAAAATGGAAACAGTTCCAACAGAGGGATACGGTATGAAAATTAACAAAAATAAAACTAAAGTACTAGTATGTAAAGCAGGGGAAAATAAATCAAAAACTATAATACAAACAGGAAACGAGAACTTACAACAGGTTAAGGATTTCTGCTACCTAGAATGCCAAAAACGCAAGATCGGAAAAGTGCAAAAGATATAAAACGAAATTTAGCACAAGGCCATGGTGCATTTAACAAGAAAAAACAACTGCTATGTACAAAGACAACAAACAGAAACAAGGAAATGATTGCTGAAAGCAGATGTGTGAAGCACAGCACTACACGGCTGTGAAACTTGGAATAAGGTAGAAGCTTTTGGAATGTGGTGCTGCAATTTGGCAAATGTCTAAATGTTGGAGAATCTTGGTAACCGCTAGGTTGCTTAACCTCCTTAGCGTACC
This sequence comes from Platerodrilus igneus, assembly GCA_036346225.1. NCBI lineage: Eukaryota > Metazoa > Arthropoda > Insecta > Coleoptera > Lycidae > Platerodrilus > Platerodrilus igneus. Next base: position 2,770,647 of record JARFIW010000090.1, read on the forward strand.
AATAAATATTGGTGAAATAGGGTATATATTGTCTCGTCAGTTTTTGTCTTGTTTCGTTTAAAAAAGGAAGGGGAGCTAGAGTGTATAAGACATCGCACCTAATCGGCTAGCTATTAGGGTTCGTTGGAGAGCACATCAGACGTGGGTTAGGATTGACTGATGTTAGGATCTCTTAAATACTGAAAAATATTATAAGATAGTTAATAGCAAATGAATAAGTAATTTGACGTGATCACGATTATTTTTGGGCACCACCTGTTTTGGTAATAAGCACGACGATACATTCAACTTGAAACAGGAAAATTGACTTTTAATCTAACTTAGTTATAGGGAATACCAGTTATTATAAATAAGGTAGTCAATAGACTAATTTCAAACGTATCAGGTACAATGTTATCTCAATTAATATCTTTTCCAGTTCTAATATTATTGTAGTTAATTCTAATAAGTAAACTTATAACCATATGTACAATGACTAAGAAAACTTGCAACTTACTTTATTTGCAATGTAGTTAGTGTGGTTACCTCGTTCTATGTTATCTAGCAGAGATTTAAATATGACTTCAGTGAACATCAGCAAAATTAAAGGCAACTTAATTGGAATTCAAGTTTCCTAATTACCAAAAAGTTGGTATCAAAATTTGAAATCATTACACTAATGCTTCACTTAAACAGAAATTAATATTGTAGAAATTTACCCCTGCCTGAGGCTTATCGGCCGGTAATAGTATCATGATAAACAAAACAAGTTAGTAAAATATGTGTATGATCTTGTTCTCCATTATCTTACCGAACTCAACCTCAAGCAGGTATACAGATTTGCAGCTGGGCAGGTTCTGTTAGTATACAGATGATTGAAATTTCGGTAGGATATCCAAGATCACCTGTAGATGCTTTGTTATAGACTTGTGCACAGGTCAGTAATGTAGGAATTCAATCCAACGATATTTGTTGTAGTGGTACAGAATGTCCTCGTGGCAGACTTCCTCCATACGGGCTTCCTAAGTTAATTAATACAAGGGACAAATTACAAATAAGCAAGATAAAAGTATAGAGGAGTGTTATAACGAAATACTAACTCCTGTATTAGGGGAACAGGATAAATAAATGGTGCATAGGCACATAAGCGATAAATGTGGTTTATTAACCACAAGTGCTCACAAGCACCATCAAAATAGACAAATGAATCCTAATTCGCCTAATGTGAACTCGTTTGGAGGATGCACGTCCGCTCTTATCAAACCGTCACGTTTCTTCACATAACAAAAGCTAATCTTCGTTTCGAATTTAATTTATACTGGGCGATTCAAATAATTATGGGCAGAAATAATAAATTATTAGGGAATATAGCAGAAGGAACATTTTTGAATGCTACAATATTTAGAAAACAACAAAAGGGAAGCCGACCTGTATCTAACAAGAAAGAGCAACTGCTATGGTCAAACACAACAAACATAGAAACAAGGGAGAAAAATGTTGAAACATGTGTGGAGCACAGTACTGTACAGCTGAAATGGGGACTGTAGGAGAATCAGGCAGGAAGAAGATTGAAGCTATTTGAATGTGGTGCTTCAGGTGTATTATGATAGCATTGACAGACAAAGATAATAACAAAGAGGTTTTAAAAATAGTAAGGTAAGAAAGATATCTGTAGAAAAAAAACACAGAAGAAATAGTCCTGTTTGTAGACACCTTTTATGGGTTTACACATGTGCATATGTATGTACATTTGTACATGTACATATGGTATATTTCCTATTAATGCAAGCATGGACATTAAGGGCAATTCTAGGAAATCACAACAATAAGTTTCAATCATTTTAAAATGGTGAGCAATCATGAATGACGACGGCAATCATCAGCAAATTGGCAGAATGAGAAACCCCTTGGCTACGACCTTACTATCATATTTAGCAATAAGTCAAAACCTAATCAAAATTATACTCAAAGATAAGATTACTATGGTTCAGAAATCATTAAATAAATTTAAAGACAATTCATAATCAGTCGACTTTATCACAAAGACCAAAGTTTAGAACACGCCATCGAAATTTTAATTAATTCAAAATACAGAATCATTTCAATCTTTCTAAACTATTTATGACATGTTAAAAATGACAGAGGTAGCAATCACATTTCCAAAATAGAATACTTTTCATAACTCCATTATACAATCTCAAGATTTATTTAATAGATAGAATCAAATTTCCTTATAAACATGAATTAAAAGAACATTTTATTATTGGAAAAGACATATTAATGTAATCAGCGTTGACTTGGTGAAGAACCATAATAATAATAAATAAGTAAATAAAAAAAGAATATCTTAGTACTTTTATCTTCACAATAATAAAGTTATTATAATGTCAATTTAATAAAAATACGACGAGCGCTTTCGACTATTAAGTCATTATCAAGTCTAACAGAAAACTAAAATTGAGCTAATCACATATAGAGAGGGAGGGATAAACAAGTTACAATCTTGAAGCAAAGTCAATTATTGGAGACGCATTTATAAATGTAATATCATTAACAATATTTTGCCCAAGTGCCAACGCCTTCTTAATTTCTATATTTTCCAAACTGTCCAGCTTCTTACCTTTATTTAAAATGTGAAGGATTTCAAAATTTGAATTAAAATCACAAGTATGATTATTGTCATTTAAGTGTCTAGCGAATGCACTAGAAGCCATATTTTTACCAATATCACGTCTGTGTTGGTCAAATCGTAGTTTAAAGCTGGTGCCAGTTTGTCCAAAGCAATTAAGATAGCACAAAAATGGTGGTTAAAGTACGAAATACGTAAATGGTATAAGGTGAGAGACACTGTTAGTTCATATTTATGTTATCTTTATTCAGAACTCGTGTTTAAACTTCACCATGTGGAACTAGAACTTGTATTAGATGATATTTACTTACAATGTAGTGAAATCATATATCAGATGCGTTTAAAACATTTAAAAAAGCTTGAGATTTTACAAAAATCTAACTTAGCTGTCGAGAAAGTTGTTTATAAACATAATCTAGACGATATTAGATTCTACAAACGTGTTGACAATAGAACTAACATTAAATTTACCAAGGAAGAATCTGTTTACTCGCAAAGGTTTTAAATATTGTATTAACAACAATGTTAGAAGGCAGGAGGTGTACAATTTATGCGCTGATATTGAGATAGCATTCAATAACGTTACGGATAAACACATTGTTACAAAATGTTTGCAAGATAATAAGAATAAAATTAAAATTAATCGTAGAATTAATAATGAACACCACGTTCTATAATCAATTCGGCATAAAATCATTAATAATGAATTAACTATCACAAAAGCAGATAAGGGTAACAGTATTGTTATTATGAAGAAAAGAGTATATGGAGAAAATTACTGAATTCATCGACGGTAACAAATTTAGTTTGTTGCCTAAAGACCCTACCAATAATTATCAAGTGACCGTTAAAACCACTATTAACGAATGTAAAACAATTTTAGGGAAAATGTTAATAAATTTAGGTAATGAATCCAAGTTGCCCATGTTTGTATGGTCTTTTAAAATCCATAAGCCACGGCACCTATTAGACCAGTGGTAGCATACGTCAATGCACCTACATCTAAAATAGCGGTACATTGGAATAATGAATACAGAGCTATTACAAATTTTACTCCTAAATTTGCAATACAGAATTCGCTACAACTCGTAAACAAACTAAAAGATGTGATTATACCTAACAAGTAAGTTTGTGTCATTTGATATCACTTCACTATTTACCTGCATTCCTACACTTGAAGTAATTAATATCGTACATGAAACTCTGATGGATAATAAATTGGATCAGAATATCATTAAAGAGTATATGGACATATTACATATTTGTATACAACAAAACTACTTTACAACGAACGGTAAGTTCTTTAAAAAAGGGCATGCAAGTGCAATTTTACAAATTTAGCTCAAAAAGTTTCCAATTCTTTTAAAACCATCTAAAAAGTATTGTTTAATAAACTGTTCAAAATGGAAATTTGTTCCGGATTTTTTTTTTTTTTTTTTTTTTTTTTTTTTTTTTTTTTTTTTTTTTTTTTTTTTTTTTTTTTTTTTTTTTTTTTTTTTTTTTTTTTTTTTTTTTTTTTTTTTTTTTTTTTTTTTTTTTTTTTTTTTTTTTTTTTTTTTTTTTTTTTTTTTTTTTTTTTTTTTTTTTTTTTTTTTTTTTTTTTTTTTTTTTTTTTTTTTTTTTTTTTTTTTTTTTTTTTTTTTTTTTTTTTTTTTTTTTTTTTTTTTTTTTTTTTTTTTTTTTTTTTTTTTTTTTTTTTTTTTTTTTTTTTTTTTTTTTTTTTTTTTTTTTTTTTTTTTTTTTTTTTTTTTTTTTTTTTTTTTTTTTTTTTTTTTTTTTTTTTTTTTTTTTTTTTTTTTTTTTTTTTTTTTTTTTTTTTTTTTTTTTTTTTTTTTTTTTTTTTTTTTTTTTTTTTTTTTTTTTTTTTTTTTTTTTTTTTTTTTTTTTTTTTTTTTTTTTTTTTTTTTTTTTTTTTTTTTTTTTTTTTTTTTTTTTTTTTTTTTTTTTTTTTTTTTTTTTTTTTTTTTTTTTTTTTTTTTTTTTTTTTTTTTTTTTTTTTTTTTTTTTTTTTTTTTTTTTTTTTTTTTTTTTTTTTTTTTTTTTTTTTTTTTTTTTTTTTTTTTTTTTTTTTTTTTTTTTTTTTTTTTTTTTTTTTTTTTTTTTTTTTTTTTTTTTTTTTTTTTTTTTTTTTTTTTTTTTTTTTTTTTTTTTTTTTTTTTTTTTTTTTTTTTTTTTTTTTTTTTTTTTTTTTTTTTTTTTTTTTTTTTTTTTTTTTTTTTTTTTTTTTTTTTTTTTTTTTTTTTTTTTTTTTTTTTTTTTTTTTTTTTTTTTTTTTTTTTTTTTTTTTTTTTTTTTTTTTTTTTTTTTTTTTTTTTTTTTTTTTTTTTTTTTTTTTTTTTTTTTTTTTTTTTTTTTTTTTTTTTTTTTTTTTTTTTTTTTTTTTTTTTTTTTTTTTTTTTTTTTTTTTTTTTTTTTTTTTTTTTTTTTTTTTTTTTTTTTTTTTTTTTTTTTTTTTTTTTTTTTTTTTTTTTTTTTTTTTTTTTTTTTTTTTTTTTTTTTTTTTTTTTTTTTTTTTTTTTTTTTTTTTTTTTTTTTTTTTTTTTTTTTTTTTTTTTTTTTTTTTTTTTTTTTTTTTTTTTTTTTTTTTTTTTTTTTTTTTTTTTTTTTTTTTTTTTTTTTTTTTTTTTTTTTTTTTTTTTTTTTTTTTTTTTTTTTTTTTTTTTTTTTTTTTTTTTTTTTTTTTTTTTTTTTTTTTTTTTTTTTTTTTTTTTTTTTTTTTTTTTTTTTTTTTTTTTTTTTTTTTTTTTTTTTTTTTTTTTTTTTTTTTTTTTTTTTTTTTTTTTTTTTTTTTTTTTTTTTTTTTTTTTTTTTTTTTTTTTTTTTTTTTTTTTTTTTTTTTTTTTTTTTTTTTTTTTTTTTTTTTTTTTTTTTTTTTTTTTTTTTTTTTTTTTTTTTTTTTTTTTTTTTTTTTTTTTTTTTTTTTTTTTTTTTTTTTTTTTTTTTTTTTTTTTTTTTTTTTTTTTTTTTTTTTTTTTTTTTTTTTTTTTTTTTTTTTTTTTTTTTTTTTTTTTTTTTTTTTTTTTTTTTTTTTTTTTTTTTTTTTTTTTTTTTTTTTTTTTTTTTTTTTTTTTTTTTTTTTTTTTTTTTTTTTTTTTTTTTTTTTTTTTTTTTTTTTTTTTTTTTTTTTTTTTTTTTTTTTTTTTTTTTTTTTTTTTTTTTTTTTTTTTTTTTTTTTTTTTTTTTTTTTTTTTTTTTTTTTTTTTTTTTTTTTTTTTTTTTTTTTTTTTTTTTTTTTTTTTTTTTTTTTTTTTTTTTTTTTTTTTTTTTTTTTTTTTTTTTTTTTTTTTTTTTTTTTTTTTTTTTTTTTTTTTTTTTTTTTTTTTTTTTTTTTTTTTTTTACGTTTATTTAATGTAGGAAAACACGTACAGTACAAAGTTCTTTTTATTTTTTCATCACTACAAAATTATGTATATAATTATATATGTACCAATTAAACTTTTGGAATTACGTGTTGAAACAATTCATAGAAATGTAATGTGCTTTGCTGGGTCGGGGTGAACGCCAACGCAGCTAAAGTCATTCCAAGAATCAACGTGTAAATGTTGTAAGCTTTGATGTGAAAGCTGTGACTTAATTTCTTACTATGTATGTGAATAATTTGCTAGTTATAATGTACTAGTTAAGAATAACCCAAGAATTTATTCTTAGTATGTATTCATTGGAAGTGCGGATAATTGACGTTGTAGATAATTGGCGTGCGGATAAACGACGTTTTACTGTACCAGCATCCTAAAGAAGGCTAATACAATTATAAAATTTAAACAGCAACTGAGTTTATATATATCTCGCAGAATAAATCAATGTAATTATAAAGTGTATTTGTGTTATGCTTTCATCTGCAAACATTTGTCTTCAAGATTTCTGTTATCCTTGCTCGTGTAGTTTGTATGTTTTATTGTAAACAAGCAATAATAGAATAGGATAATATTGTGCGTATAAGGACTATTTGAAATAAATGAAATTGTTATTATTATTATTTTTAATGGTACGTAATGAAACAAACACAGAAAAATAAATGCAATGAAAAAATCCAACAAACCGCCCACCAAAATAAAAATTAAAACTTATTTTTAATCTTAATCAATGTAAAGACATAAGCACAAATGCATAACGCCATAAAAAATGAACAGTACATAGAATTAAATAATATAAAAAGAATTTTTTCTACTGCATGTTCTCTAAAGGTAAGGACATAACTTAACCAATGGTCGTTTGATAATACCCTGCCCAGTTTGAACCTGCGCCACTCTGACATTATCCTTACCAAGATACAAATGTCTAATACGTCCCAACCATCACGCCATTGTCCTCTTTAGTTAAGATCAACATGTCAATCTTTGTATCTGGAGGGGAGGTGAACCATTTGGTTTCTGCTGAAGAGTATGTAAATACTCGGTATGCAAACTATGCCAGAAGGATTGCTGGATTCTCAGGATGAGTTACCAACGATTCAACGTGGATAATTAAAGTCCTTGACACTAGGGTCTGGAAGTACCAAGACTGAGTCTAACCCTAACAAATGACATTGTGCTAAATGTGAAACATATTGGGGCTGGTGCTTAATGAATACAACGGCCGAGAATTAAGGATGGACTCAATTTAAACCAATACAGTGTTGAAATCCTCATATGAGAGAATTTGGTCACCAATACCTTTGCTGAAGTGGGTCAAAACTGACGATACCAGTCTGCCACAAACCATCAAAGTGAGATGATGCTAGGCGATTGAGTATAAATTCCAAGTCTTCTATTGTTGCTGCATGTTGCATCAGTTTTGCCAATTCCCGCAAAACACCGATAAAATTTGTACCACAATCTCTATAGATTTTGACACATTTTCTACAGCAGGCGATGAAATGCCTCAAGGTGGCTATAAAGTCCACTGCAGACAAATTGGACGCAAGCTCTAAATGCAGAGCCTTGGTTCCAAAACAAACTTACAAGCAAAGCTAAGCTTTCAGCAACTTTACACAACGAATGCGATTCATGATGATTGCGAAGGGGCCACCAAAATCGACACGTGTGGAGAAATGCCTCACTTGATATATTGCAATTAGCATGTAGGTCGCCTATAACTGGGCAATAGAGAATAGGTTTTACACTAAAACAAATGATACACGCTTTAAGGCACTGTTGCAACCAGGATTCAATAATTTTTGGTCAAAAGTTTTTGGGTTGTTCTAAGACCGGAATACTTTCTTCGGTGACAGTTCAAAATGATAAGTTCTATCTAAGGATGAGTCAGAGTTAATAAAATTGAAAATTTCTCCCCCATATGATATATCTGAATGCCGAAGACGACCACCCACCTTGAGCAAACCATGCTTGTCCAAAAATGGACTAAAAGGTCGAAATTGTTTGCTAACGGTTATGTTGTTTATAATATTGCTTATGTACTTATGATAGCACAAAATGGTGGTTAAAGTACGAAATCGTAAATGGTATAAGGTGAGAGACACTGTTAGTTCATATTTATGTTATCTTTATTCAGAACTCGTGTTTAAACTTCACCATGTGGAACTAGAACTTGTATTAGATGATATTTACTTACAATGTAGTGAAATCATATATCAGATGCGTTTAAAACATTTAAAAAGCTTGAGATTTTACAAAAATCTAACTTAGCTGTCGAGAAAGTTGTTTATAAACATAATCTAGACGATATTAGATTCTACAAACGTGTTGACAATAGAACTAACATTAAATTTACCAAGGAAGAATCTCGTTTACTCGAAAAAGGTTTTAAATATTGTATTAACAACAATGTTAGAAGGCAGGAGGTGTACAATTTATGCGCTGATATTGAGATAGCATTCAATAACGTTACGGATAAACACATTGTTACAAAATGTTTGCAAGATAATAAGAATAAAATTAAAATTAATCGTAGAATTAATAATGAACACCACGTTCTATAATCAATTCGGCATAAAATCATTAATAATGAATTAACTATCACAAAAGCAGATAAGGGTAACAGTATTGTTATTATGAAGAAAAACGAGTATATGGAGAAAATTACTGAATTCATCGACGGTAACAAATTTAGTTTGTTGCCTAAAGACCCTACCAATAATTATCAAGTGACCGTTAAAACCACTATTAACGAATGTAAAACAATTTTAGGGAAAAATGTTAATAAATTTCGCGTAATGAATCCAAGTTGCCCATGTTTGTATGGTCTTTTAAAATCCATAAGCCTCACGGCACCTATTAGACCAGTGGTAGCATCGTCAATGCACCTACATCTAAAATAGCGGTACATTGGAATAATGAATACAGAGCTATTACAAATTTTACTCCTAAATTTGCAATACAGAATTCGGTACAACTCGTAAACAAACTAAAAGATGTGATTATACCTAACAACGCGAAGTTTGTGTCATTTGATATCACTTCACTATTTACCTGCATTCCTACACTTGAAGTAATTAATATCGTACATGAAACTCTGATGGATAATAAATTGGATCAGAATATCATTAAAGAGTATATGGACATATTACATATTTGTATACAACAAAACTACTTTACAACGAACGGTAAGTTCTACAAACAAACAGAGGGGCTGGCAAGTCCTTTGTTGGCAGAGATTTATATGGATCGCTTCGAGAAAGATTTAATGAAATCAGGTAATACCTTGGTAACCCACATTTTATATTGGTATAGATATGTTGATTTATATATTATGTTTATGGGGAGGTAAAATAGGCAATTGACACAATTTCTAACATACTTAAACTCTCGACACGTATCAATACAATTCACGATGGAGATAGAGGAAGATCATAATATTAATTTTTTAGATTTGAATATCAGTAATGTACACAATAAGCACTCTTAAAATATTTCGAAAACCTACCTATACGGACGCTATTATACCCTTTTCATCTAGACATCCCATTAGTCATAAACTTGCATCTTTTAACTCGATGCTTCACTGACTTGTTAATATACCTATGAACGCCGATAATTTTACGAAAGAGCTAGATACAATAACTAAAATAGCTTTGAACAACGGATATAAACCTGAATTAATCACTAAACTCCTAAGAAAACATGAGAACAATAGGGTTAGAAACTTGATCTATCCTAAGGTTGTACCAACCTTAGAAATGAGATATTGTAAACTGCTATATATAGGTAAATTATCCATGGTTATTTCGAATAAGATATTTAATAAATGTAAAGACAAAAAGCCTACATTTTACACTAGGTCGTCAATAGGATCGATGATTAAAAATTGTAAGCCAAAAATGGACAAACTCCATCAAACTGGGGTATATAAATTAAAATGTAATACTTGTAATAGTTTTTATATTGGACAAACTGGCACAGCTTTAAACTACGATTTGACCAACACAGACGTGATATTGGTAAAAATATGGCTTCTAGTGCATTCGCTAGACACTTAAATGACAATGATCATACTTGTGATTTTAATTCAAATTTTGAAATCCTTCACATTTTAAATAAAGGTAAGAAGCTGGACAGTTTGGAAAATATAGAAATTAAGAAGGCGTTGGTACTTGGGCAAAATATTGTTAATGATATTACATTTATAAATGCGTCTCCAATAATTGACTTCGCTTCAAGATTGTAACTTGTTTATCCCTCCTCTCTATATGTGATTAGCTTTTATATATATTTTAGCTCAATTTTAGTTTTCTGTTTGACTTGATAATGACTTAATAGTCGAAAGCGCTCGTCGTATTTTTATTAAATTGACATTATAATAACTTTATTATTGTGAAGATAAAAGTACTAAGATATTTTTCTTTTATTTACTTATTTATTATTATTGGAAAAGACAATTGAAGTTAAAAGTTATAGTAGAGGAAACCTATTCATATTTATTTTAGAAGTACGTTTTGTGGTGGCCAAGATCCTTGATTATTTTCGTTAATATCCTTTCTTACCCCAAATTCTAATTATTTTAAAACAATAATCCCTCATTTTAAATATCTTCTTATAACGAAAAGAATTTTGCCCTATTGAATACAAGATGTGAAATATTATCTGACGAATATTTCAGTCAAAACAAGCATGCAACAGGTTCATGGTAACACTGTATGAAATCCGATATGATTTAAACAACACAAACTGCAAACAAATGCCTATATACTATCACAATAATCAAAATTAAAGAATCGGAAAAGAACAAATGGATAGTTATATTACCACAAAGGTCAATGATTGCAACGAAATACAACAAAACTAGGCAACCCCTCTTCAAGAAAGGTAGCTATCAAAAAACATTCAGAAACTCTGCATCAACCTTACAAAATATTGATCTACTAGAAATCAAGACACCATAAAAAAACCGAAAGGAAGATTAATATTACATCGACTCCGATGGAAACAAAATCAATAAACTTAGAACAATTGGACAAAACATACACCGCTTTAGAAAAACAAAAGTAATATGCCCACGACTGGACATTTTTATGATGTTAAGATATATGTAGTTTTCATTGTAATTATAATTCTATTCATGATTAGTTATAAGTTTGTAACAATACTCTTTAACAAGAAAAGAAAATTCAAGTTGAAAATATTCATAAAGTCAAAAATATTGTTGGTGGTCTTTTTCCTACAACCCTCGAGTAAATGCAAAAGTAGTAATTAATCGAAATCCATAAGAGGACATATATAACAATAAATATGTATTGAACTCCTATTAAAGGCATATTTTGTATGAAGCGCTTCTTGCCACATCTGATTATGTGACGATAAAATATTTTTCACCTTGACTTGTTACGTTGTATTAATTTAAAAATGGGATTAGCAAAATTGAATACTAACGAGACCACCATTTGTTATATATTACGTTTATGTTAAGTAGGCCTAATTTAGGTTCGTTGATAATAACCTTCTGTCATAGCATATTAGTTATCTGTTAAATCATATTGTTTCCATTATGTTGATTAAATCTTTACTGCGGTCATATTGCATCACAATTTCATCAACAAAATCGTGTTCTATCGCAAACAGACGCTTAGGATCAAGATATTACAATTACTTATAAATCATGTATCTCCTAAGGTGTTTACGCATATCAGCAAATGAAAATCATTTAACGAAGCGATGCTGCTGCTGGATAAACTATATGTTGCCGAAAAACATCATCTATGCTCGACACATGTAAGCTACTCGAAAGCAACGCTGTTACAAAAATATAGACACATATTTGGAAGGTTTGAAGTTAATCTCAAAAGATTGTGAATTTCAAAACATTGAAGTGGACACAACGGGAACAATAGTATACGCAATACATTCATTTCTTGTATTAAGTCTAATAAAATTAGGCAAAGGTTTCTTGATTCTAGACCAGGCCTATAAGCAGTCTCTCTTTCTATCTCTCTAGAAATTACCTAAACACATTCGCAAAGTTATGATTCCATATCTGTTAATGCTGTGTGGGATAACACCAACAACAATGCTACTCTGTTTTCTAGCAAGAAAAATACTGCAACTACCACTAAGTTAGACAAGCACAAACGTTTCTTCCATGAAGGATATTTTCACCTCTGCAAGATCTGTCTCGCCTTTGATGCGGTTTGCCACTACTGCAGTAAAACAGAGCATTTAGTCTCTGCCTCCACAGAAGCAGAAGATGGCGATCGATCCAATGCATGCTTTATTACCACATCGGTGCAAGTGTGCTTACAAAAGACGACTGTCTCGACCCACATTAATGCTATCGAGGCAGAAGTGCTTTTAGATATAGGAAGCTCCATAAGCTTCGTTAACGACGATTTTGCAAACAAGTGCTTATTCAAAAGAATATCTTGCAACCAAACTATTTCCATGGCCTCCATGAGTCATAAGTCTTCTGTAGATGGGCCAATGCACCAAACTGTTAGCATTGGAAAACATTTACTTCTACGAAGATGTGAATCTACTCATCATTAAGAACCTTGAGTTTACTTTTGGTGGGCTAAAAACTCTACAGGTTTGCAGTGTCGCTGGAGCTTCAGTTTAGTCTCGCTATTAGCAAATCTTTCGCCAAACTGCAAGGCCATTGCTGTTAAATCACCGTGAAATAGTGATGATAACAACAAATTCATTCAAAGAAACTTTTAAAGGGTGACGTAATAGAGGAAAGTAATTCACGCTGACAGACCCAAGCACTAATAACGAAAAATGCTAGTGATACAAAATGTTTCGTTATACACTATTCCCAAACTATAAACTAATTCACAGAATTGGACCCATACCCCTTTTCAAATATAGAAGAAATGTTGACAAACATATCCAAACATGCCATTTTCAGTACCAGACTTGGAAAGTGCCTACCATCAAATGGCCTATCATAGGAAAGAAAGTCCGGGAAAAGCTCTTCATGGGAATCCATAGAAACATCTCATGCCAAATGCCTAGAAAAATATATAACTGAGGGACATTAAGTCAACAGCAAGTGGTCTGAAAATCCGGCTGCTTCCAACAAATCTCCAAGTATTTCCACAATGAATTCTAAAGTAAGTGTGGCCAAATGTCGTATATTATGTCAAATAGGCCTAATTTAGGTTCGTTAATAGTAACCTGCTGTCAGCTGTCATTGCATATTAAGTATCTGTTAAATTAAATACTATTTCTATTTTGTTGATTAAATCTTTACTGCGGTCATATTTCATCACAATATTATTTAATTTCAAAATGTTTGAACGGAGTTCCCCAGCTAAGTTCAACATACCGTACCTATCTAATTCTAATGTAACATAAGACATATTCTGAGCGTCTTTTGATTTGCGAGTAAAATAATCTAAATAGAGTAACACCGTGTAGCTGGAAATAATGCAAGTTGTTAAAACAAAGGCAGAAGTGACAGCCTGACAGAACATTAAGATATTTAACAAAACCTCAAAACTGAACTTGATCTGTAGCTCAAGTTTGAAGGGAAAGGGGGTGGTACAACATAGCCACTCAGGATCAGTGTGAAATTTCAAATAATACAATACACTAGCTAAGTAGCTCTTTGGAACAAATTGAAAGCAGCTCTGTTCTGTTAAGTTTTATAAGTTGCTACCGTCATGGGACTAACAACCAACCCACTTTTTTCTACTTTATAACCAAAATTCAACGTAAGAAAAAAAGGCTTCGTGGTTAATAAAGTACACAAATTAACATTCTGTATTTGACCTGCATCGTGACAAGTAATTTTTAAACTACACATTAGTTTCTAAAAACCTTTCACGTTTTTTACGCTTTAATAAAAATGAATGGTTTTATGTGACCAGTGATATTGCCAGGTATATTTAATGAAAGATTATTTCGTACTCCACCAAGACTCAGTGTAGGCCGGTGTCTTGACAAAAAACTTGAGTACAATATCCAGCTTTAAACAAAATTAGTTATATGCTAGGTTAGGATATTTGATTTCTACTAGTTCAGTAGTGCTTCTTTGACTACAACAAAAAACACCCGTTTGAACAGATACTAGTGAAAACTATTAATTTACAAAATTGCAAAAATTGAATATAAATGCCAATATGGCTTCGATATGTCCAAAATCTTTGTTGTTTGTAAATATATATTATTATAGCAAAATATTTTATTTACCGGAGACCAAAACAATACCACAATACTCATTGAAAAATCAAAACAATCAAGGACAAACACTGTCAAGTAATCTTTTAGTTTTATTTTTAAAAGCGGCTTTTCCAGTATCATCAGGGGGAAATACATGCATATCAATTATTAATTTAAAATTGATACAAATTAATATATGGAACAATATTATAATATAAAATACATACCAGGGTCTAGAAATTCAGACGTAAACCATCCTGTTACAAACACATCCAGTTTGTTTGCAGAAATGACGAAATAGAGTCGTCTGGAAAAACCGAATCAAGTGGTTTTAACAAATAGGTTAGGAATATATTGATAACGCTCAGAATATTATTTTCCCAGGTTAGTTTGTTCACACGCCGTACAGATGGCATAAAAGAAACAATCGCTTGTACTATTTTGAATTAAATATCTTTGGATCAGAAATCAGTTATTGGTTAACGAATCTCTGTTTTCGATCTTAACCGATTTATATGAGAAAAATACACCACTGGTTTTATCGTTACGCAAATAAAAAACCTAATAGCTAATAACCAACAGTGCTATTATAACGCTAATTCTAACCACATTTATCAAAACAATAATTATTTTTACAATGCAAACGGCAAACGCTTTTGTATTTATGTATGAGTTAGTTACATAGCGCAAAATTTTTACTTATACTAGATCTAATTCCAGAAGGATTGACGGAATAAGTTCAAATACTTTAGCACTTAAGTTAAACGAGCTTCTGAGTTTTATTCATAAATTTATTTTGGTACTTAAGTTTTTAAAAATTAATTAATGCCTTAAGGAATATAAATGTAATATTCTTTAGCAAATACTCAGAAAATAAAAGTGGTTAAATAAATTTTACTATATTTGGTATTTACCTTTACATATTTCTAAACCATGTGTACGAAGATAAGCGGGTAACTAATTTTTTAGGGCCGATCAATTTGAAAAATGGTATATTTGGTGTATTCAGTAAAAAATATAGCGTTAATTTAAATATGTTTTAGATATTTTCAAACATCGAATTGTAATATCTGCCCATAATTTATCGATTTGTAAGTATTGCTAGTTAAAATTTTAATTAGCAAATAAAACAATACGAACCAAAGAAAATATATGTATTAAAATTTAAAACAAGTAATAACAAGAGTCTTTATTACTCACTGTTCACAAGTCTAATTAACAGTATATGCTTTATGTACAGATGTTTTCAGTCAAATTAACAATGAAGCACTATCACACTAATGCTGTTTACAAACACTAATATCTTCTTAAACTAAATTCTTAACTATGTCTTCTTAGCAACACTAAACACTACTATAATTTATTTATTACACTTTTGTCTATTTCTGTATTCTACAAACTGCATGTACATTAGACACATTCACATCATACAGCATTTATTTTTACTCTTGAACTTCCAAAAGCTCAATTATTTAACCTTACAGTTCATTTACATTTCCAATGCTCCACCTGTAGGTACTGCATTGGCCAGGAGGCGAGTTTTTTGTTGCCTGGAAATTTAGAATTTTGCCGAACCCTTGTCGTTCCAGGCAAGGTAGGGATTTTTAACGTGCGTGACAACACTCACACACGGGACCTCCATTTAACCTCTCATCCGAACGAGGGCGTAATTTTTGTGAAAAATGCTCACCTGCCATTTTTCAAGCAGTCGGCCGTGTCGGGATTTGAACCCGGGACCTTGGGATCCGTAGTCTTACGCTTACTACATTGATCCACAGCGACGCCTTATTTAACCTTACACCAAATAATTTATATTCGACATTCTGATATCGACTAACTAACGTTTTCGTGAATGCTATTTGATCTTTCACGAAGCTTACTAACGTAATCTTCACCTGCTATCTCTTCTCCAGGTTTAAATCCAAACTGAAGATCACATGGTAGTCGCAATTCACGTCTTAACATCACGCAAGCGGGAGAGTATCCTATGCTATTATATACTTCGGTACATGATAGCATAGGATCGGTACGCCAGTAGGAACAAATGTAAATATTGATCCCAGTCTCGTTGATGTTGAGAGACAACTTTGGCTAGGTACTTTCCTAACGTCCTGTTCATTCTTTCAACCATTCCATCCGATTGAGGATAAAATGGCGTGGTTCTAGTCTTCCTGATTCCAAGATGCTTGCAGACGTTTTGAAACAACGCTGATTCGAAGTTCCGACCTTGATCGGAGTGTAATTCCAACAGAACTCCAAAGCGACAAAACAACTCTTTCACTAGTACATCTGCAACCGTCTCAGCTTCTTGGTTTGGTACAGCATACATTTTCGAGAGTTCTTTTCACGCCTAAGTGCCCTCCGAAAATACCATCGTGCAAGTGCTGCAACACTTCCGGCACTCTGCTTCTCGGTACTATCACTTGGAGGTTCTCAGTGCCGCTTCACATTCCAGGCGTCGTTTCAAGATTCTATTTTCAATCACCAAGGAGTCCCACTGTGCCCAGTATGCCTTCAGGCTCCTACTTGAGATACTAATTTCTTCCCAAGCTGGTCGTTGTCGTCTACTTTTGCACTCAATAATACGCCCCAATTCGGCGTCACTCTCCTGGTCTTCTCGTATTCTTTCGGGTTGCCAAGTATCATCGGTTACCGTCATTCTATGGAAGGCACTTATTTTCTCTTCCATCTTGGAGCAATGATTGCAGTCTACCGGACAAGGTCTCCTTGATAGAGCGTCTGCATTCCGATGGCTAGTTCCTACACGATGTTCTGTGTCAAAGTCATATTCCTGCAGCCGCTCTATCTTCCTTGCAATCTGCCCTTCAGGATTTCGAAACTGCAGTAACCATTTTAGTGCAGCATGGTCTGTTCTCAACAGGAATTTACGGCCGTATAAGTACTTATAAAAGTGCTCTACGGATTTGACGACAGCCAACAGCTCCCTTCTTGTCACACAATAGTTCCTTTCTGGCCGCGACAAGACCTTGCTGAAATACCCAATAACTTTTTCTTGTCCGTCCTGCACTTGAGAAAGAACGCTTCCTATAGCTGTATTACTGGCATCGGTATCCAACACAAATTTCTCCTCCATCCGTGGATAACTCAAAATTGGTGCTGTAACTAGCAGCCGCTTCAGCTGTTCAAATGCACTGTGGCAGTCGTCATTCCAATCATATTCTTGTCCATCTTCGGTTAATTTCGTTAACGGTTTGGCAATGTTCGCAAACCCAAGTATAAAACGTCGGTAATATGTGCACAATCCTAGAAAACTGCGTAGTTGGTGTATATCTGCTGGTGTTGGCCACTCTTGTAACGTTTTTATTTTGTCAGGATCAGCTCTTATTCCGGTCTCCGAAACGACATGTTCTAGGTATTTCACCTCTTTTCCAAATAGGTGACACTTCTTGAGGCTCAATGTAAGCTTTGCCCGCGTAATCTTTGGAATATCTCCTTTAGGTTCTAAAGATGTTCTTCAAAAGACCCGCCTAACACTATCACGTCATCTAGGTACACCACTCAAGTTTTCCAGGACAGTCCACGCAGTATCGACTCCATCAATCGTTCACAGGTAGCAGGGACATTGCATATTCCCAATGACATGACCTTGAACTGCCATAATCCAGTTCCAATTGTAAACTCAATCTTTTCTTTATCGTTTGGCTTCAAGCCTACCTGCCAGTATCCGCTTTTCAAGTCCAAGGTCGAAAACCATTTAGATCCGGATGGAGTATCCAAGGTGTCATCAATTCTGAGCAAAGAATAGCTGTCTTTCGTTGTCACATTGTTAAACCGCCGGTAGTCTACACAAAACCTTGTCGACCCGTCCTTTTTCTTGACAAGCACTACCGGAGATGGACTATTCGATGGTTCAATCACTCTCTGTTCTTCCATATTGGTGATGATTTGCTCGGCTTCCTTACGCTTTGCCAAAGGAAGCCGCCTGGGGTATTGTCTTATCGGTTGCACATCTCCAGTATTGATCTTGTGTTGCACAACATTCGTCCTTACTTTCTCACTATCATCCAGTGCAAACACATCTCGATATCGTAGGACCAGTTCTTTCACCTTGCACAGTTGGTCGCCGTTTAATCCTTGACACGAAGATATCAACATATCCAGCAATTTCTGTGAGCAACCGTTGGCTGGATTATCTTTCGTGTCGTCCACACAACGTTTAATCTGGCATACTGGAATGCAACTTTCCACAATCATGTCTTTCTTCAGGGTCACCGTATGCGGATTAATGTTCATCACCCTTACTGGTATCATATTTCAAAACTTCACCAGCGTTCTTCCAATCAGTAATCCCTCCTGACCCATTTCCGGTTCAGCTGCTTCCATTATGCATACTTGTCCTTCTCGGAGCGTACCATCCGGGCGTCCCATTACTATTATTTCCGCCTTCTCGGGTATTTTCATATCACAAATCATTCGGACTTGCATCGTCTGATTACTCGTCCCTTGAAATGGAATTTCAGCATCATCTATTCGAAGCACATTTCCTTTCATGTTTACATGAAACCCATATTCTCTCATGAGATCCATTCCCACGATCACTTCTTCTGTAATTTCAGCTACCAACACCCGATGATTAATTAGTTTGTTCCCAATTGCCAACGTTACGGCAGGCTCTCTGTGAGTAGAAATTTTCTCACTACTTGCCGTTCGAAGACATACCGATACAGATAGCACTTTCCCACGACCAACCAAATCTGGTCTCACAATATGTCGCTCCTGTATCCACGAGTAATCGGACAACCCTACAATTAATTCTACCATCGATATAAATGCTGTCCAGACTCCTTATCGACAATGCAGAACGGATGATAATCTCCGGAGCACTACGTTGTGCTGTCGATGTTCGCTCACTTACGTCGACTTACTCTAGTTTTCCTGCTGCTCAACCGGTTTGTTTTTTGGTTGAGTACAGCGTCTCTGTATATGTCCAACTTCATCGCAGCTCTAGCATCGCAAACGGCATCTACGCGGTCGTTGTCTTTCAAGCTTTTCCACACGGTCGATTATTTCCTCTATGGTGTTCTGCGATTGGCCAGGTTCTTCTAAGGCAGACCGAACTTTGTGACTCATCCTGTGTAATGTCTGGTTAGCTGCTTCAAATTCAAGCGCATGAGCCAGTGCGCCATCTAACATTTTTGGCCGTGCTAGTCTTAGCGCTTGCTGTATTTCGCTATTTTTAACGCCATCCACAAATGTTTGAACAGCCAGTTGTTCGAGGAAGCTATCTGGTGCCGTTGGGTATGCCAATCTAACTAATCTGTCTATGTCAGCTTCGAATTGTTGCAGGCTTTTATTTGTCTTTTGCGAGCGATTCTTAACTTGTGCATGATAGACCTGTTGAAGGTGAGCGTCTCCATATCTCATCTCAAGCTCCGATGTTAAGAAGTCGTAATCGTTCTGCTGGTGATCGGGAATCGTTTGCAAGATGTTATGAGCTTTCCCCCGCAGTCCCCCCGACATTTTGATATAGACTAACCCCCTACATTTATTAGCGGTCTTTTATATACTCTGAATTAAAAAGATTGACCCATTCTCCAGTAATTGCTAGAAGAATTCTAGATCCCTGGAGAATATACAGTGCCTACGGTATTTGTGTGTTTTACGGGTTGCCTAATAGTAGCTCGCAACAATACAAAGTAAAAAAGAAGAACTAATGGCAAGTGACTTTATATATATATATATATATATATATATATATACATATATATACATATGTATGTATATTTATATATTTAATACTTGATTTATAGCCGTAATTTTGAGCGTCGTTTCCTGTCTATAACTGACATAAGTCAAAAACGTGACAATGTCAGATGTGATTGACAAATATGCCAAACGTAATTGAAAGTTAGGTTGAAGTATGGTTGTGTACACGATTTAGATTTGTAAATTTTTCAATTGTCGTTATCGGTCTCGGTGACGTAATTGAAAAACGCAAGATTCTGGAAAGACTTAGATACAGCTTCAAGTCCTGTCCAGTACCTTATATTTTCCAACTTTCAATTACTAGTTCGATTTGAAATGATCATTTGGGCTTTGCATAAAAGTCTAGGTTATTATTTCATCTTATTAACTGTAATACGTTACTATTTATGAACTTACCTTGTGTAATAATTATTACCTAATATATTTTATATATATATTTCTGTGAAATGTTCCTTTGGTCACGGGAACTGGTACTTTCTGCTGATCATTCGAGCCCCACAGATTGGGCATCAAGATAATGCTGTGAAACCTACAAAAAGCCTCACCAGAGTAAAAAAAAAATATTCGAGCCTCTCGAATTGGGCACCAAGATTTGCTGTGATTCTCGCCCTGTTGAATCTCTTCTGATAATCGCCTCTTTACTCTTTCTGCCTCGGATGCTCACCTAGTTAAAATTTTCATCCTCATACATAAAAAAAAACACATTCCTACCACAAACATCAACGTTAACTCTATTTACATCAATATTCATAATACATTAAAACTTCAAAATTAAATTGCAGCATAAATTTCAGTATCATAAAATTTCAAGTTTAAATTTGTCATCATTTTGAATTTGCATCCAGAATTAAAGTCCTGGCAGGATGCATACTAATTAAGTTACAATATGTGCAGACCTAAGTCTGAATAAAGGGAGCATCTCCCACCCCTTTACGTTAATTAAACAGGTTAGTCTAATTGAGCTCAAAGACAGACCCAAATTTTCATCATAATCAAAACATAAACTGCTAAATACTCCTTTCTACTTAAACAAGAAAATTTTACCTTAAAATTAAAAATTTGTTGTTTATACAAATTCACTACTGTTCATTTTTCTTATCAAACAAATTCTAAAGATATCCAACACACACCAAAACATCAAAGATCGATCGAAATTGTATAATTTACCTGAAGGTTACTGCACTCATGGCTTCAATGTACATCGTCCTTGTTAATTTCACCATTCCAACTGGGTTATGTTTACGTCCTAGGATTCCTGGTCGCCTTTTAAAATTCATTTACAACACCATTCGTTTAAAAAGTTTCAGGGCTTTTCAGGAACGCATCTATGTATATCTAAATCTTGTTTGTAGATCCAATCACGTTTACTAATAACATTTGATTACTCACTCCCGAACAAAATAGCAAAGCAATTCATAATTCGTTCACGCTATAAAAAAGCGGCATACTTCAATGTATTTATTTATCGTTACTACTTTAGATAATTGGTACAGTAATACCCGCAAATATAACTAGACTTTATTACCTTATCTATCTTCTGTAAGTGCACTAAAGCATAATAACTTGTATCGTAGCACGTATTCTGCTTGAAGTATGGTATAACAGCAAAAAATAAAGAGCAAAACTGTTTAAAGTATTGAATAAAAATCGAAAATCTAAGAGAGCGAAACTCCTATAAACACGGGTTTATATATTAGCTCGCCTGCACGTCGGATTTGTCCCTCAACGGACAATTTCCAGAATTTCGCATTCTATGTTCCCTTTTCGACAGCTCGGCACGCGATTCTATTAAATTTGCACACGCGCCAGTTGAAAATCTAAGAACTTTTCACACGACACGCAACGCGTCTGTAAACAACTAATTAATTTTATACAGAAATCGTTACGTTTACACCTCTCATATCTGCATCTTATTTGCACCAATCGTAACCTCGTGACGTTTCTCAAATCCGGCCTTTATTATCAGTGTCTCTGTTTTACGCGTTTAGCGATCCCTTTCTACCTTGGTCTGAGTGGTACAAATCGATATTCTTTATTATGGGTTATTTGAATCCACGTGGACCCGCGGCGTGACTTACTTGAGTTAAATAACCCCTCAACTACCCTTCTCGTTAATATAAGCTACGGTTTATCCGGCCGTTTTCAATATACATAGAATCTGCATGTTTATCTATTCAAATTTATTAGAACTTTGATATTTAAAAATACGCAGGTGTTCAATCGTAATACTTCTACGACTTGGATATTCCACGTATTTTAACTTTCCTTGATATATTTGTATGCTAGCAACGCGTCTCATATTTGGTATTATTGGGTTTTATAAGCTTTTATGCATATTATGTATTACTAATGGTTCAATTAACTCCAATTAAAATCATAATGAATGGCATTGACTTCTACCCTTTAATTTTTAGCGAATACTAATTAAATATTAATTATTATTTGTACACTTTGTTTAATACCCGTTACTTAAAAATTGAATTAATTAATATAAAGTTCGCACGTAATTTCTATTTGTTTCTTGGAACAATTAAATTAAATACACGTTGAGCATTTTAATTCTGCTCCTTTTAATAGAAAGCGTCTAGTGAATAATTTAAATCCCTTATTTTTAATGAAGCTGTTTTAATAACGCGTATTATCTAATAAAATTCTATACAAACCCTACATTCTAATTGAATGATTTAAATCTTCACACTAGGCATTTAATTACGCGTACTTTTTCCCAAAGCTTCCTTATACACGGTGATTAAAATTATTTGATGTCGTAAATTAATTTTCTACCCTGGTCTAAATTTGAGTAATATATATATATAACGCCGGCAACAAATTCCTTTTATTTTTAAATTATAGTTTATTAATCCGATAAATTATTGCCAGAATAGCATTCAATTCAGGTTATTTTAATTTATAGATAAATTGAAACATATGCCAATTCTGACAATAACAAAATTAAAACAGATAGTAACAAACATCGGTGTGATTCGGTTCGCTAGTAAATTGTGGCATTACCGTGTGTACGTCAAAATAACCCCTTGCACCCGTCTTAGAGTGGGTTCGAAAACGTTAAATTTCTAAATTGGTGATCCCTGCCTTCCTTCAATGACCATCCTAAATCTCACCCTTTAAACACCTATTTAAAGTGAGCTGCAGATCTTGGGTAAGTTCATTGTTTTATTTTGTTTGTTCATGTTTAAAAAAAATACAGTCCACTGTGTCTTAACCGAGCGTTAATAGTGTTTATTATAAGATAGGGCGATAAAAAATTAAAAACAATGAGGTAAAAATACCACTTTCAAGTTCAGTTAGATATTATACGAAATCATAAAAGCTTTGCATGTTCGTTAAAATAGGATTATTATTTTCAAGGGTAAAACCAGAAAACGTTTCTAAATAAAAGGGAGAGATATTTCAAGATAAACAATATGTTACAAGAAGTAATAGACCGTTGGGTGTTGGCGTAATCAATATATAACTAGGACAAAGTGGAAAACACATAAGTAAGACGAAGAAGCAGTATGTTTGTTAAGATATCGATTTTTCATTATGAAGGTAGTATTGTAAGGAAGCTAGATACAACTGTCATTAAGGAACAAAGACGGACAAGAAACGTATGAATACGAGTGAGAAACAAAGATTTAATCATGGATATAGTATAGTAGGGAAACGACGAACAGACATATTAGAGAGAGAAAATAATCAATAATTTCTAGGAATGTTAGAAGCAGACGCGCATCGATTGAAAGCAAGGGAAAGGAGTTGAACGAGATTATTAGAGGGTGCAGGTATACGTGCTACAAGTTTGCATTAGGAAAGGCAAATATTAAGCTGGTGGAAACATGTGTGAAATGGGGTTATATAAACAAGAGAGATGAAAAGATGTTTGTTTGAGTTTGAAGGCGGGATGTATTCAGAATCGATAAACAGTAGAGGCTAGTTTCGCAAAATTTAAAGTGGCAGTTGGCGGTTGTAAATGGATTACCGAGTATTTTAGCGTGTTTGTGATGAAAATTCAAGCTAAACAAAGAGACATTAGAGCTTTTTAGCGCGAATATTGAGACGGTTAGGAAAACAATTTTCAGAAATATAGAACGGTTGCTGTTTTTACGGGAATAATTCTTGTACGTTAACATTTTCTAAGTGCGAATTGGAAATAGGGGAGGTTTAGCTATGGCTATATAAACCACTTAGAAAGGGGTGGCACTCTCTTTTTTTCAGTCATTCGTGCCTCATCGTTTGCTGTTAGTGAAATTATGTAAGTTAGTGCAGTATGATGACAAGTTAAGTAAAAAGCTAATAAAGCAAGTTAAGCGAAGAGTAAAATTTTGTATGTAATAAGTACAAACAATTATAATTGTGGTTTTGGAATGCACGAAACTGAGTGAAATTTGGAAATATTTGATGGTGAAAGCGACGATGTTTGGTTAATTTATTTTGGAATACGAAGAGTAAATTTTGGAAAGTAGATGCTCATGGTTTTATTGTCAATGAAGATAGTTTGGGGTAGCAGCAGGTATAGAAGGTTTGTGATTCAACCAGGAAGCTGTTTTATGGAATAGTGCCATACTGGACGGCATCAGCTTCAAGGGCTGGTTGGTGGAGAACGTTTGAAGATATTTACTAGGTATGCTATGTTTAAAAATATTGTGTGGTAAATATTTTCTATAGTTTTTATTTTTTTGGTGCTTTTGAGTGTTTCGTATTTGATGTATTTAATGAACTGAAAATTTATGAGACTTGAGATGAAAATGAAATTTATTTAGGTAATCAAGAATAATTAATTTACAGATAACTAACCTATGTTGTAAAGAAGTAGAGGGGGGCTTATTTTAATTTTTTTTAGTGCGGTACATTTGCACTCACATTTATACTATGAGCTCATGATGTTTAACGTAGGGTATGAGGAACGCCCTCTTACTTTAATAAAATATTTGTTTGAATAAGATTATCAAATTAAAATACTTTTGAAAATGAAATTGTGGACATTACCAAAAATACGAATGTGCATAAGGAAAGATGTTTTGAAATTGTAATATGTATTTTATGTGAATAGGGTGTGATGTATTTTGTGAATTGCGTTATTTTGAGTGTGTGATTGTAGGGTGTGAATTTCTATTAGGTTTCAGCATAGAAGCAGTGAGCGGGAATTTTAGATCCAGCCTTAACAGGTAAGCGTCTGTGTGGGTTTAAAAAGTTTTGGTGGATTTAAAGAATTAAGGAAGAGCTGCCGAGGATAATTTCACAATATTAATGACACCCAAATTGAGGGGTACGATTTTACAGGGTAAACATTACAATAAATTATGTCGACCTAACATTGGGGCACGAAAATAGAGGACCGTTTCAGGAGGAAACCTCACAGCAATATATATATATATATATATATATATATATATATATATATGTGTGTGTGTGTGTGTGTGTGTGTGTGTGTGTGTGTATGTAACAAAAAACTGTATACCTAATTATATTTAAAATTATTGTTACTACCCTAATTTAGAAATAAGGTAATATTCAAAGTTTTCTTAATTTTAGAATGAAATCACAACTACCTATTATAATTGTTTGCTCGTATACATTAATAACAATGAACAATTTTGTGTTTTAAGATAGTAATTGAATTAACCACTAAGTTCTTATGTATATTTTTGTTTGTAAATTTATTGCCACGATGTGTCAAATTTTTAGAAGCACGTTTTAGCCGATGCAATCATAATGAATAATTCATTAACATTTGCTTACTAGATTGAATGTATTTTGTTAACGTGCATTTATATAAAGATTTAGCGCTTGAATCTGGGCTTGTATTGAAGCTGTAGAATTTTGGTATATACTTGCTACCAACATATTTTATAATTTGTTTTCAATGTTTTAATAACTTGTGATGATTATGCAATTGTTTATTTCAGTTGTTAGTTGTGCGTTTATAACTGCATAATTCATGTCTCGATTTTATAACCTAACTATAAGTTAGTTTGTTATCTGAAGTACATTATAACCAGCAATTCTATCGTTAACTAATATTGAGATTTATTATTCTTGTTATGATGTGATTATAGCGAACCTCTGCTATGACCCCGTATTAACGCGTTTGTATTATGACTATGTAGAAGATGGTCGATTCAATTTGTACCCATTGTTTGGTACTATCATAGCATATGTTCATGTTTAACTTCATGTTTGTTTATAAATATTTGTTTTGTCAATGTATTTGTAGTAATGTTTTAGCAAAGATAGAATGTAGGTTAGCCATTGTGAACAATATTGCCAAACGGGCTGGAAACTGTTAAATGGTATGTACGATAAACGTGTGTGTTTGAGCCTTTGTTGAATTACTAACATTTTATAGCCGTGTGGGTAGAACATTGGTAGTCAAGGTCCTTATCTTCCCGGTGTTCTTCCTCTTCAACTTTGGCCAGATAGTAATGGCTCAGCCGTCTCTGTACCTTCTAGAAAAGATGAGCTAGACTACACTAACATTTCTTCAGTCTCATAAGTAGAATGTCTGAGTAACAGTTGACATCCCGTAATATTAAAAGTGCACAGGGTGCTTGTTCGTTACTCCATCCTTGGAGAGGTGTATTTATGCAGTTCGAAGCGCAGGGTTGTTGAGGTTTTATTAGCCGATACTCTTTCCTCAGAGTTAACTCAAAGAGTCCGGCACTGTTTGCTCTTGTAATTCATGTTTAATTGATGGTAACCTAATTTTGAGGTTATCGTATAATAATTAAAGTAGGGTCGTTAACTATTGTAGTTTTATTTCACACCTTTCCGCCTTAACGCCATTTCAGTGTGTATATTTGGGTTAAGTTACGGTCACACAACGTAGATGTCATTAGCCACAGCCACTAGACGACTCGATCACAGCCAGGTATTGTCAAGAGGGCGTTCGTTCACCCACAGGTAGGTTAGAGCCCACAAATGTAGCAGTTCCTCAGGTAGGATATATTACACAGTTTGGTGCCGTGACCAGGATACATTACAGTACTTTTGCAAATTAAAAACTGATGAAGTTTTAAGATAGAAATGGGAAGAGTTTAATACAGTTAATTACGTTGGATATGAGATTTTATAAGCGCTATTCAAGTTTTCAAAGAAAAGAGACATTCATCATTGTTAAATGCAGAAATTCGATTCATGCTAGTGGCTTCAGGTTTCTATTTAAAAACCTCTAAACCAATCTTTGCCCGCTGATTGATTAGCCGTGGAAAAAGGATTTGGTACATTATTTTTGTGCACATAATCAAAGGCTAATGTTTTCACTTGTTGGCACTTATCCCATAACATCGCTTGGAAAATTTTATAATTCCATCAGCTAACAATTTTTCCTGCTCCATGCCGAAAACCGCTTCACGTTCTAAAAATGAATTAGAAAGATTGTTCATTTTATTCTAGTTCGCAGAGTGCTTCTTGGGATAGAAAATAATCGAGCCCATTTTCTCAAACTTTTTGCTTAATTTTGTATTGCATTTAACGCAAGGGTTAATTGCTCACTAGTCAAAGTGCCTTTGTGGGTTTTTCTAATATACTTGTTTGGTATCTAAAAGAAAAAGTTATTACTAGACGAATAATGACTAAGTAAGAATGGTGTAAGATGTAACATTATGTAAAGGGTAATGGCAGCCGGCCGTCATTTGACTTTTATGACGTCCAACATTACCCGCTTGGATTGGTGACGCATTTTATATAATTACAAATTTTGTATTCAAATTTACAGAAAAAATATGTTACGGCAAGAAAGCTAGAAATATTTACTATCTGCTGGCGAACTTATATCTTAAAATTTTTATAAACAATTATTTTTAACATACCTTTAATAAATGCAGTTCACAACAACACTGAGAGATTTCCAGATTTTATAATATTACTGTACAACGACTACGAATAGACTGTCCGTTGTTGGTGTGCATCGCTATTGGATTACTGCACAGTATTTACGGTAGAAAATGATAAAAATTCCTGCAGCAAGTGTAAAATAGCTCGTCTGGCT
Organism: Platerodrilus igneus; assembly: GCA_036346225.1. Classification (NCBI taxonomy): domain Eukaryota; kingdom Metazoa; phylum Arthropoda; class Insecta; order Coleoptera; family Lycidae; genus Platerodrilus; species Platerodrilus igneus. The sequence goes on from JARFIW010000090.1 coordinate 2,798,504, forward strand.
CTCATTACCCTCATAATCCCCTGTTCTTTATTTTCTACTTTTTCATTTACTTACTAAGTCGCTGCATATCAGGAGGGTTGTTACTTCACGACATTGGGCCGTAGGCGTGGGAACCTTTGTCTAGCTGTGTATCACCATTGTCTTCCGCTGATGTACGTTATAGCCGTCGCAAGTGAATTTGTTATTTGATTTGGTCTGGGTGCCGATTCTTCCTTAATCGACTTGGAATTGCATTCCCGTTTCTATCTGGTCTCTCATGTTGTTCGTATGAACAAGTACCACTTAACAGAAATTCTCCTTTGGAGGGCATGAGTAAAAGCCCTATTGTAAGTTCTTACGGGATCACTGTACTCCCTCGGGAGTTCTTTTATCTGTTATTACATTTATAGATGGGTCGGTGTACATTAATAAATAAGACCTCCGAACCAAAAAATTAAGATTACGTTATCTTTTCTAAAAAAAAATTTTTTTGTAATATATTATTTTAATTATTAGATTAAATCATTAATGTTTAGTGTTTATCTTTCTCGTTAAAAGTATTTTAGCGATTTTATTTTATCTAATTAATACAGGACCATAAATGGTTAATTATCTTATCATGAAAATATCTTAAAGATCTTATCGTGCCTTAAATATATATTATAACCCATAGACGGTTAGATATTTATGTTTCGTTTTGAAATTACCTTTGAGATGTTATTCTATCTTGCTTTTACCTTAAGTAAATAAATTATCTACATCTTTCTCATTGTGAAATGCATAAAAAACTATTTTATCTATTTATTGTTTCGAACCTTTGGTATTTATGACCAAACGTTGTATTTATATGGGAAAATCAAAAAGCTAGTTTGCACTTTAATATTGTACTTGATAGGATAGGATTAAGAAAATTATCTATCTTAAACGTTGTAGCACTGGCTAATTAGTTAATTTAACGTTTTCGCTGCTGCACCATATTTTGTCTTATCCTGTTAAAAGCCAGCACGGAATTTGTTCAACTTAAGAGAATATCTTCAAAGATATTAATGAAAATGTATATGCATTCGTAGGCGAATATGGAAATGACTTTTAACGAAGTAAGTGTCAGTTATAAGTGTGGGTCTCATGCTTCCGACTAAATTTGTGTATTTGGTGCGGCGGAAACAAGATTTTTGCGTACTTAGTTAAGTAATTCTCTAAATCAGCGGCTACTAATTTCCGTTTCCTGGAATCGCAAATATCGCTAGGGTTCACAAAGTCAGATGGCACCTATAGACAAATTTAGTTTAAGTTTTCCGTGAACGTGATCTCTCGTACGAGAAGACTTTTTTTTTATTTAATTTTCTTTTTGAAGCTTTAAGGCGATTGTTGAGCCTTTTTTTAATGTGGCTTAACCTTTAATTGTATTATTTATGTTCAGGAAGTTTTTATACCCCGCATAAGAAAATCCTCCATTATTATTGTGTAATCTACACAAAGACTTCGTTCCACAAATTTCTGGACATTGAACTATGTTTTGTGGTGTAAAAAACGCGAAGATTGCATTTTCCATGCCTTAAACGTACAGTTGCGTCTACCAGCGTGAGAACATTAAAATATCTAGGAAGAAACTACAGTTCGTGGGAGCCAAGCGTCGAAACGAACAGTACTTTACTACTGGCCTTCATCGAGTGCGGTCGTTCTAGTGTAGAGTTACGAGAGTCGGTGTTGTGAATTAGCTATCTTCCTAGGCTCCTGCTACTTTGTACTAATGAATCCTTTTTTGTTGTTACTATAGCTTTAGATTGTTGATACTACTTGTCACATTTCTGTAAACTAGTAGTGTCACCTTATTGCTGAATAAACCCTATCTTAAGGTTTATACTTCAATTTATTTAGCAATATTATATTAGTATGGACAAACTACTAAAATCAGATAAACTCGAAATAGACACCAACGCGGTTGACTCTCGTAGGTTCTGGACTCACTGGTACAAGACATTCACTAATTTTATTGAAGCTGCTAAGGCTAGTGACACTCAAAAAATAAACCTGCTCATCAACCATGTAGCACCCTCAGTATACGAACATATTAGCGAGTGCAAATCGTTTGAAGATGCTGTGCCCGATTTAAAATTGCTTTGTTAAGTCGAAAACTGAAATTTTTGCCAGATATTCATTAGCTATTCGCCGACCGGAACCAAGGAGAATCAATTAATCGGCACTTCCAGGCCTTGAAAGTACTGGGCAAACAATGTGAGTTCAAAGCAGTCTCCGTGAAACAGAATAATAATGAATTCATCCGTGATGCTTTCATAAATGGATTATCATCATCTAATATTCGTCAAAGGTTATTAGAAAACCTTACTTTAGAATTGCAAGATGCTTATAATAAAGCGAGGTTTCTAGAAATGGCTCAACTGCAGTCTGAGTCTACGCTTCTGATTCTAAATTTGTAAATACTGTTACTAACGAGGGGATGATGGATCAAGTCGAAAGCGATCAGAATAAAGTGACTCTATTGTTAGTAGCGCAAAAATGCTATGTCTGCGATGGAAGTAACCATACCAGGAAACCTTGCTCTGCCCAACATGCTACATGTTTCAAATGTGCATGGTAAGATAGGGCACTATTCGAAAATTTGTAAAAGTAAACCGAAGCCTTCTACTGAGGCACCAACCAACACTTCTGCTATGCTTTCAGCAATGGTCCTGCTTGTTTAGTAAAGTCTATGGTAAAAATAGCGCTAAACGGAATAAGGGTTAAAGCTCTAGTTGACACCGGACACTCGGAAAACTTTATAGATAAAGAGTTTGTTAAGCAACATCATATTGGAAGTTTCCCTTCTGAGGAGAGTGTTGCGCTTGCTTCTTTAACTATGATTTTCAAAGTTTTACCTCATTATAGAGTTGAACTTGAAATAATGGGACACAGTTATGGAATAATTAAATTATCAATCTTACAAAACCTCTGTAACGACGTCGTAATTGGTCATGACGTATTAAAGCGGCACTGCTCGTTGAAAGTATCTTTCGGTGCGGGAAAGAAGCCACTATCAATTTGCAGTTTGACTGTAGCTAACATCACACCAGTCTCATTGTTTTCTAACTTGCTACCAAGCTGTACGCCGATTGCGATTCAATCCAGACGTTATTCTAAAGAAGATTTTGAGTTTATTACGGTAGAAACTAACAAACTATAACTTGAAGTAGTGATTGATCCGTGGAGAGCTCAACCATTGGTGTGTAAAAGCGAGAACTATAAAAAGCGAATGGTAATCGACTATTCGCGAACTATTAACAGGTACACGTTACTCGATGCTTATCCATTACCTAGAATAGAAGAAATTGCAAACACAATATCGCAATACCAGGTATCCAGTTCGATTGGTTTGAAAAGTGCTTACCACCAGATCCCAATTCGCATTGTGGATAAACATTATACCGGCTTTCGACGCCTCTGGGCTGTTCCAAATCTGCCGCATACCATTTGGTGTTACGAATGGAGTGGCTGCGTTTCAACGGGCGATAGATAGCATTATTGAAACTGAGAGTCCCAAGGATACTTATTCGTATTTGGACGATGATACTGTGTGTGGGAAACACAAGAGGAGCATGACGTTTCCTTGCAGAGATTTTTAGAGGCAGCTAAAAAGCACGGTTTAACACTGAATGAAGACAAATGTAAATTTTCTCAGAGAACTATTAAAATTTTGGGATACCAGATTGGAAATAAGACGCTAAAGTCCGACCTTGGTAGGTTTAATCCGTTGTTGAAATTTACGGTGCCGGGAAATAGCGCGTATCTGAAAAGGGTTATTGGTTTTTTGTCATACTACTCAAGATGGGTACCGAGATTTTCGAGTAAAATTAAACCGCTTGTTCAGAGCAAGAGATTTCCTATAGCACCTAGTGCAATCGCGGCCTTTGAAGGTATTAAAATGGATGTAGCTAAAGCTGTGGTAAAGTCTATTGACGATGATGGTCTTTACTGTGGAAACGAATGTTTCTGATTTTGCAATTGTGCGATTTTGTGTCAAGACGAGCGACCAGTGGCGTTTTTTTTCTAGATCCCTCTCTGGTGTAGAACAAAAGCAATCGGTTGTGGAGAAAGAGGCTAGTACTGTTGTAGAAACCCTGCGGAAATGGAGGTATTTTTAATGAAGAGACATTTTCGACTACTAACTGATCAAAAATCTGTGTCTTTCATGTTTGGCGATAAAACATGCAATCACATAAAGAATTACAAAATCATGAGATGGCGACTGGAATTGTCCTCCTATAAATACTTTATTTATAGACCTGACGACAACAACGTGGCTGCCGACACGTTTTCACAAGTGTGCTTCTTAAACTTAACAGGCAGTAAAGAAAAGTTATGGGAACTTCATAATCCACTGTGCCATCCTGGAATTACAAAGATGTATCATTGGATCCGAAGCAAAAAGTTACCGTATTCGGTAGATGATGTAAGGAAGATGACTCCAACTCCCTCTCGAATGAAGTCAAATCATACTTAACATCCTACGGCATTGCTACTAGTCGGACTACTTCATACAATCCGCGGGGTATTGACCTAACCTAATTTTAAGCCATTTTAGCTAAGGTGTAAATAGAAAGCACCAAATGTCGTTCCCCAGCTGTGCACAAAGTGAAGCTTTAAATGGTAATTCTAAGCTGAAGAAAAATTACATAAATTGCATGTAAATGGTCCTTTCCTAGTATGATTACGACTATAACTTTTATTGCAAGTTCTTTCTCTGATTCAGAATAACAACACAGATTGAATTCAGTGGATCATTCGACAGTGTGTTCGCATATGTACGTGTAACTATTTTTAGATGCAGAATAAAAACATACTTTGCCTGAAAGTGCTTGTTACTTACACAAAAATATGTGGTATTTCGAAACGCTTCACGATGCTGTAGAATAGTTTCAATAACTGCACACATATGTTCCTTCCTTAGTATGAGAACGCATATGGAGTTTTAAACGATTTTTCCAATTTGTGGGTAGTTACACAAAGTGCACACAAATGCGTTTTCGTTAGTATGCGTTTGCATATGGTTTTGTAAAATATATTTTTCAAATGCAGAGTAATCACACAGGTTGCAAACAAATGGCAGTTCATTAGTATGTGCACGCATGTGTCTTCGCAAATTACTTTTTATTGATGTCGAGTAAACGCATAGATTGCATTCGAATAGTCGTTCACAACTATGAATTTGCATATGCGCTTTCAAACTACTACTTACAGTTGTAGAGTGACCACATATATTGCACTGATATGGTCGCTCATTAGTATGGGTACGCATATGGAGTTTTAAATCGTTTTTCCATTTTGAGGAATAGTTACACAAAGTACACACAAATGGTCGTTTGTTACTATGGGATCGCATATGGTTTAATAAGTTAGATTTTTCTGTTGCAGAATAATCACACAGACTGCATGCAAATGGCCGTTTGTTTGTATGTGTACGTACATGTCTTCTCAAATTATTTTTTTCCGATGTACAGTAAATGCATACATGGCATTGAAATTGTGGCTCATAACTATGAGTTTGCATGTGCGCTTTTAGACCACTACTTACAGCTGTACGGTGACCACAAATATTGCATTCATATGGTCGTTCCTTAGTATGTGTGCGTATATGAAGTTTTAAATCGTTTTTCCACTTTGCGGAGTAGTTACATAAATTACACGGAAAAGGTCGTTCGTTAGTATGAGTTCGCACATGTCTTCTCAAACTACGTTTTTCTAATGTAAAATAAATACATAAATTGCATTCAAATAGTCGTTTATGACTATGAGTTTGCATATACGCTTTCAAATTAATGCTCATAGTTGCAGAATGATTACATATTTTGAACGAAAATCATCGTTCATTAGAACGGGAACGCATATGAGGTGTTAAATAATTTTTTCAATTGAAAGTAGTTACATTCTTTAGTATGTGGACACATATGATTTCACCTCGGATTTCACAAACCACCTTTGATTGATACTGAGTAAACACGTAGATTGCTGCATTCATATGCTGCTTCGCGACTATGAATCCGTACAGCACTTTCAAGGAATTGTAGAATAGCACATGTATTACATTTATGTGGTCGTTCCTTAGTATGCGATCGCAGGATTTTTCAGAACAAATCAACGCAAATGATTGTTTAAAAGAGTAAATCTTGTATAAGACTTAACCAGCGGTTTACCTATCGACTACATTTGTTGATATCTGAATCTACAGATAGCCCATAAAAACATCTCGTGACAATTCATTAAATCCTTTACCGTTTTATATGATTTTATTTAAATGAATTTCAGAACGTACTTGTCTTTATGTAAATTTACATATTTTGTCTCTATATAGTTTTTAAAAGTTTTAAATTTATGCAATGCACCATTTTTATCAATATAGTCTTAGCTTTATCAGGAATTCAACAATTTACCTATATCCAATACAAGTGCTTTAGGGGAATTATCACATACAAACAGAATATAGGTGTTTTAAACCTATAATTATAGAAAGTCATTTGATTATATTTGCAAGCTTGATGTTATTGATTTGAGGATTTATCCGAACATTCAACATATTATTAATTATTATAACGTAATATCATTACGATTGATAATTGTGAAAAGTGCAATAAAATCCACCGTGGTTATCATACCATAAATTTTATACTACGTCGTCGAAATAGCATGTGTGGTGAGTTGTCCTCGTTAGAAACATTGGGTTTTAACGTGCATTTCGATTTATGAACGCCGTCAAAGAGATTCGTGCATTAACTTTTTTTGCTTCGTTTGAATAATTGAACTTAACGGTTACGTTACCTGCCGTCGGTAATATTACTTAGGTTATCTACGTAAATTAGTTTTAGAAGGACGTTGTTTCTCTGTTTACACAGTATGTTTAAGGATCTTAATTACTTTTAGTATTTACACTTTATATAAAAGGGATTTGGTATAGAATTAAGTTAAATTAGAGCATTGGTCATAATTTACCGGGCGTTTCCTGAAATGGGTCCGCTGCATTGTGCGTAAAAATATTAAATTCATTAATTAAAGTTAGTTAAGTTCTCAAGGCCTTTTTATTGTAGTATAGATTTCAAATATCACTCCGACCCGAATACCTCATGAGAAGGAGCTTATTTATTGGCAGTGTTCAGCCTTCGGGAATTTTTTCCAAGAAAAGGCGCGGCAAGTAAGTGACGCACACGCAAACTTCCTACTTCCAACAAGGCAAACAAAACAAAAAAAGGGGAACTTCCTACATTTTAAAAAGATGGTAGGTAACTTACCATGGACGCCAATTTATTCATAACATTTCGCCAAGTTTGTCCAACGATCGATTTTTGTGGTAAACCGTTTGTAACTGGCAATCTTATTTACTTTTCTGTGTATTTGTAACGTATTAGGTTACGGTCCGTTAAATGTTTTATTATCATTCTTAACAGGTATGGCGTTATTTCCAGTTGTAGAAAGGCTTCTTTTATACATTGTCTATTTAGAGAGTTAAAAGTGTTTTTCCCACCAAGAACAATTATCATACACAACTGTCCCGTTTGGCATATTCCCTCGTTTGCATGTTTTTCAAACCGTACGACTTCATTTACAGCATCTAATGTGGATTTTCGTTCCCTCCAGCCAAACTGCATATTATAGTTCATTCTACTGTTCGACCTCTAATTTTATGAGCTTCAGTATCGCTTGCTCTTCGACCTAAGCCATCATACGCAATTGCAGATGTCCTTTACTGGGTTTTCGAATAAAGACCACCTTTGCCTGACACCCCATTACTGCATTGAGCTTTACTTTTTTTTAGTTTTTCGGCGGCCTTGCACAATTCATTGCTTGTAAAAAGTAAACAGTGTTACAAGGAAAAACCGTTCTTTCCCTTAGCATTTATCTTCCTTAGGTCTTTCCCAGGGAAGGCGAGTTACATATCCCCCAATTAATATGTATATAAAATTAAATGCAATTATGAGATCTTAAAAAATAGAATGATACATTGTATAATTGAAGGTAATAATATAAAAGGTTAACGAAAGTTTATATCAGACATGAGAAAGGAAGCAACTACTTTGTAGTCCAGACGCAACCTGATACTGCAGGTGCAGAACACAATTAATTGTAATAAAAGCAGACTTAATTAAGATTACTAAGAAGTAAGGCATTGCATGTTATCAAGAAATAGCAGACGGCGAGATCTGCATTTTCCACAAGATTATGTGAGAGCAGGGATTACATAAATACCATGAGGAGTTCCGGCGTCTCTCTATGAATTCTTTTGCCAGCTTGAAATTGTACTTTCTATGTTGTTCAACCCGTAGAATTGCTTAGAATTTATTTTTGACAAACGCTTGTTTAGTTAAATGGAAAATATGCGTTTACATTATTAATTTTATATACAAAGGCTCTCCTTATTATTTGATGTGCTTGATTTACAACTTTTAAAATATTAAAGCTAATTATATTTGTATTATCCTTGAGCTTTCACGTACTACAAAGTTTTTACACTTATGCAAATTTAACACTACGATTCATAAATACAAATGTATGCTATTATCCGTTTGTTTCAAAGTCAAAACTAATTAGTTTGGAGCGTAAATAAATTATTCCTATTTTCTATATACACGGTCGTTACAAAATTATTCCCTTGAGTTATCTATCCTTCTTAACCTATAATTTACACGATAATATATATATATATATATATATATATATATATATATATATATATATATATATATATATTAATATATATAAAGTGAAAATAATTACGACCCAAATATTTGTATTTCAAAATTGATTTGTGGGTTGAGGTCACTGGATTAAGTTGAAAACTCTTTTTTATGGCCTAAATTTTCGAATTTAGTTTAAATTCTTGATCACAGGCTATCAAAAAAAATTTTATACGCTAGATTACAAATGTGGTACATAAACTATAAACTTACAAACTTGAGGTTAATTAAAAACTAGCATAAGAAACATAATAAAAATCTTGGAAAAACTTGTAAAACTAACAAAATTAAAAGTATTTAAACATAAATTGTAAATATTAAACTTGTAAGCAGCTTGTCATAAATTTTGATGTAAAAGATTTTTTGTTTCATAGGATATAAGATGACTAATTTGTTTGATGACAGAGTATCGAGTGCATACATATGTGTGAGTGTGCATGTATATTATATGATGTGAGTGTATAGTGTATGCATGTGTGTGTGTGTGCGTGTGTATGTTTACTTGGGCAGACTTCTCAACTATTAAAACAAAGGATAACTCAACATAAGAGTGACATAACTATCAAACCAAAAGCATGTGCATTAACCACACATGTAATAGATAAAAATCGCAGTACGGATTTTGAAAGTGCAAACATCTTAAGAATAGAGAACAACAAATCAAAAGGAATTTTTTTGGAAATGTATCATATTTATAAAACTAAAAATACAATAAACAAGAAAACAGATATTAGTAACTTAAGTTCCATATACACATATTTATTAAATTTTGAACAAAATTAATGACAAAAATTAAAGTAAACATACACACGCACACACACACACACACACATGCATACACTATACACTCTCATCATATAATATACATGCACACTCACACGTACGTATGCACTCGATACTCTGTCATCAAACAAATTAGTCATCTTATATCCTATGAAACAAAAAATGTTTTACATCAAAATTTATGACATTAAATTGATGTATAAACAAGTTTAATATTTACAATTTATGTTTAAATACTTTTAATTTTGTTTGTTTTACAAGTTTTTCCAAAATTTTTATTATGTTTGTTATGCTAGTTTTTAATTAACCTCAAGTTTGTAAGTTTATAATTTATGTACCACATTTGTAATCTAGCGTATAAAAATTTTTTAGATAGCCTGTGATCAAGAATTTAAAATAAATTCGAAAATTTAGACCATAAAAAGAGTTTTCAACTTAATCCAGTGACCTCAAACCCACAAATCAATTTTGATATATATATATATATATATATATATATATATATATATTCTTCCGTTTATATTGTAAATAATTTACAGCAAAATTTATTTTCCGTTGAGTTTGTTGATTATTTACGTTCGCCTCGGTATATTTAAATTTGTTAGAGTAAACTTCCATTTTTACTTCAAGCACGCGCCAACAAGTTCCGCGAGTGATAAACGTTGTTATCCTGAATGAGCAAGAACAGTGAAGTAACTGGAAAACCCACGAATCAAGAAGAGTATCGATTTGTCTTTCGAGCAGACCGCATCGCTGCTTACATGTTTTACGTAGAACTCCTAATTAGAAGAACCGCTTTTCTTCAAAACCACCGCTATTGATATAAATGTGCTTCGCTACACCCGTCAAAGGAAGAGTAGTTTTTGTTTTCCGTATGACGGACAGCTTCTATCGTTGTGTTTACATCGTTTTTTCGTTGGCACGGCTTCGTAAACAACAAGTGAGTGATTAGAAGTAAATGCTTGATCTGGTTAAAACCAATAATTAAATGTTGTTTGTTAATTATCACTTATTTATGGTATACATGTTCACTTCTCTCTACCACAGAGCTATTCGAAATTTTACCGCAATATTTTACATTGGTCCTTCGAGCCGGATTTGAATAAACAACAAAGTCATATAATTAATCATACCGCTCATCAAAGTATTGACAGTTTTAATTAGCATAATTTGTATTGTTTGAGTTGTTATCTGCTTTGCAATAGGCTTACGTATTTGTTATCGCCGCTAGACTATTATAAATCATTGAGATCTCGTTTTTATTTTATCCGCTTTTGTATTTATTTAATTTTTTAACCATGGCAGAAAAGTTGAAACGTAATTGTTTTCTACGTAATATTGCAATTAATTCGCTAGAAGAAATGTTTGTAATCGCTCAAAAATGTACGGTCAAAGCAACCTTTTAGATTTATTTCGCGCACAGTATGAATCTCTGGGACCATTCAAGAAAATTTCTTAACACACCAAAAATGGATAGTAGGTGCAATTTCTTCCGCCGGTAACGCTGATGAACAATTTGAAATGGAAGACGCTATTCGTAAACGCTTCGATAATAATAACTTTCAAATAAAAGCGCTCTATTTCAAGCTGTCTACCTGCCAATCTTCGCCCCGGGCTAATGTGTCCCCGCCGTTAGATACTTTAAAGTCAACAGTGTCTCTTCCTCCGCTGACGCTTTCTACGTTTGATGGGGAAAGTTGTTTGTTTGAAAATTTTATTGATCGTTTTGATAGTTTAGTTCATCTTAATAACGACTTGTCGGACGTGGATAAACTTTCGTATCTTTAATCAGCACTAAAAGTTTCGCAATTTTAACCATTAAAAATTTTGACCTTACCGAAGCGAATTACCCTCTTGCATACACAAAACTTCGCGAGAAATATCGTAATATTCGTCACATTACCTCAGCTCTAAGGAACAATATAGATAAATTTCCCAAATTTACCTTCAATAACCCCGCCGGTTTGCAAAAATTAGTTGATACTTTAGTCGATCATTTACAAGCGCTTAAAAAATTTTATTTACCCATAGAGCAATGAAATTTTATTCTTGTACAAATGATCTTAAATCGCTTGGATGTACACACTGCTAGTAGTTTTGAAATGCATCAAGATCTGACCGCTATCCCATCTTATAAAAAGTTAATTGCTTATCTGGAAAATACGTGTAAATCCTTATCGAATTTGTCGGTAAATCATAAAACTGATTTAAACAAAGTTATTCATTCCAGCAACCCGTCTAAGCCTGGATCCGCCGTTTCCATGTTAGTTCAGACAAAGTCTAGTGTTAATAAATGTCCGCTTTGCAAACAAGATCACAATTTTTTATCGCTGTAATGATTTCATTAAACTTTCGTCGCAAGATCGCTATAACTTTGCAAAAAACCAACATCTTTGTATTAATTGTATTAGTAGTTCTCACATTTTAAATAAATGCCAGTCTACTTTTTCATGCCGCCAATGCAATCAACGTCATCATTCGTTATTGCACTTCGATCGTGTTTCGTCTAAACCCGCTTTCGCTGCTAGTAACCAGGCTCGCTTGAGCCCGGACACCGCCGCCTCTAAGGTATCACTTCGCACTACTCCCGCTATTCAAGACCGCTACAAGCCTTCCGCTCCTCGTGCCTCTGAGGAATCATCGAATTCGTTTAGCTGTAGTGGTCCGTCAACTACTTTCCACCGTTCAAGTGGAAAATGCTGATATATCTTGTTCTTTCCGGCAATTTCGCGGTGTACTCGATTCGGGCAGCATGACATCTTTTATTTCGCAAAGTATTGTGAAACGTTTAGGTTTTCGTACTACTCCACATTCTCTTACCCATAGTGGTTTAGGTTCCATGCGCTCTGCTGCGCAGCATGATACTGTCGCCGTTTCGCTCAAACCAATAGGTGTTTCTTCACCGATTATTAATTTTCAAGCTGTAGTACTTCCCAAAATTTGTAAACATTTACCTACTTCTAATATTTCTTTGCAACATTTCAATTATCTGGCTAACCTCAAGCTAGCTGATCCGCTCTTTCCTTAATCTGGACCCATTGATTTCTTACTTGGCGCGGATATTTTCTCCAAGTTTTATTAGACGGTCGCATCCAAGATGATAGCGATCAACCTGTTGCTATTAAAACCATTTTTGGAAATGTTTTAATAGGAAACATACCTTCCTCGCCCGATTCTAAAGTAACTAGCTTGTTTTGCATGACGGATTCTACTTCCCTATTGGAAGAAATTGTCGCTAAACTCTGGGAAGTCAAAGCTGTCCCCGCCGCTCAACCTTTCACACCTGAAGAAACTCTTGTTGAAAAACATTTTGTCTATATGTTTCACCGCAATGAACATGGTCGCTATGTCGTCTCATTGCCGTTTAGAGATCCGGAATCATATTTCCAGGTAGTCGTGATTTTGCCTTACAACGATTTGTTTCTTTAGAAAATCGTCTACTCAAGCAACCTCGTGTTTACGAACAATACGTTTCGTTCATGCGTGAATAACCGGATTCTCAACATATGCAATCTGTTGTTATTGGGTCTCATTCGGACTTTTCTTATTACATCCCGCATCATTGCGTTGTGAAACCCGAAAGCGTAAGTTCGAAATTACGAGCTGTTTTCAACGCTTCCGTTAAAACTCTGTCTCAATCGTCCTTAAACGATCACTTGTTTGTTGGGCCGAAGTTGCAACCCTCTATCATCGCAATTTTGTTACAATTTCGTTTACATCCTTATGTTGTCACTACCGATATTCGTCAGATGTACAGACAAATTCTTGTAAATCCCGCTCAGTGTGACTATCAACGAATTGTTTGGCGCTTCTCCCCCGAGGAGCCCATTCAGGATTTTAAATTAAATACCTTTACGTATGGAATCAATTGTGCTCCCTTTCTTGCTATACGCACGCTTCAGCAGTTGGTAGTAGACGAAGGGAATTCTTATCCGTTTGCCGCTTTCGCACTTTGCCACTATACTTATGTTGATGACATCGCTACTGGTGGAGATTCTATTGAATCAACCCACGCTCTACGTAATCAACTAATTGCTCTTTTAGAACTTGGTGGTTTCGAACTTCATAAATGGTCAAGTAACCATCCCGAATTGTTAAAAGATCTTTCCGCTACGCAGGTATTCGCGCAACCCCGCTCCTTTGAGGATCCTGGTACTCAACCCTTAAAAGTTCTAGGTCTTCAATGGAACCCCACCTCAGATAATTTTTATTTTCTAGTTCAGCCACTAAGTACCTGCTGTACCAAACGCAACCTACTTTCTAACTTAGCCTGTATTCTCGACCCCATGGGACTTGTATCTCCTCTTACTTTTCTAGCAAAACACTTAATTCAACGTTTATGGTCGTTAAAATTAGAATGATATGCTCCTCCTCCCTCCCGACCTCCTCGGTTTGTGGGAGAGATACTTGCATGAGTTACCGCTTGCTTATCCCGCCACAGTTTACTACGTGCGAAGTTCACTGGTTTTCTGACGCTTCCGAACGTTACTGTGCTGTTGTTTATTTTCGCTTTGTTACCCCTTCTGCCGTTGAGGTTCGCTTAGTGTGCGCTAAGTCTATGGTCGCACTCCTTCGTACAATCTCTTTACTCCGTCTCGAATTGTTGGCCGCCACACTGGCCTGCCGTTGAAGCCAGCTTTCAGGTTTGATGTACAATTTCGTAGTTTAAATATTAAATCTATCGACACATTAGTGGATTCAGGCAGTCCCGTTTCTATGATTAGAGAGAGCTTAGTGCCTCGTTGCTTTATTAAGCCAGCCGAACATAATAACTATTTTTAGGAGTTAATAATTCAATAGTAGATGTTAAAGGCCTGTTCACGGACAGTATTATTATAAAAGATGGTTGTTATAGTATGATGCTTTATGTGGTAGATAATAACACTATGTTTAGTGACTGTTTGCTAGGGAGAGATTTTATTTTTAATCCAGACATTGATAAAATTATTTTTGGAAAAGATGGGGTAGAAATTATTTGTAAGGCTAGCCGCCCAGACTTTCTGATTAAAAAATTCTTTTAATTAATGAATTTCCACCAGTGGAATCAATTATTAATGTAAACGATGCAGTAGGCCCTGCAGTAATCGCTGATCTGGAAAACTTATTAGATGTAGAATATTATTCGGCTAATAGACCTGCATTACCCTAAACTTACCATGAAATGTTTATTCGTTTAAGTGAAGATGAACCATTTGCGTATAGGGCAAGGTGAATGTCTTTTACAGAAAAAAATGCGCTAGAAAATACAATTAAAAACCTTTTAGGCCAAGGTATAATACGTTAAAGCGAATCTCCATATTGTTCGCCAGTAGTTATGGTGAGTTTGGAATGTGTATTAATTATCGAACCTTAAACAAAAACATCGTTAGAGATCAGTACCCTATTCCTTTTATCCATGACCATTTGGACCAACTTAAGACAAAAAATTATTTTACAAAACTAGATTTAAAAACTGCTTTTTATCGTATTTTGATTAGTGAGGAATCTGTGAAATATACTTCGTTTACTACCCACATGGCTCAATTTAAGTGTTTAAAGGCTCCATTTAGTCTGAGCACCAGCCTGAATAATATTTGTAGATTTATTAATAAATTTTTCAAATCATTAGTCTAAGAGAAAAAGCTTTTGATATTTTTTGATGACATATTAATTTCTACAGAAACTCTAAACGAAAATTTTGCGAACTGTTTTTAACCTGTTATTTAATAACTTATTAACATTGCGTTTAGATAAATGCTACTTCCTTTTTAGCCAGATTGACTTTTTAGATTACCATCTTTGTAATCAAGGTATTAGACCTAATGAGAACAATATTTGGTCCCTCAATGAATTTCCCCCATGTACGAATGTTAAACAAGTCCAGTCATTTTTAGGATTAGCTAGTTATTTTAGACGTTTTTATCAAACTTTTTTATAATAGCAAAGCCATTATACTGTTACGAACTACTATTAGACAACCCGTCAAACACACAAGCCACATAACCCAAGTGCATCTCCAGGAATCGAGAATGTTCGAGCACATACCAGAGTATGAAACATCTATTTAATTCAGGGTATATATAAGACCGCTGATGAAGTACAGAGTTAGTCTATATCTAAATGTCAAATATGAATTATACCGTGTAAAGTTAATTAGTTTCGCTTTTGAAAGTCCAAGAGTAAATATAAATTTGTGTTATGTGAACGTATAAATTGTGCCGCCAGCTTGCAAAATACATAAATAGACAAAAGTGTAATAAATAAATTATAGTAGTGTTTAGTGTTGTTGAGAAGCCTTGTGGTTAAGAATTTAGTTTATGAAGATATTAGTGCTTGCGAAGAACATTAATGTTATAGTTCTTCATTGTTAATTGGACTGAAAACATCTATAAATAAGGCATATACTGTTAATTAGACTTGTGAATAGTGAGTAATAAAGAATTGTTAGTACTTGTTTTAAATTGGTGAAACGCGGTAGCAGTAGCCCTCTACACTGGTGTCAGACTCTGTTGGGTGTAAAGTTTTAATTAAAAAAAAATGTATCGTTTTCAATTTTTCACTCGCGTTTCTTATTATCTTTCGAATTTTTGTTTGTGTTACTTGGAATATGTTGCAGACTACTCAATTTTGTTTTTAGTTTATCTAATTTAAACACAGTTACATGGTTATATCAGAACTTTACTTTATTGGCCAAAAGAAAGAAAAACCTCCTGACAGTTCATCAACAAAAACAGCTATCAAAATCATTAATTAATTCCAAAACTTATGTTCCTCTCAGTGATATCCTTCAGGTACCACCTACACGAAGATCTAACAATGAAAATGCCAAGCATCCTTTTTAAAAGCATACCCTAAATTAAACCTTTACATGATCCATTTGTTTTAATGTTGTTTTAAAGGCTCCCCCTCCCCATCTGTTTTAATATATAATTGCTTTTAGCAAGTTTAATAAATAAAACAGTATATACGATGTATAAATAAACACCCACTTTACGAAGAATCAAAAGAGAGTTTTTAACTATACAAAGCAAGCTAGTAATTTGCGTAGCCATAAATGAAAGAATTTGTTTGTTTATTTATACATCGTATATACTGTTTTATTTATTAAATTTGCTAAAAGCAATTATTTTAATAACGTTTATATATATATATATATATATATATATATATATATATATATATATATTGCCGTGGAAGTCGGGTAAGCGTCTCGTACCAAAAATTATTTTCGAAAATTTTATTAAATTTTCAAATTCGCCAATAAACAAATTTTCAAAAATTAACTAATTCAAAAAAAATTATCCTTACCCATTTTCCTTTCTCACTTCTCAGTTGAACGGCCTTCTTCAACTGCTTCCGGCTAGCTCCTTTGGATCTCCTCTTGGGTGTCTAGATTCACTCGCATATTCTCAATCATATACACACACTAGAAATAAAACCTCAAATACAACCAACATACAAGCTTTTATTTATAACTATTTACAAATGAAATGAAATAATGTCCATATTCCATTGATCCCGTTACACTTCAGAAAATTTTATTGTATAATGTCCAGTATTTTATTTTAAAATCATCAAACACATAAATTGTACCCAGAGTAAATGGGCCTTGAATAATACCTTCTCTAAAATTCCTTCTTTATAATTTATTTATTCATTTTACTCTAAATAAACTCTGGGGTAGGGCGAGCTCAGAATAACCCAGCTAATTATGCATTTGCATACTTTTAAAACAAATAACAAAGCAAATCCATGTACTCTTCACAAAATTTTCACGTTCTGATGGAACGTTTAAAAGCTTTATAGACACCTTGAACTTTCTAGTTAAATACCATAATAAAGTTATTTACACGTATTAACTTCAATACGTAAATAATACACACTACCTTAGAAATTTCACTCTCATACGTTCTCCCAATATTCACAGTTTATAAAGTCACAATTAAAATCGTTACCTGGAAATTTATTGTAGATCTCTGCTTTGTGGATGATGCCATGTATATCTCCTATCTGTTCTGCAGGTCGTTTCTAGCTGTTACTAGAAAAACTCCATCTAAATTGAACTGGTAACGCAGCCTCCCCGGTGTAACCAAATTCCAAATTCCATTTAAAATTATTTCTTCATTAATTAGATGCTTCAAACCACGTTAGTTAATGTCCCGACACGAGTTGATTATAATTATAGATGATATCTCTATTAAAATGTAATTTCGGCACACTTAATCGCGCATTTAATTAAGAGATTACCACCATGTAATATAATTTAACTGATTTAGTAATACTTACAACTCGTGATACTTAGATACGTTGTTTGGAGCGATCGAAAACTTAAGGGCTTTAATCGTATTTTCCTAAACTATTTATATTTTTCAAATGGAACCTCCCCATACCTGCCTAGCTCGAAATCCCCTGTTAACAACACATATTCTTGCAATTTTGCACTCAACCCCATTTTCAAATCCGCGAATTCAACACGTCGTTATAATTAATTTTTAGAAAACTTATTACACTATCCTCGTGTCTGTTTCAAATCAAACTAACATATCGACCAATCGTAGACCTAGTGACGCTTCACAAATCCCTCCTATCCTATTAGAGTCTCTTATTGACGCGTTTTCTCTGTCCCTTTCTACCCTAGTCTGAGTGGTACAAAATCGATATTCTTGACTATCTGCTGTCTAAACACACGTGGACTAGCGACGTGACTTTAAATAACCCCTGTTTAGTATTTCATGCTAAAACATTCAACCGTTTCAAATATACGTAGAAGCTGCATGTTTATCTACTCAAATTTATTAGAACTTGACATTTAAAAGTCTGCAGGTGTTCGATCCTAACAAAAGTTTTAAATACAATTCTCCGAGCTTCGTTTCATGGTATTTCAACCCTCCTGATATATTCGTTTGTTAGCAACGCGTCTTCCTTGGGTTTTTACAGGCTTTTATGCTTATTATATATCAATAATTGTTCAATTAACTCCAATTAAATTAATAAATGCATGGCATTGACTTCTACCTTTTAATTCTTTGCAAAGCTATTAAATTTTTAATTATTATTTGTACACTTTGATTAATACCCGTTACTTAGAAATTGAATTTATTAATATAAATTTCGCACGTAATTTCTGTTTGTTCCTTTATACAGGGTGTTTTGAAATTGTTTCTTTTGTATTTATTTTTAACTCTTTAAAACCACTATAATATATATATATATATATAATATATATATATATGTGTGTATATATATATATATATATATATATATATATATGTATATATATACTCTTAAGAAAAATATCTTCAAATAAATTATTATATGATAACCTAATACGATATAAGCTCTAAAACAATTTTTCGATAACAAATATTTTTGACCAGCTAGATGTGGTAAATACCCCTATAATCGTCAATATGAATACGGTAGTTAGGTTAACAGTAGACTTTGGCGCTCATGAATACTAGCGAAAGAACGCTTTATGATAAACCATTACAAAAGTCAGACACTTTTATACTTGAAATAAACAACCTTATATTTCTGCTAATGTTTGTTTTGTCAATTTAGGTAATCATCCGTGATTATATACTAAGTATAAAATAATAAGTCGTCATGTCAGTTTTGCAATCAGTAATCAAGTTTGTTTTTAAACACAGTCAATGAATTATTGTAGGTCTTGCGAAAGGAGTTGCGTGTAATCTGCGGAGAAGATACTTTATTTAAAAGAAATTATTGTGCAATTCATGACAGGTACGTTTTATAAATATAGTGTTAGTTTAAATTCAAAGTGGAATGAAACAATGATTATAAAGCAAATAAATCAAACAGGTCAAAAGATACGTTTTATTATCTTTCATGGGCATTGCAAATTAATTAAACCTGTTATAGCTTTCTGACAAAAGCAATTATTTCGCAAATTATCACCTTAGTATAGAAAATAATTTATTGTTTCTACACTAGTAGGAATGCGTCGGTTTGTGTGCGTGGCTTATTACGCGCACCGACGTCCTGTGAATTTTCAAACTACTTTTGATGTAGTTTATGTATTACCATGACTGCTATGTCATCTTCGACAGGGAAAAATGTTGCGCATTTCCTTTAAAAAACGTCCTCTTACTGCAAGGACATAAAGAACGGTAAAATTTTGTGTTCCTGATTTTATTCAGATTTTACCGAAGTGCGGGGTAATAGTACATTAAATGTAGTTTGAAATCATATTAATGTATAGTTGGGACCAAATAAACTAGGGTATGACTCATGCTTAAAAACCATATGAACTAAATAATTAATAACATACCTATGCCATAACTTCGTGCTTGGTGTTTTAGTTTTTAGCTGTGATTGTCAACTTGGCAATTGAAATTTTAATGTTAAGAAAGTTAGCAAAAGATGGTCTTGTATATTTATTTTAAATGTATTTTTATAATAAATTAATCTTCGATGCAATATCACAAGTATATTGGATGCATTATTAAATTCAATCCTAAATGGGCTTATGATTATAATATCTTTACTTTGTGTTATAACGCCATTAATTATTAATAATTGTTGGACGTCGTAACTAATAACTAAACAATGAGACTTCTTACATCAGGTTCGTGGATCCTAAGAATTGTGCAGGAACAAAACCAAATTAAATGAAGCACGAACTTGACACTAATTATCGTTTTTAATGAAAATTCAATATAGTAATACCAGATATGACCTTAAATTACACCACCGGCATCAGCCGTCACTACGATTAAAAATACTAAAGTGTAAAGTCTAGTACACAGATTTTACCAATTGAAACATACTGGTGTAGGTTTAATAGCTAAAACTACCCCAAGCGGAAGCGTTGCTGCGTCTGACCGCTTCAACGTCTACCCTTTAACTCCCTGAGTCGAGTACCTGCGACGTCACAGGTGCCCGTCCCCTCTTACCTACCACGCTACATTTCTATTTCTACAGGGTGATTATCGCAACTATGTATAACTAAGGGAGCTTGATATGTTACATCACCCCCCTTTTAAATTGAACTAATAGCAAATTGTGAAATTTAAAACTAAGCTAACATATCCTGGCGAACAATTGGTTTAAGGTTATATATATATATATATTCTTGTCCGGAGGTAAAATACTCCCTCATTCGGATCTCCGGGAGGGGGTACTTGGGGCTCGTTATCATAAGAATATAAAACAACAATTCGATTTAGTGATAGGGACTTGGAATGTTAGGTCATTACTTAGAGTAGATAAGTTAACGAATTTATTAGTCGAAATGAGAAAGGAAAAGCTGGACATTTTAGGTATTAGTGAGGTGAGATGGCCAGATAGTAATGACTTTTGGAAAGATAATTATAGAATAATTACAACTTCTTCAACTAATGGACAAGCAGGGGTAGGAATAGTGTTAGGTAAAAGATTAGGGCATAAAGTTAAAGAGTACTTACAATTTAGTGATAGAATAATTATGGTTAGATTGAGTACAAAACCCACAGACACTGTTTTAGTACAGGTTTACATGCCAACAACTCAGTACGAGGATGAGGAAGTAGAAAAGGTATACGAGGATATAAATAGTATAATGAGAAAAGTAAAAGGAGATGAGAATTTAATAGTTATGGGCGATTTTAATGCGTCAGTGGGAGAAGGTAGTGAGGGAAAAATGGTAGGAAAATTTGGGTATGGCAGACGAAATGATAGAGGAGAAAGATTAGTTGAGTTTTGCCAGGAACATAGATTAGTAACTGTAAACACCCTATTCGAACAACATGTTAGGAGAAGATATACCTGGAAAGCGCCAGGTGATAGGGCTAGATACCAAATAGATTATATTTTAGTTAAACAAAGATTTAGAAACCAAGTTAAAACTGTCGTAGTTATCCAGGGGCTGACATAGATAGCGATCATAACTTAGTTAAAATGAAGTGTAAACTAAAATTCAAAAAATTGAGAAAAGTTAAAAGAGAGGGATGGGATCTGGGATCTAGGTAAGCTTAATGATAGTAGGGTAAAAGAGGAATATAAACAAGTATTAGATAATAAGAGCAAAGAGATAGCTGTAGGAGGAATGTAGAAAATAGATGGAAAGAAATAAAACTGACTGTACATGATACAGCAACACAGACTATAGGTAAGAAAAAATAGAAGCGAGAAAACCCTGGGTAACAAAGGAGATATTAGATTTAATAGAGAATAGAAGAAAGCTTAAACCTTTCAGAGAAGTGGATAGTGAAAGTAAGCAAAATATAATACAGTTAGAAATAAGATAGTACATGAGTGTAGAAAAGCTAGAAATAAATGGATGGAGGAGAATTGTAAGGAATACAAGATGATTTGAGAGTAGGTAAGACAGACAGGGCTTACAGGGCAGTTAAAAGTTTTTGGGAAGATAGGAAAAATATAATGGTATTAGAGACGAGAATAATGAGCTTTTAATAAATAAAGTTGAGGTAGCAGATAGATGGAAAAGATATTTAGAAGATTTATATAAGGGAGACGATATAGATGAGTTAGAGAACGACCAAGAAGAGGATGTAGAAATAGGGTTCTCAATATTAAGAGAGGAATTTGATAGAGCTGTTCGGAATCTTAAACTAAATAAAGCGCCAGGGATAGACGATATTCCCGCAGAATTAATAAAATATGCTAGTCAGAAAACTTTAGATAGATTATATGAACTAATAAAAGTAATATATGACACAGGTGAGGTTCCAATAGATTTCGAAAAAAATATTATTATCCCAATCCCAAAAAGTCAAGAGCTGATAGGTGTGAGAATTTTAGAACAGTTAGTTTAACTTCTCATGCTTCCAAAATACTAACAACAATAATTAAAAATAGAGTAGAAGCTTTGACTGAGAATTATTTAGGCGAAGACCAATATGGTTTTCGTAAAGACAGAGGGACTAGAGAACCGATATTAATGATTAGGGTAATTATCGAAAAAAGGTTACAATAAAATAAAAAGACTCATTTTGCGTTTGTAGATTTAGAAAAAGCATTTGATAGGGTTAATTGAATTGTTATGTTCAGGGTTTTGCAAAAAATAGGAATCTCTCATAGGGATAGAAAATTATTTACAGTCTATATAAAACCAAAGCGTAGTAATTAGATTGGATGAAATAGAAAAGGAAGCTAAGATTAGAAATGGTGTTAGACAGGGTTGTATACTGTCTCCTTGATTTTTAATGTTTATATTGAGGAAGCTTTAAACTTAGCTAGAGAGAGAAAGAGATAGGTATTAGTGTACAGGGACAGAAAGTAGACATGTTACGTTTTGCAGATGATATAGCCATTATAGCAGAGTCTAGAAAAGAGTTAGGAGAGTTTTTAAATATTTTAGATGAGATACTACAGAGTAACTATAGTATGAGAATTAACTCAGTAAAGACAAAGATAATGACAGGTGAGTTACAGCCTAGTTCTAAACCAAAATTAAAAATAAGTAATAACGAGTTAGAGGAGGAAGATAAATTTTGCTATTTAGGTAGTATAATTACAAAGGATGGACGTAGCAGAAGGAATATAGTAGCTAGAATAGCTCAAGCTAGAAAAATGTTTTAAAAAGAAAACTTACTAATAGCTAATAGTATTAGTTTAGATAATAGAAAAGTTTCTTAAAGTCGTACGTATGGAGCGTTCTACTATATGGTAGTGAGACTTGGACAATTAAAGAAGTAGATAAGAAAAGATAGAAGCTTTTGAAACTTGGTGTTATAGAAGAATGTTAAAGATTAGTTGGACAGATAGAGTAACAAACGAGGAAGTTTATAGAAGGATAGGTGAGGAACCCTGTATGTGGAAACAATTGAAGGTCAGGAGAGATAGAATGATAGGGCACCAGTTAAGACATGAGGGACTATTTAGTAAAGTCTTAGATTATAGACTACCAAATAAAAATAGAGTCGGAAGGCCTAGACAAAGCTATATTAGTCAAATTATTAGAGATTTAGGTTGTGAAGGGTATGCAGACCTTTTTAGACTAGCTCAGAATAGAAAAGAATTTAGAGCTGCGTCAAACCGAATTTAAGTAAGTTCGAAAACAAAACAAAAAAAAAATAAAAAACAGGTAACTAAATGTCACCATGACATAACTCACAATTAGTTAGCGGTCTGGCATGTTGGTAGCGTTTCGTTGCTTAAGCCTTACCATAACATATAATTTAACACTTTTCCTTTTTGAAGCGGATAACCAGGTTATATTTCATTTCCTTATAAATGGTAATTATGTAACCATGTTAGAGTTCTTTAACAAACATCAGGTTGCTAATATCTATGTAGAGCCAGGTGGATAGGAAAAGATAGAAGGATATAGGAAGACCTAGACCAAACTATATTAGTCAAATTATTAGAAATTTAGGTTGTGAAGGGTATGTAGAGCTTTTTAGATTAGCACAGAATAGAAAAGAAGTTAGAGCTGCGTCAAACCGACCTTAAGTAAGGTCGAAAACAAAATGATGATGATGATGATGATATATATATATATATATATATATATATATATATATATATATATATATTCTGGACGCCAAGGTATTTTCCACTGACGTCATCCTTAAGTTCATATGAATAGTGACAACCGTAACGGGCTCTTTATATAATAAAAAGAATTTTGCAATATTTTTCAACTCGCTTGACGACTGAGGGTGAGTTCGCACAAGAACTGGATCCCCAACCGCAAATGTTGACAATTTATGTGTAAGATTATGACGGTGCTGACGCCTTTCAGCTTTTGACAGCAAACCGCTGAAGAGCAAGCATTACTACTTCCGCCATTTTATCTCCAGAAATTCTGGATCAGGAAAGTTAATGTTCGATATAAAAGAGTTTTGGGTACGCTTTTCCAAATGGAGAAAATCTGGTGAACGATCTGTCCCATCATGAATGGCACGATTCAACCACATCTGAACCCTATATAGTATGACAATCAAAACAAACAATTTCGCGATTAGCCCTCTCTGTAAGACTACCATTATCGGACAATATTGATCTTAGCTTCCCCTTCACAGGAATACATTTTTGAAACAATCGAGTGAGTATGGCTTTCATTGAAGCCTTCTTCAACGGAACAAACATCACTTATTTACTAAATAAATCGACCCAAACTAAAAGGTAGACAGACCCTCCCCGGGATCTAGGTAGAGTGGCCTTATAATGTCAAAACTCCAAATTTCATTAATATTTCGTGGCACAATGCTATGCTTGGCACCCCACGAATGAACCGCTATTTTAGCCTTTTAGCATAACTCGCAACCTGCAATAACCTGACGACATGTACGTCGCATTTTTGGCCAATAATAACTTAAATACAGCTATTTAAAGCATTTTTCAGATACGAAATGACCTTGCTCCTGGTGTTCCTGACGAATCAAATCCAACGATTGAAGCGCCGGCACACAAAGTTTAAATTGAGGATTTTGCACCAAACCCCTTTTGAATAACAAACCCTCATGTAACACAAACCACTTTTTTACCTTAGACTGCTCATCGGTCCACTGCAGTCCCAACACAACCTTACTGCAAAAGCCATCCGCCAACTGATCTACATAAAGACGTTTGACATTTTGCATAACCGCTTTATATAATTCGGTCTTACGCATAACAAATATAGAAACAACAGTGTCGTCAGGGTTTCTATTAACGCTCCTGCCTCCTTGACCGGGTAATGCGACAACGCATCAGTCAACGCATTTTCGGTACCCTTACAATAAACAATTTTGAATTGGTACTTTTGCAAAAAGAGTATCCAACGTGTTAAACGAGCAGATAACAGTCTACACAAAGTAATAACAGATAACGTTTTGTGATCGGTAACGATTAATTCCCTACCCAAACCATACACTCTCCATTTTCTTAAGGCGAAAACCACCGCAGCGGCTTTCTTCTCGATAACCGAATAATGAAGTTCTGCGCCCTTCATCATCCGACTTGCAAAAGCTATTATAAGTTTTTCATTATTTTTTCCTAATTGAAACAAAACAGCACCTAACGCATATCCAAACGCACCTGATTGTATATAGAACCCAGAATTAAAATTGGGATGCTTCAAAGGAGCAACACCCAAAAAGGCTTTCTTAACATCATCATACGCCTTACTTTCTTCGACCGCTCAGTTCCAAGACTAATTTTTTCTCAAAAGTTTATTTGAAGGTCAAACAATATCCGCATAACGGTCACAAATCTAGTGTCGTAATTTATTACGCCTAAAAATGCCTTCAACTGTTTAGGATTCCGCGGAACGGGAAACTTTTGGATTGCCAATACCCGGTCCAAGTCCATACGAACACTTTCTCCCGATATTATGTGCCCCAGGTAACTAACCTCAGAACGAGTGACACCTGCCCCCTTAAATTTCTCAAAAATCTCCTCCAGATGACTCCGATGAATCTCCGGCGACCTAGAAAAAATCAGCAAGTCATCGACGTGGGCGATTATAAAGTCCTCTACTTTACAACTCAAAATTTTCTGTAAACCCCTTATAAACTCAAACGGTAGCACGCCAAAAGCATAGGTTTTCCCATCATATAAAAATGCATTGTACTGCTGGTGCTCTTCCTTGATTGGTATTTGACAATACGAACTGGCCAAATTAACCGATAAAATTTGATTTTTCGAGAAATTATACACTAACTCCGACGCGTTAGGCGGTACAATATGATCTTGCGCTTTACGCTCATTCAAATATCTCGCGTCCAGACAGACCTTAATTGAGCTGTCCTTCTTTTTAACAACAACAATGGGGCTAATACACTCAGTTCGCCTCTGCGACACCACCACCCAGTCAACTATCTTTTTAATTTGCCGATCTACCTCTTCTCTATAAATAAATGGGATTGGGTAAGATTTCACGAAGAATGGATTATAATCGTGAAGAATTATTTCATGTTCACAGCAATTAATTATTTCGGGTTGATCCGAAAACACATTCTGATATTTGCTCAAAAAGTTCAAACAACATTATTTTATAATTTTCATCAAAGGTTTCCGCTTGAATTGCAATTTGCTTAATTTCCGCCTCAGAGTATTTTGACAAAACCCTATTTTGAAGCATCGGTTCTTCTTCCGGTACCTCACTAATTGACAAATGCGCCACTGAATTCAGTTCGCCAATAAAATTCTATTGAATATTACGATTACTGAAACGCCCTGTAGACAATTATTAGTAAAATTTAATGACAGTTTAGTGTCTCGTAACCAGTCACACCCTAAAATGATTGGACGAGCTAGACCCGGTACAACTAGTTATACGCTCTCAAACTCGTTATTTCCTATTTTAAAAATTAGGAAAACCTGTTTCTTAATCTTCGCTATTTTATTCCCTAACGCTCCTATGACAGTAACACATTTCGCCGGTATTTTAGGAATTTTAGAATTCCGTTGCAACAGTTGTGTTCAAAAAGCTTCACTGATTCCGGTCACCTGACTACCTAAATCGATCAAGCAACGAACACTTTTACTCTCGACCTCAACATTTAAAGTAGGTACAACCGGTACTGGTTTTACCTCAGCTTCATTCTCTTCTAAAATCTCTGACAAATCTTTATTAAAAATAGTTGAAATTTCTCTACTATTATTGTTATTTTTTGAGGAATTAACAATATAATTGTTATTTGAAGTTGGCCCAGTATCGGGCTGTTCAACAGTTCTTTGCTCAGTACGATTTTCGTATCGAACCGTTCTGCAATTTTCATTGTAGTTATTATTCTGACAAGAGTAAGAATTATTACTAGCGTCACCTGGAGGACGACCCTGCCCCCGGTTTCTTCACGAGTCCTGAACTCTTTCACTTTTAACCTCGCGGATTGGTGCATCATTTCGCATAGTTCAACCCTCCTTAAATGGTTGTCTATATCCTCCACTGACCTATAACCAGTTTTTATTATTCCACGCCTAATTTCCGACGGAAAATGATCAACGCACATGCTAATCACCTCATCCTCTCCTAAAGATTTAGACGAATATTTAGCCTCCTTAATTAGTCTCATAAAGTAATCAGCTTTTAAACCCCCTTCATACTCGCCAAATTTAATGTTAGCAAAGATTTCCCTTTCT
The DNA here is from genome assembly GCA_036346225.1 of Platerodrilus igneus. NCBI lineage: Eukaryota > Metazoa > Arthropoda > Insecta > Coleoptera > Lycidae > Platerodrilus > Platerodrilus igneus. The sequence continues at coordinate 2,825,995 of JARFIW010000090.1, forward strand.
TTTTCTACCCCCCAATATCATTTTAAGAATAGCTCTTTGAATTCTGAAAAACACTTATGTTGTTTAATTTCAGCTCAATCTAAGCTTGATCTCGCTTCATCGAGAAGGGTCGTTAATTTTTCTATAAATTCAACCGGATGGTTTTTACTATTCGGAGAAAAATGCAAATTTGGCCCGTTAAGGTCTTTCCACATTGCAATATAGCTTTTAGTTACCTCAGGGCCGTGAATCCTAACAATTGTGCAGGAACAAAACCAAATTAAATAAAGCACGAACTTGACACTAAGTATCGCTTTTAATGAAAATTCAATATAGTAATACAAGATATGACCTTAAATTACACCACCGGCATCAGCCGTCACTATGATTAAAAATACTAGTGTAAAGTCTAGTACAATGATTTTACCAATTGAAACATACTAGTGTAGGTTTAACAGCTAAAACTACCCCAAGTGGAAGCGTTGCCGCGTCTGATCGCTTCAACGTCTATCCTTCGACTCCCTGAGTCGAGTACCTGCGACGTCACAGGTGCCCGTCCCCTCTTACCTACCACGCTACATTTCTATTTCTACAGGGTGATTATCGCAACTATGTATAACTAAGGGAGCTTGATGTTACAACTTTTAGACGCTTTTGAGACAACGGAATTACTAACGTAATAAATACCACTTTCCAGAAGGAATTTCTGATGAGGTTATAAGTGGATATTAAGCCAATAATAGAAACATGGTTGTTTAGACTTTTTAATGTAACACGACACTTGTATAATTAATAAATTATACTATTACAGTATTTAATGGCTTTGATATAATTCTAAGAACAAATGTCGCTTCTTGTCACTTTACTTTTTATCAACAACGAAACCAAGGAAACTACAACTCTGCTCTTAGAACTTAACTACAGTACAGATCTAGGGAGTATATATAACTAACCATACTGCAGTTTTAACAATTTCAACGTTCAAGTCAGACTATTTACACTGTATAAATGAGAAATGTTTAGATTTTTAGATAAAAATTGTCAATGAGGATTGTCATTTTCTAAACTAGGTCTTTAACCTACGAAATGTAGTGACCTCTTGTGCATAGTGGTTACTGGCCAGGTCCAGATACTTTAAACTAAATCCTTGGTTACATTAAATATGAACAATTCAAATGTACAAAATGAAATGGACCTTGGCAGCTGCTGCAACAATAATAAACAAAAATTTATTTGCTAAATATTTGTCTAACATACGCTTTCAGTAAACATTCCAAGTCCCTATCACTAAATCAAACCGTTGTTTTAAATTCTTACAATGATCCCCAAGAACCCCCTCCCGGAGATCCGAATGAGGGGGTATTTTACCTCTGAACAATAATTTTACTTGTGGGCTCTCTATCATACATAGTTCGTGTTTTAGGTCACGCATACCTGGGAAATATTATGGTAGGTTCCCTTATTCTTCCATAACGCAGTTTTTAAAGATTTTAGCAAAAAGCCGTATCTGTCACGGCCAACCCCCAACAACACTGTAAATTATTGAGGATCGCCTGAGACCAACCGACTCTCCTCCAATATCTTTAGCCAGCAAGACTGCTGCCTTTGTTGCGCCTTTTAATCGCCTTTTACGATAAGCAGGCTTACTGTAGTAGTACTCTTTGTACCCTACTATAGGGACATACATATTATAAGCAATTTTTTTTGCAATAGAGCGATTAATAAAAATTTAATCAAGCAGAAGTAATTTATTTGTTGGTTTTGCTTGTGTGTTATCAAAGCCGTCTTTATCAAGAACGGTTAGAAGGTTTCTTGACACCATATATTTTCCATTTTTCCAAATCACTACTCTTTCCAGTAAAAATAATTATATATGCCACTTTAGCTGTCAGACTGATATTTTCAACCATTTGTAAATAAAAAATAAACTTTGTATATGGACAAATAATAGATAATAAAACAACGGAACTTGAATTGAAGTATTTCGTAGGCTATTTTTAAATTTTAAAACTTGTATTTACATACAAAAAAGAATCTGAATGACAGCATGTCTAAAAACCATTTAAATAACATCTAAAAGATTACATAAAAAATATAATAGTTCGCTTTCGTTAAGTAATACGGAATTCTTTAAATTTGAGAAACCGTAACACCTTTTTAACATTTGTAGCAAAACCACTACGATAATCTTATTTTATTAATAAATAGAACGAAACGTCAACTTAAATAATAAAATCAAACAATTTCCTATGTAATTAAGATGCAAATAAATAAATAAAGTGTCTCCTAAAATGAATGATGCAATTACTCGCCAAAACATGCTAGCATATTGCATCGGATAAAACTAAATAGGAGCGAACTGCAGCATGAAAACCTAATAGTGTATAATGAAAATAAAAATTATAATTATGATTAACGAGATTTACGTAGCTGTAACTTGTCCCTAACAATTTCTAACAGTTTTTTGAAATGTTTATAACAATATTTCATTTTAATAGTTTTTGTATTGATAAATTCCACCAATAAGATTAGAGTTATTCCCTTTAAGAAACAATTTTTAGGTTACGTGCATTTTTGATCTAAGGGCGAATTGTTTTTCTATCTTACATTGTTCATACTCAAAAGTCGTCAAATTCATTATGGCAGTTTTTGGTTGCAATGATATCATGGCTACTTTATGTTCTAAACTGGTACAGTTTTATGAATAATTTGTTTTGATTAATAATGCATAGTATTGCCGTATATGACCTCATTGTCTGGGAACGAAGAATTGTCACACGCTAAATTATGCTAATCCAGAAAATATAAATCTCCTTCGTTGCTTCAAGTTAAGTAAGATATTTTCACAAATGCTAACTAGTAAAAAATTGAGAAAAGTAATTTTAATTTGCAGTTTAAATTTATTTGTCCAAATTACCATAGAAACAGATAGCGTGCAAACATAAGCAGACACAGTTAACCTTTGAATAATAAGGTATCGAGCTGATTAATGTGATTAGTTAATGAGGTTTGGAATAATACTCTACAAGGTTGGTTACTTATAGTTTCACAAACAATTAATTTCCATAGACAACTTTGTTGGAAAAACTCATGTTAATTAAGAACATCATAGGGCGGGAGCGAGGGAAGGAAAAGCATGGTAATTGAGGGAGGGAGAGAGAAGGAGTGGGAGGGAGTGTAAAGCGTGAAGGAGAGGGCAGGGAGGGTAAGGTAGAGGGGTGGGTGGTAGGAGTGGGATGGAGAGGGGTTAGGGCGGTAGAGGGATGGAGATGAAGAGAGACCGGGAGAGGGAAGGTGAGGAATGGACAGGGTTGTAGATGGAGGGGAAGAGAAGGGAGACGGGAATATAGGGAGAGTGAGAGGAGGAAGAGACAGGGGAAGCTGCTCAAAAAGGTTTTTGTGAACAAATTGGTTAAATATTGTACTTATATGGGAGTTAAGAAATCTTTACAGTACACTTCTAACTCTAAAAGTCACCACAGTTAAAACGGCGGTAAAGGTACTTTTTACTTCTCTACTTCCTTAATTCTAACTATCTAGTCTTGGTTTATATAATATTGTCCCTCTTCTATTTTTTGAAGATACTGTTACCGTATATCGTATCTACATGACGACGACTACTTCCAGGGAAATTCATGTTTCTGTCTATGCGAAGTATAATTACTAATTCTGGGTTTGGAAAATTGTGGTTTCTAATATTTTACGCTATTATTCTGACAAGATGCGTTTTCTCTATTTCTTACTTAACCTTTTTCAATGATATTATGGTATCTGCATTGAAATGCTTTTTGGATTCGTAACGTTTTCCCTCAGCTACAAAAACTTGGTCCCAAATTTACAACAAAAAAAAAATAAAAACAGCAGAAACATAAATTCGCTAGAGGATTTAGGCTGTTCAAAAAAAAAAAAATGTTTGTGATGAAGCCACTTTAACCTAAGTTACAAAAAGAAAAACTTACATATAATACGATTGCTTTTCTTGCACATTAACTGTGGAATGCATCATCGCAGCTCAACCCTAAAGTATCTCGTTCAGTAACACTGTTCACTAATATTGTCTGGTAGGATGCATTTCTAGGTAGGTAGTTTATTGACGTGTCACTACTACGCAGTGAAATTCTTCTGAAGCTGGTAGTAATTGATGTTGCTCACGAAGTTGTTGGCTCATTCCACGCTCGTGACGTGTTAGGAGTTGGTTGTTGTTGAAAATCGTAAGATGGGAATCTGAGATTGTGGAAGGTAAGACATAATCTTCGATGGTGTTTGGTGTACTACTATTACTATTGGTAACTTCTGATGTAACATATGATTAGACGAGAGGAAGTGTTTGTGAGGAAGGAGGTTTTTTAAACGTTATTCGATGTGATTTGTTTGTATTGGAAGGAATATCACTTGAAGATAGTGATATTAGTTGACGGCAGAGAATGATGTAAAAAATGAATTGTAATTAGTATTAGAATAAAGGATAGAGCCAGGAAGAGGGCATATAAGATAACTGATGAATCTGCTGTTTTCTGTGCTGTCCATTTAGGATTCAAACGCTCCTCTATAGAGCTAAATTTAAATAGTGGTTGATCTAGACTGGAAATGTTCAGCTCCCTGAATTTGATCCAGTCTGCTGGTAGTATATTGGTTATGGTTATCATCATATAGTGATCTAAGCAGGCAGTGCCCGTAGAAAGGATCGTTGTACGTTCTTCAATTATTTTATAATTACACGCTTGACATTCACCCAGAACTAATCACATATTCTCCTCAACTTTAATAACAATAGTAATCATTTAAATAACGTGAACTCCTATGAACTCTGGTAGGCGGCTTCGTTGAAGATACGCCTTCATCTCTAGAACCGAAATTTACGGATGGAAAACCTACAAATAGGGCTCGCATTAGGTTTTTCTACTACACGTTCCGTTTACATTTCGGAAACGTCACAAATATAAGCTGTGCTGCTGTTTAATAAAACCTTTATTTAGGTTTAATTTTCATCAATTTATTCAACAACTTGCCTGATGGAAAACTTAGAAAAATGTCAGAGACCTAGTCATTTTGAAGTTGATCTTAATTCGTGTTCTGCGTCTGATTACTGGATGTATTGGAAACAAACTGTCTTGCTGCTCAGACTGGAGAAATTACTGAAGGATTTAAATTACAGATGATGGTAAATCATGTGTCTCCCAATATTTTTAAAATGATAAATGATTGCAAAACCTTGCCTGAAACTCTGAAGAGCTTTGATGCAATTTCTATAAAGTCTAAGAATACAGTTCGTGCAAGAGATATTCTGGCCACTCGTCGTCAACTAACTGGTGAGTTGGCAAGTCAGTAAATACATATTCTTAAACCACTAGCAAAAGAATATGATTCCAAAGCAGTCTAAGAACTAGAAAATAAAAATCATTATACAAGAGATGCTTTCATTGCTGGGTTGTCATCTCCAGAAATTAGAGAAAATCTGACACTTCCTTTAGAGAGTGTTCTGTTTCAGTCTCTAACTACGTTAATGCCCCTCCCGTCTTTGTGAATTCTTTAGAAACTGGCTTAAGAGCTCATCACAGTAGCGGCCATCTTGAAATTTCTAAAGATTCAAATTTCTTTCCTATTAGGCACCCAAATTAAAAACGGTTTTAATAAAAGTTACTTATTAAATAATTGTCTATGTGGGAGTCATTTAGGTTTTTTTAACTAAAAAAAATTTTTTTTGCTGATAATAGAGCGATTTAAACAAAACCAGTAACTTTCCCAAATGTGTGAATAATTTTTATGAATTTTCATCAAAATTGCACACTTTAATTCACTTTATTTATCGAATAAATCAAATATTAGTATTTTTTAGAAAAATGTACCTGCATTGTGCTGCCGTGGAAAAATTCAGAACTTCCATGTCTCACACTATTGTAAAACAAAAATGGTTTGAATACATGCTATACAAAACAAACATACAGGAAACGCTATACTATTGAGGCCAAGCTATCATTTTGTTTTCGACTATAGTCGTAATTGCTCGCAAATCTATTTATAACTTTCATTATGAATATTATTTAGGCCTCGAATTTATTGAAATGAGTTGTTCTTCATAACCTTGGATTTATATAAATTTTTGTTGGGCTTCCTATTTAGTAAGTAATTGGTATTCTCCCAGTTTTGAGGTAAATAATAATGAAAGACTGCATTGCAATAGTGTTCTACATTTTTTAAAAATAATATACTATATAGTTGATGAAAAACTGACTTGTAATATGGTGAAAGAATGGGTGTAGTGTAGTGTAAAAATAATAAACACAGAAATGTTTCATTTGTATGTTTTGGGATAAATTTAAAAACAGCCGTCTCACGCAAGTAATGCCGTGGCTGCAATGATAAGTTAGGTTACTGTTAGAAATAGATATTATTATTAAAAAACACAAATCACTTAACACGCATATCAGAATAGTTGTTCTAAAACTATTGCATACTGTTCTGATATACGTGTTAAGTGATTTGTGTTTTTAATAATAATATCTATTTCTAACAGTAACCTAATCTGTCATTGCAGCCACGGCGTTACTGGCGTGAGACGGTCGTAATATGACAAGCTGAATGCAAAACGTAAATAAATAAAAGCAAAACAAACTTTTGACTACTTAAAAATGCAAGACATGCATTTTTATTCTACTAGAGGAATGTTTACTGTGTCCGATTCAGTACACTTTGTGTATTATTTCGTCGTTAGAAAATGATAAAGGAAACGAAGCTGTGATAAGAAAATAAACCAAACCAATATTTGTCGCTTTTCACAAACTGTAATCAAAGCCACTTGACACTTTACCTAATCATTTTTTATTAGAGATACGTTTAAACCATTATTCTGTTTGTCCATTTATTGGCTAATTAATTAATATAACAGCTTTGTCAATTGCATATTAGAAATTGTAAAATAATTGTGCGATGCCATTGTAGGAATGTTAAATCTTGTGATTTCTCGTTCCTTAATAATTTTTTTTACAATAGCTATTGGAATTTCAAAGGTTTTCACTGGTTATAAATGTTAGAGAATATGTATAATTAAAATATGTGAGGTTTATAACTGGACTAATAAGTTCCACAACACTGCCACCTATATCTGCTCCCTGGCACTTCATAAATCAAATAGGCGTAATATTATACTTCATATCCTTTTCTACTGTATATCTGCATCTCGACATTTCGTCTCGCCCTATGCTACCTAACCCCAACCCGCGCTTTTACAGCAGATGGCAGGTAACCTGCTGTGATGAGCTCTTAATCGTATTGTCAGATAATAAGAGAAAAGAGAAAAATGTTGTAGCTGCATGTCCTAAATCGTTTGGGCAGCAAAGCTACTTTTGTGGAAAACCAAGATATACCAGACTGGAGTGTCCGGTTTTGAATGCTACATGTACAATCTATTTTATCGCGGGTATTTTGCTAAAGTCCGCAATAGTAAAACTGATAGAAACGCTACTTCTATTGTTGTCAGTAGTAGTCTTGCTGTTGCTCCAATTTCTGGGCTAAACAAAGCTATGGTTAATATTAAGGTAAATAATCTTCCAATAAAAGTGTTTATTGATACGGGAAGCATATCAAGTTTTATTGACTTGGCCCTATCCAATCGCTGTCGAATAAAGGTAATGTCTTTTAAAGAAATTATTAAAAAGAGGTCACTAGCAGTAGCTAAGCAAATCGAAGGAAGTTGTGCTCCTATATTAGGGATACAGGTACATATACACGTTGATGTCAAGTTATTAATCATGAAAAATCTTTGTGCTGATGTTATAATTGGTCATGATATCCTTCGTAAACATAATACTCTTAAAGTTGCATTGGCGAGTCTTATATTCCGCTGAAAATGTGCGGTGTAGATCAACCTAAAGTCCCTACAGCTAATTCTTTTAGGCTCCTTAATTCTGAATGATAGCCAAAAGCCATAAAATCCCGTACATATTCAAAAGAATTTATCACATCCGAAGTAAACAAACTTTTCGTTGGGAATATAATTGAGAAAAGCAACTCACCCTGGAGGTCTCAAACAATAGTCACCAAAAGTAGAAATTACAAGAAGATTTTCTATCTTCGAATAAAAGAAACATACCCGCAATTTATGCAAAAACAAAATACCACGGGCAAAACTTCGAGTTCAAAGTTGTCCTTCTGGCCTAACTATAAAAATTTAGATCCGTTTACTTTGTTAAAACTGCGTAGGTCGGGCCTGATCCGAAGTTTTTAGGACGATCTGCAGCAAGAGCCGAATAAAAGAAACATACCCGCTGTTAATCAAAATGTTAATTTGCATTTACAATCACACAAAGGAAATGATAATTTAAAGGAATATATCACCTACCTTTCACTGGTTGTAGTGGTTGATTGTACTTGCACTGCTATCAGATAATTATGGACTGTATGTATAATGTTCACTAATTGTTGCTAATTACTGATGCTCGATGCACCGAACTAAATCACGAACCAAAGCCAAGCGAGAACGAAGTTGAATAGTCGTCCACTCGTACATTACCAACCCTTTTATGTCGTTGCACTAAAGGTAGGGATAATGGAGGGTTTCTAGGTGGGAATAGTTTAAGGACTTAAATTAATTGTGATTGGCATACTACACTACAACCAAAATACTTATAAAGCCTTAACATACCGCCCACCAAAATAAGTATTAGGAACTTATTTTCTAAGTGTGTCTAAACGAGCAAAAAAAAAAAAATATATATATATATAACCGTAAATTTAAAAGTTAACTTACCCTAATATACTAACTATAATACTAAGTTGCCTCTGGAATGGGGAGAGGGCACAATTTTACCACGGGCCTTTTAAATAGTCCCTGGGATGTTGCCACGGTAGCCACACGACAAACATTGTCCTTTCCATAATGCAACGTATGTATACGTCCCATTTTCCACTGTAATGGAGACACTTGAGTATCTTTAATCAACACCAACGTTCCCACCATTAACGAATAATTAGCAGAAAACCATTTGGTTTTCTGTTGAAGTGTGTAGGTACTCCAAATGCCACCGTTTCCAAAATGATTGCTGAATACGTTGAACCAGTTGCCAACGATTTAAAGAAGATAGTTTCAGATCTAAGACATTAGGGTCGGGAATGACAGACACTGGTTCTACGTTCAGAAAATGACCAGGACTTAAGAATGAAAAATCAGTGGGATCGTTACTCATTGGACATAAAGGTCTGGAGTTTAATATGGCTTCAATTTGAGCAAGAATGGTGTTAAATTCTTCGTACGAGAGAATTTGTTCGCCTACCACCTTCTTGAGATGGGACTTTACAGATTTTATCCCAGCTTCCCACATTCCCCAAAGTGAGGAGCCGACGGAGGATTAAAACAAAGTGAATACCTTCCGTTTCAGATGACTGCTTCATATATTCGATTAGTTCCCGAGATGCTCCGATAAAATTTGTTCCACAGTCACTATGAATTTGCAAGCATTTACCTCTGCGTGCTACAAACCGCCGTAAAGCTGCAATAAAGGCTTCTTTAGATAGGTTTGATGCCAACTCCAGATGTATCGCTTTTGTACTAAGACAAACAAATAAACAAACATAGGCTTTCAATGATTTGGCACCTCTAATACGATTCATGGTGATAGAAAAGGGTCCACCGTAGTCTACCCCAGTATGTAGAAACGCTTTACCGGCAGTAAGTCTAGCGGGGGCAAGTCGCCCATAGGAGGGCATAGCGAAATAGGTTTTGACGAAAACATCGAATACAAGAGTTTAGGCACTGTTGAATAGCCCTTTTGCAGACAGAATCCAAAAATTTTGTACTAACAAAAATGAGTAGTTCTAAGTCCAGGGTGTAAATATTTCGTATGGCAATCTCGAATAATGAGCTCTGTCACCCGGTGTGACCGAGGAAGTAGCAATGGAAATTTTGTATCATAAGATACGTCTGCATTTCGCAACCGGCCGCCCACCCTTAACAACCCATCACTGTCAAGGAAAGGACTGAGAGGTCGAAGTTGTTTATTACTAAGTTTTCCTTTCGAATGATATCAATGTCCTGACTGAAAACTTGTTCTTGAACCCGTTTTATTAATAAATGAAGTGCATACTGTTCGGGGAGACCAATAATTGTTCTAAGTTTCGAATATCCAAATTTGCACGAACTTTCAAGTTACGAATGAACTGACAAATATATACCAGAATCCTGCATATTTTTCGCAAATCTGAAAATTGATTTACCATCGAGTCTACGAAATGATCTGCAACGTGTATATTAAGGGATAAAGTTCTTTTTCAATGTGCATCTGAGTGTGATCTGTAAGAGTTGGTTCCATATGAGCAGGCCAATTCTCTTTAGGTAATAGTAACCATGGTGGAGCCGTCCACCACAAAGGATGATTAACAAGCTCAGCAGCTAATAATCCTCTTGATGCACAATCAGCAGGATTATCCTGTGATTTAATATGATGCCACGATGATGGAGCCACTCGTTCTTGGATATGCGAGACACGATTGCTAATAAAGGTCTTCCAATTATACGACGAAGATCGAATCCATGCTAATGCTACTGTGGAATCTGACCACGCAAATGTATCGTCCAATACTAAATTATCTCTATACGTATTTTGCACATACTCGACCAAGTTCGACAACAACACTGCACCACACAATTCTAATCGAGGTAATGATATACGATTGGTTGGTGCGACCTTAGATTTGGCACAGACCAATGATACTTGGATGTTCCCTTTCTCATCGACACAGCGGAGATAAACTGCTGCTGCATATCCAGCTTCCGATGCATCACAAAATGCATGAATTTGTACAGTTTGATGGTTATCGCAAAGAATCCGTCGAGGAATTTCAATTTTCAATAACTCGGGTAATTGTTGAAGATACAGATTCCATTTTAAAACAATTTGTTGGGGAGGAAGTTCATCCCAGCCAATTCCTAATATCCATACAGATTGAATCAAATGTTTTGCGAAGAAGACCAATGGTGATAATAACCCCAGAGGGTCAAAGATCCTTGCAATTTCCGAAACCATATTCCTTTTGGTACAAGGCCGATCAACGATATTAAGATTGTAAACAACACATCACTCAATGGTTGCCATTGCAGTCCTAAAATTTTTGAGAAGTATTGTTTACCTCTTCAAACAAAATGCTTGCTGATACCGAACGGAATCAGGTAAATGGCCAATGACACTTGGCACGTTGCTATTCCACTTTCGCAACATAAAACCACCTGATTGGCAAATTTGGTTTAATTCATACACGAGTCGTTTGCCATCCTCTATCGAATCACACCCTGTAATCAAATCATCCACGTACGTATCCGATGCTAAAATCTTGGAAGCAATAGGAAAACGTAACGATTGACTTTTGCAAGTTCTTGAATTACACGCATGGCTAAAAATGGTGATGATGTGATGCCGTATGTAACAGTGTTTAGCTGATAATCGATAACAGACTCGAGAACTTAAATCTCCAAACTATACGTTGATAGTCTCGATGGCTAGTAGAAATAAGAATCTGTCTATACATTTGCTTAATGTCCGCAGTTAAAACTACAGAATGTAAACGAAAGTGTAATAACAACTCCATGATATCTTTTTGAAGAGGGGGGCCTGCGAGTAAATGATCATTTAAAGACCCTCCACTTTGAGCGCTGGCTGAAGCATCAAATACGACACGAAGTTTTGTAGTTGTACTGTCTGGTTTGAACACGGCGTGATGTGGTATGTAATATACCGGCGATAATGTAGACGATCGAGTTGAATCCGATACAATACGAGACATGTGACCACTATCGATATAATTCTGCATAAATTCTCTGTACGAATTATACAGTTGAGGATTTATTTCAAACGGCGTTCTAGTGAAAGAAATCTTCGAAGTGCTATTTCCCGAGAGCCAGCAAATAGCGGTTCAGGACCATTGAAAGGTAACAAAACAATAAAACGACCGGTGTCATCCTGCTTGTGAGTGTCCACAAAATGCCTTTCACAAATTTCCGCATGAGGAGATAATTTGTTAGAATCTGGAATATTTTCCAGTTCCCAAAATCGAGTAATGTTAGCATCTTCTACAAGTGCAGCTAATGATATACGAGATGTAACAGAAGAAAGAACCTTCCTGTTAATATCCACCCAAAGGTAGTGTGAATTGCCACGGGTTCTTCTAGTGACCCAATGCGAGTTGCGTTTAATAAAACACGCGCGAACAAATCTGCACCTAACAATAAATCGATATGGCTAGGTTTGTCGAAGTCCGAATCTGCTAAATCTAATCCAACTATGTGAGGCCAACTATTTGGTGAGATCCTTGATGAAGGAAGGGTTCCACAAATGTCTGGTAAAACAAAACAATCAATACTGTACTCTGGAACAGTTTTACCTTGAGGACTAATTTTACACGATACTTGTCCATACGCATGAGAAGCAGATAGACCTAAGCCTTCAACCTTCATTGAAATATTCGATTTTCTTAAACCTAAGCGTCGACAACACTTATCAGTCATGAAATTTTCCATTGATGCACTATCTACAAGTGCTCTTACTGTCTGAACTTTACCAAACCCATCTGTAATTGAAATTCTTGCGGTGCCTAATAACGTCATTGTGTTGGACGATCTAGATGATAACAACGTACTTGTAGTAGTGTTGCAGGTGGGTTCGGGAAGTTGATCTGTTGCCTGAGTGATTGCAGGTTTCTGTGCAACTGTAGGGTTTTCAAAGTGCAATAAAGTATGATGACCCTTGCACACTTTTTACAAACAAGTTTGGAAGAGCAGCGTGTAACCATATGAGAGTTGCGAAGACAATTAATGCATAAGTGTTTGTCTTTAACAAAGTTATAACGGTCTTGTGGCGATTTATTCAGAAACATTTCACATTGGTATAAGTTATGAGTACCACTGCAAAGACTGCATTTCTGAGCGAATGAAGTTGTTACGAATGACTTTCGAACTTGGGGTTTTGAATATTCAAAGGAACGTTTAGAAGGTACACTAGATGATATGGTTTGTTTAATGGACGTATTAAATTTGGACGGTGTATCGGAAACAACCATATTGCTAATTTCTAATGCCTTGCAATGTTTTTCTAGAAATAATTTTAATTGATCATAAGATGGAATGTCTGATGTATTTTCTAACTCAAATGTTTTCAAAAGATTTGTATCTACCTTTTTTGATAACAAATTAAACAATACGAAGTCGAGCAAATCAATCTTAGTTTGACGTAAGCTTGATATATTTTCCGTAAAGCAATTAAGCAATTCTCTTAAATCTGTATGTGAATTAAATTTTGCTTTTGGTGACGATTCTAAAGCATTCCAATGCGTGTTTGCAATTAAACGTTTTGAATTAAACCTTTCCACAATAATTGAATAAGCTAGCATATAATTATTATTCGAAATTTGCAAATGTCTAATGAGTTCTCTAGACTTAAAATCCAACGCATCAATTAAAAAATAGAACTTTTCGATCGGTAGCAATTGATTATTTTCATGAACTAAATTATTAAAAATTGAATAAACTCTTGAAATGTTCTATTTTTCCAGAAAATTTTTCATTTCTATCCGAGGGAGACGAATATTAGTACATGAGCCGATGCTAGTAATATTTTCAGTCAAGCATTTTTCAGCAGTGGATATATTATCAAACTGAGCTTTAATAATTTTAATGTTTAACAAAGACCTATCTATTTCAATTCTTAGTGTTGTAATTGCATTTAATAATTCAGAGTTGTCCTCATCCAATATGCACGTTTTATAAGCAGTATCTACATCGTTTTTGATATCAAAGGCGCTTTCAGCCATAATATTAACAGAAATACAATTGCCTTTAATATGCTCCAATTTATCTATCGCACCAGATATATCAGATAATCTATCGAGTGCGGCCTTTAAATCCACTATCAACCTATCCGATGAAATATGTGCCATCCTAACGAACAAGGTTACTAATATCGATTTTATATTGATTTCAGCTACAAAATGAAGGGTTTGTTCACCTAATAATAGGATATACCAAGGGTAATGTTGAACTACCTGTTAAAGAATTTTTACTACAACGTGCCTAACGGGAGCTTGCAAGTTTCAATATGACAAAGAGCAAAGGGTTTTATTCTACCCGGTTTTACGAATACCTGAATTCTCTAGCGAACTTGAATTACAAGTTTAAAATAACTGTATTGCTTAAACACTTTTCTGACTACAAATTCTTACGTTAACTATCCCTAAAATTTACAAAGATTTGTCATTTTAAGGCTTTATAAGATTCTGTATCAGTACAAAATTTCAAATTTAATGCGAGATTGCATCTACTATAAGTTAGTTTACACAATTGACTATGAAACTGGTGGTATGACTACACTTTTCTTCTAAATGCGGTCAACCCTAATTTAAGCGAAGAGCAATTAACAATGTAGTTAAATTGAATGCCAAAATGCCAATAATAAACCAATTAATAAGCAAAATATTTGCTCAAAGGACCAAAAATGTTAATCAAAATGTTAATTTGCATTTACAATCACACAAAGGAAATGATAATTTAAAGGAATATATCACCTACCTTTCACTGGTTGTAGTGGTTGATTGTACTTGCACTGCTATCAGATAATTATGGACTGTATGTATAATGTTCACTAATTGTTGCTAATTACTGATGCTCGATGCACCGAACTAAATCACGAACCAAAGCCAAGCGAGAACGAAGTTGAATAGTCGTCCACTCGTACATTACCAACCCTTTTATGTCGTTGCACTAAAGGTAGGGATAATGGAGGGTTTCTAGGTGGGAATAGTTTAAGGACTTAAATTAATTGTGATTGGCATACTACACTACAACCAAAATACTTATAAAGCCTTAACACCCGCAATTCAGGCAAACATACCAGGCAAAACTTCGAGTTAAACGTTGTCGATTTTGTCTCACTATAAAAATTCATAATAGTTTTTTTTTTTAAACTGCGTAAGTCGGACCCGATCCAAACTCTTAAAGACGATCCGTAGCAAGTCCCGAATAAAAGAAACATCTTCGCAATTCAATCAAAAATAGAATACCACAGGCAAAACTTCGAGTTTAAAGTTGTCGATTTTGACCTTTGTATCAGGTCCGACCTACGCAGTTGTAAAAAAGTAAACGGGACTGAATTTTTATAGTTAGGCTAGAATCGACAACTTTAAACTCGAAGTTTTGTCCATAGTATTCGGTTTTTGTCTGCATTGCGGGTATGTTTCTTTTATTCGGGGCTTGCTGCGGATAGTCCTAAAGAGTTTGAATCTGGCCCCACCTACGCAGTTTTAAAAAAATTAACGGTTCTGAATTTTTATAGCTAACCCTGAATCGAGAACTTTAAACTCGAAGTTTTGCCCGTGGTATTCTATTTTTGATTGAATTGCGGGTATGTTTCTTTTATTCCGGACTTGCTGGGGATTGTCCTAAAGAGTTTGGATCGGGCCCGACACACGCAGTTTTAAAAAATAAAGAATTTGAATATTTATAGTTAGGCCAGAATCGACAACTTTATACTCCAAGTTTTGGCCGTGGTATTTTTTTTTTATTGAATTGTGGGTGTGTTTCTTTTATTCGGGGCTTGCTACGGATCGTCTTAAAGAGTTTAGATCGGGTTCGATCAACGTAGTTTTAAAGAAAAAACCGTTTTAAATTTTTATAGTTAGAACAGAGTCGACAACATTAAACTCGATGATTTGCTCGTGGAATTCTGTTTTTGCCTGAATTGCGGGTATGTTTCTTTTATTCAGGGCTTGCTTTGTATTGTGCTAAAGAGTTTGAATCGCAACAGATCTGCGCAGTTTAAAAAATGAATTTGTATAGTTAAATCTGAATCAACAACTTTAAACTCGAAGTTTTGCTCGTGGTATTCTGTTTTTAATTGAATTGAGGGTTTGTTTCTTTTATTCGGGGCTTGCAACAGATCGTCCTAAAGAGTTTGCATCGGTCCGACCTACGCAGTTTTAATGAAAAACGGTTATGAATTTTTATATTTAGATCTGAATCGACAACGTTAAACTCAAAGGTTTGCTAGTGGTATTCTGTTTTGCCTGAATTGCGGGTATGTTTCTTTTATTCAGGGCTTGTTGCGAATCGTCCTAAAGAGTTTGGATCGGAGTCAGCCTACGCAGTTTTAAAAAATAAACGGTTCTGAATTTTTATAGTTAGGTCAGAATGGACAACCTTGAACTCAAAGTTTTGCCCGTGGTATTCTGTTTTTGATTGAATTACGGGTATGTTTCTTTTATTCGGGGCTTGCTGCGGATAGTCCTAAAGAGTTTGAATCTGGCCCCACCTACGCAGTTTTAAAAAAATTAACGGTTCTGAATTTTTATAGCTAACCCTGAATCGAGAACTTTAAACTCGAAGTTTTGCCCGTGGTATTCTATTTTTGATTGAATTGCGGGTATGTTTCTTTTATTCCGGACTTGCTGGGGATTGTCCTAAAGAGTTTGGATCGGGCCCGACACACGCAGTTTTAAAAAATAAAGAATTTGAATATTTATAGTTAGGCCAGAATCGACAACTTTATACTCCTTTTTTTGGGCGTGTTATTTTTTTTTATTGAATTGTGGGTTTGTTTCTTTTATTCGGGGCTTGCTACGGATCGTCTTAAAGAGTTTAGATCGGGTTCGATCAACGTAGTTTTAAAGAAAAACCGTTTTAAATTTTTATAGTTAGAACAGAGTCGACAACATTAAACTCGATGATTTGCTCGTGGAATTCTGTTTTGCCTGAATTGCGGGTATGTTTCTTTTATTCAGGGCTTGCTTTGTATTGTGCTAAAGAGTTTGAATCGCAACAGATCTGCGCAGTTTAAAAAATGAATTTGTATAGTTAAATCTGAATCAACAACTTTAAACTCGAAGTTTTGCTCGTGGTATTCTGTTTTTAATTGAATTGAAGGTTTGTTTCTTTTATTCGGGGCTTGCAACAGATCGTCCTAAAGAGTTTGCATCGGTCCGACCTACGCAGTTTTAATGAAAAACGGTTATGAATTTTTATATTTAGATCTGAATCGACAACGTTAAACTCAAAGGTTTGCTAGTGGTATTCTGTTTTTGCCTGAATTGCGGGTATGTTTCTTTTATTCAGGGCTTGTTGCGAATCGTCCTAAAGAGTTTGGATCGGAGTCAGCCTACGCAGTTTTAAAAAAATAAACGGTTCTGAATTTTTATAGTTAGGTCAGAATGGACAACCTTGAACTCAAAGTTTTGCCCGTGGTATTCTGTTTTTGATTGAATTACGGGTATGTTTCTTTTATTCAGTGCTAGCTACGGATCTTGCTTTGTATCGTCCTAAAGAGTTTGGATCGGATTAGACTTGCGCAGTTTAATAAAAAACGATTTTGCGTTTTTATAGTTAAATCTGAATTGACAACTTTAAACTCGAAGTTTTGCTCGTGGTATTCTGTTTATAATTGAATTGAGGGTATGTTTCTTTTATTCGGGGCTTGCTGCAGATGGTCCTAAAGAGTTTGCATTGGTCCGACTCACGCAGTTTTAATGAAAAACGGTTATGAATTTTTATAGTTAGATCTGAATCGATAACGTTAAACTCAAAGGTTTGCTAGTGGTATTCTGTTTTTGCCTAAATTGCGGGTATGTTTCTTTTATTCGGGGCTTGTTGCAAATCGTTTTAAAGAGTTTGGATTGGGGTCAGCCTACACAGTTTTAAAAAAATAAACGGTTCTGAATTTTTATAATTAAGCCAGAATCGACAACCTTGAACTCAAAGTTTTGCCCGTGGTATTCTGTTTTTGATTGAATTACGGGCATGTTTCTTTTATTCGGGGCTTGCAGCAGATCGTCCTAAAGACTTTGGATTAGGCCCGACCTACGCAGTTTAAAAAAAATACACAGTTCTGAATTTTAATAGTTAGACCAGAATCGACAACTTTAAGCTCAAAGTTTTGCCCGTGGTATTCTGTTTTTGCCTTAATTGCGGGTATGTTTCTTTTATTCGGGGCTTGCTGCAGATCGTCCTAACGAGTTTGGATCGGGGTCGGCCTACGCAGTTTTAAAAAAATAATCGGTTCTGAATTTTTATAGTTAGGCCAGAATAGACAACCTTGAACTCAAAGTTTTGATTGAATTGCGGGTATGTTTCTTTTATTCGGGGCTTGCAGTAGATTGTCCTAAAGACTTTGGATCAGACCCGAACTACGTATTTTTAAAAAAGTAAACAGTTCTGAATTTTTATAGTTAGGCCAGAATCGACAACTTTAAACTCAAAGTTTTGCCCGTGGTATTTTGTTATTGCCTTAATTGCGGGCTTGCTGCGGATCTTTCTAAAGACTTTGGATTGGGCTCCACCTACGTAGTTTTATAAAAATAAACGGTTCCGAATTTTTATAGTTAGGCCAGAATCGACTACTTTAAACTCGAAGTTTTGTCCGTGGTATTCTGTTTTTGATTGAATTGCGGACATGTTTCTTTTATTCGGAACTTGCTACGGATCGTCCTAAAGAGTTTGGATCGGGTCCGACCTACACAGTTTTAAAAAGAAACGATTATGAATTTTTATAGTTAGATCTGAATCTACAACTTTAAACCCGAAAGTTTACTCGTGGTATTCTTTTTTTGCCTGAATTGGGTGTATATTTCTTTTATTCGGCCCTTGCTGCAGAACGTCCTATCGACTTTGGATCAGACCCGAACTACGCAGTTTTAAAAAAGTAAACGGTTCTGAATTTTTATAGTTAGGGTAGAATCGGCAACTTTAAACTCGAAGTTTTGCCCGTGGTATTATGCTTTTGATTGAATTGCGGGTATGTTTCTTTTATTCGGGGCTTTCAGCGGATCTTCCTAAAGAGTTTGGATCGAGTCCGACCCACGCAGTTTAAAAAAAACGGTTATGAATTTTTATAGTTAGACCGGAATCGACAACATTAAACTCAATGATTTGGTCGTGGAATTCTGCTTTTGCCTGAATGCGGGTATACTTCTTTTATTCGGGGCTTGCTTAGTATCGTCTTAAAAATTTGGATCGGATCAGACCTGCGCAGTTAAGAAAAAAAGATTATGAATTTTTATAGTTAGACCTGAATCGACAACTTTAGGCTTGAAATTTTGCCCGCAGTGTTCTGCTTTTGCCTGAATTGCGGGTGTATTTTTTAATTCGAGACTTGCTACGGATTGACCTAGAGAGTTTTGATCGGTTCCGACCTACGCAGTTTAGAAAAGATGGTACGAATTTTTGTAGTTATACTTGAATCGACATATTTAAACTCGAAGTTTTGTCGTGATGTTCTGGTTTTGCCTGAATTGCGGATTTCTTTTATTCAGGGCTTGTTGCGCATGTTGTGTGTGTTTTTTTCATCTGTTTCATTCTATATATACTTTTGTAAATATCTACCATATTAGAATAATCGTGAATACCCGGGTTTAAAGGTGAATTGCTATTTAAAACTTTTCTGTTATTTATTTAAAATTGTTCCGTTGTATGTTATTAATAATTGTGTCTTATAAATAAAAATCTGTAAAACAAACTTTTTTATTTAGTGGGACTGAAGGTGTATGAAATTATAAATTCGCTCAAGAATAATTAATTAAGTTGTTCATAATTTGAATTTGTGGTATTCTAATAAGATTAATTAAAATGAAGTAGCAACGCATTTTATGCGATTTATATGGTTTAATGTGTTTTTAAATTTGCTGCTGAGCAGCGTGTTTGTGTCTATTCTTCTTTACCGACGTCACTGGTACTTCGGTAAAACTGCTAAGTTCACGCTGGTGAAGATTGAAGTGATTAGTTCTGCACCACTGATGATCCAGTTTGTGCTTTTACGAATTATTGCCATAGTTTTAGTTATTGTATGTCATGCATAATTTGTAAGCTGTGGTGTTGTTGAATAAAAGAATTTAGAACAAATATAGCTAGGTTGTAATAAGAAAGGAAACATTATTATACTCTTGATGCCGAATGTTGGAAAATCGTTATTTTTTCGAATTTTGAGAGATTCATATGCTAGAACTATAATTTTTAATCCTAAAACAACTCACTACACAAAGGCTCGGTTAAAACCAGAAAAATAGTATAAGTTAACTCTTGACTTGACCCAGTAGAATGTTTATCAAAACTTCTTTTTTTCATTTTTCGGACTTATATTTCAACGGGATTTATCTTTTTAAAACAATGTGCGGAACAAATAATCTTTAACAGCATCATGTTCGATTTTCGAAGCTTAAAAGCCATTGTATTGTTTTATTTGAAAACCGTTTGAAATGAAGCAATATCACTTTGGAAAAATGTAGTACAAAGTCAAAACAATCTAGAACAACTTTTTATGTTATAAACTTCGAAGAATGGCGTACCAACTTCATACTCCTTTAAGTCTCTCTATATACCTGTAAAATTTTTGTGATGTCAAGCAGTCTAGGTACAGTGTAAATTTGTGACATCGCTTCGATCAATTTTACTAATCCTGTAGATCTCGTTTTGTACAACTTATCTCTTTTGTTTAAAAACAACTTTTATCGAAATCGTAAGTAAAATAATATGCATAGTTTACTTTTACTTTGACCTCATATCTATATTTGTAGCGGAAGAATTTTCTAACGTTGCACATTTTCTTTGGTATTTTACCTAGCAGCATTACTTACATTTAAAGTTCATGTGTACGCGGAAATAAAATCAGCATAATAAATTATTTAACTGCGTTACCGTACTAGATTGATATATAATCAGAGATAAGCCACAATTTGAGTAAAGTAGTAGAGTCAATTGGTGCTCCACCATTCATTATTATCTTATCGGGGCTTATTGACGCTCATTGAAGGAGCAATAAACTTGGCTATTATTTTGTCTTTTTTTTAATAGTTCAGTGTTATCTACAGTGACCAAACAAACACATAAATCACCTGCGTAAGTATATACCTTCGTTGTAATTTATCATTATAGATTTAATACGAAATATTTGATTATCTGTAGGAATATTTTAGTCCACAGGCATATAGTATACTATAAACGAATAGTATTAAATGCTTATCTACCCTGACAAGGTTTTGTGTTTCTTTCTTTTTAAATTTGTGTGTTAAAATCACTTAAAGAATGTTCTCAAAATCTTGAAATTGCTACCTTTCAAGAAGAGAAATTTTAAAATGGCGTCTATTTTTAAATTGCTCGTAGGATGCGTTCTCTTCATCGAACTAAATATACACGTTGTAGGTTTTTTTTTCTTGAATTCGAAATTATATTGCGGGTGTCAATTTTAAAAAAATGTCTAGAGTGGTTGAGATGCAATCTATTAGTACGGTGACCATGCATTTTATTGGGAAAATAAAGAACATATCGAAGAAAATAAAAGAATACCTTATAAAATTTATAAGTTTATAACATGTTTTACGAAAATAATAGTATACGACAATATATACATTGAAATTTTAAACAATCACAATTTTTACACATACACACACGCGTAAAAATTTAAATAACATTAATTTCAATACTTTTTATTAGAATTAATTTTTTTAATAGCACTTGTTACGATAACTTTTTGAAATAGAGCGATTCTGCATTAAATTGCAATTACCTTAATTAAAAACGCTAATCTAAAACTCGTTTTATATTATTCTCAAATTATACAAGCTTAACAAGTTCAATAAATACGTGTTAAACAGTCTTGTATAAAAATTTCCCACAGTACGTGGAGTATATTCTTCACCGCGTTTATAAATTTTCGATAGTGCTATCGTAAATCACTTTTACAACCTAGAAGCTCGCCTTAAGCAATTTCTTTTAAAACATTCTAACCGCCGCTTGTTAGTTCCAACAGTCAATGCGTTGAAACAAGCAAGCATTGGCTTCTCCTAAACACTCTTCCTTGAAATACGTGCTAGTTAGTTTGTTATTTCAAATAGTTATTCGTCGAAAGATTAAAGCTTCTACCTCATTAAATACTTTAAATGGGTGGTTATCGGCTTGTTTTCTGTGAAATTCTATTTTGTTATCTGCAGGTACAAAGACGCTCAAATTTTATGGGTAATAAAATCGTTCCTTCTAATTAAGTCGTTCCTCGTAGCGTGGATCAATAATCATACAAACCTCTATTCTTTTCTAAAAAGTCAGGCCTCGTTATTTGCTTGACCGTGTCTGGCTGCATAAATCGCAAGAATATTTTAAAATGTATTTTGCTTTTTCGTTCGTATAACAAAATTCAAGGGAATTAATTATAGTATTTTGTTTTCGTTATTGTTTGCATTCTACGAAGGTTTCGCCGCTGTCTGGAATATATATTTTTGCTTACCTTCAAAGGGTCTTTAACAATCTGTTGCTGGAAATGGTTTTATGTTATTTCCTCCATGGTTTCAGAACTGTATAAATACAAGTCTAACTTTGAAAAAGGGTTCTTGTTTGTTTATTCGACTTCGCTCTTACGTCTTCGTTTTTCTGTTATACAACGTCCTCTAAGCGTTGTAAAGTCGCGTGTTAGTAAAGATAGTTAAGTTGTTCCAGCACTCGATCGTAGACGAATACAGACGCATTTCCTTACCCTAAGATGGTACCAAAAACAAGATAGCTCCAGGTACAATGTATTTTTAATTTGCTTTATTTTGTGTTGCTGTTTTGAAAGATATACACTTCTTTTTGATTGATTCCGCAATAAATTGCAGACTGTACGTACGCTCACAACACGAGCAATTATGTACCTTATTTATAAAACTTACTCTTTAAAATTTTAATGCGTTAGAGCACTTTACTGTTTATTTTCTGTATAAATTAATGTTAACGTCAACTTGCTGTTTAATTTTATATTACGAGGTTAGAGCAGATGCTACTGTTACTGTATTATTACTTGATTTCTTGTATATATTTAGGGTTGAAACATGTTATAAGTATTGTTATATTTAGATAATAAGATTTTATTCATGATATTATTGAATGTTTAGGTTTATACTGTATTATATGTAAATTGACGCTTTGTGTACATCACGTTGTACCGAACGATTACGTAAGTGTGGTTTCGACGTTGGTAAATATTCCCTTGGGACTGCGTTTTCCTAATAAGTTTGTAATGTAAATTTTTTTGTTACTGAAGTTTCCAATTCTTTTCGTTCTAGGTCAACCACCCCACTCTACGACGTTTTTGAACTAGCCCAAACTCTGATCTTTGTGGAGTTCGATTCTACTATTATGTCCCTGTATTTTTTTGCGATATTCGGTGTAGTCGAGTTTCTCTACTTACTTCGCTGCTTTGTTTCTTGTCTCCACGGAATATCGTAACAAACCTGTTCACGCTTTATTGAGTCATATAAACCCATACTGTTCATTTGAAAGTTGTATTTGACAGAAATATTTGCTTCTAACGTGCGTACCTTCAATGGAGTTGTTTCATTCGTCCACATATTATTCACGAATGAAAATATTCGTTGACGGGGGCATTAGATCCAGGATGAGATAAAGAAAATTCTACGATTCTACAAATGTTTTTAAAAACAATTTCTTTTGCTGTAAAATGTTCAAAAATCTCAACTCACCTTTGATGGCAGGGCTTATTATTCTGTTGCCATTCATCGATCTTTTTGTTTGTGAAGTGGTTTTTTACACACGAAACTTCATCAGATAAATCACCGTCGAGTATATTTACGGACCAATCATTTGAAATAAAAATATAGCTTTCCTCTACTTTCACTCACAAAGCTATTTCACGTAATGTGGCCCATTCAAACACCTCTATTTTAATAAAACCCATGCCCTAATTATTTAGATAATTTATGCACGTTTTATAAAACGTCTACATAGAATCATTGTGTTTGGTTTGTATTTTTCTTATTTTTCTTACGCTAAAATCACTTTTTTAATAAGAATAGGAACAAACCCCTCATTTTTTTCTTTCAATTATCTTTAGCTTTAATTTCTTTAGAAATATAAATTGTGGCACATTGAAATTTCTTGTGATTCGACTGTCAATATATATATATATATATATATATATTGTTATGGATTCAAAGGGTTAAATTTGAGGTAAGCAATGCAATTTCAACCACCCTGTATCGAGATAAGAACAAACTATTTACGCGCAAAATTTATTTAATTCATTTAGTGAGAACGGACAAGTATTGACGTATTTGTATAATTAATGATTGAACGGTTAAAGGTACACAAAGAAAACCAGTTTTAAAACAAATAGAAACGCATAATTGATTTAATTTATTTTAATTCAACGTGTAAAAGCATTAAAAACCCTTTAGGGTACGGAAAATCAATAATCCCAAGGCAAATGGTTTCTTGGTAACAAACAAGAACGTCAGTTTTATCCGATACGGCAAAGCATAAACTCCAAGAATTGTTGTTTTAAACGGTCTGTAATTAGGAACACGTGCATTTTTAAAAGGTTACTTTCTTCGAAATTATCAGCATAAATAAGCAGGACTTCGTAGAAAATAGTTTTTAACCGTCAGTTGGTTCGAATAACAAGCTAACAAAATTTTTAAAGACCAGGGAGATGCACGATCGGTAATATGCTACAGACAGAGACAGACAGAAAAGCGTTAATATTGCAATCGCACGTCACGTGGAGTGAAGTTAGGCTGTCGGCAATATCGATTTTCTACAACTCAAGTAGGGTTTGGAACGCGACATCAAATATGCATAAGACAGAGATAAAAATATTTCAGGCGGGGTTTTATGACGACACAGAGTAGTATCATTGGTTGAGGACGGATAGTTTTACAAACGTACGAACATGCGACAGGTGGAAGCGATTTCGGATAGATACGGCGCGTTCACGGAGTGAATTTCAGGAATCTTCAAGTCGGTTATATCAAAATTTGCAGAATTGTTATTTGAAAATAAATTTTTCGCGAGAAGTGTGGCCGGGAGGTAACATTTTACAAATATAAATACTCTAGCAGAATTAGTAGAGCTCTCTTTGTATTCTCAGCGCTTTATCCTACTTTACAACGATAGACCGACGTTATAGTAGAGTTTTTGTGAGTATTAAATATATTCATTATACCGTAAATGTACTGCTAGCGTAAGATACGAGTAGTGTAGTGAAAATCAAATTAACAGAGGTCCAACTACTACCATACCAAGCTAGTAAATCAATAAATAGACGCATAATATAACGTGAGTTTGTATGCTGTTATGGAATGGTAGTTTGAAACAAGGCGCTTGGTGAATATTGGGGTTATCATCTATGAATATGTGGAGTATCAGAGCGCATAGTCACGAAGCCAAGGGATTCTGGTAATCATCGTCGAAGCGATGGAGGCCTGAAGCATTCTCCAGGTAACTTATTTGAAATTTATGTTATCTGACAAACTTTTGTATTATTTGGTGATGTGTGAGTGAATATTGGGGTTATTCATATTTATTAACGCAAGATACGTGTACTGGACAATTATTGGAGTTATTTAAAATATTGAAACTTACTAAATTTTATTATGAATATAAATTGGACTGTTAAGGGTAAACGGGTCTATTAATTTTGTATTGATTTATGCAAGGTAAAAGACATACATTAATAAACTGGGTTATTATGAGCTCACCATACTCCAGTGTACAATAAATTTAGGGTATTATTTGGGGCCCATCTACTCATAATCTATTAAATGTGTTTGCAAATAATAATTTAAAGCAAGGACTTTAAAACATATCACTTATTGAGTTGTAATTAGTGTACCAAACTGTTTATACCTGTGAATAATTTGGCTGTAAACAGCGGCAAATAAAAGATTGTATGATTGTTGTATTATGTGGTGATTTTATTGAATGGTGTACGAGTGGGAAGGAAGAATAATTGTAAATTTAGGTATCTGAGAAGAGGCACAGCTGAGCTAGCCAGGGAAGCTGCTGAAGATATTTTGAAGCAGAAAATAAGCGGGTAAGAAATGTTTTTGAATTTTTGATTGGTGAAAATTATTTGATGACACTCTCGATTCTAAAACTTTAATCCACGGATCCGCAGCAATATATATATATATATATATATATATATATATATATATATATATAAACTATAGGCTGTTTAATTAAAATATTGGGAACTATTTAGTTCGAAAGAAATGCTTCAAGTAAGGTGTATTTATTTCTATTCCTGACGTTTCGAACCTCTTTGGGTTATTTTTCGAAGGATATAAATTCACACTATCATTCTAACTTCAACTAGCGAAATCTTTAATAATCCAAACTTTAAAAACATTTAAACTATAAAAAATCTTAAAACTAAATATTAACAATTAATGTGAAAAATTTAGATTGAATCGAAAAAGAACCCAAAAAGGTTCGAAACGTCAGGAATAGAAATAAATACACCTTACTTGAAGCATTTCTTTCGAACTAAATAGTTTCCAATATTTTAATTAAACAGCCTATAGTTTATATTTAAAGCAGTTCGTTACTTGATTTGTCAGATCATATTTTATATATATATATATATATATATATATATATATATATTGCTGTGTTTCCCCGTATTAGAATCGAGCCTCACGAATTGGGCGTCAAGAATACTGTGAATCCTACAAAAAGCTATTCATTACCTTAACTGTGTTGGTCCATTGACTTTCTTCTGTTAATCGCCTCGGCTGCTCCTCTAGTTAAACCTTCATCCTCATTCATAAAAAAAAACAAACACATTCCTACCACAAACATCAACGTTAACTCTATTTACATCAATATTCACAATACATTAAAATTTCAAAATTAAAATTCAGCATAAATTTCGGTATCAGAAAATTTTAAGATTAAATCTGTTATCATTTTAATGTGCATCCAGAATTAAAGTCCTTGTAGGATGCCTACTAATTACTATAACAATATATGCAGACCTGAGTCTGAGTACAAAGGAGCATCTTCCACCCTTTACGTTAATTAACCAGGTTCGTCTAATTGAGCTCAAAGACATACCCAAATTTTCATCATAATCCAGAACATAAATACTAAATTCCCCTTTCTACTTAAACAAGTAAATTTCACCTTAAAATTAAAATTCTGTTAGTACAATTTCACTACTGTCCATTTAAGTAAATCAATTATAAAGTTATTCAACACACACCAAAATATCAAAGTTCGAACAAAATAGTATAATTTACCTGAAGGTTACTGCACTTGTAGCTTCAATGTACATCGTCCCTTTAGTTAATCACACCATTCCAACTGGGTTATATTTACGGCTTCTGATTCTCAACGCTTTTAAAATTTTCTCCACCACCATTCATCTAAAGTTGTTTCAGGCCTTTTCCGGAACTCATCTGTGTATATCTGACCCTTGTTTTGTGGATCCAGACACGTTTATGAACCATTTAATTATTAACACCCCCGAAAAATAGCAAAGAAATTCATGCTTCTTTCACCAATATACGCCAAAACTGCCTACTTTTGTGTATTCATTTGTCGTTGCAAATTTTGACTAATTAGTACAGTGATACTAACTTTATTACCTTGTATCTTCTTTTCTAAGTGCACTAAATTACATTCATTGTAGCACGTAAAAAAAACAAACTGTTTTAAATCACCAAAATATACGAGCCAACTGTTTAAATTATTCTATCAAACTCGGAAAACTAAAAAGCATTGTTTAACGCATTGAATCAAGTCGAAAATCTAAGAGAGCTTGTTCATATTAACCTGGGTATATATAGAGGTTAGCCTGTCTGTCGGTCTGGTCCCCAAAACGGACAATTCTTCAGAATTTCGCATGCTAGGTTCCCATTCCGCAGCCCGGCATGCGATTTTTACGAAATTTGCACTCGCCCCAGTTAAATCTCAGAAATTTCGACACGGCTCGCAACGTCTGGAAATAACTAATTAAATTTTATACAGAAATGTTATTTTAGCTCTCAAGTTTGCCTTTTACTTTCAACCAATCGCAACCCGTGACGTTGCTCCACTCACGCCTTTTACTATATGTGTCTCGGTTTTGCGCATATTATCTGTCTCTATCTACCCTGTTCTTATTGGTGCAAATTGATATTCTTTATTATCGATTATTTCAGTCCATGTGGACTGTGAAATAACCCACCTTTAGCATTTCCCGTACCTATTAAGCTACGGTTTCTCCAAGATTCTCTGTAACCATTAATTATCTGCAAAATTTACGCAGAATGAGCTTTTTTAAAAATACACAGGTGTTCAAACATAATACTTCTAAATAACACTTCTACGATTTGCATTTTATTGGGTTTTTACAAGTTTTGATGCGTATTATATGTTCCTACTGGTTCAATTAACTTCAATTAAAATAATACCCTTTAATTTTTAGTGACTCCTAATCAAATTATCTGTACATTTTGTTTAATACCGGTTACTTAAAATTGAGTTAATTAATATAAATTTTGCACGTAATTTTCTATTTGTTTCTTTACTAGAATAATTAAATTACGCAGAGCTTTTAATACTGCTTTCCTTTTTATAGCAAGCGTCTTGTACATAATTTAACTCCCTTATTTTTAATGAAACGAATGAATTTTATGCTTCACGGTTTTTAATAACGCGTACCTTTTCCCAAAGCTTCTACACGGTGATTAACATTATTTGATGTGATTATTTAATTTTCTACCCTGGTCTAAATATATATATATATATATATATATATATATATTACTCATATTTAGACCAGGGTAGAAAATATATATATATATATATATATATATATATATATTACTCATATTTAGACCAGGGTAGAAAATTAAATAATCACATCAAATAATTTTAATCACCGTGTAGAAGCTTTTGGGAAGAGGTACGCTTTATTAAAACCGTGAAGCATAAAAGGTTATTAGTTTCATTAAACATAAGAGATTTAAATCATGTACAAGACGCTTTATATCAAAAGAAGCAGTATTAAAAAGCTCTGCGTGTAATGTAATTATTCCTAAACAAATGGAAATTACGTGCAAAATTTATATTAATTAACCCTATTTTAAGTAACCGGTAGTAAAACAAAGTGTACACATAATAATTAATAGTTAACTTGTATTCGCAAAAATGAAAGGATAGAAGTCAATTTTAATTGAGTTAATTAAACCATTATTAATAATAAGCATAAAAGTGTGAAAATCCAAGATTATAATACCAGAAAATAAAGCTCTGAGAATTAATATTATTTTGAACACCTGCGTAGTTTAAATATCACGTACGGCGAAAATTGTAGATAACAAATGGTTTCAAAGAATCTTGAAGAAACCGTGGCTTAATATTCACGAGAAGGTGCGATACGGGGTTATTTAACCCAGATAGTCCACATGGACTAAAATATAATCGATAATAAAGAATATCAATTTGCACCAATGCGAACAGGTTAGAAAAGGAAAGAGAAAATGCGTCAAGCAAAGACACATATAGTAAAAGGCGTGATTTAAGCAACGTCACGAGGGTCACAATTGGTTGAAAATAGGATGCAAATATCAGAGGTAGAAACAACGATTTCTGTACAAAATTAATTAGTTTTCTCGGACATGTTTTGCGTGCCGTGTGAGAATTTCTGAGTTTTAAATGGGGCGAGTGAAAATTGTAAAACCGACGCGCGAGCGACGGACTGGGAACATGGCATGAGAAATTCTTTAGAATTACCCGTTTTGGGGAACAGACCGACAGACAGGCTTTTGCTATATATACCGAGGTGAAAATAAACAAGGCCTCTTAGACTTTTGACTATTCGATGCGTTAAAAGCTCTTACATCCGCGACTTGATTCAAGATGTTAAACAGTGCATTTTAGTTTGATAAAATAATTTAAAATTTTGCTCGTATATTTTAGTGATTCAAAATAGTTTGTTATTTACGTGCTAACATGAATGTACTTCAGTGCACTTAGATACAAGGTAATAAAATTTAGTATCACTGTACCAATTAGCAAAATTTACAACGACAAATGTATACACAAAAGTAGGCAGTTTTGGCGTATATTGGTGAAAGACGCATGAATTTCTCTGCTATTTTTCGGGGTGTTAATAATTAAATGGTTCAAATACGTGTCTGGATCCACGAAACAAGGGTCAGATATACACAGATGAGTTCCGGAAAAGCCAGAAACAACTTTAAATAAATGGTGATGGAGAAAATTTTAAAAGCGTTGAGAATTTGAAGCCGTAAATATAATCCTGTTGGAATGGTGTGATTAACTAAAGGGACGATGTACATTGAAGCTACGAGGACAGTAACCTTCAGGTAAATTATACTATTTTGTTTGACATTTTGTGTGTGTTGAATAACTTTATAATTGATTTACTTTAAATGGACATTAGTGAAATTGTATTAACCATAAAATTTTAATTTTAAGATGAAATTTGCTTGTTTAAGTAGAAAGGGGTATTTAGTATTGATGTTCTGAATTATGATGAAACTTTG
Organism: Platerodrilus igneus; assembly: GCA_036346225.1. Lineage (NCBI taxonomy): Eukaryota > Metazoa > Arthropoda > Insecta > Coleoptera > Lycidae > Platerodrilus > Platerodrilus igneus. The sequence continues at coordinate 2,856,259 of JARFIW010000090.1, forward strand.
GGTATGTCTTTGAGCTCAATTAGACGAACCTGGTTAATTAACGTAAAGGGTGGTAGATGCTCCTTTATACTCAGACTCCGGTCTGCTTATATTGTTATATTAATTAGTAGGCATCCAACAAGGACTTTAATTCTGGATGCACGTTAAAATGATAATAAAATTAATCTTGAAATTCTTTTAAAACTGAATTTTATGCTGAAATTTAATTTGAAAATTTAATGTATTCTGAATATTGATGTAAATAGAGTTAACGTTGATGTTTGTGGTAGGAATGTGTTGTTTAATTTTATGAATGAGGAGGTTTATAAAATTAGGTGAGCAGCCGAGGCGAAAACAGGATCACAGCAGTTTATGACGCCCAATCGGTGGGACTAGAATTTTTGTTGAAAGGACCCAGTTCCCGCATTCACAGGAGAATATCACAGCAGTTCATGGCGACCACAACGTGAGGGCTCGAGTTCCAAATAAAATTTTTGTGATTTTATTCCAGGAAACTGGCGATCTGAGAGAGAGTTTCTGTGTGTATAAATTTAAGAGTATTTTGAGAGTGTGTGTGAGTGATAAGAACGTATGCAGAGAAAAGAGTGGTTAAGGAGTCAAGGAGTGGAAATTGGAAGTGACGATAGTGCATTGTGTGAAAAAATACGAAAATGGAAGAAGCTGGAGGCAGTAGAGATCAGTCGAGGACGGAATCAGGAGATCAAGGAAACGAGATGATAATGAGAATGCTAGAGAGGATGAACGAAGAAGCCAATAGAGCTAGGGAAGAAGCGAATAGAGCGAGGGAGGAGTCCAACCAAAAATTAGAGCAGATAAGCGGGAAAATTGAACAAAATACTAAAGAATTTACAGAATTTAAAGATAGTTTTACCGTGAAACTGGGGAAGTAGAAAATAGGGTTGAAAAAATGAGCGTGATATTACAGGTCTTCGACAGGAAATGGGACATTTAAAGTCCGAAGTACGCATTTTTGTGAAGAAGAGATTAATGTAAAATGACTGAAGTGACGGACTCATGTAGGGATCAGTTAGGCAGGGTAGAACGCGAAGTTAGTAGTATCAAATACAACATGTCAAATTTAACGGGGATGGTCCCAGATTTTCTACAGGTGGAGTATCATTGGACCAACACATGAAGTTTTATGGCGATAACAGGGTAAATCCACAAATTTTTATTAATAGTGTAAGAAATCTAGTGGGAAATTTATTTGACGAACAGACTAAACTGAATATGATAAAGGCTTTATTAAAGGACAACGCGGAAGCATGGTACAATTTAGTAGGACAGGACATAGACACGTATCAGGACTTTGAAAACAAATTTTATAGCACTACTGAGTGACCACAAACAAGACCAGGTACGAGACGACTTAATCACAGGAAATTTAAGGAGAATTTTCAGGAAGTAGGAGCAATATGCTATACGCAAGTATAGCATAGCAAAGCAACTGAACCCACCACTGACGGACCGACAAATTATTAAGTATTTATCACGACACTTTGAGGTAGACATAAGACAGCACGTAGCACTAAAGAACATAGTGGACAGAGAAATGTTTTGAATACCTGCAGAGGTACGACGACGTAAGTAGTGGACGACCTCGGGATAATAGGGAAAGACAGATCAACACAGTTAGGTTTGACAATAGACGGGACAACTATGCTAGACGGGGAATAATTACGGATACCAGCGACAGAATTGGGAACAGAGACGACCATACGTTAGGAGTAATAGTTTAGGAAGGGGACCTGCACCGAGACCGGGACCTACCAGAATGAATAGTTCACCAGACATGAGCGGGACTGCTAATACAGACACGGAACGAGTGGAAACGCCTAGGACATACGCTGAGGTGACGGCTAGACCAGGACCGAGTAGGGAAAACAGACCTGGACAGGATTTTTAGAACGCGACAGACCACTAGATTTCAGTGTAAATGTATATGAACATCCACGTGAATTTTTCAAAATTGAGGAGGAAGTAGAGCCAGAAACTGAGGAAAAATTATGTTTGCCAATTATTAATATAGAAATTTTTGAGAATAATGTAGAAGTATTACTTGATACAGAGGCGAGTTTAATATCGGAGGAATTCGTCAGCAAAATTAGGGATAAGGTTTGTGATAGAATTATGCCTATAAAGCGTAGCCATTTAGTAGCTCCAGATAAAAAGAAGTTTGCTGTAGTAAATAGTGTTGTGGTGCTTAGGATAGATATAGGAGGTTTAAGCTGTGAACAGGAGTTTGTAATTGTACCTGGACTGAAGTTTCAGAGCATTTTAGGTGTTGACTGTATGATGAAGTTAGGGATTTTGATAGATATGGAAAGGAAGGTAGTAAGGATTAAAGATAGGGTAGTGCCATGGAAGGGCAGTTATGAAGTCACAGAGGATGACACGGGGTTTAGTATTAATGTAGTAGAGTTAGAGGATGATGAAGTTAAACAGATCAACACGATAATATGTCCAGAGGATAGGAGAGTAGAGGTTCAAGCTTTATTACAAAAACATGCAGAATTAGTGGGGGTAGAAGCAAGCACAGCGTTAGGCTATGAGCACAAATTGGAAGTGGATAATTCAGAACCGTTCAACGCAAAGGTTTATCCAATTCCAGCAGCATATCGGGAGCAGGTGAAGGCAGAATTAAATAAAATGTTGGAAGATGGCATAATAGAGGTATCAAACACTCATTTCATAAATCCGTTGGTGGTAGTTAAGAAAAGGATGATAGCATTCGTTTATGTTTAGATGCACGAAAAATTAATCAACGGACCAAACCGCAATTCCATTGTCCACCATCCATGGACACGCTTTTGACGAGATTAAGTGGCAAGTTTATTTTTAGTAAATTAGATTTAAGGAATTCATTCTGGCTGATTCCATTACACAAAGATTCTAGAAGGTACACAGGATTTTCCGTAGAGGGAAAAATCTATAATTTTAAGGTAGTACCGTATGGTTTGTCAACGTCAAGTGCAGCATTAATTAAGGCAATGCAAGCAATTTTAGGAGCATATGAGCAATTCTGCATACACTATGTGGATGATATTTTAATTTTTAGTGAAACTGAGGAACAACATTACTCTCATTTAGAACGGATATTATTAGAGCTTAAGTTAGCAGGATTGAGGCTGAATATAGAAAAATGTGAATTTTTTTCAAAAACCGTTAAATTTCTGGGGTATGTGGTGAACACTCAAGGTATGTGTATCGATAAAGAAAGATTGTCCGAACTTTTGACATATCCGAGACCTAATAACATTAGGAAATTAAGAGCTTTTTTGGGGGTCCTTAACTTTTATAAAAAGTTTGTACCGGGATTTGCTGAAAAAGCGGGTCCATTGTTTAAACTTCTGAAGAAGGGAGTAAGATGGAGTTGGACGGAAAGTCAAGAGGCAGCATATCTAACACTGTTGGAACAATTTCACGACCAACTAATTTTGAGGCATCCCAGATTTGATGTTGGTTTCGTACTGAGGACGGATGCATCGGATAGTGCATTAGCAGCAGAGTTGTACCAAGTACAAGAGGGGGAAGAGGTGCCCATATCTTTTGTTTCACGCACACTGAAGCCGCATGAAGTAAATTACACGATTAGTGAAAAGGAGATGGCTGCAGTGGTGTTTGGTGTTACGAAGTTAAAATTTTTTGATAGGAAGACATTTTGTAATCGAAACGGATCATTCGGCGTTGTGTGCGTTGATGAATACGAGATTTTCTAACAATCGAGTATATCGATGGGGTTGTTACTACAGGAGTTTGACTTTGAGATTAAATATATTAAGGGAGAAAATAATTTTATAGCAGACGCGTTTAGTAGAAACAGGGACATGGATAACAAAAGACCGTGTGACATCATGATTGCCATGAACAGTCTACAAAAATGATTCAGTATATGGAGAAGAGGAGATCTTGAGGAACCAGAGGCAGAGTGAGGAGCTACAGATTGTTAGAACGAAGTTAGAAAACGAACCGGGATTTAAAACTTCCATATGATAAACGGCTTTTTGTGTAAAAAATTCAAGAATTGGAAGTGTATGTAGTGGATGGGGTACAAGCAAAATTAATTATCAAAGATCTGCACTTAAGATATGGTCACATAGGGATCCGAAAGACATGGTTAATTTTAGGGAAACGTTTTTTCAACTAAAGACTTAGGGTTAGTAAAGTCAGTCATCAACACTTGTCACTTATGTACTTTAGGAAAGTACAAAATAGTACGAGTCAAGATGTGGTACAAAGTATACACGTACAAAATCCCCTGGACTTAGTTGCTATTGACTATTTGAGTAATCTAGTCAGAAGTACAAAGGGACACAAACATGTGCTGATTGTGACTGATGTGTTTTCGAAATTTACCAAATTATATCCCACTCGGGATTGTAACACAGTCGGAACAAACAAGAAATTGGAACAATTTTGTAGGGAAGTAGGAACTTTTAAACGGGTATTAGCAGACAATGCTACTTATTTTAATAATCAAAGATTTAGAGATTATTGGGAGAGGCAAAACATTAAAGTGGTGTTTTGTAGCATAAGGCATCCTCAAGCGAATCCAGCTGAGCGATATATTCAAGAGACGGTTAAGTTTTTGCGTTTAGCTTCACATAGGAATCATTGTTTATGGGAGGACAATTTGTCCAAGGTTGAATCTTTTATCAATGAAACCCCTAGTACCGTGACAGAAACCAGTCCCATCATGCTGATCAAGCAACAGTATCCCGAAAGACCATGGCAAATTGTGCCTAGGGACGATGAATTCAACAACTTTTGGTAGATGTGAGGAGAGGTTAAGGAAGAGAGCTGAAAAATATACAAGGAAGATGAACGCAAGAATTAGAAAGAGGGTAAAATTTAAAGTGGGAGACCAGGTAGTAGTAAAAAGCTTGAGAGTAGGGAAGAGAGATAGGATGACATGTGCTAAACTACACTTGCCATATGAGGGACCTTTTGAGATAGGTGAAGTAGTAGGGAGTGCACATATTTATTAAGGGAAGTAGGTACGGGAAATGAGAGGGACGGTTTCACGTCAACCTACTATTCCTTATACCGGAGAACCAGCACCACAGGAGAAATAGGTGTATAATAGAGTAAAATTTAAATAGGATAAGAATAGAGATAGGTGTATATAGAAAAGTAGAAGTAAGTGTTTATAGAAAATAAAGCTAGGTATAGGATAAATATGGGAGATAATTAGGAATAGGTTTAGGATGAGAATAAAGAGTAAATGTAGGAAGACAATAAGATAGGTTAAGTGTAGATATTTCATAGAAGATTAGTGGAGAGTTAGGAATAGAGTAAGAGTAGGATAGGCATATAGGATTAGGTAGGGGGAAGTAAAGTATAGTGAAGATTAGTTAAAAGTTAGGAATAGGATAGGTATATAGGATGTATATAGGATTAGATGGATAAGTAGGATGAAGTTAGGGATAATTTCAGTTTATAAAATTAGGTGAGAGTTAGGAATAGGATAGGGATATAGGGTAGGTGTAAATATTTTTTTTGGATTGGAGACAAAGTAGGTAAGTTAGATAGATAAGGGTAGAGAGAGATAGGCAATTTTTTTTGTAATTTTGTCTAAATGCTTTATATTTGCATTCAAATAAGTGGGATTATTTGTATTCAAATAGGGGAAAATACTCATATTTAGACCAGGGTAGAAAATTAAATAATCACATCAAATAATTTTAATCACCGTGTAGAAGCTTTAAGAGGTACGCTTTATTAAAACCGTGAAGCATAAAGGTTATTAGTTTCATTAAACATAAGAGATTTAAATCATGTACAAGACGCTTTAATTCAAAAGAAGCAGTATTAAAAGCTCTGCGTGTAATGTAATTATTCCTAAACAAATGGAAATTACGTGCAAAATTTATATTAATTAACCCTATTTTAAGTAACCGGTAGTAAAACAAAGTGTACACATAATAATTAATAGTTAACTTGTATTCGCTAAAATGAAAGGATAGAAGTCAATTTTAATTGGAGTTAATTAAACCATTATTAATAATAAGCATAAAAGTGTGAAAATCCAAGATTATAATACCAGAAAATAAAGCTCTGAGAATTAATATTATTTTGAACACCTGCGTAGTTTAAATATCACGTACGGCGAAAATTGTGTAGATAACAAATGGTTTCAAAGAATCTTGAAGAAACCGTGGCTTAATATTCACGAGAAGGTGCGATACGGGTTATTTAACCCAGATAGTCCACATGGACTAAAATATAATCGATAATAAAGAATATCAATTTGCACCAATGCGAACAGGTTAGAAAAGGAAAGAGAAAATGCGTCAAGCAAAGACACATATAGTAAAAGGCGTGATTTAAGCAACGTCACGAGGGTCACAATTGGTTGAAAATAGGATGCAAATATCAGAGGTAGAAACAACGATTTCTGTACAAAAATTAATTAGCTTTTCTCGGACATGTTTGCGTGCCGTGTGAGAATTTCTGAGTTTTAAATGGGGCGAGTGAAAAATTCGTAAAAACCGACGCGCGAGCGACGGACTGGGAACATGGCATGAGAAATTCTTTAGAATTACCCGTTTTGGGGAACAGACCGACAGACAGGCTTTTTGCTATATATACCGAGGTGAAAATAAACAAGGCCTCTTAGACTTTTGACTATTCGATGCGTTAAAAGCTCTTACATCCGCGACTTGATTCAAGATGTTAAACAGTGCATTTTAGTTTGATAAAATAATTTAAAATTTTGCTCGTATATTTTAGTGATTCAAAATAGTTTGTTATTTACGTGCTAACATGAATGTACTTCAGTGCACTTAGATACAAGGTAATAAAATTTAGTATCACTGTACCAATTAGCAAAATTTACAACGACAAATGTATACACAAAAGTAGGCAGTTTTGGCGTATATTGGTGAAAGACGCATGAATTTCTCTGCTATTTTTCGGGGTGTTAATAATTAAATGGTTCAAATACGTGTCTGGATCCACGAAACAAGGGTCAGATATACACAGATGAGTTCCGGAAAAGCCCCGAAACAACTTTAAATAAATGGTGATGGAGAAAATTTTAAAAGCGTTGAGAATTAGAAGCCGTAAATATAATCCTGTTGGAATGGTGTGATTAACTAAAGGGACGATGTACATTGAAGCTACGAGGACAGTAACCTTCAGGTAAATTATACTATTTTGTTTGACATTTTGTGTGTGTTGAATAACTTTATAATTGATTTACTTTAAATGGACATTAGTGAAATTGTACTAACCATAAAATTTTAATTTTAAGATGAAATTTGCTTGTTTAAGTAGAAAGGGGTATTTAGTATTGATGTTCTGAATTATGATGAAACTTTGGGTATGTTTTTGAGCTCAATTAGACGAACCTGGTTAATTAACGTAAAGGGCTGGTAGATGCTCCTTTATACTCAGACTCCGGTCTGCTTATATTGTTATATTAATTAGTAGGCATCCAACAAGGACTTTAATTCTGGATGCACGTTAAAGTGATAATAAAATTAATCTTGAAATTCTTTTTAAAACTGAATTTTATGCTGAAATTTAATTTGAAAATTTAATGTATTCTGAATATTGATGTAAATAGAGTTAACGTTGATGTTTGTGGTAGGAATGTGTTGTTTAATTTTATGAATGAGGAGGTTTATAAAATTAGGTGAGCAGCCGAGGCGAAAACAGGATCACAGCAGTTTATGACGCCCAATCGGTGGGACTAGAATTTTTTTTGTTGAAAGGACCCAGTTCCCGCATTCACAGGAGAATATCACAGCAATATATATATATATATATATATATATATATATATATATTGCCGTGTATCCTCTCTAAATCGAGCCTCAGTAGCACAAATCATTCGAGCTCCAACGTTGGGCCGTCATAAATTGCCGTGTATTTGTCAGGAAAATCTCAGTAGATTCGAAAATTAATTTATTTTCATTTTTACAAAATCGAAAATTGAACACAGTAGAAAAATTTAATAAAAAAATTAATCTCTTACCCAGATTCCTCTCTACATCAGCTTAATTCTTCTTCAGTTTCCAGGCTAGCTCCGTTGGGCCTCCTCTAAGATACCTAGATTCACTATTATACTCTGTATGGCTCACGCACACTCTCAATAAAACCACATAATAATACAACCATCATACAATATTTATTGACCACTATTTACAAATAAAGTTCAAGATTATCCACATTTCAGAGATCAAGTTACACCTCAATAAATCCTTTGTACTGTCCTGGATTTTAATTTAAAATATCAAACACATTGAATATACCCGGAGTAAATGGGCCCTGAATAATACCTTATTTTCTTTTTCTATTTATAATTTATTTTAAATTTGTATACTCTGGAGTATGGTGAGCTCATGATAACCCAGTTAATTATGAATAATGTATGCTTTTGTACTTCGCATACTCTTACAACAAACAAAAAACCCATGTACTCCTAACAATAAAATTTTTTAATTCCTGATGCAACGTTAATAAGCTTTATATACACCTTTAGATTTCTATTTAAATACCATAATAAAGTTAGTTATACGAATTATTTTCAATACGCCAAAAATGCACAATATCTTCAAAATTCACTCTCACACGTCACACAATTTTCATAGTTTCATAGTTTATAACAACAACAATTTTAAAGCGTTACCTGGAATTTCTTGAAGATCTCTACTCCTTTGACGATACGGTAAAGTAGTTTCGCTCTGCTCTGCTGGCCGCTTCTAGCTCTTTGTAGATAAACACCATTTAAGTTGTGCTGTATGCTCTGCCTTCACGAAGCATCCAAATCCAAATCCACATTTAATTACACTTCTTTCATAATTGCGTACTTTAGTTTAATTTAATTTAAATTTACGTTACTTCACGTCACTTCACGAGCTTGTTTAAGATAAATGTTGCACCTCAAATTTAAATTTAGACTCGTCACTTATTCGCGTATCAAATTATGAAGCCAATACTGTACTGTTTAATTTAAAAATATGTATACTTACAAACTCGTATTCTGAAGCGGTGAAAACAATAAGAGATCGAAGTTAAAAGAGAGCCCTGCTAATTCTCTTCCAGTATTTATATGATTCCGAATGCCACCTCTAGGCCGCTCTTTCCGTGAAAAATCTAATTTAAAATAATACTTCCTCAAATTTTGTTTTAACCGTTTTCGAAATCTCCGAAATTTAGCGCGTCGTTACGATATTTTCCAAAAAACCTGACTTCAAATATCCCCGTGTTTGTCTGTTGTACAACTAACGATATCGAGCAATAGTATATCCATTGACGTTTTCAAAGCCCCGCCTATATTAACGCTGTCCCTTTCTTATGCATATTATATATTTCTTTCTTACCTTGTTTGAGTGGTAGAGAATCGATATTACCGTCCGCGTTCTTTTTACTCCATGTGGACTTGTATACGTGATTTTTGAAATGGACTGTCATTATGCCTGTCTCATTCCGATGTATTTCATTGACGTCTATCTTTTCTGCACTTTAAGGAAACTTTTAGTTAACATTTACGCGAACCCTCCAACCGTTTACCCGATATCCTTGGAATACTGTCTTTTATCTACATAAATAAGGGGAACCTGACATTTCGAAAACATGCAGGTGTTCAATTAACCGACGTTTTAACACAACATTTCTAAGAGTTGGCTTTTCAAGGTATTTTATATTCAACGGCTGTTTTATATGTTAGCAAAGCGTTTCACCTTGGTATTATCGATTTTTCATGCATTTATGCGTATTATACGTAATTACCCGTTCAATTAAACTCCATTAAATTAATAAATACCTTGCATTGGCTTCTAAAATTTATTTTCTTTACGAACCTAACTAAATTTTATTCATTAATTGTAAAATTATGTTAATACTTGTTACTTTAAAATGAATTAAATGAAATAAATTTCGCACGTAAATTCTGGTTGTTTCCTCTATACAGGGTGTTTGAAATTACTTTGTTTATACGTAGACTTAGCCCTTTAAAACCACTACTAATATATATATATATATATATATATATATATATATATATATATATATAATTAATAAGATGAAATAATAACTTAGACTTTTAAGCAAAGCCCAAATGATCATTTCACTTACCTTGTGTAATAAACTACTCATAATATTTATATATATATATATATATATATATATATATATATATATTGCTGTGAATCCTGTATTTGAATCGAGCCTCACGAATTGGGCGCCAAAATCCGGGTACTCCGCTTTTCGAATCGAGCCCCTACGAATTGGATGTCCAGAATGCTGTGAATCCTACGAAAAGCTCTTCATTACTTTAACTGTGTTGGTCCATTGACTTTCTTCTGTTAATCGCCTCGGCTGCTCCCCTAGATAGCTTTCATCCTCATACATAAAAAACAAACACATTCCTACCACAAACATCAACGTCAACTCTATTTACATCAATATTCACAATACATTAAAATTTCAAAATTAATATTCAACATAAATTTTAATATCGGAAAATTTCAAAATTAAATTTATTATCATTTTAATGTGCATCCAGAATTAAAGTCCTTGTAGGATGCCTACTAATTACTATAACAATATATGCAGAGTACAAAGGGAGCATCTACCACCCCTTTACGTTAATTAACCAGGTTCGTCTAATTGAGCTCAAAGACATACCCATATTTTTATCATAATCCAGAACATCAATACTAAATACCCCTTTCTACTTAAACAAGCAAATTTCACCTTAAAATTAAAATATTATTGTTAGTACAATTTCACTACTGTCCATTTTAAATAAACAAATTAGAAAGTTATTCAACACACACCAAAATCTCAAAGTTCAAACAAAATAGTATAATTTACCTGAAGGTTACTTGCACTCGTAGCTTCAATGTACATCGTCCCTTTTGTTAATCACACCATTCCAACTGGGTTATATTTACGGCTTCTGATTCTCAACGTTTTAAAATTTTCTCCATCACCATTTATTTAAAGTTGTTTCAGGGCTTTTCCGGAACTAATCTGTGTATATCTGACCCTTGTTTCGTGGATCCAGACACGTTTATGCACCATTTAAGTATTAATACCCCGAAAATAACAAAGAAATTCATACTTCTTTCACCAAGATACGCCAAAACTGCCTACTTTTGTGTATTTATTTGTCATAGTAAATTTTACCAATTGGTACAGTGATACTAAACTTGATTACCTTGTATCTTCTTTTCTAAGTGCACTAACGTACATTCATTGTAGCACGTAAAGAACAAGCTGTTTTAAATCACATAATATTCGAGCAAACTGTTTAAATTATTTAATATTAAAACCGGAAAACTCAAAAGCACTGTTTAACGCTTTCAATCAAGTCGAAGATCTAAGAGAGCTTGTTTATATACACCTGGGTATATATAGAAGTTAGCCTGTCTGTCGGTCGAGTCCTCAAAACGGGCAATTCTAAAGAATTTCGCATTCTCGGTTCCCATTCCGTAGCCCGCGCGTCGGTTTTTACGAATTTTGTACTCACCCCAGTTACATCTCAGAAATTTCAACACGGCACGCAACGCCTGGAAATAACTAATTGACTTTTATACAGAAATGTTATTTCTACCTCTCAATTTTGCCTTTTACTTTCAACCAATCGCAACCCCATGACGTTGCTCTACTCACGCCTTTTTACTATATGTGTCTCGGTCTTGTGCATATTATCTGTCTCTATCTAACCCGTTCTTATTGATGCAAATTGATATTCTTTATTATCGATTATTTTAGTCCATGTGGAGTGTGAAATATCCCACCTTTAGCATTTCTCGTAACTATTATGCGATGGTTTCTCCAATATTCTTTGAAACCATTTGTTATCTACAAAATTTTCGCCGAATGAGCTTTTTAATCCACGCAGGTGTTCAAACATACTATTAATTCTCAGAGCCTTATTCCGTGGTATTTTAATCTTGGATTTTCACAGACTTTTATGCTTATTATTAATAATGGTTTAATTAACTCCAATTAAAATTGACTTCTATCATTTCATTTTTAGCGAATACAAATTAAATATTAATTATTATTTGTACACTTTGTTTAATACCGGTTACTTAAAATAGGGTTAATTAATATAAATTTTGCACGTAATTTCCATTTGTTTCTTTCCTCGGAATAAATACATTACACGTAGAGCTTGTTAATACTGTTTCTTTTGATATAAAGCGTCTTGTACATGATTTAAATCTCTTATTTTTACTGAAACGACCGAATTTATTTATGCTTCACGGTTTTAATAAAGCGTACTTTTTCCCAAAGCTTCTACACGGTGATTAAAATTATTTGATGTGCTTATTTAGTTTTCTACCCTGGTCTAAATATGAGTATTTTCCCCCTATTTGAATACAAATAATCCCACTTATTTGAATGCAAATATAAAGCATTTAGACAAAAAAAATTACAAAAAAAAATTGCCTATCTCTCTCTACCCTTATCTATCTATCTTACCTACTTTATCTCCAATCCAAAAATATTTACACCTATCCTATATCCCTATCCTATTCCTAACTCTCACCTAATTTTATAAACTGAAATTATCCCTAACTTCATCCTACTTATCCATCTAATCCTATATACATCCTATATACCTATCCTATTCCTAACTTTTAACTAATCGTCACTATACTTTACTTCCCCCTACCTAATCCTATATGCCTATCCTACTCTTACTCTATTCCTAACTCTCCACTAATCTTATATGAAATATCTATACTTAACCTATCTTATTTTCTTCCTACATTTACTCTTTATTCTCATCCTAAACCTCTTTCTAATTATCTCCCATATTTATCCTATACCTAGCTTTATTTTCTCTAAACACTTACTTATACTCTTCTCTATACACCTATATCTACTCTCTATTCTATATCTATACTAAAATTCACCTATCTCTATCCTTAGTTCATCAAGTTATTTAAATCTAACTCTCTTCTTGACCCTCCAAGTCTTTCTTCTCACCATCCTAATACTCTTCATCCCTATTTCTCCCCCTTCTATATCTATACTTATCCTCCCTATTATCTCACATACAATAAACTTATCATCCCTATTATCCTGACTCTTAAATACTGCTTCTTCTTCAGTCCCTACACTTGTCTGTTTCTCATTTATTATTGTTTCCCTTTCTGCCGACAAACGAAACGATACTACTTTAAAATTATCGATTTTTCCCTCTATGGAAAATCCTATGTACCTTCTAGAATTCTTATGTAATGGAATCCGCCAGAATGAATTCCTTAAATCTACTTTATTAAAAACAAACTTGCCACTTAACCTCATCAAAAATAATTCTGCCTTCACCTGCTCCCGATCTGCTGCTGTTGCTTCTACCCCTACTAATTCTGCATGTTTTTGTAATAAAGCTTGAACCTCTACTATCCTATCCTCTGGACATCTTATCGTGTTGATCTGTTTACCTTCATCATCCTCTACCTCTACTACATTAATACTTAATAACCCCGTGTCATCCTCTGTGACTTCATAACTGCCCTTCCATGGCACTACCCTATCTTTAATCCTTACTACCTTCCTTTCCATATCTATCAAAACCCCTAACTTCATCATACAGTCAACACCTAAAATGCTCTGAAACTTCAGTCCAGGTACAATTACAAACTCCTGTTCACAGCTTAAACCTCCTATATCTATCCTAAGCACCACAACACTATTTACTACAGCAAACTTCTTTTATTTGGAGCTACTAAATGGCTACGCTTTATAGGCATAATTCTATCACAAACCTTATCCCTAATTTTGCTGACGAATTCCTCCGATATTAAACTCGCCTCTGCCCCTGTATCAAGTAATACTTCTACATTATTCTCAAAAATTTCTAAATTAATAATTGGCAAACATAAATTTTCCTTAGTTTCTGGCTCTACTTCCTCCTCAATTTTGAAAAATTCACGTGGATGTTCATATACATTTACACTGAAATCTAGTGGTCTGTCGCGTTCTAAAAATCCTGTCCAGGTCTGTTTTCCCTACTCGGTCCTGGTCTAGCCGTCACCTCAGCGTATGTCCTAGGCGTTTCCACTCGTTCCGTGTCTGTATTAGCAGTCCCGCTCATGTCTGGTGAACTATTCATTCTGGTAGGTCCCTGTCTCGGTGCAGGTCCCCTTCCTAAACTATTACTCTAACATATGGTCGTCTCTGTTCCCAATTCTGTCGCTGGTATCCGTAACTATTCCCCGTCTAGCGTAGTTGTCCCGTCTATTGTCAAACCTAACTGTGTTGATCTGTCTTTCCTGTTATCCCGAGGTCGTCCACTACTTACGTCGTCGTACCTCTGCAAGTATTCTAGAAACATTTCTCTGTCCACTATGTTCTGTAGTGCTACGTGCTGTCTTATGTCTACCTCAAAGTGTCGTGATAAATACTTAATAATTTGTCGGTCCGTCAGTGGTGGGTTCAGTTGCTTTGCTATGCTATACTTGCGTATAGCATATTGCTCCCTACTTCCTGAAAATTCTCCCTTAAATTTCCCTGTGATTAAGTCGTCTCGTACCTGGTCTTGTTTGTGGTCACTACAGTAGTGCTATAAAAATTTGTTTTCAAAGTCCTGATACGTGTCTATGTCCTGTCCTACTAAATTGTACCATGCTTCCGCGTTGTCCTTTAATAAAGCCTTTATCATATTCAGTTTAGTCTGTTCGTCAAATAAATTTCCCACTAGATTTCTTACGCTATTAATAAAAATTTGTGGATTTACCCTGTTATCGCCATAAAACTTCATGTGTTGGTCCAATGATACTCCACCTGTAGAAAATCTGGGACCATCCCCCGTTAAATTTGACATGTTATATTTGATACTACTAACTTCGCGTTCTACCCTGCCTAACTGATCCCTACATGAGTCTGTCACTTCAGTCATTTTTACATTAATCTCTTCTTCACAAAAAATGCGTACTTCGGACCTTAAATGTCCCATTTCCTGTCGAAGACCTGTAATATCACGCTCATTTTTATCAACCCCATTTTCAACTTCCCCCATCTTTACGGTAAGACTATTTTTAAATTCTGAAACTTCTTTATTCGTCTTATCTATTTTCTCACTTAGGGTTTCCCTAACTCCTGTTAATGTCTCATTCATTCGGTCAAATTTCTTATTCGATTCTTCACTCATCCTCTCTAACATTCTCAATATCATCTCGTTTCCTTGATCCCCCGATTCCGTCCTCGACTGATCTCTACTGCCTCCAGTTTCTTCCATTTTCGTATTTTTTTCACACAATGCACTATCGTCACTTCCAATTTCCACTCCTTGACTCCTTAACCACTCTTTCTCTGCATACGTTCTAATCACTCACACACTCTCAAAATAATCTTAAATTTATACACACACAGAAACTCTCTCTCTCAGATCGCCAGTTTCCTGGAATAAAATCACAAAAATTTTATTTGGAACTCGAGCCTCACTTTTGGGTCGCCAAAGAATGCTGTGAATCCCTGTATTTGAATCGAGCCTCACGAATTGGGCGCCAAAGAATGCTGTGATACCACCAAAATCCGGGTACTCCGCTTTTCGAATCGAGCCCCTACGAATTGAATGTCCAGAATGCTGTGAATCCTACGAAAAGCTCTTCATTACTTTAACTGTGTTGGTCCATTGACTTTCTTCTGTTAATCGCCTCGGCTGCTCCCTAGATAGCTTTCATCCTCATACATAAAAAACAAACACATTCCTACCACAAACATCAACGTCAACTCTATTTACATCAATATTCACAATACATTAAAATTTCAAAATTAATATTCAGCATAAATTTTAATATCGGAAAATTTCAAAATTAAATTTATTATCATTTTAATGTGCATCCAGAATTAAAGTCCTTGTAGGATGCCTACTAATTACTATAACAATATATGCAGAGTACAAAGGAGCATCTACCACCCTTTACGTTAATTAACCAGGTTCGTCTAATTGAGCTCAAAGACATACCCATATTTTTATCATAATCCAGAACATCAATACTAAATACCCTTTCTACTTAAACAAGCAAATTTCACCTTAAAATTAAAATATTATTGTTAGTACAATTTCACTACTGTCCATTTTAAATAAACAAATTAGAAAGTTATTCAACACACACCAAAATCTCAAAGTTCAAACAAAATAGTATAATTTACCTGAAGGTTACTTGCACTCGTAGCTTCAATGTACATCGTCCCTTTGTTAATCACACCATTCCAACTGGGTTATATTTACGGCTTCTGATTCTCAACGCTTTAAAATTTTCTCCATCACCATTTATTTAAAGTTGTTTCAGGGCTTTTCCGGAACTCCTCTGTGTATATCTGACCCTTGTTTCGTGGATCCAGACACGTTTATGCACCATTTAAGTATTAATACCCCCGAAAAATAACAAAGAAATTCATACTTCTTTCACCAAGATACGCCAAAACTGCCTACTTTTGTGTATTTATTTGTCATAGTAAATTTTACCAATTGGTACAGTGATACTAAACTTGATTACCTTGTATCTTCTTTTCTAAGTGCACTAACGTACATTCATTGTAGCACGTAAAGAACAAGCTGTTTTAAATCACATAATATTCGAGCAAACTGTTTAAATTATTTAATATTAAAACCGGAAAACTCAAAAGCACTGTTTAACGCGTTCAATCAAGTCGAAGATCTAAGAGAGCTTGTTTATATACACCTGGGTATATATAGAAGTTAGCCTGTCTGTCGGCCGAGTCCTCAAAACGGGCAATTCTAAAGAATTTCGCATTCTCGGTTCCCATTCCGTAGCCCGCGCGTCGGTTTTTACGAATTTTGTACTCACCCCAGTTACATCTCAGAAATTTCAACACGGCACGCAACGCCTGGAAATAACTAATTGATTTTTATACAGAAATGTTATTTCTACCTCTCAATTTTGCCTTTTACTTTCAACCAATCGCAACCCCATGACGTTGTTCTACTCACGCCTTTTTACTATATGTGTCTCGGTCTTGTGCATATTATCTGTCTCTATCTAACCCGTTCTTATTGATGCAAATTGATATTCTTTATTATCGATTATTTTAGTCCATGTGGAGTGTGAAATATCCCACCTTTAGCATTTCTCGTAACTATTATGCGATGGTTTCTCCAATATTCTTTGAAACCATTTGTTATCTACAAAATTTTCGCCGAATGAGCTTTTTAATCCACGCAGGTGTTCAAACATACTATTAATTCTCAGAGCCTTATTCCGTGGTATTTTAATCTTGGATTTTCACAGACTTTTATGCTTATTATTAATAATGGTTTAATTAACTCCAATTAAAATTGACTTCTATCCTTTCATTTTTAGCGAATACAAATTAAATATTAATAATTATTTGTACACTTTGTTTAATACCGGTTACTTAAAATAGGATTAATTAATATAAATTTTGCACGTAATTTCCATTTGTTTCTTTCCTCGGAATAAATACATTACACGTAGAGCTTGTTAATACTGTTTCTTTTGATATAAAGCGTCTTGTACATGATTTAAATCTCTTATTTTTACTGAAACGACCGAATTTATTTATGCTTCACGGTTTTAATAAAGCGTACTTTTTCCCAAAGCTTCTACACGGTGATTAAAATTATTTGATGTGCTTATTTAGTTTTCTACCCTGGTCTAAATATGAGTAATATATATATATATATATATATATATATATATATATATATGTGTATATATATATATATATATATACCGGTGAAATATTGAGGCTTGGTTATGAATAAATGATAACACCATTTCTCTTTTAATGTTTCATTAAAAAAGTTTTTCAGTAATGTGGAACATCTTTCTAGAGGCAAAAGTATGATTTTAATGGATCAAATAGTTGTAAAATTCTATCTAAAGCTGGTAAAAGAGTTAGTCAGCCCGTTTTGCTGTAACTAAGAAGGAGGCTCCGTGGCTTAGTTAGTTGCGTGGGACTTCTAAGCCCAAAATCCCGGATTTGATTCCCGACACGGACCGCTTGAAAAATGTTAGACGAGCATTTTTTGACAAAAATACGCCCTCGTTCGGATGAGA
The DNA here is from genome assembly GCA_036346225.1 of Platerodrilus igneus. Taxonomy (NCBI): domain Eukaryota; kingdom Metazoa; phylum Arthropoda; class Insecta; order Coleoptera; family Lycidae; genus Platerodrilus; species Platerodrilus igneus. The sequence continues at coordinate 2,874,276 of JARFIW010000090.1, forward strand.
GGTAAAATATACTTCCTGTGTAAGTGTTGTTACGGATGATAAAGATCTCTACCTTTGAACAGCAAGGGTTTGGAAAAATAAAAAATTTCCAGAAAAAGAAACCAGTTTCCTGGCCAATGTAGTACGTTCAGGTGGAGCATTGGAGATCAAATGTGGGGTCAATATAGTACCTTCGGGAGTAGCATGGGAAAATCAAATGAAATGTAACCAAGAAGCTTTTTATTCTTTGAACTCTTGTACTCGTATAGTGTAAATATAGAAAGGTGAATAAATTTTTTACTAATATCACTTCAATATCTATCGGAAGACAAGTATAAGCTCCCGTACAGAACTCAACCTGTATCTTCGGCCTTAACCGCCGATGCGCTAACCAATTGTGCGACCACAGAAAATACAATTAGTTAGTGCATCGATGCGGTGGTCAAGGCCAAAAATACTGGTTCTAATCAAGTCTAGGAACTTATATTTTCCATTTTTCAATTACTAGCTCAATTTGCATTGAAGTCTAAGTTATTATTTCATCTTATAAATATTATAGCATTATAATATACTTGCCTTTTGGAATTGCCCAATATTTGTATTTAATATCTCTTACAGACGTGATTTTGAGCGTCGCTTCTTGTCTGATAAAAAAAAATGTGACACCGTCGATATAATTGACAAAAAATGCCAAATGTAGTTGAAAGTTAGGTAGATGGATGGTTGAGTACATAATTTAGATTTGCATATCCTCTCGGCCGCGTGGCGCAATTGATTAGCGCATCGGCAATCAAATCCGAAAATACAAGTTCGAATCATGTGCGTGACCTTATATTCTCCATCTTTCAATTACTAGGTCGATTTGAAATGATCATTTAGGTTTTGTCATTATTTCATCTTAATAATTAATAGTATTATAATCAACTTGCCTTGTGCAATTTTCCAATATCTGTATTTAATAGTTGGGCTACAGCCGTGCACTTGAGCGTTGCCTTCTGTCTACATCCGGCATAAATCAAAAACTTGACACTGTCAGATGTAATTGAAAAAAATGCCAAACGTAATTGAAAGTTAGGTTGATGTATTGTTGCGTACATAATTTAAATTTATTTGTTTCCAATTGTAATCACCTCATCGAGTGGCGCAATTGGTTAGTGCATCGGCGGTAAAAGCTATAGGTTACAGGTTCGAATTTTGTCCGAGACCTTATACTTTCCATCTTTCAATTACTAGCTCGATTTGAAATGATCATTCAGGCTTTAAGATGAAATAGCTTAGACTTTCCATGCAAAGTAAATGATTTTTCCAAATCGAGCGAGTAGTTGAAAAAAGATGTTGTCCGAAACGAATCAAGTCTGTAATCTTCTAAATTTTACTTGAATACGCTATATTTCACTTTGTATCGAATTATTTTTTTTTTAAACTTTAGCTCGAGCCCCTCGTTGTTTGCGTCAATGTAGCGGAATTAAATAATGAGAAGTTGTAACTATAAAAACTTGCCACTTCTGCTGCTAACTTGGCTATTACCCCTGGGAGATCAAGAGAAAGGGCAAAGTTAAAATATTCTTCGTTAAACCGAAAATTAAATAAAGTGAAGTTGGACGCCACTGTATCTAGCAAGTATTAAAAAGGATGTTTTAGGGTACTTTAGATTAAAACAAAAGTATTGCGATTACATTGAAGAACATTCATATTAAATCAAAAGTATTACGATTAAATTGAAGGACGTTCATATTAAATCAAAAATATTACGGTCAAATTGAAGAGCGCTATAACAAATTTATTTAGTTTGTTTTATGAATTAAATCTATGTGCTTATCATTATTAGAAACACATATTCAAGTGCATGTTGCACTTGAATTAAACATCTAGGCGTAAGGCCTCACGCAAATTGCTGGCTAGAACACTATTCTTCTGCATGATGTGTTCCTATCAAGTGCCCAAACCAGACTGATGGGTTTGCACGCTGAGCATAGTATTTCAAAGTCGCTTGCCATTGAGGTATTTATTCAAACAGCCAACGCCTGTTGTTAGCAACCAAACTAGCACTAGAGGATAATCTCTGCATTATGATTGGGCTACATGATCCCAATACGGATATTTATTTGAATGACGATATTTACTTGTTTAATCGAATAGACAAAATGACGCATTTAACAAATAACTTTTAGGTGATTTGCAGTCGTCAAAAAAAAATGTTTCAATATATATATATATATATATATATATATATATATATACATGTGTGTGTGTGTGTGTGTGTGTGTTGTTGTGATATAGTTGTAATAACCCGGTGCTCTCTTTTTGTGAAATAAAAAGATTAAAATTTTTTTTTGACAATTTTTAATTTTTAATTTAATTTTAATTTTGAATACCTCGGCTAGCTCGATTTTAACCACGCATGGAGCTTGCGAGAATACGATAACAAAGTCTTTTAGTTTCCTTTCTACTTTTACTTCCTGTTTCTTTAGGCCAAAACACCATTAAGCACAATTACTATAATATTTTCAAAAATATTTACAATGTATGAAATGTTTAAGAATTCTCTAAATAGAACTTTCTTTTAATAATTGAATAAAAATTCTTTCAATAATTATCATTCCCAAAATTAATCAAAATCCAGCAAAAATCACCCTTATAATTACTATCTGAGGCCCTATGAACGTCCATTAAACTTCCTACAAAATTTATGTAATTTATAACGTGTATTAAAAACGATCTTTGTTAACTCTCACATAAAATTTCCATGCAAGCAATTTTTAAATTATTCAAATTAGAAATATAGAACGAAATATTGACGAATAAAACTAACATAACATTCAGTTTGGCTAGCCTGTTTTTTTAAGATCGAATCAGTCCCTGTTCCAACTGCTCCCGTATTCAGCTTATTGATTTATATACTCCCAACGTCGAATTTAGATATGGCGTGCATTTCTCTTGGTACAGCTTCTTTTAATTAATTCATGAATTATTTCAGCGGTTTTTGGTAAACTTCCTAGTTAAATCCAGTGATTAATAATTAAGTTAGATATTTGTTAAATTTCCACATCGGATCCAGTAATTATTCAGAGTCGTTTTTAAAGGATTAAAACCACTAATCTCGTTCAATTTTTCACAATCTCCATTGTACTATTTATTACTTAACAATAAATCACTTCTAAATCTTTTCACGTAAATACTTTCTTTTAAGTGATGTGGATTATACCTTAATTCATGTTGAACTGATTTGTTTACAAATCCGATCGTATTTAATAGGATCACCTATCTATTGACAAGCGCAGAGTTCAACGATTACGCTATGGTATGTGATTTCTACATACAAGGTTTTGGATATTTCTATGGAATTTTGCTGTATACACAAAATTGATGCGGTACTTTTGGCACGTAATACTTCAAGTTAATGCATTCGTTCTATTAGATTTTCTCATTCCTCGTTCATGTAAATTTGTTGTTTGTACAAGAAATTTGATGAACTTTGCGTTATCACCATGCTATGTTTATTTTGAATTTATTAGGTGTTTAATGTTTCCTTTCTAGTCACGTATTCTTAATATAATTTATGTATTAAATTATATGCGTTTTCTATTACGCATTTTTAAACCTGCTTGTTCAATTGAGATTCTTAGCGTGACCGAAAACTGCTAATTTTGATTTACGAAGCCATAACTAAATTGCCCTCCTTAACGGAGATTGATAACCGTTTACGTATGGCCAACTACATCTCACGTAATGACCATTGGTTTAAGATCCAACGTCCGAAATTTACAAGCTCCTTTGGTGCAAACTCCCCAGTTGGCAGGGGTATCGTATTGTGGAATGTGCTGCCTCAGTGTGTCTTTGACCCTTTCCCTGGAACAAAAGCCCAGTTTACTAACCTATTAGATTAGTATTTCTTGTTTGTAATTGTAATTGTAATTATATTGCTACCACCGCTGGCAACAGCATTGTATTGATAAAATAAATAAATAAATAAATGATGCATTATTCATGCGTATTGAGTTTCAGCTTCCGTGCACGTTGTCTTATGACCTGCCAAATCATTTATTTAATCAAATCTTTTAAAGTACTTTTCATTTCTTAAATGAATTATGACTATAGTTTATATACAGGGCGTCGTCATTTACTTTCCTGCCTAATCGTTGTATTTCTTATTTTCTTCATAGAAATGTTTAGTTTTCTAACCCCTCATGTTGTTTTAATAAAGTGCACTATACTAGTGGTTCTATCTACCCCTAAATAACTTTATTAACACAACTATATATATATATATATATATATATATATATATATATACATACCATCTAGATTGCTGAATTATTGCGTTTTAATAGCGTTTACCGACGATGAATGGTGCTATTTGACTTTATAAATGACCTCTAATCACATCAATATGTATATATATTCACACTCCGCCAGCATTAAGTGAAATGGAATGTTATTTTAAATGAACAATTTTCTCTATGATAAGAAAAGATTTGTTTTTACAGCTCGTCAGATTGGTTTATTTCCCTTTACAAAATGCCAAAATAGACCAATCCGAAGAGCTGCAAAATAGAGCCACCTCATTGCTTTCTCTTTCAAATTGCCAACAAACACTACTAATGTAAAATTCTAAATCATACAGGGCGTCTAGAAAAATGTACAAAAATTTTACAAGACAAATTAATGTCCTAAGTTCATACAACAGTTTTCAAAAAAAATAAAAACAAACAAACATAATGAAACTGCAGAGCTTTTAAGTTAGATTATTAAAATATTTTTTCTTGATTAATCGATTCTTTTCAAATTTAATACAGTTACTATTCATGTTCTTTTATGTAATTGTTCAAATTTGAGATGCATCTTTTAATGCTAAAGGGTTGAAGTTGCCCTTGCCTATTTGTTAATGACATAACTTTTTGTTTTTGCTAATTATGTTTACATAAAATACAGAAGTGCTTACTTGTTTCATCTCTAAAATGAGCTGAGAAAACGTTTTTGAAAATGGTTTCGCCTTGTACGAGTGATTTACTTTTAATATTTAAACAAAGCAGTCGTGAAATCAATTGCTTTTTCTAAGGAAAACTCAGACAATTACGTGGAAATAATTTCGACAGATATTAGAATCGGGATCCGGTCGTCTGTCTATTTCTAAAGCCGGTCCTCGCTTTGGAGATTCAATTGGTAGTCACTAAGGGTTATTGTATATAGTTATTATAACTCAGCCTGCAAAAGTAGACTATAGCTATACCGATAAAATCAAATGTTATAGTAAGAGTATGAAGTGACAACAGTTTGTTTTTCATGATAACTAACGAGTAATGAGTTAAGCTTCTAGAAATAGAAATAGAAATATTTTTACTTTTTTTTCTACTACAAACACGTAGTTCTGCTCAAATCAATTTTTTAGTCTTTGGTTTCTTTTGCTCATGCCTATTTGTGATTATAATTCACTAAGAATAAAGTTTATATGAGTCAACGAACAAATTCTGTAATTTTTTTCTTGATTATTGTTATCGGTTGTGATTAATGGTATTCCCGTTACAATCCGTCATCAAGTCAGTCATTAAATGCAATGTTGATTTATATTGTAATATGGAGTAACTATGTGCAGTTTAATAATAGTGCCACGAAATATCTCTGATTTTGGCAAATAATAGCTGTAAGTGCCTAATTCTAAGTTTTACTTTCTTCAGTTTACATTTAAAAAAAGTTGATGATTTTTATATAAACCAAAAATCCACATTAAAATTGTGAAAAGGCGATTTATAATGCCAGAAATTTTACTTACTTTCAGGATGTGCTTATTCAATTGGTGTATGTGATATTTGATAACGCATTCTAATTACTGACAGCACAATGTGCACTTTCATGAATTTTCAGATATTTTACAGGGAAACTTGTTGAATGACTTTGCAGTGACGTAAGCTTTTAGTACTCTCGAAGTTAAAAATGTATCGTAATCGCCTCAATTCAGGTATTTATAAATTAGTTCAATTAATGAATAAGGCTACTTAAGCAATCTGGAAATATGTTAAGTCATAGCCATTTTGTTTTTAATTTTAATTCTCTTGATTAAAATATGGTCTGGCGCGCGTACACTCTCACACGCCCACACGCACACCCTCCTTCCACGTTCATTATTCTGATCTGAATCACATGATTTGGAAGCAGCTACTTTTCTCATACAATGTGCCAATAAGGTAAGGAATATATTAAGTAAAATGGCAAAAAGTTTTACTGCAAAATTGTGGGGTGTGTCGATTGAGTTTTAAAACACGCATATAGCAACGCGGTTGTGTTAAGTTAGAGATAAATTAGATGGGAAGGGAAAAATTAATCAAATTGGATTGACAGAATAAATATGGAGGCTCCTTGTATGGTGGATTTCACAAATTTCACTAATGCGAGTAAAATGAGCGTCAAGTTATAAATTTAAATTTACCCTGAAGAAGTGGGGATTCCGTTTAAATTTAAAGAGTGCTTTAGCTAACTACAGTTGTGCAGGAGTAGATTCTTAAGGGATAAAAATAGTAAAAGAAAATAGAAATATTTGAAATAAAATAATAAAATGACTGAAATACAAACAAACTATGTTACAATATTTATTTACCCTGAAGGGCTTTTCGATTGTCATAAATGAGGGTTACCAAACAGTCTTGTCCCAGTAATTTTTTCGATATTATCCCCTACGCGGAAGACGGTTATTCCGGATAGATCTCTTGCGCTTTCAGTTTCCTAAATTGCCTTATATTTTACCTTTCACTACACTGTCTTACAAACTCATTAAATTTTTGGTCAAGTTAAATAAAATTCTAAAATCAAATGCCTTATCCAAATACGATTTCATCACTGGGGTGACTGGATATCCTTTCACAATGACCTAATTACTCTCTAGTTCATAAATAAATGCAAGTAAAATTCAACATAAATGGAACAACATTAAATAATTGCGATATAAGTACAAATATGTTCCTTTAAAAGAAAAGTCTAATTTCCTAACATACAACTGACCAGGTGTTACTAATAAGAAATCCTGAAAAACATTAAATCAAATTCATCAATAATACTGTCAGCCCAACTTTCCAGTTTCCCATATTGAATTACATAATATAAGATTAAACAATCACCTTTGAAGTTAATTAAACTTGCCCAATCTGAATTGTTTGAATCCGAAACAATATTGCTCAAATCTAACGGAGAATTACCAAAAAACCATCACTAACTCTCCAGCCAATTCTAGATACCAACGGCATGCTTAGAGTTGGAGGAAGATTGCAATGTAATAGATAGCTTCTCGTTTGTGCAACAATTCAGAGATTTTAACCTGCCCACTAATCACATCCTTATTTCATTGAATGTAGCTTCTTCATTTACGAATATTTCTTTATCTTTGATCATCACTATTATCAAAGAGAACTGGAATAAAATTAAACCTTATTGCAAGCTGTCTGCAGATTTGTTTTTGGTTACTCTTAATTTTGTATTAAACAATACTTATTTTGTTTTTCAAGAAAAATTCTATCTACAACTATTTGGAACTCCAAAGAGATCATCATTATCACATATCATCGCTCAAATTATTATGGATAACCAACCTACTGTCTACTGTTATACCTAGACTACCTTATGAGATGTCTTTCCTAGTTAAGTATGTCGATGACATCATTTGCTCGTTGCCTTGTCAATATGTTGAACAAACTGTTACAACATTTGATGATTTTTTAATGAACACCTTAAATTCACTTATGAAATGGAAGTTAATGTTAAATTACCTCTTCTTATTGTTCTTGTCGTCAAGGGCTCAGACAATCGTCTCATTTTTGATTGGTATACGAAACCTACTAATTCTGGTAGGTACCTGAATTGTCAGTCCAATCACTCTATGCAACACAAAGCTAATACTGTGAAGGTCCTCGCTATCATATTGAGCATATATCAGATCTTCAATTTATTAAGAAAAACAGGAAAATACTAGTAGACACTTTATTAAATAATAGTTATCCAAAAGGAATATTACACAAGTTGATATACAGTAAGTTCTTAAGTCTGAACACTAAGAAAACAGACGTGATATATAAAAAATTTCCTTATATACAAACGTTAACTCCATTGTTAGTACGATTGCTTAAACAACCCAAGATGGCTATCGTCTACGAATTTAGCAACTTCCATCCGAAGGTTTATTCACAAAGTTAAAGGATCGCATTACTTTAAAGTTATTATCGAGTAACATCGTCTACAAGATCACATGTACTGGTAATCATAGTTACATTGGGCAGGCGAGTCTGTGGTTAAAAAGTCGTTTAACCCTGCACAGGAGTGACTGTCGAGAAAACTTCGCAAAATGTGCATTGTTCTCGCATCTTTTTTCCACTAAACATATACCTTTATTCGATGATACCATCATTTTGGACAGCGAACCCAATTACAAGATCAGGTTGTTCATAGAATCGTTTTACATCAATAAGGAAATCAATCCTATTAACAACAAAATGGATGTTGAAAAAGTACATTACGTTTACTCTGCTTTATACAATATTGATCTTTTTAAACAACGTTGAAGTAATAAATACTCGTTTGAAGTGTATCTCCTTGTCAGCTTTAAATAATTATGTTAGATTTGTTCTTTCCGTTTTTAACCGTCATTAGTACAAGACGTGCACTTTTTAATGTGGTAATTTTCAAGCTACTTTTATTATCGAAATTTTTTAGATTATTTTTGATATTTTTACAAATTTAAAGAGATCACAGTAAGTTATATGCGCCTTATTATGTATTTTTACTCATGTTAGTTTATTCCAATTTAGGTATTGATAATGGTAAGAAAATTTACCGAAATGGCAAGGTTTGATTAAAAAAATTTCATTTAATCTTTTCATTATTTGGACTATATTCCAAAAAAAATAATTGACAAACATCATGTGTATTATTATATACACATATATATATATATATATATACTGGGTGCTTCAAAAAAATGTATACACACTTTAAACTATTGTAGTTTTCCCGCACTAAAAGGCTAATGTTATATTTCTTCGCCAGGTGCCAGCATAATCGTCCCTCTATGTTATATTATTAGTTGGAATTTGTAATATCAACATGGCGGACGTACGTTTGAGTTTTGAAGAACGAAAGCAGGTTATTAAGTGGTACTGGAAGTTTGAGAATGTAAATGAAGTTCAAAAACAGTGGAGAAGGGAGTATGATACAGAACCACCTTCAAGATTAACAATTACACGCATACGAGACAAATTCGAAGTTCATGGAACAGTGTGTGATGTGCATAAAGGTCATTCAGGTCGGCCTCGAACAGCTACAAGTGATGAGTCATCAACGACAGTCTTGGAACTGTTTCAACGCTCTCCTAACAAATCTTCAAGGCAAGGGGCACGTGAAAGTGATGTAAGTGCTAGCAGCGTGCTACGCATTCTGAAGAGAGGCAAGTATCGTGTTTACATTCCAAGGCTGGTGCAACAGCTAAATGACGACGATCCAGATCGAAGGTTGCAATTTTGTGAATGGATTCAGGAGATGGTGATACGTGAACCGGGATTTATGGGTAGCATCATTTGGTCGGATGAAGCCCAATTCAAACTTAATGGAACTGTCAATAGGCACAATTGTGTTTACTGGTGTGAAGAAAATCCTCACATTACAATTGAAAAAGCTGTAAATTTGCCTGGTGTAAATGTGTGGTGCGGTTTGTCTTCAAGGGGACTCATTGGACCTTTTCGATTTGAAGGCACTGTAACTGGTATTAATTACCTAACAATGCTTGCTGATTCCATATTTCCTGCCATTCGTGCATTATACGGTAATGATGATTTTTATTTTCAACAAGATGGTGCTCCGCCGCACTATCACAGGGACGTACGAGCTTACCTGGATCAAAATTTGTCGGGCCAGTGGATAGGACGCAGGGGCCAATCGAGTTTCCAGCACGCTCTCCAGACCTTACACCACTGGATTTCTTCTTGTGGGGCACAGTAAAAGATGAGGTGTACAAACGTAAACCACGTAACCTAGACATTCTTTGGAATGAGATTCAAGCAGTGTGTAGAAATCTCATTGGACGTTTTGATACGATGTACAGAATCTGTGGTGACTCGTACTCAGAATTGTATTGATGCTGCAGGTCACCAATTTGAACAGTATTAACATTTGTTATTTATGTTTCATTTACATTGGACTTTCAGCTTTCTATTTTCCTGAAATTTAACTTTGTAGAACGGTAAATAAATTTTCTATGGAAGTTCAAAGTGTGTATACATTTTTGAAGCACCCGGTATATATATATATATATATATATATATATATATATATCTATATATATATATATAATGCTATAATTATAGGGTAGTTTAGGGGTAGGTTAAGTCATAGGGGTCGTAGAATAAATAAAAACAGAAAAACACATAATTCTAGATATTATAAAAGTAAATCGGTCACTATACATATTGTTAATTGGGAGCACACTGTATATAAAATACATAGGATTAAATGCATAAGAACAGAAATATCCGAGAATAGTTTACAAGTTAAGATAAGATTTAAAAACGCAACAAAATGCCTCAAAATTAAATCAACGAGGAACCTATACGAATCGGCATTACAGATATTTAACAATTGCGTTAAAAATATCATCGTACACGCAATCTAAATTATACATTATTAGAAAATCGTACGTGACAGGAAGAGTTCACATATGTTCAAAAATCCAATATTATGTAGAAATAAACAAGCACCAGATTATTCAGTTTAGATAATAATCAATAACGAACATTTGAATACGTGACTTAATAAAAGGAAATGGTTGGAATTTCTCAAGTAAAACCATGATATGTGAGAGCATTACGTGACGAACCAGGCATGCATTTGAATATTTGAACTAAATAATTGGTGGAAATCCTGAAGTATACAAGATACAGGTAAAAGTGTCGTCCCAGCACGTGAATGAACCATTGAAAAGCAGGTGGAGGTAAGGTTTTAAATACGATAAGGATGAAGCGACGGGTTAGTATACATTGAAACTGGGTTACGACTATGTTCGAAAGTACTAATTATTTTACGTAGCCAGTGAAACAAAAATTAAAGTGAAATCATTTTTAAAAGTGCACGAATTTGTGCAACGAATAAGCCGATCTATTATAGACATAAGTAACAACGACTTAATTAAAAATCCAATTCTAACATTAATAAAACAGGGCTTTCAATACTGATATTTAAATTAGAATTTAAAATTATTTTAATACCGCTATGGAAAATGTTTTAATACCGAGATTGAAATTGTCTTAAATACCTACATTTAAATGGGATTTTAATATCTACATCGAAGTTGTTCTTACACCGATATTTAAAATTGGATTCTAATACCTACAAGTAATTTGGATCTGGATTGTAATTTTGGTTTTCATGTGGACTTCTACATTTGACTTTCAATTTGGACATATTCAGACTTGGCACGAAACAGCTCATGGGGATGCAGATCACAGGCTAGGAAGAAACTACAGAACCATTCCAGGTTAGCAATCTTGATACATTTTATTATTGAAAACTGTTTTTAATTCAATGTTTATCATTTTTGTGTCTGTAAGAGTCAACAAAACATAGGTAATAGACATCTTGGAACGTTCAAAGGTCCCTAAAAATAAGTAAAAAGATAGTTTTGCTGGCTTCAAATATCATAAATCTGGTATATGTAAATATTCTGAAAAGGGGAAAATTTTGAGAGCTGTAAATATTTAATCATTATATTGTGTATTGTAGAATTGCTTTATTTAATTAAATAAGCTAGTCGGGGCAAAAACCATAACTTAACATTCTACATCATAGGTTCTTGATTATTAGGGGTAAAATTCACAACAAAATTTATGACGGCCCAACACTGGGATTAATATCACAGCATTTTATGATATGCTCAATCGTGGGGCCTAATATAAAGGGGATATCACAGCATTTTATGACGCCCATCGTAGAGGCTTGTTGATCCTAATAAAAATATCACAGCAATATATATATATATATATATATATATATATATATATATGTGATACTGTAGCAATACTTCTGCGCGCCCTTTTTATGAATTAAAAAGGTAAAATTTTTAATTTGTCAATTTTTGTTTTTTAATGTATAATTTCAATTGCGTCGGCTAGCTCAGTTTTTAATTGCGCACGGAGCTTGCGACAATACGACAAACAAAGAATTTCAATTTACCTTCTACCTCTACTTCCTGTTCTAATCTTTAAACCAAAACACCATTAAGCAAAAATTATTATAATGTTCTCAAAAATATTTACAACGTATGAAATGTTTAAAGATTTTCTAAATAGAACTTTCATTGAAAAAAATTTTAATAATTATCATTCCCAAAGATGATCAAAAAGCTAACAAAATCACTATCATTATTATTTTTATTAACTGAAGCTCCATGAACGTTCGTTCAACTTCTTTAAATATTTACGTAATTTACCACGTGTACTAAAAAAAAAGGTCCTTGCCGACCCCTCGCATAAATTATCATAAAAGCAATTTTTAAAGTATTTAAATTAGAAATATTCAATGAAATGTTAATTTTTAAATCATTCAGTTTAGAAATGTACAACGAAATATTCACAAATAAAATAATAAAACATTCAGATTGGCTAACCTGTTGTTTTCAGCTCGAATCAGTCCCTGGTCCAACTGCTTTAGATATTGTCTGCATTCCTCTTAGCATAGCCTTAAATCACTTTAGCGTCCTCCGTTAAACTCCTTGACAATTCATAGTTGAAGTAAATGCTTGTTGCATTTCCTCATTTGTTCCTGTAATTATTTATAATCGCTTATCCATTAATTATTTAGAATCGTCATCCAGTAATTATTTAGAATTCTTCTCCAGTAATTATTTGGAGTTTTTTTATTAATGTTAATATTAGAATTAAAATTAAAACAACTTTAGTTACTTACGCCTTTTGAAGGGTAAAACGACAAACCTCTTAATTTTCCATGATTACAATGGTATTATTTCACACTTAACAATAAATTACTTTACGTAAATATCTTTGTTTTAAGGGATGTAAACTAAGCCTTACTTCATGTTGAAATGATTTGTTTACAAATCCGGTCGTATTTAAATGCATTGTCTGTCTATTGACAAGCGCAGAGTTCGATGTTGTGCATGTTACTTTCATACCAGATTTTTGGATATTCCATTGTATAGTATTGTATGTTAACATCAACGCGTTACTTTTGTCACGTACCATTTCGAGTTAGTAGCATTGATTCCCTTCGATTTTCTTACTTCTAGATAAGTAAACCATTGTTTGTTCAAATAAATTTGGTGAACTTTGATTTTAATTACCATGCCTTGCTCGTTTCCAATAAATCAGGTGTCGATTTTAGTTTTCTAGTCACGTAGACTTAATACAATTTATGCATTAAATTATATGCGTTTGCTATCTTACGCATTTTTAAACCTGCTTGTTTTAATTGGGATCCTTGACGTAATAATGATGCGTTATCCATGCGTGTCGCGTTTCAGCCTGCGAATTAGTTTATTCAAATAAATCTTCAAAATATTTTTCATTAACTAAATTAATTATCATTATGGTTTATATACAGGGCGTTGAGTACCCTGCACTAATACTGCTTGCATTTAATGTACAGGTTTAATATATTAACTATTTTGTTTTAGTTAAAGTAGGTTATTAATACCTTTAGCAATTTAATTAACACTTGTTATTTAAGAGCACAGCATATACAACTGAGTCCAGGTTAATTGAGTCACCGTTTAGTTCCAGTCACCGAGTCACTAGTTCAGACCGGGTTTGGTCTGGTCAAACCGAACCAGACTTGGTCGAGGTGGGTCGAGTTGGATCACTGGATGAGGTTCGGTTTATATCTCAGGTCCGCTGATCCGTAACACGGTCAGGAAAGTGACCCGATGGTCGGCTCCTTTTCTGATCTGCGTGATTAGATTGAAAATAATTACTAAAGTAGTGAACTATTTGAAATACATCTGCTCTAATGTTTATATTGACGATGTGGGTATCATAAATTCTCTTTTAAGTTGCAGCATGGACAAATTAACTCCAGCCAATAATTATTCTCGTTCACCTTACACACCCCTTCAAACCACTGCACATCTATCAAACGCGCTTCCACCTCCAGGTAAGTTGTTCTTATTGTATTTTATGTCATTACCTTTTGGAATTTGCTTCTATAGCTAGTTTAAGAATAGTTTAACTCGTATTTATTCAATGTGGTGGATGTACTTACAAGTGGCAACGAATTTTAAATGAATCTGTAGTTTTTATGCAAGTCGATTTCTTTACTTCGAACAGTTGCATTCAAACGTTTTGCTTTTGCACAATTAAAAGATTGCGGACGTGGCTCGACGCTTATTTTCTTTAAATTCATTTGCGACTTTGATGTATTCATAACCAAGGCTGTGTGTTTACAAATAATTATTAAAATTTAATGTTTTGGTATAAATAATATTTAAAAAATTATTAAGCAATGTAAACTATATACAGCATGTAAAGAATGAGAAGAAAATGTATATAATTACATTGCGTTTATTTTATAAGTTTATTTCCCATTACATACCTCTACGCTATATAATTAATTTGTTTGAAATGCGGCAAGTAAACTAAATCATGATCAAAAGTTAGGATGTGTACTAATAAAAGTAAATTTAAAAATTTGCATTTCTTTAGTTTCTATCATTAGTGTGAATGAACGACTTTATCAGTGTACAACGTTTTAATAAAATGTAAATGTTAATGCTGTGAAAATCAACCAAAACTTGTTCGAGGATACTGCTTAGTATCCATATTGTTCAAAAATCAAGATCGAAGTCTATAAAATATTTATTAAAATCTTTACAAATTTTGTAAAATGATGTAATTGCTATCGAATGTACTTATGACTGAAGTAATATAAACAAGCTACACAAGTTGATATACTGCTACGAGTAAGATTTTGCAAAATTAATATTTAGATTTATGCTGAAGGGGAGGGAACACAACAGTTTTAAGGAGGCAATGGCTAATTACAGTAGTGCGTGAGTGGGGTCTTACGGGAGAAAATGTAACACTATAATTGGAAATAGTTGTGTTACAAAAATTATGCTACAATGACCACTTACTGTGAAAGCGTTTAGCTGTTGTCATAATTAAGGGACGCCAAACCGTCGATATGTTCCCTATCCGGAAGACAGTTATTCCAAATAAGGTCTCCCTTTTTTAGGTTTTCTAAATCTGTCATATCATACTTTACCTTTTTCTTACAGCACCCTAACAACAATCATTAATTTTTGTCATATCAAAGAACTTTCTTAAATAGAGGGCCTCTCTAAATACGACTTTTTCATCTAGGTGACTGGATATCCTTTCACAAAGTTTGTCTACTTTTACCTTTCTGTTAATAAATTTAAATAAAATTTTATCTAAATTTAACTATTAACATTAAATACATAGAGTACAAATACACGTACATTAAATTAAAGAAAACAATTGTATTGTTATAACCTCAAACTGGACAGACATTACTAAAAAAGAAAGCCTTAAAAGCCTTAAAGAAAAATTGAATAATACTACTATGACACCGATTTCCTTGGTTTCCGAATATTGATAGGTATTTTTGGAATCTATTTCTGGAAATGCCAACTTAACAATAATCAAAAACGTCGGTCAATGCAGTTTCTTATGTCCGCATTCTACAGTCCCTTAAAAATACCAACTTACTGTTGTTTACTTTTTGACTGGTACTGCACCACATATAAAACCTATCTGAAATATTAACACAGGCACATGCTGATTAATCATTTAAAAATGTTCTAATTTCATTTTCTTATACTAGTATACTTAAAATTAAATAAGCTTTAGTTCCACGAATTTAGCCCATAGCTATTCAAATAACCAACAAATGTGTTAGCATTATGACAACTTCCTATAAATAAACAGAAACCATTTACAATTCGCATCTCAATTAGACACTAACATATAGAAGGAAAATAATTCTTTCTTAGTTTATTTTACAACCCCTGAAAAAGCACGTTCAGGAACACCTTTTGTTTCCAGTTTCCATTGTGCTTACGCGTCATCACTAACTTTTGATTACCAACTCATTTAACGCGAAAAACAATTCCTAAAATTTACACCCACATATTAATTTACGTTTCATATAATTATCATTATAACTGCTTTTCAACCAGCGCGACTATATAATTCACATTACGCGTGATTGATATTTTTATTGCCTTTTAATCAAACGAAGACTGCGCGCGATCCTCCGTAGCCGGGCGACCTTAATACATATACGCAATTAGACCGTTATATTTCCACTTCTAATTTCTTACTCTTCGACTGTCAAGTCGTTTTTATCAACTCCCACGCTGTACATTTCCGAAGAGTTTCCCTTTGTTACGGTCAAGTATGTCGAGCTTATATTCTAACACGCGTAAAACGCGTGTCTTCTTTTGTTCGTACCTACTGCTAGCACGCGTCTATTCTGTTATAGAATTTTTTCCTAGCTTTAGCATTTGGTAGTTTGTTACACTGTAAAAAGGTGTCATTGTTGTGTTGTCTCGTTACGTCGCTGGTAATATTACCTTATTTTATGAATTTCCCATATCAGACGCGTTACACATACACGTTAATAATAGCACTTACCTTGAAAGGCTTTCAAATTTATGGGCCCAAACTCGTCTAGTTTAGTGATAATCCTGTGGACGACGAGTATTGCTGAGGATTCTAAATAAGTTGACCTCGTGGTGAAATAGAGATCTTTGTACAATCCAATCTTCTTGTTAAGCAAAGAAAACAACCACTTTCAGCTCACTGCGTTATCTAGATCTATTTGAGTACAAGGATCATAGCATTAATTCTGCAAATAGTACATGCACAGAATTGTGGAAATACCGAATTCAATTCCCTTTTCTACGTAGTCATAACCTAACGATACTAATCTAGTAATTTAGAGTACGTCTTCAACCTTTACAATAAAATTGCAATATCCAGATTTTATACGTCTATTGAAAGTTAACACTATACCTTGAACTAATGCTGCACGTTTTATAATTTTATAATCTTTAATTAAAGAAGCGTCATGCACAAATACCACCAACAAGCAATAGGGACAATTTGTAAATAGCAGCAAATCTTATAGTTGATTGCCAGTTTACATAGGGATTTCCATTTCGCCAGTTTCGAATTCACGTTGCTAAAGGATCGTATCAATTTCCAACCAAGTTGGTTTTGGAACCAAACTGTCCAATTTAGATATCAGGTCTTTATCGATTATCCGCAGATATCATAACGTTGAACGCCCGGTTGCTAATCTCTTGCAAATGAGGATTTTCAACTTTCCTTTATTACTAATAACCTTTCACATGCTTTCTCGTTACCGGCTCGCGAGTAATTAATCTTTGTCCTTATCCGCTGTCTACCTTCAGTTTTTTCTCCCACTCTTCGCGGG
Source organism: Platerodrilus igneus (assembly GCA_036346225.1). Classification (NCBI taxonomy): domain Eukaryota; kingdom Metazoa; phylum Arthropoda; class Insecta; order Coleoptera; family Lycidae; genus Platerodrilus; species Platerodrilus igneus. The sequence continues at coordinate 2,891,700 of JARFIW010000090.1, forward strand.
TACAGTTTACTATTGAGCTTCTGTAGAATCTCTTGAAAAATGCGTTATTTTATATGCTTTAATCTTGTTAACGTCACCTGCTTGTTTGGCTAAATGAATGCATTGAAAACATTTAGCACTGTATTTATGTTATTATTTCTGTTGAGATCATTTGTAACCTGATATTTGTAAGAATTACTAAATAAGCGTATGTATTTAGTGATTAACTACATTGTATTGATATTATTATATCGTGTCTGGAGGTTGCCTTGTATTATAACTAAGCGTGTTAATTTTGCTTAATTTTAAAAATTGTACAAAGCTTTCCTATTTTTGGGTTAATAATGGAATGAAGCATGCATATTAATAATTTTACTGCTACTTACTTCTTTAATTATTTTAAAGGTTTCGTAAAATCACGCTATGAAAAATTGCTATTGTAATTATTCTGTTTACACGACTAACTGTGGTAATTACTCGTGTTCATTTGCATCTTTTATACGATTTCTTAACGCATAAGAGGGTCAATCCATATCAAGTGAACTAAAGGAAATTATCTCATTATTCTATATAAACTGAACTTTTTTTTTGTACTAGTTAAAGGAAATAGAAATTTTAATTTCTTTTACTTTATGCCGTTTTTAATTTTGAAATTTTAAAAGTTGCGTAAAGGCATTAAATTTGGGTGGAAAAGGCTTAGGATAATGCTAGACGAGTGAAACAAACACCATTGTTTTCAGAATATTACAAACTTTAAGTTGCTATATTACAAAGGGTGTTTGATAGATTAACATTTTTCAGCTACAAAGCTAAAATTGTTAAAGAGGAATTCAAAAAAATAATATGAATAAAAATGTTCAACAAATCTTAATTATTTTTTAAATGCTTGTTTACAAACCTACATAGATTCAAGTTGGGATCTCAATGAGATCCTAATTAGAAAAAATAATTTTTATTAGAGAGGCGCCAACTAAGATTGGTTTGTTTGTTACTTTGCTAAAATCATTACTATTAATTAACTTACTATTCCGTTAGATGTATTTTGGCAAAAGTGTGCAGAGAAATCTTTACTGGAAAATTTAAGTCTTGTATGCAGCTTCCTCGTAACAGTGATCATTTCTTTTTGTGGTAAGGTGTAGGTCCGCCCAGTTATAGTTGTTGGGTCAACTTTAATTATAGTATTTGATTTTTGTGCATTTTGGATTTCTTGGGAACACAAACGATGGAACTGGGCCCGAAGGATGAAAAAAGTAATCCCCACCTCTTCATTATCGCAGTCCTTTGACAAGACATTTGCAAGCCACCAACGTCGATTATATTCATGCTTTACATAATTATTGACGTCGTTCATTGTTAATGTTGTGCCACCGTTAACTACTTTATGAACAGAACTTTCCTTATTCAGTGAAAAATTTTTTGTTTTCACTTCAGCTTCACTGTGCGGAATAAACGTGTAGTACTGTTGTGTGCTTTCATTGGTTCAGCTTCTAGCAGGCGGTGTTTCGCTAAATTTTTTTCTTTAGTATAGTCTTTATCTGTACAGTACATAAACTGTATGTTAGGAATATTCTCCTTACTCCAGTTAAAAAATTGTATTGGTGTCATTATTTGGTCCAAGTAGGGTTTTGCAGGCTGGTTCTTGCTGTAAATTCTTTGGCCGTGCCCCAGACGTTCAATTAATTTCGTAGTACATGAATACAAACCTATTTAACAATTAAAATTCACATATACATAATTATGAATTATACACATGAAATATCTTTAAACTCAAGTAGTACACAAACACAAGCCTTTTTTCTTCAAACAATAGCTCATTTAACACAACCAAAACCCAACTTACTGTGAACTTTTTTATTACGGCGCACACGAGTTTTCATATCCCGCGCACAGCTAACATTCCTTGCCAAATTTGCAAGCGAAATTCACATAAAAGTTTCACGTACCGTTTAATTTTCCCTTCGGAGAAGTCTACGTTACATAATTCAAGCTGTGTTCCGTCTACTAACTTTTAACCTGTTTTTATACCAACCCCCGTGGTTGTCAAAATCCACTAATGGCGAGGAAATCTTTTTACCCTTGACCGAAAGGTTCCAATTAAAGCAACATGGCTTCCCGCATACTACACGCTCGTACTTCTACATTTCTACCTTTCTAATTACTTTGTTAACTAACTTTCAACCTGCGGTGTTTAATTCTTGTATGCCATTTTTCCTTGACAATTTCGTGCATAGAATGTAACATACTGCATCTATGCCGAATAAAAAGGTTTTTGTTGTTGCAATTTCCTTGAACGTCTAGCCATGTCTCAGAGATGGTCTTGCATGTTAGCGGTTTCTGCATTTCTCACGTATTAATTTATTTCATTAATAAATAGTCTGTGGTTTTGTTTATTGTATGACGCCCTACATTTTATTTTAACCATATTTTGCAGTCTTACATATTTATTATTTTTGTATTAATATTTATTTCATTGTATGTTTTATGGAATTTTTTATTTCAGCTTTTTTTGTTGTTGCGAGATAGGTTTTGGGCCCTTTGAAGCGGTTTTTTAAAAAAGGATTCTTCCAAAAAACTCTTCTATCAATTTATTTAAAACAGAAATTACAATATTAATTTAATTTACAGGTACATTATGTACAGTAACGTATTAGGTTCAAAAATATTCTAAGTTGACTTTCACTTTAAATTAACTAAGATTAGGATGAGTAGCTGAACAACCAACAATGTTAAAGTTGTGAAGCTCTAGACTGACTGGCCATCTTGGGCTCCTGAGGGTATTTATGCTATCCCTGCCCCTCACGTTGCTTATGGAAACTCCAGATTTCATGTCTGCTATTTCTTGATACAATACAAGTATTACATTTGAATAATCTTAATTCTAATAATTGCTGTCTTATTGTCTACTGTCATGATACGTCTGGAGTACAAAGTATTTACATCCGTTCTCATGTCTGGTTTATGAACTTTCATTAACCTTTTGTAATATGTCCTTCAATTATACACTGTAACAATCTAACTTAAGATTTAATAATTCCATTTGATTACATATATATCCTAATTTGGAGGATATATAACTCGCAACGTTTACCGTACTTAATGACTAATGCGTTATCTAGGTATTGTATTAAAATTTACCAATTATTTTAAGAAAATTTATTTTACTTTTGTGATTAAACTAACTGTCCTAATCGAATTTATATTTTCTAAAAACAAAAGAAATAAAATATTATGCTTAAGTAATATTAAATATTCGGAAAATTTACTATGCAGGTTGCATTCTATTTAGTCTGTCTATCCAAATTTAATATTTATATCTTCTTATCTGATTTAGGTATAGTTAATATAACGCGAACGCGTAACAGTTCATTTAGCTTCTTTATTGTTTTAAGATTTCGTATCATTGAAGTACTTTGTGAATTCAAGTTTGTTATGTATTTCTATTAAATATGACTTGCATAACGTTGTTTTAGACCAATGCATTAACCCTTACCATAACTCGGATATTAATTTTAACCACAACTATATACAGTAACAACTAATGTTTCTTCTAGCTCTAGAATTAAACCACTATATTGGGTTTTGAACAAAAATAGGTATGCATTACTTTTCAAGTTCCGATATCCAAGAACACATTCATGATGTTTATTATTTAAAAATTTATAATATTTGGTATATTTCTATTGATATTAATAGATAAAATGTTTGCAGCTAATACCATCATTATTACTGGTGGACCCACCTTGCTATCAAACTTTGGTCCATCATCACAGATTCTAACTTGTCCATATTGTCACCACGTTGTTTCAACCACCGTAGAAAATAGAGTAACTTCCAAAACGCACTTATGTGCGCTTCTACTGTGTATTTGTTTGTAAGTATCATTAGTATAAGATAGATAAGACTAAAACGCAATAGAAAAATAAATTTACTAAGCGATTAATGAAGGCTAGTGTTAGTAGTATTTTTTAAAGTAAACATTATTTTATAAATTCTAGTGATTATTGATTCACAAAAATGTTCTGGAAGTTGGTATTGAACTTTATATAAACATTATAATTACAGGGTGTAATTTTAAATCAATCAATGCGTTAATTGAAAAAATTATAAGGTATAGGAAAAATTTAGATAAAAGTTATTGCTCATTTAGGAGGACATACATTTCTGAAAACAGTTCTGAAAATTTTACAAAGCATATGTTAAATTGAAGAATATTTTTATCTATCGCTTCGGAAAGCCCTTTAAAAATGCAATATTTAGATATAACGTAAGTTACGTTTTGGACCTTGAAAGCTGCTTTTTTAAAAAGTCTTCTTCCAAAAACTCCTGTAATGATTTCTATTTAATCAGAAATTACAATTGGAATTTTACACAACTATATAAAATTACTCTAAGTCGAAATTACCGTTAAATGAATTTAAATTAGGGCGAGTACCGGAACAACCAACAATGCGAAAGCTGTGAGGCTCAAAACTGACTGCTATCTTGGGGCTCTCGAAGTTTTATGTTGTCCCTGCCCTCATATTTCTGTGTGAATTGCAGAGCTCATGTCTGCTTATTTCTTTATTATTTCATACAATACACAGTAACAATCTTAATTCTAATAATTGCGGTTTTATAACCGTCTGTGACCTGCACCTGCAGTATCACTTATGTCTGGAATACAATGTATTCACGTCCGTTCTCTCAACTGCTTGTGAACTTTCATTAATCTTTTTTTTATTTAATTTCTTAATGATTTCTATTTAATTATACATATATTGATTTGAAAGATATGTAACTCCTCCCGACGTAGATGAAAAACTAAGGGTTTTGCTTAATTTTTAAAATTTCATTGTGCCTAAGGGTACATTTATTGTTTCTTTATTTACCTTTATTTCCTTATGACTAAAATTTCTTTCTTTATTCTTATACTTACGATACATTTTGTACAATACATACATAGTTAGTAAAATGATTACAATAATTAATAAAATTGTCCAAATACTTATGTTATCATAATGTAATTTTGGCACTTTTAACTCACTTAAGTGTTGTTGGTAATTGTCCATTAGCTTCATGGCGTGGTTGATATTGTCTAAGTCTAAGTGCTCTAGTTGCATTGGTTTCTTGTTGCTTTCGTCGTCTTTGGGTTGTGTAATCTTGAACTGTAGTTCTGGTAAATTTGCGAATTTCTTGGTTACTGTTGGGCCTTTCGTTTTTTAATTTTAGATAAGTTTTCCTTAAGGGTGATTACTTTACTTCCAATTAATGCTAAGTTGTTTTCGTCTTGGTTGCAGTGGGCGGTTGCTATTACTTCTTGTGGAAATACAGCAATCCATTTGTTTTCCGTAACTTTTTGAATTTTCATATTGGTTTTTGTACTGGTTTTGTTTCACAGTTGTCGTAATGATTTGAAAATATTAGTAATTGTAATTCACAAGGGCTATCTGCTTGAATAGCTGTTGTTGTTAATGATTGGCAGAAATATTGACTTGGTGTTACTTCGTTACATTTTTCGTTCGTGTAACCATACCTAAGTTCATTTAAGGAAACGAACTTGGTTTTAGAGATAATAACTTGATATCTGCTAGTAATTTTCATGAGGAAAGCAAATAAATGATAATAATTATAAGTGTTACTTTCTACTATAGGGATTTCTATTAAAATGTGATTTCGTTGTTCTTTACATAGCTTTTCACAACGGCTATTTTTCAAATATGAGTAGGTAGGGTAGTTTAAATGATCTAATTCTTAATAAATCTTTTAATAAGTCACTTTGGTTCTATAATACTAGAGTGTAATGCGTTTAGTTTTACAAATGTTACAGCGTTTTCTAATGTGGCTAAAATTTGTTGGATTACAGTAAGAGTTGATATTATTTGAGTGAATATCGTATTGAATCTGAATAAGTCTCGCATTCCTTATATTGTGGTTTTCATGTTAGTTTCAAGGGTTTGTTTTCTATTGGCTATACTGTTTTGATTTTTTACTAGCTTTCTTAACGTATCATTGAATTTTATTATAGTTGACTGGGTTAGAGATATTTGATTTCTAACAATGGTTTTTATGTCGTTTTGGTTTTCAATTAAACTGTTGTATGGCGCTGTCATATCGTTCTGCATCTTGGTTGTTTAAATTGCCTGTGATAGCTTTTATTATATTACCTAATCCGTTTATAAGTCCTCTTTTTCGTCTTGTAATTTGTTCTGTTGGTATTAGTCTAATAGATTTATCTTCTATGTTTCTTAAAATGTTTTTTATTATACTGTTGTAATGTAGCATTTCTCTCGCGTACTCTTTTCCGAATTTGGCTGTGTCCATTGATTGTTTCAATCTATAATAGTTGTCTCTGATTATGTAAAATTCTTGTTTTAATTCCGTTAAATCAAATTTTTGTGGGAATGTCCAGTAATCTATTGTATTTTGCATACTTCCCAATTTTACTAGTATTTTAATGTCTTCAACTAATATGTCGTTGTCCGTTCTACCTGGGTGGAGGTTGACGGTAAGGGTGATGGCTGTCCATCTGAAATTATATGGTGTCTTAGGTTTTTCAAATGAATGTGTTTTACTATTTTCCGTTGTCTACTACGGCTACATTTTTGTCTGATATCTTTTTGATTTTAAGCGGGCCTAAATTTCTGGGGGCCGTGTCTTTTACTTTTAAAGTTCTTCTCATATACGGTTTGTCCTATTGAAAAATTATTTATGTCGGTATTCTTATTACGGGTTGTTGTAATACGTTCTTTGTCATTATCTAATTTATTTTTTACCTCAGCATACGTTATTTTTAGTTTTTCTTAATGGTCTTTAGCATACTGTTGGTATACTTGTTTGTTGTAATGTATGTCGTAAGGATTACGGGAATCTGAATGACTTAGTGTTAATTCGAGAGGTGCAAAATTTGTTGATGAGTGGATCGTGTTATTGTAAGCAATTAGTGCGTATGGCATTAAATTGGGGATGTGTTCCTTCTTGTAAGTTAATCTTAATAATCTGATCTGCTCTAATAGGGTTAGGTGTAATATTTCAATTAATCAGGGTGGTTTTCGGTTATAAAATGAATTTTTATTTTATGGAGTTCTAGGGTATTTTGTATCGTTTCATTTCTAAATTCGCTGCTATTATCTAAAGTTATGGTTTCGAGTGTACCGTAAAACGTAAAATATTATAAGAATCCTTGGGTTACGTCGATGCTATTTTTGGAAGTGATAGGTATCACTAGACCTACTTGGGGGAATACGACTACAATTGTTAAAAAGTTTTGTGCTTCTACTACTAGAGTGTCTGCATGTAATTTTTGAAAAGGTTTGTCGGGTGTTTTGGTTAACATTAAGGGTATTTTTGGGGGTGTTCTTTCGTATTTTGCTTTGTCGCATAATTAGCATTGATTGATAAAGTCTGTGGTTGGTTCTTTCATATCTTTAAAGTAGTATCTCCTCATGAGTTGCTTTAGTGTTTCACTGATTCCACGATGGTTGATTTTGCCTTCGTGTTGATTTCTATTCACGTCGTTTATTTCGTCAGGGTCATCTAAAGTTATTAATTTTTTTGTACATCTAATAATTTCAGGGTCAGAGTTATTAAATAATTTAATATATAATTTTGAAAATCGTTTGTATAAATGTTCGATGGTCAAATAAAAGTAAAAACGCTTTTTCTCGGAGGTATATTCTTTCAAAATTTTAATTATTTGTTCCTCATTATCGTCTGTAGTTATTTGAATTTGATATATTTTCTTGTTATCTATTTTCGTGTATTTTACTGGATAGGGGTTTGTTAAAACTCGGTAATTATAAATTGATTTGGTTTTATGTCTATGGCTTCGTTTAATATTTTAATGGCGGTTTTTGGTTCTTCGTTTTGTGTCGAGTATATGGTGTCATTTTCTTCTGGGTCTTCTCTTATCTCTGTTTCGTCTACGTTGTCTATAATTGACTCTGTTTCTATTGCGTTGAGTTGTGTTCTGCTTAGTGCGTCTGCATTATTGTTATAAATTCCCTTTTTGTATATAATTTCGTAATCATATTTTTCTAATCTAATCCTCCATCTTTGTAATTTTGAGTTCGGTTCCTTAAGTTTACATAGCCATACTAATGGTCTATGGTCGGTGTATATATAGAATTATTTTCCATAAAGGTATGGTCTAAAATATTTCGTTGCCCAAATTATTGCTAATAATTCTTTCTCAATTGTGTTGTATTTTTGTTCCGTCTTGTTTAGGGTTCTAGATGCGTAGCTGATTGGTTTATCGCTACCTACTTTTCTTTGTCTCAATACTGCGTCTAGTGCTACGTTTGATGCGTCGGCTGTCAAAATAAATGGTTTCTAAAAGTCTGGGTATTCTAATACAGGGTGATTAATAAGTATGCATTTAAGTTTTTCTACGGCTTGAATAAATTCTGGGGTGTGTTCAATTTTATTTCCCTTTTTTAAACATTTTGTTAGTGGTTTGGTTATCTGCGTAACCTTTGATGAATTTGCGGTAACAACCACAGAGTCCTAAAAATCCTTTGATTTCTTTGTTAATTTTGGGTAACGCGTAATTTAGTACTGGTTTATGTGTTGGTTAAATCTTGGTGGAAATGTGGGTCTTGTAAAATTTGAGTTAAATGTTGGTCTCGGAAATTGTCTAAATTGGTTGTTGCAATTTGTGTTATTAAAATTTGGGTTGTTAATTCGCGGTTGATTCATTTGTGCGTTAGAGGGTGTCTTGACATTTTATTCCGAATTGATATGGTGATCGGATACTTTCCATTCTTAGGTTTATCAAATCGTGGATTAGACGTTTGATGTTCCTTTGGTTTCCAAAATATGCAATTAGAAAACGTTTGAAGTCTTCCCATTGTTCAAGGTCGTCGCGACTGGCAATTAGTGTTAGTTAAAAATATTTCGCACGCAGTAATAAAGTTTGCTAACAGCGCTTGATCTTCGTTATATTGCGGAATACCTTCAAAATAAAGCTTCATGTCGGAATTCATGATTGTTCTAATAATTGATGGTCATTTTTAGTTATAATATCAAGTTTTTGTATAAATTGAGATTTACTTTGCAATTTGTATGGTTACTTTTGAGTTTGGATTGTATTAGTTATTTAAAGAATTGCTTTACTTATATTTTATGTGCAGCTATCAATTGCTATAATTACATTAAAGAATTTCTGTTTGGTAATGTCTCGGCAATTACTGTCGCTTTCAATTCGTATATTTTTATGCTTCGCAGATGTTACAATTGTTGCGAGTTGAATTTCTATTTTCTGAATAATATTGGAATAATTTTGGAATAACTGCGTTATAATTTATGCGTTTTTATTTTAGTCCTGCTGAGTAATTGAGTTTTGCAGTAACAGTTGCTATAATTATCTCGTCAGGTTTACATTAATAAGTGCGTTAATGCTCTCTTTATAATTGTACAGTGTCGGTACTTTGAAATGTCGTCCAATTATAAAGTTTCAGGTTTTGTGAATGATGCTGTTTTAGTAAATCGTTTTGTTACAATAAATTGCATAAATGTTTCTTTATAATTAGATATTTTCGTGCTGAAAATAATTAATTATAGCTTTATAAAGTTATGATGAGCGTTACGTCCTCAGGATTTTTCTGAATAGTAATTGCTGTAAGATAATTGCGTTTTATTTATATTTTAAAGTTTCAGACTTGCTGAATATATCATTTCGTTTGTAATAATTTGTAATAATTCGTGCATATAAATGGGTCTTTATAGTTCTGTTGTTAAAAATAATTATATTCTTTTCATAAATGGCAAAAATACTAAATTGCGTTAATAATAATAAAAAATTTGTGAATACAATTCGTTTCGTACCTAACTAGCTAATATCAATAATTGAAAAAAGAAAAATTGGTTAGAATAAATGAACTTACATAATTTTCATCGTCGATTTTATCTGTTTTTCTTCCTTCTTTGGGCTTGGTCGATTTTGTACTTTGTCCAAATTTTGTTTTGTTTTTCCGGATTGGGATTTGATATTTCAGACCACCAGTTCTTCGAATTTGGGTTTCCTAGTGACCTTCTGTATCCGTACGCTGCGCCAGTTACGTTTTGGGCATTGGAGCTGCTTTTTTAAAAAGTCTTCTTCCAAAAACTTTTGTAACAATTTTTATTTAATCAGAAATTACAATTGGAATTTCGCTACCTACTTTTCCTTGGCTCAATACTGCGCCTAGTGCTACATTTGATGCGTCGGTTGTCAATATAAATGGTTTCGAAAAGTCTGGGTATTCTAATACAGGGTGATTCGTAAGTATGCATTTAATTTTTTCTACGGCTTTAATAAATTATAGAGTGTATTCAATTTTATTTCCCTTTCTTAAACAGTTTGTAAGTGGTTTGGTTATCTGTGCGCAACCTTTGATGAATTTGCTGTGAGGCTTAAGACTGACTGACTATCTTCGGGCTCTCGCGGTATTTATGTTGTTTTTGCCCCTCACATGTCTGTGGGAACTTGCAGAGCTCATGTCTGCTTATTTCTTTATTCTATTCATTATACAATGTAACAATCTTAATTACTAATAATTGCGGTTTCTTAACCGTCTATGACCTGCACCTGCAGTATCACTTACGTCTGGAATACAATGTATTCACATCCGTTCTCACAACTTGCTTGTGAACTTTCATTAACCTTTTCTTTATTTATCCTTGAATTACATTGTTGCATCTAACTTAAGTTTCTTAATAATTTCTATTTAATTATACATATACTGATTTGGGGGATATGTAACTCGTATACCTTAAAAAATACATTAATGTGTATGCATGCCTTGAAGCGATCCTGCAGCATGAGACATGAATTCGTTATCACGACTAGCTATGATTTTGACAATACTTACTCATTTGTTCTGCATCATACCCAATATCTGTCAGACAATTAATTGAAATAACTCTTTACAATTACAGGGTTTCCCAATTGATTTTCACTCTTTCTGAATTGCTTTTCACCTTATGTCATTTGCGATTTCCGTTTGTCAAACGATTGTCACTTCTTATTTATCAAGTAGTTTCCGCCTGTGTCAAAACGTTTTCGCCTTGTGTCAATTACATTTAACCACAAAACGCGTATCATTTAACATTTGTAAATCATGGTCGAATGTGCGCATAGACAAAATAATAATAGTTGTTTACGATATAAGAGTCCTAACAGTTCATATTATTTTACGAGATGGTAAAATTGCCAAACGAGGCCGAAGGCCGAGTTGGGTAAACTATTAAGTATCGTAATATGAAGTTTCGCAAATAACGTTTAACTTTTTATCTACCATTTATTAATTATCATTAGCATCGATAAATGAGAGTAATATTGTATTAGTAAATTAAAAATCATAGTACGCAAATCAAAGTAGTAGGCTATAGCCATTTGTTATAGTTCTGTCACGAATCTGTCACTACTGCGAAAATGTATGATTCTTGCGCCAATGGATGTATTTCGTATGATATCGAAATGGCAGGAAATGCGGCTATTGCAACATTGATATAAGAAAAATTACGCCATAAATATGAGCTGAAGTACAGAAAATTTGAAGATTGGTGCAAGGAGAAAAGTGTGAATTGTATATCTGAAAATATTTTGCTTGCATACATACTGGGGAAAACCGAAAATGAAAAGCCATCTACATTGTAAACCCATTATTCTATGTTACGCATTACTATTTCGTATGCTACAACGTAGTCATTTTGACATACAAATCCTTAAACATTTTAATTTTGAGTGATATTTACTTTCAAATAATTTTCATTTTCGATATATATATATATATATATATATATATATATATATATATATATATATATTGCTGTGAATCCTCACCAGACTTCGGGAACTACGGTTTTTGAATCGAGCCCCAGTGTTGAATCTCTTCTGATAATCGCCTCTTTACTCTTTCCGCCTCGGCTGCTCACCTAGTTAAAACTTTCATCCTCATTCATAAAAAAAACAAACACATTCCTACCACAAACATCAACGTTAACTCTATTTACATCAATATTCATAATACATTAAAATTTCAAAATTAAATTGTAGCATAAATTTCAGTATCATAAAATTTCAAGATTAAATTTGTCATTATTTTAATTTGCATCTCGAATTAAAGTCCTTGTAGGATGCCTACTAATTAATTTAACAATATGTGCAGACCTAAGTCTGAGTACAAAGGGAGCATCTCCCACCCCTTTACGTTAATCAAACAGGTTAGTCTAATTGAGCTCCAAGACAGACCCAAATTTTCATCATAATCAAGAACATAAACTGCTAAATACTCCTTTCTACTTAAACAAGAAAATTTCACCTTAAAATTAAAAATTTGTTGTTTGTACAAATTCACTACTGTCCATTTTTTAGCAAACAAATTATAAAGTTATTCAACACACACCAAAACATCACAAATCGAACAACAAAGCATAAGTTACCTGAAGGTTAATGCACTCGTGGCTCCAATGTACATCGTCCTTTGTTAATCACACCATTCCAACTGGGTTATGTTTACGACTTCTGATTCTGAACGCTTTTAAAATTTTCTACACCACCATTCATCTAAAGTTGTTTCAGGACTTCTCAGGAACTCATCTAAGTATATCAAAATCTTGTTTTGTGGATCCAATCACGATTACGAATAACATTTGATTATTAACACCCCCGAAAAATAGCAAAGAAATTCATAATTCTTTCACGCTATACCCAAAACTGCCTACTTTTGTTTATTCATTTATCGTTACTAATTTCGATAATTGGTACCGTAATACTCGCAAATATAACTAGACTTTATTACCTTGTATCTTCTCTAAATGCACTTAATAACTTTTATCGTAGCACGTATTCTGCTTGCAGTATCGTATAACATCAAAAAATAAAGAGCAAACTGTTTTAAAGTATTGAATAAAAATCGAAAATCTAAGAGAGCGAAACACCTATAATCACGGGTTTATATACTAGCTTGCCTGCACGTCGGTTTTGTCCCGCGACGGCCAGTTTTCAGAATTTCGCATTCTCTGTTCCCTTCTCGACAGTCCGGCACGCGATTCTACTAAATTTTTGCACTCGTGCCAGTTAAATCTAAGAAATGTTCACACGGCTCGCAAACACGTCCGAGAACAACTAATTCATTTTGTATAGAAATCGTTACGTTTACACCTCTCATATCTGCATCTTATATCAACCAATCGTTTCCTCGTGACGTTGCTCAAATCACGCCTTTTATTATCCGTGTCTCTGCCTTGCGCATTGTATCCGTCTTTTCTAACCTGGCCTTAGTGGTGCGAATCGATATTCTTTACTATCGGTTATTTCAGTCCACGTGGACCCTATGTTAATATAAGCTACGGTTTATCCGACCGTTTGCAATATACGCAGAATTTTCATGTTTATCCAAACAAATTAAACAGAAATTGACTTTTAAAAATACGCAGGTGTTCAATCGTAACATTTTAAATAACACTTCTACGATTTGAATATTATTGGGTTTTTAAAAGCTTTTATGCATATTATATCTTAGTAATCGTTTAATTAACTCCAATTAAAATAATAATGAATGGCATTAGCGAATCCTAATTAAATATTAATTATTATTTGTACATTTTGTTTAATACTCGTTACTTAAAAATTGAATTACTTAATATAAATTTTGCACGTAATTTCTATTTGTTTCTTTACTTAGAATAATTAAATTACATACAAGTTGAGCATTTTAATTCTGCTTCTTTTTATAGAAAGCGTCTAGTGAATAATTTATATCCCTTATTTTTAATGAAACGAATAAATTTGTATGCTCCACGTTTTAATACCGCGTATTATCTAATAAACTTCTATACAAACCCTACCTTCTAATTGAATGATTTAAATCTTCACAGTAGGTCTTTAATTGCGCGTATTTTTTCCCAAAGCTTCCTTATACACGGTGATTAAAATTATTTGATGTCGTTAATTAATTTTCTACCCTGGTCTAAATTTGAGTAATATATATAAATACAAAACAACATAGGAGATAATGAAGATAAAAATTGAAGTGTTCAAGTTTTATATCAAATTTAATCGGAATTAATAACAATAAAAGTTTGAGTATGTCACTCTTGATTTGTCAAATTGAGGACATTTTATGTCCATGAGGAAAAGAAAATATTTCGGAACAGTGGATCCAGTGCGAAGGTATCCGTCATCTTGGGATGTCCGCCATATTGGATTTAGAATGGCATTACGTAACTTATCATGTTCTATTTTTTAGAACCCTTTTATTTGATGTAAACGAGGTTGTAAAAATAGGCAATTCGCCATCTTGTGATGTCCGTCATATTGGATTTAGAATGGGATTACGTAACTTATCGTGTTCTACTTGTAGAACCATTTTATTTGATATTCACGTCAACGGGGTTGTAAAAAAGGGTAATTCGCCATCTTGGGGCGTCCGCCATATTGGATTTAGAATGGCAATACTAAACCTATACATGTCAACGATGTTGTAAAAATAGGTAATCCGCCATCTTGGGACGCCCGCCATATTGAATTTAGAATGGCATTGCATAGCTTATTGTGTTCTACTTGTCGAACCCTTTTGTTTGATATTCATGTCAACGGAGTTGTAAAAAGGTAATCCACCACCTTAAGGCGTCTGCCATATTGGATTTAGAATGACATTATGTAGCTTAAAGTGTTCCACTCGTCAAACGCTTTTATTTGATATCCATATCAACGGGGTTGTAGAAAAAGGTAATCCACCATTTTTGAGTCATCCGCCATATTGAATTTAGAATGTTACTACATAGCTTATCGTGTTTAACTTGTCAAATGCTTTTAATTAATACCCATGTCAAGCGGTTGTAAAAAAGGGTTATACACCATCTTGGGAATTTGGATGTCCGGCAGTTTGGATATAAAATGACATTAATCATATTGTATTGTATTGCCATCAGAGCCAAAGCTGTATGCGAAATTTCAACTCAATCGGATACCAGGAAGCAGGCAAAAAATTGATTACAAGTTTTGAACCGGAACCACATACGTATACGAACGCTGCAAGTTAAAATAAAAGCTTTTATAAAATGAGGATAATGTTTTTATTTATCTAGTTTTATATGCAACGTTTATCAAAAAGTTTTTTGTAAGTTGACTACACTTCAAAATTTAAAACGGATCTCTTTGTTTTTGTAAATATTACTCTATACCTTTCCTACTGAACATTTCAAAATAAAAAAATACAACATGCACGACTCGACCGCACAACGTAAACGACAATTGTGTGACAAAATGGATTACAATTGGTATGCAGTCGGTTGGCGATAATCAGACATTCCCACACAATCTTTACAACACAATGCGTACTATGTAGTTAGTATATCGCATTCGTCAGATACTACAATAAATTGAAGATATTATCTGCAATTATAAAGTGGCTTTATAAAAGTATTCTTTACGAGAGAATAACATCAACAGGAAGTTTTGGAAGTCCGAGGAAGTCCGGGAAGTCCGAGGGAGTCCCGGAAAGTCCGAGGAAGTCCCGGAAAGTTCGAGGAAGTTGTTACGTGCCAATCGGCACTTAAACATGTTTAGGTTAAGTTTGATGTGCGGAGGTTTCGCGCCATATTTTCAAAAGACGCGGTGCGCGGAATTTTAAAAGACTAGGCGCGTACTTCCGATACGTCATAGTGAGTTTGCGCAGATCGCGCAACGCGGGAGGGTTGGACGAATAAGTTCGCGCCGATGTGTAAAAGACAGAGAAGTGGGGACAAGTTTCTTGTTCTCGCTATAACGTGGCGGTTTGCCTTTGATCTTCAAGGAGTGTGGTCGTGTCAGGTATCGTATCGTGTCTTAGCTTTACCTATGTAGTTCCTTGCTTGCTTATCTTTTGTTTGTCGACCTTTACCTGGTTTTTTCCCGTCATTCCCTGCATAGGTAGGTGACAATTTGAGAACCACCTAGGCGAAACGTACTGCACGACCCTAGACGAGTCGGATGTCCATGTTCCGCTGAAGCACCGGAGTCACCATCTTTAGTTACCGCAAAAGGGCTTTGGGTAGCCTGATGGACGTCAATAGAGGCCTACCGTAGCGCAACTTCGTGCGAATGCCGGATTTCTGATGTAAGTAATCCATTATCTAATTTGTTTGCTTTTATCATTGTTTTAAAATTATGTAAATTTCCGAAGTATTGCGCAATATACAGTTTGCATTGGTGACGTCATTGGTAGTTGGCAACGCGGAATCTGTAATAAGGTTGTCGTTGCCATCCGCCAGAGGCGTAGCCCGCTTTTCTCATTGCGCTTGCGCGATGTATTTATGAACTCTTAAACTGTATTACCGGCTTTGTAACTGTATTTATCGACGTACTCGTAAACTGTTTTATCGACTCTTTAAGTGTAAGAACTATCACCAATTAAATTGTAATAAAGTCCCGGGAAGTCCGAGGAAGTCCGGGAGTTCAGGAAGTCCCGGGAAGTCCGCGGAAGTCCCGAGAAGTCCGGGAAGTTTTGAGTTTAACGTTGTCGACTAGCTAGATTGTCTGGAAACATGCGTCCCTTATAATATAAATTCTTAGGTCACGGAATGCGTTCAGAAACCTGAAAGTGGATACTGAGTTATTCTAACAAATACCTTCAAATATAGAAATGTACACTATAATATTTGCAATAATTATCAATTAATGAGAAATCGACTTAGAAAAACCACAGATCACTACAGTTTCAAATTTCAAAATCTGTTTTACTGACAATTAATACATGAGAATGTGTTTGTTTAGCTGACAGAATCAAAACATCTCCCTACTCTCCAACTCAATCTGTTATAAAACATAAACCATTGACATATTATTCATTATTGTCATAATTACCAGTAATCAAGCATCATCAAAGTTTCACAAATAAAATACCTTTTTTCAGGGATTTTTTTTATTTGCGTCAAATTTTTTATTTATGGTTTGTAAAATATCTCAAAAAGATCTACATTCGATTAGTTTATGAATATGTAAAAGTACAATCTTAAAAGTTATGGACATTGAATGAAATACTTGAATCTATACACACTGAGAAATTTTTGCAACAAATTATGTTAATCATAACTAAGATTTCTTTAATTCATTTTTAGGTGCTGGCCATGTTGCTGTTTGCCCTACTGCATGAGCTCTTGCCAGGGTCGAAATCATTATTGCCCACAGTGTAAAGCTTTTTTAGGAACCTACATGAATAGCTGAAGTAATTAATAATATTAATGCTTATTTTTAAATCCAATGTGTATTTATAGATTTAAGATGGTGTTTTATACAACTATATCTAGTAAATAAATAAAAAATTGAATGTTACGTAAAGAGATCTTATTATTGATAAGTAGTAGAAAAAGATGCTTACGACCCCAAGCTTGACTCTCATTTAAACCAATGAAAAAATTAAGGAATTGACTCTTATAAGAAATGCATGGTGATTGTCCCTACATGAGCTATATGTGAGTCGAAGAGAGATAGACATACATTAACCTTGCTAATTACACGTTGTAACCCTAATCTTGCATTCAGACCTATACACAGGCGTAAATATCATGCAGAAATAACAGCAAATTTACTAGGGAGGTTTAATTCCCCAAGGCGACGAACCACACCGCTAACATATTACAAACAACACACCCCAGTATTTTTCTGCTGGTGCGATTATCTGGATCCTCAGGGCTGGATCCGTTGGTGGCTTCTTGTTCTGCTGATATTACTTCGCTGGTTAACATGTTGATACGATATAAGGAGAGGTAGGCAAGAGTAAACCAGTAGTCGATAGGTTTGAAGCACTCGCACACGTCGGCACTCAACAAATGTCGGTAAGCAAATCTTGATTCACAATACTTTTCCTCCCACGTAAATATTTACCTCTCCAGAAGAGGTTAAAGCACTCTGGCACACGTTGGTAGGAACAACGCCGTTCCAACTGTGAGAATTGTCTTGTTAGCTTAATCTCAGACCACAAAGATAAGCTAATGCCTGGAATATCCGTGTGAGCCACAACTAATTAATACACTAATATGTTAAACTTTTGTAAAATAAAGCGTAGCAATCGTCTAAAAGCTTCAAAAAAAAAACAAAAAAGGAAAAAGTTTTTTGTACAAAAGCTTACATATTCACGGAAAATTTAAATTACATTTGTTTATAAAAGCTACTTAATTTCTTAAACCGTAGCAAAAATTGCGATACCAGGAAACGGAAATGAGCCATCCAATTTCAAGGTTTACTTGAATTCAGTGCGTACACGTCTTGTTTGCCTCAACACCGACCGCATTCGTCGGAAGCATGAAACTCGCATACTTATTACTACACTCAATTTCACTATAAATCTAATTGCAAGAGTTTCACATTCACTTAAGAATGCGTAAAAATTTGCTTCTGTTTCTTTAAAGACATTTTCTAAAGCTAAACAAATTTATACTGGATTTAACAAGATAAGGCAAGATATAATGCAACAGCGGAAACGTTAAGTTGACAAATGCTTTTTGGTTAAGTACTTGGTCTTCAACATTCATACTTAACATGTAACATTAGAATGTTCGTTAACCTTGAAGAATAGGTTTCGAACTTATTGTAAGTAGTCAATAAACTTCAGATAATACCGTACCAGATTGGTTATTTTCAAGTTTAGACGCACCTTGGTTTCCATTAAATTGACAACTTTATGTTGAACAAAAGCATGTTGATTTAGGACAGTAAGTTCTTTCGAAGTTGCAGGAGAATCTGACAAAAACAAAATACATTCAGAAGATAAAGGCATTTTTAATTAATTGCATTAAACTTATAAAACCTATTCACAATACGTTCTTGTTATTAGGTTAAGAATTTATATAGTAATTTTGTTGGCCGAAAACGTTTTACAGTGAGTTCAGTAATTTGTGATATACTTGGTTTTGAATTTTTGTCCACGAATATTTCTAAATATTTGTAATGAAAACATAATTGTGTAATAGTCTTATAGTTGTTTTTAACTATTAATGTACATTTAATGTTTCCAGTTTTCTTATAATAAATTATTTTGCATTTACCTAGAAGCGAGATTAATCTTCAAGTAATTTAACCTTTGATTTTAAAAAAACTTTTTCAGCTAGCAGTTTGAAAAGGTATATTAGTGTTCTTTTGCTTAACGTTTGTTTTATATTCGTTTTAACAATAGTCCACGTAATGATTCGTTATGTGAATTTTAGGCCAGAATCACTTTCATTGTCTTAGGTTTTGGCTTCCATTTGTTATTCTTTCTAGGGCTTTTCCCTAAAAACCTATGTACTTCAAGTTTAGGTGGCGTCTAAGATACTTCCCACTTAAGACACATTTCACACGAAAGCATTCCGGGACTTTCTTCAAATAATTACACCACACTCCATTTTTGTTAATACAGTCGAGGTTTTTTGTACTTTTTTAGCAGGTATTTCACTGGCGACTCCATGGATCAGATCAGTTTGCGTATGACTGCTGATGTCGAGGTCCCGGCATTGATTTCCGACACAAACTATTTGAAAAATGTTAAACAAACATTTTTACAAAAATCCGTTTTCGTTCGGATGAGAGGTAAAATGTAGGTCCCGTGTTTGAGTGTTGTCACACACGTTAAACATCTCTAGCTTGCTTGGAACAACAAGGGCTAGGCAAAATTCAAAATTTTCAGGTAAAAAATCTCTTCCTGGCCAACGTAGTACCTTCGAGTGAAGCATAAGAAAATCAAATATAGGGAGTAGTTCACCGAATTTTTCTGTGGTTTACCGGCTAGATTTCCTGGGACCAAAACTGTAACAACGATGTGGGTTTTTTAATTTTGGCGATTTATCATTTAATATACTAAAATTACGTCTTAAATTATATACATATACTTCGTCAATTTCCTGGTATTATTCTGTATTGCTAACTGGTTATGAAGTGAACCACTTTCTATTAGGTTGCCCAACCTAAAGAGCCTAGAGATAGCAGATGTGATTCTGCCGAAAAGTCGCCGAATTGATAGTGGTTTATTTCAGAACCAGCCAGCTATGCGGCATAATACCCGGAAATTCAACCAAGCAGACAACGCTCACAGATTAATTAAATTTAAGCAAAGTTATAAACTTGTTACGGTATTCCGCGAAACACGAAAGAAAACAGTAAGAGTAAGTAAAGAAATCATTTACGCCGAATACCGCAACAAAACGGGGACAGAATGGTAGAATTCGGGCTAGCTCAAAAACGTCGGAGAGGGGAGTGGGTGAAATAGAAAGAACACATTGGAAACCTCTGTAAAACTATATTGTTAACATCGAATCTTGAAAGACTATTTACAAAACAATAACACAAAGTTGCGTAATCGTTTGTTACGTGCTAGTAAACAAAGCGTCATAACATAAGCATATAAAATTGGTAAGCAAAATATATAAGTCTAGGGCTGGGTCGGCGTATCGATATATCGATACGTATCGACCCCCCCGATACAGCAAAAAATAAATATCGATATATCGATACTCGATATGTATCGATACGTATCGATATTCGATATAGAATATGTATCGATATTCGATACGCATAATCCGTATCGCACACCCCTATACACATACTTATGTCACAAATATTAGACTTTAATTATTTTGATAACAAACAATCTTAAGTGAAAGATCGAATTGTCAGTAAATACATTATTTTAAAACGATCTTGTGATTTTATTCCCAAAGAAAGAGTAGAAAAATTTAAAGATGCGTATCGATTCGTTCCGATAGGTATCGCTACGTCTCGAAATGTATACTTAATCTACACATCTAAACGTTCCGATACGAATCGCTATATATATATATATATATATATATATATATATATATATATATATATATAAATATATATATATATATATATATATACGTACCGTTACGTATCTATATGCATCGATACGAATCGATACGCACCGAAACGCATCGATACGTATCGATACGCATCGATACGAATCGATATGTATCAATACGCACCGATACGCATCGATACATATCGATACGCATCGATACATTGATACGTTTTATGAGGCACCTGCCTTACGTTTATAGAGAGCCAGTCAAGCTAATCTTTCTTACTTATAACTGGTCTCACGTTATGAGCAAGTGTAACGAAGTCTTCCGACATAACTAGGGGTCTATTCCTTAGGTAGAGCTATGAGAAATGGGGGGGTAAGTCGAATTCTGATTGTACATTGAATCTAATCCAAAACAAATAAGGCGCCACCAAGTCCTGACTTAATTAGGATAATTGCGTAGTATAATTCTAGGGGAGGACGTGGAAACCCAAAGAAAAAAAATCGCCTTCGATGACAGAAACCCGTCTTAACTGAACAAGACGCTGCTCCTGTAAGAAATGGTAATAATTAGCTTAATAGAAGGGTGGAACACTATTTGTGTACCACAAACATACCTAAAGAAATATCAAAAAAAATATCTCCTATATAAGTTGACATTAAAATTCCACTCATACGGATATTAGTTTCTTGTAGTTAGTTTTGACCATATTTGATCAAAATAAAAAAGCTTTAATTTTGAACTAATAATTTACTCAAAAGATTCTCTTTTAAAACAAAATTCAATGCTACAAAGTTTCATAAATAATTAAATGAGGTCAAGTATTTTAAATAAAGTTTCATCAAAATAATTACTCAGCAAACATTTTAAAACTTAGTGTAAACTTGTTACAAAGAAAAGCCGATTCGGACAGATCTGTTCGAGAGGGTTACAAATCAATACATAGCAAATCAAGTTTCCTTATCTAAATTAATTGTGTTAGTTTCAGTTTCTAATAAAGAAAGATCATAAAAATATTCTTATAAGTTCAACTTAGGCAAACATTGTTCAAAGCATATGTTATTTGAACACAGGTGTCAGCAGTAAACTGCAAGCAAACAAGTGACGTAACAAAACATCTGTCGTTGTTACCAACAGGACAAAATGAACCATGTGTATGGTTTCTCAAACCATTAAAAATGCTGAATTATAATTTTAACACTGAAAAATTCAGTTCAACAAATAATCTAAATTTTATATTATTCGTGCTTTTATGCACTAAACAAAAATAGCGTGTTTCTAATTTAGAACACGAGCAAAATTCTTAAACTTATCTACAAACCAGAACTGCTTTATTTGGATGTTAATAGGTGTTGCAAAATCAAACGTAATCACCATACTTCCATCAGGTTTTGTAGTAATAAGCTCTTCTACCAATTATTCAATTACTCCATTATCAAAGCCGCTTCTTACGGACTGCAATACAAAATCGCTTTACATCAGTAGTTGGAATTGTGGTTTCTATAGTTGGTGTTATGGTGGTTAATTACGCGCGCTATTTAAAGATGGATCTCTACTCGTCAAAATGTAACCGCAAATTCGCGGCCTGCTTCCAATCATACATCTTGATTTTTCAAGCTTACAGGACCGACCGGTTGTCCTCGCACGAGCTCCGGCGTGTTCCCGGCCGAGCCTTTAACCAAAACGCGCCTGCGAAACGTTATCGAAGGTACAGATACTTGACTATACATAGAAAACAATTTGTAGATACAACTTTAGCGTATTACTAAACTTGTTGCATGTACTTTACTAATAATTTGAATAAAAGCGCGTTATAACTTTGCTTTTTATGATGGGATTTAGTAACTACGAAATAAACTTGTTACAACATATCGATACGCATCGATACGTATCGATACGCATCGATACGTATCGTACGTATCGATACGTATCGATATATATCGATATTCGATATATCGATACATATCGATATAGAATATGTATCGATATTTGATACGCAAAATCCCGTATCGCCCACCCCTATATATAACATATTATAGTCTGAATACCTACAATGGTTCACCTTACATACATATAAAAGAAAATTAAACATAAACTGTACAGTAAATCTAGGAAAAGAAATATACCTAGATTATATATACGTGCTGCTTTGTGAAGTGCACCTCCTCAAAAAATAGTATAACATTAAAATTAGACACCCTAGCTTAAATTAATCAAATATTAAGTACTTTTACATTGAGGCATAAGTTCTTTTAGTTAATATTTATACAGAAAGACAAAAGAAACAATAAAACGGACTTTTACACAAACTTTGAATAATTAAATTTTAATTTGAAGGATGATTATTACATCGTCGCTCGTGAATTGTAAATATGTTTGGTAACGTGGTGTTGGTAATTTATTGGATAATCATGAGTAGCAGCAAATAAAATGTCTATACTCCACAGCAGAATAAAAGAAATGAGAAAATATAAAACTGTACCTTGAACTAGTTGGCTTCGTATCATGTTGTGGATGGAAAAATGCAACTGCATTTCTTTATTGGCTGCATGCTTGAACCACTAACATAACGCATGCTAACACCGAAAGCATTTTAGTAGCGCGACTTTACAACATGTATCTTCGGTAAGAAGATGTTGTATTCAAACTCTAATGGTCTCTTTCAAAGCATGGTCTCTATTTTATAAGGACAGAATCATGTATGGGGGTAGGGTATTTGGCTTTCAAAGATATCGCCGAAGAATCAAGTTTGCAGAATTCTCAGACAACAGCTGCCGAAATACAAACTGTAACAGCTTGCCAACAAGCAAATAACGCAATTATCAAAAGATTTTTAGACAAAGGAAAACAATCTTGTTACTTTGTAACATCTTAACAGCTGCAGAATACCAGATAACAAGTCCATTGTAAGCAAGTGGTAAGTGGTCTTATCTTTTAGAAGAAAGCTGTGCATTTACATGCACCTTTTAATTAAAATGTAATTACTGCAGGTGCTAGGAAATATTGCAACTACTTTGTAACGTAATGTTTCTTAAGCAGCTGTTTGATTTTATAGGGCAAACTTTTGTATAGAGTAATTACTTCAGAAATTTTATTAAATAACACTAATTCAAATAGCGGGAAATCGAGCTTGTTGAGAAATTTTAGGGTGTTATAAAAATGAAAGCAGAAAAAAGTACTTGCAGAGTTTTGAACGTAACAAATCCCCCCCCCCCCTAGCAAAATTAAAAGTCGGGGTAGTAAGCAGAAGCAATGGAGCGGGCAGTATATTAATAAAACAAAGTAAAAGAAAATTCGTGACAGGAAAAACTTAAATACCGAGAAAAGAATTTTTATCCGGCTCGAAGACTAATAGAAAAAATTAAAAAATCTTACAAAACAAACTAATACACACTAATGAGATAAAATAATTTAAAAAAATCCTACAAAACTACAAGAAAAAATCAAGAACTAACACAAAAATTTTTATCCGACTTGAAGGACAAGTACACCGGACCAGGTCAAGAAGTGTAAAGGATATAGGAAAAGGAAAGGTATAAGGTAGCAATAATCGAGAACAAAGATGGAATGGCCTAACACTGCAAAAAGTCGTCAAAGAACGGATATCTCTATTAAAGAAACAGTAACGTTTTCCACCTCAAGAAAAAGAAATAGGTTTCTCGCAAAAAAACCCAAAGTAAGAAAAGGAGCAAGGAAGAAAACCTACAGTACAAGCCAATATGGAACAATAAATGTCAAGCCCCAAAGTATGCAAGGGAACAATGAGAATGCAGGATAGAAAAGTTGAGATACTTCAAGCTGTGCTAACAAAGAATTGTATTAAACGAACAACTGAAGAAAAGAATAGCTAAGTAGGCCTTTAGGCGGAAACCACGACTTAGTTGACTTTTAAGTCGACTAAGCCGTGGTTTCCGAAGAAATGAAAAAAGATCTAGAAAGCATCTACCACAGGACGCAAATCGAAAAAAATTATCTAAGTTCGTTAGAGAACTAGCAGTAAGAAAACCAGCAGAAGGATAAGGAAAGGAAGGTGTATCAAAAGGAATGGAGAAGTAAAACTAAAAATAAAAAAACTAACCTAAAAATAAAACTAGTAGTACCAAAACTAAAGAAAAGAAAAGAACAACCTTAAATATGTATGTGTGTGTGTGTATGTGTGTGTGCATGAAGTGTGTGTGTGTGTGTATGCGTTAGACCGCTGTAGTCGCCTCTTACGACAGGCAGGTCGTACCGTGGGAATATTCTAATCCCGTACCCACACGGGTTTAGGGTAAGTCCGAGGAGCAAAAACAAAAGAAGAGAAATAAAACCAATGAGAACAATAAAATCATTAGAAAACAAGAAATCGTAAAGTTCAAAAATCAAGTCCTAAGGAAGGGCGGAGTCAGTATAGAAATTGGGGACGTAGAGGACTAATAATGAGGCTTAAGACGTTTGCGTCGCCAGAAGGAAAACGAAGCGAGATCAAGATCATTCGGGTTGTGCCGACCTACATCTTCGTATCAATATAGAATATTTTTTTCCTCTTATTTCTTTTGTTAACCGGTTTCGTTGGTTGAGATACCGGAGCAAGGAATAGTATTGGTTGGATGGTTGTCCATAAAACAGGATTAACAGGGGGTGTAGTAGTTGTAGCACGAGGTTGAGTAAGTGGTGGTAAGGGTAGAGGTAGTAGTGGTTTACGAAAATCAGTAGGCGTCAAGGAAATAACCATTTTGTTTTTAGTATCGGTTATAGGAGAGTCAATGATAGAAAAAGGAACAGCATTGACTGACAGAGTACCGACGTTAGGAAAGAAAACAGCATTGGTTGTAGGAGTATCAACCTCATGAACAGGAACATAATTCGATAACACATCAGCAACATTACATAAAGGAACAGAATCAGGTAGAACTTCGTCAAACGTTAGATAACAGAGCAGAATCAGGTATAATTTCATCAATGTTTGATAACGGAGTAGAAGCAGGCAAAACTTCAGCCACAATAGGAACTGCTTTTTCAACTACAGCAGATAAAGAAACATGATCAGGTAAAACTTTGACAAGAAAAGCAACAGGCATCATAGATACAGGTTCACTAATTTCGACAGGATTTTCTCTGTCAGTATTGGAAATTATCTTCACTTCAGCTACATCTGTTATTGCAGACACGGCAGAAATTTTTTTGGTGGAATCGTTTAAGAAAGCAGGAACAAACTCTTGAGTTGCTACCTGTAAATCACTAATCTGAAGTATGGGCTCAATTCGTGGAGGAGGTACAGAAGAGAACGTAGAACTAGAAACAGAAGAAATTTGGTGGACAAATGCATCGAGTAACTCCCTTAAGTCCGCAACCATAGTAATAAAGTACTTAAGAAGTCGTACAACGTGTTGAAACATGACCAGCTTGATCGCAATTGAAGCATCTGACCTTACGAGTAGAAGTAGACACAGGAATCGAAACTGCAGAAATCACAGAAAAAGTATTTGATCTACCCATAGTCGTAGAAGGACTCTTAACAGTTCGGTCAGTAAAAGTATTATTCTTAATCGAAGCGAATTTGTAAGCAAAATCCGGATCAGCAGTACAAGTATATTGGTTTTGGCCATAGGTTACGTAATTATCGGCCCGAATCTTTTTCAGTTCCAACTTCAGACATTCGTTCTCCAATTCTTGTAAGAACGGACGGCATGCAAATGGATTGCATAGAATGGAGCAAAGTTACGAAGCACAATATCCAACTGAAGATTCTCGGAAATAGCAGCATGTCGACGAAACAGAGAAGTCATACATGTTAAATAGTCAACGAAGCTTTCCTACGGACCTGCGTCCTACGTAAAATATCATCAAATAGTCCTAGTTTGTAATCAGGTGGTTCAAAATGACGTACCAGTAAATCAGCTAAAGTCCGCCAATTAGAAAACCGATGACGGTTTCTCCGGTACCATAGTAAGGCTTTCGACTCGAAGAGCTCAACTGCTTGTTCAAATAATTGGGGTTCAGACACGTTACTGGCGCGATTTAAGCTCTTCAACCCTGCCAAAAAAGTCATGTATAGTAAGAACGTTAGGGTTTCCACTAAATTTCAGATTCCATTTTTCTACAAGTTGCGAACAGGATTTACCAAGTGGGCTAGAAACCGTAGAGTGAGAGCTTTCTGAGTGAAGGGTGGTCGACATATCAGGGGAGCTTACATCGGGAGCTGTGGCTGCAAGATTCAATGCTGCAACCCTGGCCTCCAGATTATTGGGTTCGGAAGGGAGTTGTTCTAAACTATTAAGTAAAGTAAGGAGTCTTGTTTGTAAGTCGTCACAAAAAGCTCGCTATTCGGGCAGTAATCTTACAGGGGAAAGGAACCGGATACGTCCTAACACGTGCAGGAGTCGTGGGCGGATGGTAGCGACGGGTGAATCCGAATTTGCAAAGTTACCACTCAATTCCTCCAATTTGGTCTCAATGGTTGTTAATTCAACCTCAGGATTTATCTTATAAGGGGGATCAATAAAGGATTTATCGACCGATTGGATCTTGATCACAACGCGAAGACGTGCTCTTAGATGTTCCACAGTGTCTGTGGCCAAAACAGGTGTTCTCCTAATCAAAAGTTCAAAGGTAAGTTCATCTTTGCGTAACCGATTTATGTCCATTTTAATGTCTGCCATTTCAATATGATCAAAAATATTACAATCAAAAGAATACGTTAGAATATACGCGAAGGAGGAAATTGCAATCCTAATGCACCGAATTAAGACATATAGAATCTAGGAATAGAAATTGGGCGCCAGATTTTTCACAAAAAGAACTTGAGCGCCAGCGAAAACACAATTTTGGTAATTCGGCAAATCAAAAGTCTATCGTACTTTCAGCAGTAACATAATCTCTTCGAGGAGGGTATGTTAGCTTCTATCACACTATAAATTAACATGCAAGCATTCGTGATCATTAATTCGTATGCGTGCTTAGAGACAGCTGCGGAAAAAAAAATGTGTCAAATTTAATCAGGTCGAATAAGCTAAAGATAATTACTCAGATTCATTTTAGAAGTGTAATTGTTAATTAGTGATTACAAAGTATCATTGTAGTTTCCTTAAAGTATTGAATTACGATGTCGGGTTTGAGCTTTGTATATTTTTAGTTGAAAATGCAGCGTACAAGATTTTTAATCACAGAAAAGACTACGGTATAGTTAGTCAAATGAGTTTTTAGAGGTGTAGACGTTTGTGATACGCACCGGTGTTTTAAGTTCCTTTTTCAAAGAGCATTATTTTGCATCTTTAAAAAGCTTCATGTATGAGTCGGATTACGTGAGATAGCAACCTACAAGTATTAAATAACAGTGAGGTGTTAAACTGAATGAGTTTTGTGTATATTTTTTTAGTTGAAAGTGTGGTGCAGATAAACCGCGATGGTGTTTTTAGTGCCGTTGAAATTTCAGCAATGAAAGAAATGCTGTAATTAATTGTAGTGTAATTGTTAGAAACTTGATTGAGAATTTCGCCAGTAAACGTATCATCTGTGTTGAAGGAATAAGAAATATTCCAGTAAGTGTTTAAATATTTAGTTACAATTTGTCTTACTTATATTTCGTATATGTATCAAGGATGTTTATAATTTTCATTGAAAGATAACCAGCGTATGTTATATCAATTACCTAAACTTCTTGTAATTCAGATGTATGTACAAAAATTTTTAGATGAAAGATAAAGTAGAAATAGAGGTTTCCAAAAGTTGATACCAATTTTTAAGTAAGGAAGAACGGTTTCAGAAATTAGCAAATCTTAAGTAACTAAAAACGAATTCGAAATCGGGCCTCGCGTTGGGTTTGCCAAAAATATATGTTACCGTATTCCGCGCAAACACGAAAGAAAACAGTAAGAGTAAGTAAAGAAATCATTTACGCCGAATACCGCAACAAAACGGGGACAGAATGATAGAATTCGGGCTAGCTCAAAAACGTCGGAGAGGGGCGTGGGTGAAATAGAAAGAACACATTGGAAACCTCTGTAAAACTATATTGTTAACATCGAATCTTGAAAGACTATTTACAAAACAATAACACAAATAAGTTGCGTAATCGTTTGTTACGTGCTAGTAAACAAAGCGTCATAACATAAGCATATAAAATTGGTAAGCTAAATATATAACATATTATAGTCTGAATACTTACAATGGTTCACCTTACATACATATAAAAGAAAATTAAACATAAACTGTACAGTAAATCTAGGAAAAGAAATATACCTAGATTATATATACGTGCTGCTTTGTGAAGTGCACCTCCTCAAAAAATAGTATAACATTAAAATTAGACACCCTAGCTTAAATTAATCAAATATTAAGTACTTTTACATTGAGGCATAAGTTCTTTTAGTTAATGTTTATACAGAAAGACAAAAGAAACAGTAAAACGGACTCTAACACAAACTTTGAATAATTAATTTTTTCATTTGAAGGATGATTATTACATCGTCGCTCGTGCATTGTAAATATGTTTGGTAACGTGGTGTTGGTAATTTATTGGATAATCATGAGTAGCAGCAAATAAAATGTCTATACTCCACAGCAGAATAAAAGAAATGAGAAAATATAAAACTGTACCTTGAACTAGTTGGCTTCGTATCATGTTGTGGATGGAAAAATGCAACTGCATTTCTTTATTGGCTGCATGCTGGAACCACTAACATAACGCATGCTAACACCGAATGCGTTTTAGTAGCGCGACTTTACAACATGTATCTTCGGTAAGAAGATGTTGTATTCAAATTCTAATGGTCTCTTTCAAAGCATGGTTTCTATTTTATAAGGACAGAATCATGTATGGGGGTAGGGTATTTGGCTTTCAAAGATATCGCCGAAGAATCAAGTTTGCAGAATTCTCGGACAACAGCTGCCAAAATACAAACTGTAACAGCTTGCCAACAAGCAGATAACGCAATTATCAAAAGATTTTTAGACAAAGGAAAACAATCTTGTTACTTTGTAACATCTTAACAGCTGCAGAATACCAGATAACCGTCTAATACAACAACATCAATGTTCGATGGAGCTCCACTTCCGCAGCCAACAAGTTCATGAACGTCAATTTATTTCTCTTACATATAGAACCATCGAAATGGCTCAGTTACATTGGAAGGGGTGTCAGTGGATTCGTTAGAACTTTTGCAAGATCAACGTGATTTTCCAATGAGAATGCTAATATGCGTTCATTTTTATTTTTTAATGTGTTCGGATATAACATTCGATGCAGCTTTTCTTGTTTTGATATCAATTTTTGCATCAAAAGGATTTAAATTCAACTTTATAGCTTTCATAAAATTATCTCTTTGCAGTAAGTTGGCTCTAATTTTATTTTTTTCTAGATCAGCTGTCACATCCTATTTTTTTGTAGGCCAACTTAATCAAATACGAGCAATGAAAATAAATTCAACATCATGTTAATTAAAATGTGACCTCTTTAATTTTCCCGGTTTTGAAGAGGAAATAAGAAATATTCCAAATTTCATTTCCATTATCAGGAAAAGGTACGGGAATGTTCAAAAAATGCTCTGCTTGAATGGACCTGACTTAAATTATTATAGCCCCTTTTGGTTTCTCGTTATTACCCGCCATTGATTTACAAAAATACAATTTAATCTTTAAGCAACTTCATGCGTTTGTATTGATAGGACGATGCGTCCTAGGAGATAGTGCTCAACGCTTGTTACATAATGAATGACAGCTGCTTAAAGTTAGTGGAGAATACTATACAAATCGTTAAAATTTAATCTATTTGTCTTAATGTTTGCTATTACATAAAGTAGTAGAGCAATAATAGGTAAAAAACTTGGTTCGGCCGCATGAAAAGGATGTTTAAATTGTTCTGCAGGGGGGTTAGACCGTGTACATGACATGTTTGGGGTGATCGGCAACACTCTACATACGATGTATCGATCAGCAAATACTATCCTGCATTTCTGGATCACTACATAAGCTGTGCACAAATTTTCAGTCTTGACCATATAATATTTGGGACACTCTTTTTTTTACATGTTGAAGGCGTTCGGCATCCCTCCCATACCGCTATCTGGCAAAATCCTTAATGCTTACTTCCCTCAACATCACAAAAAATAGGCCTTGACTTAATAATCACTGAAAATTGTCAACAGTTGGCCTACTATAATAGTTTGCCTGCTAAATGCTGGCTTGGTATTTTTATGCGCCGAATAGTGTGCGTACGTTTGTCGTTGTAGCTCTGATACTTTTTGCTCTTTGGATTGTAACTCTGTATCTTTCTTGCACACGGTGATCCACAAGCCTTGTCTCCGAAGCGAGAGTGGTAACAGCACGTTGGCGCGTGTGTATTGTTTAGTTCGCTTTCGTGTGCAGAGCGGTTATTTGCCGTGTTCTCGGTTTGTTTGGTGTACCACGGTAGAGCATCTTGTAGCTGTGTCATTTGATTTGTTAGCGTTTGCAGCTTTCTGCTAACTGGATCGTCTGATACGGCATGGGCGTATGTTTTGTCGTTGACGTCCATCATTGTATCCGCTAACAATGCTTGTTTGTCTAGCGTGTCGAAATCGTATGTGCGTGTAGCGGTAGTGCGTTTTCCCACTGCATTGCAATGATTTCGGCAGGGGCGTGTTTGCCGGTCACATGTCGCATCGTTGCTAATAACTGTGATGGTTTTTGGTCGCCCAGCGGTATGCCGTCCAGTACCTTCCATAGTTTTGCCTCTCTCGTGATCCCATATATGCGCAGTATATCTACTTTCAAATTAGGAAATGGCTGATCCTCTGGCTTTTCTGACAGTGTTGTGATTTTAGCTAATAATTGCTCTAACAAACTAGCGTGTAAGTTTGCTACTAACAATCGATATCGCGTTTGTTCGGATCGTATACCGTACGCTGCGAATGAAGATTTCGTCCGTAGAAACCATAGCTCCCTCCAGCGTTGCTCTCCAGAACTCCGTTATTCCAATTTGGCTTTTGATGTTTCGACGGAGGTTGATGCCTGCGCGTGCTGTTCGTTAGTTTTCATGTTCGTCGGATTAATGTAGTGACTGCTATTCTTGTATCGAGTCTGCAGTTATCAATGTATAGTGATTGTGTTTATTTCTTAGTCGATGGTGCTTGCTAACCTTTGTCGTGGTCGTTGAGGTAGTGACTGTGGTGACTTCGGTTATGTGAGGTACTTGGTCGTGATCATCAATGTGATGGCATGTTCTTTTCCGTCAGAGTTGGAATTATCCTTGCGATGTGTTCTCTGTCTGGATCATCAATTTGTTGACCGTTGTGTTGCGTGCTTTACTTTGTCGCGCCGGCCAATATATTGACCGCGCGTCTTTCTTTTCTTTCTTTCGTGTTCTTCGCTCGTCGGGGTCACCAATGTAATGTGTAGTGACCGTCTGGTCGCGTGCTCTCTTATCAGGGTTACCATTAGGTGTTCTTCGTTGGGGTTACCAATGTAATGAAGTGACCGTCAAGGTGCGCGTTCTTCTTCATCGGGGTCACCAATGTAATGACCTGTTGGTTGCGTACTCTATTTCGGCGGGGTCATCAACGTAATGTAGTGACTGTCAAGATGCACGTTCTTCTTTGTCGGGATCACCAATGTAATGTCCCGTTGGTTGCGTGCTCTACTTCGTCGAGGTCACCAATATAATAAAGTGACCGTCAAAGTGCGCGTTCTTCTACGTCGGGGTTACCAATGTAATGTAGTGACTGTCAAGGTGCGCGTTCTCCTACGTCGCGTTCACCAATGTAATGTACGTTCTTCTACGTCGGGGCCACCAATGTAATGACCCTGCCCTAAGTCACGGCCGTGGCAGTGGACAGTTGTCACTAACTAGTATTCGGTGTGATACTACAGTGGTCTAGCCGTTGCTAGACCTACCGGCTGTGTTGCGCAAGTCTAGGTCTAACGACGTGCTTTGTGACAAGAGGAAACTAAGGTAGTTTAAGGACGGTATAAGGGTGTCAACAGCGGGCACGGCGAACCTAATACTGGGGTTATGGGTGTCGGCAATGGGTACGACACCGAACGATTCTGAATGCCGGCTATGGGAACGGCATTGGTAATAGCTGGCTTTGGGCGCAGCGAGAAAAGAGAGTAGATGTCGGCTATGGGCACGACGTCTATGGGTTTGGAGCACCGGTTATAGGCACGGTGCGGTAGGTACTAACTATTTAACACTGGCTATGGGCACAGTAGTAAAGAGTCTTTAAACTTTCAGAGCGCGTCGGCAAAGCAGACTGGTCTCTCTTGCAAAAGCGCGCTAATTTATGCCGATGCTTGGCCGACCCGATTTGGATATTTATTAGACAAAAAGCGGTGTAACATGTAGTAGGTATATAATCAACATAACTACTTAAAATGTCACATTGACATAGTAAATTGTCATTACACATATTTGTTTCACCTCGTTTTTGTTCTTCCCCACTGCCGCCTTCTCATCGCCAATTCTATTATACATACTCTTCCTTGTAAACGAAGGATAGTATTTAAAACGATCAAATTATTAATTCTGGAACCGTTAAATAATAATAAAATGAGATGCAATGTTATGGAAATTTATTAGTTGCAACAGTCCCACTAACTTATAAATATTATAAATAATACAATATTAAAAATTAATTTATAACTTATTGTTGTCTGCTGTATTTAAAGCTTTAAGTTCAATTAAATAACCATCTTTACGTTTTCCAGATTTTTCTTTGCTTTTCATCATATTAAGAACAAACGGGCTTATTAAGTCGTGATGTACAGGAGGGTAGCTGTTTCTCGTAAACCAACTAACTACTAATCCAATATAATAGTAACCGCCATTCCAATAAAAGTATAATACCAATATGAGACTTGATACAAGTAAAACGGCAATTCTTGATCTGTTGGTTGGCTGTTTTCTCTAAATGTTGACTTTAAATTGTAAATAAATGTACTAGCTATATTTGCTTACGTTATATTGACGTAGAGGCAATTTTCTATTGACGTTGGTTTAACTGAATCTAAACAGTAATCTTGTGTTCTGCACCATAGGTTTCCAACAACAATCCAAGTTAAAAATGCTAAGCCAGAAAGGGTACCATATAGAGCACCCTGTTAATAATTATATTTAAACAAGTTTGTATTAATTTACTACTGACGATTACCTTGGCATTAGCAGTTGGGAACAACATTCCAAGCGTGAATAATCCAGCTAAAGGTCCTCCTGTTATTGCCGTGAAACTGTTTGCTAGTGGTAAAATACCCCCATTTTTCAACTAGAAAAACTAACGCCGTGCAAATCGAACCCATAATAACGGTAATTAACTTGAGAATCTTACTTACTTGCTTCTCTGAAAGACTATTAGGCAACAGAGGAACTATAAAATCTTCATATAGTGTTGCCGCTAGTGTATTGAGAACTGCAGACAATGTGCTATAAATGTGTTTGGAAAATATCTTATTTATCAGCAAGAATTTATACCTTAAGGAAGCGCTGAATATTCCCGCGATAAATATGCCTGGTAATCCAGGAATGTTTCCAGCTACATCCATTATATAATAAGGTAAGATTTGATCGGCATGCGTTACTACCCCACTAGATAATGGATCACAGTTTGCGTATTTTGTGTACATAATTAACCCCGTAAATACACTGAATACTTTAATCATGGCTACTCCAACAGCAAATATGGCAATAGCCCTAAAATTCAATATTAGTTTTATGTCTAGTAATTGAGGAAGTACTTTCTTGCATCAGCTATTGTTGGAGAGATAAGTATCTTTGCACAGGAGCTTGCGATATGCTCATGTTGTTAAGATTGTTGGCTGTTGCTCCTATAATTATCGCACAGATTCCATCTCGTATAGTAGGATCCACATTTAAACTAAAAACTAAATTGTTAGATGGTGGAGGTAAATTGACAACTTTACTCAAAGATATCTAGACGATGACCTTTTGATGACACATCTATGATGTTTCGTATACCGCCAGATGAAATCATACCTAAAATAAATACCATTGCCATGGATGCCACCATTGAAACCATTTGCAAGGCATCTGTCCACACTACTGCTTTAAGTCCTCCAATTGTGGTATAAAATATACAAGTTGCGCAAACTAAGGGAGACACTAGATGAACACTTATACCTGTACCTAAAAGAAAAACATAATTAGAACATAATTAGCTGATGATTAAATACGGATAGCACAAAAATATTAATGAACACATTCATCCATTCGATTGAACATGTCCATCCTAACTCCATATGGAATTATTACTAAAGATGTGTAAATGATAAACAAATCTTTTCCATAATTGCACAAGGCAGTATACAGGTTCAAGTCCTGTCCAAGACCTTATATTTTCCATCCTTCAATTACTAGCTCGATTTGAAATGATCATTTGGACTTTGCATAAAAGTCTAAGTTATTATTTCATCTTATTCACTCTAATACTATAGTATTTATCAACTTACCTTGTGTAACTAACTATCTAAAATATATATATATTTAATACTTGGCTTATAGCCGCAATTTTGAGCGTAGCTTCCTGTCTATAACTGACATAAGTCAAAAACTTGGCAATGTCAGTTATGATTGACAAAAATGCCAAACGTAATTGAAAGGTAGGTTTATGTATAGTTGTGTACACGATTTAAATTTGTAAATTTCCCAATTGTGTCATCGGTCTCGGTGGCATAATTGGTAAACGCATGGTTCCGGCAAAACCAGGATACAGGTTCAAGTCCTGTCCAAGACCTTATATTTTCCATCTTTCAATTACTAGCTCGATGTGAAATGATCATTTGGGCTTTGCATAAAAGTCTAAGTTATTATTTCATCTTATTCACTCTAATACTATAGTATTTATCAACTTACCTTGTGTAACTAACTATCTAAAATATATATATATTTAATACTTGGCTTATAGCCGCAATTTTGAGCGTAGCTTCCTGTCTATAACTGACATAAGTCAAAAACTTGGCAATGTCAGATATGATTGACAAAAATGCCAAACGTAATTGAAAGGTAGGTTTATGTATAGTTGTGTACACGATTTAAATTTGTAAATTTCCCAATTGTGTCATCGGTCTCGGTGGCATAATTGGTAAACGCATGGTTCCGGCAAAACCAGGATACAGGTTCAAGTCCTGTCCAAGACCTTATATTTTCCATCTTTCAATTACTAGCTCGATGTGAAATGATCATTTGGGCTTTGCATAAAAGTCTAAGTTATTATTTCATCTTATTCACTATAATACGATAGTATTTATCAACTTACCTTGTGTAATTAACTACCTAAAATATTTATATATTTAATACTTGGCTTATAGCCATAATTTTGAGCGTAGCTTCCTGTCTATAACTGACATAAGTCAAAAACTTGACAATGTCAGATATGATTGACAAAAATGCCAAACGTAATTGAAAGTTAGGTTGATGTATCGTCGTGTACACGATTTAAATTTGTAAATTTCCCAATTATCGTCATCGGTCTCGGTGGCGTAATTGGTAAACGCATGGTTCCGGCAAAACCAGGATACAGGTTCAAGTCCTGTCCAAGACCTTATATTTTCCATCTTTCAATTACTAGCTCGATGTAAAATGATCATTTGGGCTTTGCATAAAAGTCTAAGTTATTATTTCATCTTATTCACTATAATACGATAGTATTTATCAACTTACCTTGTGTAATTAACTACCTAAAATATTTATATATTTAATACTTTGCTTATAGCCATAATTTTGAGCGTAGCTTCCTGTCTATAACTGACATAAGTCAAAAACTTGACAATGTCAGATATGATTGACAAAAATGCCAAACGTAATTGAAAGTTAGGTTGATGTATCGTCGTGTACACGATTTAAATTTGTAAATTTCCCAATTATCGTCATCGGTCTCGGTGGCGTAATTGGTAAACGCAAGGTTCCGGCAAAACCAGGATACAGGTTCAAGTCCTGTCCAAGGCCTTATATTTTCCATCTTTCAATTACTAGCTCGATTTGAAATGATCATTTGGGCTTTGCATAATAGTCTAAGTTATTATTTTATCTTATTCACTATATTACATATATATATTATATATATATATATTACATATGCTAAAGTATTTACCATTTTAGTTTGAAACGTATGTGCCAAAAGGTAAACAAGATGACCTTATGACGTTGATACAATGCACGGTACTCAAGGTTTTATACTAAGTTGAAATTTTATAAGCCATTGAAAGTACATTTGCCGTCGGAAAACCGGACGCGTCTACGGATATCTACAATCAACCAAGCGTCCAGGTCTTGTGTGAATTGTTTTGGCTTTTCATTTAAGTAGAATCAACTTTTGGACGAATTGTAAATTCAAAATTATAAGTGAATAGTAATATCAAAGATATAATTGGAGAATTGTGAAGTGTTTAGGACCAATGGTAGAAATTAGGATTGTATGTAAAGACTATAGTTAAGGTATTTGTGACACTAGAGAAAAGAAAAGTTGTTATTGGATAGTTTTATGCTTTTAAAATATGATTAAGTAAGCTAGTTTTGTTGTGCTTATTGCCTAGCGAAGTAAATAAGGGGATTCTATTTCGACTACTTTTAGTAAAAAGACGTGTTTTGCAAACCTGCGTTAAAGTTGTATAAATATTTGGATAAAATAAATGTTTTTGAGTTTAAATAGTATGATTATTAAAGTGAAGGTATAAAAGCGACGATTATAGAAGAATATTTAAAGTGAAGTGCGACGGAAAGCAACGGATATTTAATAAGATTTGAGTGAGATTGGTATTGGAATTGGAACGATTTTGGTTAAAAGGCAGTAGGAGATTCGAGTGGTTATACAAAGCGACGGCGAAGCAACGACGATATTAAGAATTTTGGAGTGATTTGGATAAAGATTAACGGCAGTAGGACATAGAGTGGACATTGAAGTATAGCAGGGCATAGATTGAATTGGAACAGGACGGCAGGATAGATTTGGGATTGACTACGGAAAGGCGAAAAGATTAATTGGAGCACGCAGAGAGAAAACAGGAGAGCAGCAAAGTACAGGGAAGAATCAACGCAGAAATCAAGGGAACACGGAAGGATTAACGCAGGGAAGTAAATACTACGGTTTATTCAAAATTCTAAAATCAGGGTAAATTATTTCAGATTTGGGGTCATCAAAATTATATCAAGACACCTGGAGGCGATACGCAAGTTCATCAGTGATTGTGAATCCTTGTAAAGGCGCGTATGGCTAATAAGAACTTGAGCCAGCAACATTTAAAGAAGGCATCAGCGCAGTATAATTCAGGTGAGTACCGTGAAATATCTTAAAACGTCAGATAAGTCATAAATTTGTGGTAGTAATTTAATTTGGCACAAGGCAACGTTGATCGTAATAAAAATTTGGCATATACAAAAGTAGATTAAAAATTTAGTACTAAAACAAAAGAGTGTGCAGTTTGGTTGGGCATTGCACATCTACTTATAACGGAACTCACTATAGGTAGGTGAACACCCTGAGATAAAGGTTTCATATAGTCGAGGCATTGTAATAAACAGTTAAATAGATAACCAACCAAACTTTGCTAAAACACATCATATAGGAGCCATTTATTGAATACTAAAAATAGTGGCGACGACAAAAGTCGTGTATCAGAATTTATAAATAAATAAAAGAAAAATTAAATTAAATTCTAAAAAAAATAAATATTAGGGCGGAGGGGTGGAGTAATAGCAGCATAAGAAGGTGGCAAACCCAACGTGAGGCTCGAAAAAAGCTAGAAAAGTATTAGAGTGAAAGATAGTAGGATACGGGATCCTGAGATTAGGTGGGACCCGTAGTTTTTCTTTATTATTTTGCAGAAAAGGAGGTCAAAACTAAGGAAGCAGAGATGACGGACGCGGACACGAAAAGGATCACGAGATCGGGACGGATATACGGAGTTGAAATGGAATTAGGGACACATGACATGGAGCTAGACGCAGGGGGAGACATACGGGAGATGGACGTGAGGCAGACAGAGCCGGAGGTGACAGGCATGGACACGGACCAGGCGACGGTACCGGAGGTAGAGGTAACACAAACCGTCGGAACCCAGGACATAATGCGATTCCTGATGAGTTGGAAAGACGAAATTAAAAAGGATTTAACAAACCAAATGGAGACTTCACGTAAGGAACAAAAAGAGACAAACGCGGAACTACAAACGAAGTTGACAAACAAAATTACAGATGCACAGACGGAACAAAAAGAGGCGAATGCGGCATTAACTATAAAAATTACAGAATCACATAACGAATTAAGGAACGAGTTTAGGACGGCGCACGCGGAACTGACGGCAAAAATGAACTACACGCAGGACTATCTACTAACACAAATACAAATTGTAAAGGACGACATGCGGACAGAGGTACAACAACAAGTAGGCAGGGTTGACGACAAGATGGAGAACACACGGGCACAGTTTCAGGGAGACTTGAACGCGACACGGACGGACCTAAGAACGGAAATTAAGACACGTGTGGATACTGTAGAAGAGACGATGATTAGCGGGTTTTCGACACTAAATACGGAAATACAGACATGTGACAAAAGACATACGACACACTACCGAAATTTAGGACAGACGTTAGAGACCCTACAAAATGAAAATGTAAACGTTAGGACGCAACTGGACGCAAAACTGATAGACAACGCGACAGCATTGGAAAATAGGGTCGGACAGGAAGTTAGACAGATACAGGACAAGTTGGACGAACTAGAAAGAAGGCGCGGTGGACTGGACTATGGACAGCACGTTAGATTAAACCGGGACGCATTACCAAAGTTTGAGGGACGAAGGACAGAACAGCCCATGGGATTTTAGACCGACTAGACGAAATTGTAGGGACTGAAAATGAGAGAACAAAACTACAGATCGTGGGGCGACTTTGACGGGCAACGCCGAAAATGGCATAATATCATCCGCCGACAATATGACACGTACGCTGAATTTAGACGACTTTTATAGAGCAATTTTGGAGCAATACACACCAGACTGACATACGGACGAATTTAATTACCGGACATTACAGCAGGACTCACGGCACACGCGAAGAATACGCGATTGACAAGTTTAATCAGGCACAACACTTGACTCCAAAATTGGGCGAGGACGACATTGTACTACTACTAGCAGGACATATGGAACCGGAAGTTACAAAGGTGGTAGTGGTACAGAACGTCAAGACGTTGAGGGAATTTTTAGGGGTAATGAGGAACTTTGATTTAGCGACAGCACTGGAGGCGAAAACGCGAACAAACTATTGGGAGCAAAACAGGGGTTATAGGGAAGACAGCCGACGACAACCGTACCACGAACACCGACCTAATTACAGACAGGACAATTTCAACCACGGACATCGGAATCAATGGGGACACGAAGGACATAGACGACCGTATTACAATAGGGATCACAGGGCAAATGAATACAATGGACAAAACAGATATCAGCACAGCAACAACGAGGGTGACGGCCGGACTACTGGGGGCGGAATACACAATGGAAACATCCGGACGGACAGGGACGTCAACGTCCAGCATATGACGACGAGTGCGATGATAACGGACCCAGATAGGATTGAGGTGGTGCAGATTCACGAGGCGTCACAGGAACAAAAAAAAACGCGAATTTTTGGACGACCGACCGCTTAGGGATAAATGTCGACGTGTGTTATAGTATAAGGGATTTATTGTTAAATAGTTATATCTTTAATAAAAAAAATTTGTTGTTTATAAATATTAGTTTAAGGGATTGTTTATATGTTGCTTTAGTTGATAGTGGTTCACAGTTGTCGCTGGTAAATGAAAATGTGGTAGTAAAACATGAAGAATTTTTAAAGGGACGAATAGGAACAATTGATGGGGTTAACTTATGGTCAGCGATGAACAAAAAGCTAACGACGATTTATAGTGTTATCCGTGTACCGATATACATAGGGAATAAAGAAGCAGGAGATGCAGAGTTTTTAATTACAAAGGGTTGCAGCTAGATTTCATATTAGGAATGGATTTTATAGAGGATTTTGGGTTGAATATAGATGGAAAAGATAGGTCAATTAGGATATTTGATAAAGATAGGTTATGGGTGGTGCCTACGGTTAGTTCAGAATATAGGAATGGAAATGATATAGATAGTACAGGATTAGGAATGATAAAAGAGGATAATTATGGACGGATTGAAGTGAGATTATGTAATATGTTTGCGAGATTAATTAATGATGAACAGATAGGAAAGTGAGTAATGAAATTAGGGTGAAGCTAGAGGAATTGTTTAATAAATATATAGGCTTGTTTAATGAAGAGCCAAGATTTGCGAGGCGGTATATGCATAAGTTGGAGGTCACGGAAGACAACGGGTTTAATACAAGGGTGTATCCAATTCCGTTTGCCATAAGAAATAGGGTTAAAGCCGAGATAAAGAAAATGTTAAAAGAAGGTATTATCGAACCAGCGAAAACTCCATATGTGAACCCGGTAGTTATTGTACCTAAACCCAACAAAAGGGATATAAGGATTTGTTTGGATGCGAGGAAGTTGAATGCGATTACGAAACCGCAGTACGAACAACCACAAGGGTTGGATAATTTGTTGTATAAAGTATATGAGATGAAGATTTTCAGTAAATTAGATTTAAAAAATTCATTTTGGTTAATTCCGTTGCATGAAGACAGTAAAAAGTTTACGGGGTTTAGTATCGAAGGGGAGATTTATATGTTTTCTGTAGTTCCGTTTGGTTTAAGTAGTTCTTCAGCAGCACTTGTAAGGGCCATGCAGAAGCTGTTTAACGAGTATGAATGTTTCTGTTCGCATTATGTGGATGATTTGTTGATTTTTCAAGGAACGAGCAAGAACACCTGGAGCATTTAGAAAAGGTGATCCAACGACTGGACGAAGGGGGTTTGAAGCTGAACGTGGAGAAATGCGAGTTGTTTAAGAGCAAGGTTACGTATTTAGGGTTTGAAATTAGCGAACAAGGGATGAAAATTTGTAATAAAAGACTGGACGAGTTGAAAAATATTGCGCAACCGAAAAATGTAAGAGGATTGCGAGGGTTTTTAAGGGTTCTAAATTATTACAAAAGGTTTATACCGAGGTATTCTGAATTGTGTGTGCCGTTGGTGAGTTTGTTAAAGAAAAAGAAAGATGGAAGTGGACTGCTGAACGAGAAAAAGCGTTCCAGGATTTAAAAGTGCATTTTATACAGAGTTGGCGTTAAAATATCCAAATTTTAAAGACGATTTTATTTTGAGGACGGATGCGTCGAAATATGCAATCGGGGCTGAGTTGGTGCAGATTCAGGACGGAGCTGAAGTACCAATTGTATTCATTTCCGGGTATTAAAAGACTGCGAAACCAGGTATGCGACGGCAGAGAAGGAGATGTTGGCAATAGTATATGCAGTGAAAAGTTGCGTTTTATTTGTTAGGTAAGAAATTTTAATAGAATCCGACAACACGGTGGTAACATTCATGAAGAAAAAGGAGTTTCTAAACAGTAGATTGTATAGGTGGGCATTGGTGTTACAGGAATACAACTTTGAAATTAAGCATAAACCAGGAAAGGAGAATGTGACGGCGGATTTTCTAAGCAGACCGCAGGTGGAAGCGAATCAAAACGTCAAGGGTTGTTTAATTGCTTTGCAGGAGTTCAGGGATGTTGGTCGCTGGGCAAACGCCAAGCTTATAGAGACGCAGAGGCATAGTGAGGTGAGCTCGATACGCGAGAAATTAACAAGAGACAATATGGAAGAGTACCGGGGATTTACCATCGTAGGGCAGTTTGTGGTAAAAAGGATAGGGGATGCAGAGCTGGTAGTGTTATCCAGAGACGCGGCTGTTGAAATTATAGACAAAATTCA
Source organism: Platerodrilus igneus (assembly GCA_036346225.1). Taxonomy (NCBI): domain Eukaryota; kingdom Metazoa; phylum Arthropoda; class Insecta; order Coleoptera; family Lycidae; genus Platerodrilus; species Platerodrilus igneus. Next base: position 2,934,243 of record JARFIW010000090.1, read on the forward strand.
TTTAAAATTTGGACATATAGGCATCAGAAAAACATTTTTGGTATTTAGAGAGGCGTTTTATGCAAGAAATGATATCACGGTGGTTAAAGAGAAGATCAATCGGTGTGAAATTTGTATTCTAGGTAAAGACAAGAACGTGGTGTTGCAGAATATACCGATGAACGTGAGCGTAAATGGACCGTTAGGAATTGGTAGCTATTGATTACTTGAGCAACCTGATTACGAGTGAACAGGGTATCGACACATATTGGTGATGGTAGACGTTTTTCGAAATTTGTCAAATTATTTCCAGCAAGACGAAGTAACACGGTGCATGCATTACAGTCGATTAGAGAATTTGAAAGCCAGGTCGGGAAGATGGAAAGGATTTTGGTAGACAACGCGACGTATTTCAACAATCAAAGATTCAGGAACGGGTTAAATAGGGCAAATATTAAAGTATCATTTAGCAGTATACGGCATCCGAAAGCAAATCCATGCGAACGTTATATACGTGAGGTAATAAAATATCTACGGTTGGCGACACAGGAGCATCACGACAGATGGAGTAGATATCTGCCACAAATTGAAAATTTTATGAATTGCGTACCGAGTTCGGTTACGAAAACATGTCCGGTAACATTGATGCGAAGGATTATACCAGCTAGGCCATGGAGGGAGGAAGTCGAGGTACAAGACATCACAGAGTTGTTGGGTAGTGCTAGGCGTAGAATTGAAAGGATGCAGCGTAGGGACATCGAGCGAAGGTGTAGAAAAATTAAAAAAAGGACGACTTTTGAAATAGGGGATATGGTGGTAGTAAAACGATTAAGGGTTTCAAACCGCGACAGAAACATTTGCGCGAAGTTGTTGTTTCCTTATGAAGGGCCGTACAAGATCACGCGTATTTTTGCTGAAGGAAATACGTTTGAGCTAGATAACATAACAGGGGGATATCGCGGGCGTTTTCACTTGGAGAATTTATACCCATATAGAATTGTACAAGAAGAGGGTTTAGTAGGATAGTTTATTATGTAGTTTATGCAACGGAAAGTTTAGTTTTTTTTTTTTTGTTTATAGTATAGGTTAGTATATAGCGTAGTAAGATAGACGTGAGAGACAGGCGAATAGGGGGTGAATAATTAATATGTAAAAATGCGGGGGTGATTTTAAATAAAATTAGAAATTTTTGCACACCAGGGAAGAGAAAAACATACGAAATTCCAATTTCATTCAAAATCAGTGGGGCCAATGTAATGTAAAGGGGGGTACAAGGCTTCTAAGAGTAGATTTGTGTTAAAAGGGTGTATGCCAAACGACATAATTCATATATAAGATCCAGTAATTCAAAACTATGTTTTGCCGTACTTTACATATGCTAAAGTATTTACCATTTTAGTTTGAAACGTATGTGCCAAAAGGTAAACAAGATGACTTAATGACGTTGATACAATGCACGGTACTCAAGGTTTTATACTAAGTTGAAATTTTATAAGCCATTGAAAGTACATTTGCCGTCGGAAAACCGGACGCGTCTACGGATATCTACAATCAACCAAGCGTCCAGGTCTTGTGTGAATTGTTTTGGCTTTTCATTTAAGTAGAATCAACTTTTGGACGAATTGTAAATTCAAAATTATAAGTGAATAGTAATATCAAAGATATAATTGGAGAATTGTGAAGTGTTTAGGACCAATGGTAGAAATTAGGATTGTATGTAAAGACTATAGTTAAGGTATTTGTGACACTAGAGAAAAGAAAAGTTGTTATTGGATAGTTTTATGCTTTTAAAATATGATTAAGTAAGCTAGTTTTGTTGTGCTTATTGCCTAGCGAAGTAAATAAGGGGATTCTATTTCGACTACTTTTAGTAAAAAGACGTGTTTTGCAAACCTGCGTTAAAGTTGTATAAATATTTGGATAAAATAAATGTTTTTGAGTTTAAATAGTATGATTATTAAAGTGAAGGTATAAAAGCGACGATTATAGAAGAATATTTAAAGTGAAGTGCGACGGGAAAGCAACGGATATTTAATAAGATTTGAGTGAGATTGGTATTGGAATTGGAACGATTTTGGTTAAAAGGCAGTAGGAGATTCGAGTGGTTATACAAAGCGACGGCGAAGCAACGACGATATTAAGAATTTTGGAGTGATTTGGATAAAGATTAACGGCAGTAGGACATAGAGTGGACATTGAAGTATAGCAGGGCATAGATTGAATTGGAACAGGACGGCAGGATAGGTTTGGGATTGTCTACGGAAAGGCGAAAGGATTAATTGGAGCACGCAGAGAGAAAACAGGAGAGCAGCAAAGTACAGGGGAAGAATCAACGCAGAAATCAAGGGAACACGGAAGGATTAACGCAGGGGAAGTAAATACTACGGTTTATTCAAAATTCTAAAATCAGGGTAAATTATTTCAGATTTGGGGTCATCAAAATTATATCAAGACACCTGGAGGCGATACGCAAGTTCATCAGTGATTGTGAATCCTTGTAAAGGCGCGTACGGCTAATAAGAACTTGAGCCAGCAACATTTAAAGAAGGCATCAGCGCAGTATAATTCAGGTGAGTACCGTGAAATATCTTAAAACGTCAGATAAGTCATAAATTTGTGGTAGTAATTTAATTTGGCACAAGGCAACGTTGATCGTAATAAAATTTGGCATATACAAAAGTAGATTAAAAATTTAGTACTAAAACAAAAGAGTGTGCAGTTTGGTTGGGCATTGCACATCTACTTATAACGGAACTCACTATAGGTAGGTGAACACCCTGAGATAAAGGTTTCATATAGTCGAGGCATTGTAATAAACAGTTAAATAGATAACCAACCAAACTTTGCTAAAACACATCATATAGGAGCCATTTATTGAATACTAAAAATAGGGGCGACGACAAAAGTCGTGTATCAGAATTTATAAATAAATAAAAGAAAAATTAAATTAAATTATAAAAAAATAAATATTAGGGCGGAGGGGTGGAGTAATAGCAGCATAAGAATATATATATATATATATATATATATATATATATATATATATAAAGTAAGACGTATCTGTAAACAAACTCTTAAAATAATAAGAGCTATTGACAAATACAAATCGAACTAATAGTTATATATATATATATATATATAATTTTCCAAAAATATTGTGGGTTTTAGGTCGGCTGGATTATTTGAGAAAACTCTTTTTTATATACCTGAGCTTTCGGATTTATTTTAATTCTTTTTCAAAGGTACTACAATTGCAAAATTGATGAATAAACAGTAAATCATATTTTATACTTACTAAGGTGAGATTATACATCAACTATAATATCTTCTAAATCTGCCAATAAGTTATTTATCGAGTGTTTGTTGAAAGTAGGAGGAATGCTAAATTTTGGTCCTAAAGATAAAATTCTCTTAATGTCATCTGGAATATCAATACTACTGACATTGACAAACCATTTGTCAATGTTGTTAAATTGAGGTTTGTGTAATTTTGAAAGGTTGTCAATTTTTTTTTAAATTATTAGTTTTAATTTTATGAAATAGCTTGTTGTAAGCTGATAGTTGTCGTTTTTCATATTCTAAGTATATATAATTAGGAATAACAGTGGCACATTTGTTTTTAATCGTAATTAACTTCATTTCTGATGTTTTAACTAAATGGTGAGTTATTTTAATTTCCAAATTTAAAATTTTGAATTTTTGTAGAAAAAAGAGTATTTTACCAAAACATATCCCAGAAGCCATCAAGAATTTATACAACCTTTTAGAAAGTGATGGTAAGGTGTTAGCACCAATAATAAAACGTTTCAGTGATCGCCTAAAAATCAAAATTATATATACTTAGAATATGAAAAACGACAACTATCAGCTTACAACAAGCTATTTCATAAAATTACAACTAATAATTCAAAAAAAATTCACAACCTTTCAAAATTACACAAACCTCAATTTAACAACATTGACAAATGGTTTGTCAATGTCAATAGTATTGATATTCCAGATGACAATTAAGAGAATTTTATCTTTAGGTCCAAAATTTAGCATTCCTCCTACTTTCAACAAACACTTGTTAAATAACTTATTGGCAGATTTAGAAGATATTATAGTTGATGTACAAGAAGATAAAAAACCTATGCAGAGCCTATATTACAAACATAATTACTAATTATATAAATCAGAATTCTAATCCAAAATCTAGTTTTTTATTAGATTATAATAAAAGCAAACAATTTTTAAAAACACCAAGAATCTTCTCATCATTAAAGCCGATAAAGGAAATATTACTGTGGCAATGTCAGTTAATGACTATAACGAAAAAATGTATGACCTAGTTAACGACATTTCTACTTACAAAAAGATTGATTCAGATCCTACATCAAAATTTCAAAATTAATTAAAAACCTAAAAGATAACAAATTCATTACAGAAAGTGAATCAAAAATATTAAACAATTATAGTAATACTGCACCAAAATTATATGGAATTCCAAAAATTCATAAGAACAATACACCATTAAGACCAATTGTAGCTTCTATAAATAACCCAACCGAAAAATTATCAAAATTTATAGCAGAAATTTTAAAAAAATCAACAACTAATAACAATTATAATGTTTCAGATTCTTTTGATTTTACCGAATTCATAAATAATAATAATTTTCATCTTCCAAACAATTATGTTTTAATAAGCTTGGATGTAGTGTCACTATTTACTAATATTCCAAAACAGTTAGTACTAGACAACATCAAAAACATTTGGAATAATATAAAAAAACGTATGTAATATTCCAAAACAATTCTTTTTAAATATAATAGAATTCATATTTGATAGTAGTTATTTCAGCTTCAAAAATGAATATTATATTCAAACTTTTGGTTACCCTATGGGATCCAATTTAAGTCCAATAATTGCACAAATTGTAATGCATAGTCTTTTAGATGAAGTAATAAAGAAACTTCCTTTTCAACTACCCTTCATTAAAAAACTTGTTGATGACATAATTACATCTGTACCAGCAAATAAAATTACGGATACACTTAGTACTTTTAACAGTTATCACGAAAAAATTCAGTTTACCGTAGAAGTAGAAAATAAAAACGCAGTACCATTTTTAGATACGTTAGTTATTAGAAATTCAAATAATATTATTTTATTAGATTGGTATCAAAAACCAACCAACTCTGGTAGGTACTTAAATTACTTCTCATATCACTCTTACAAAATAAAAATAAATTTTATTTTAACGCTAAAAAGCAGAATTAAAACAATAAGTCACCATACATTTTATCAAAAAAAATTTAAACAAACTTTTTAATATCTTAATAAAAAACAACTATCCTCCACAATTAATAAAACGTCTTTTATATAACCACAATGCAGAAATGAATAATAATACACAAAACAACACAAATAATAATAATAAACAAATAGACACTACAGTTACATTCAAATCTCTTCCATACACTGAACACCTTACACCAAAACTAACTAACGTATTTAATAAATTTAACATAAAAATAACTTCTAAAAATACTTTAACCTTAAATTATCTTTTCTCTAAAATTAAAGACAAAACTCCGATTTTAAATAAAAGAAACATCATATATAAGATCAATTGTCTGTATTGCAATGAATGTTACGTAGGGCAAAGCAAACAAACACTTAAACAACGAATAACCCAACATAAAAGCGATATACGTATAAAACCAAATGCGTGTGCCCTATGTGTACACGTAAATACTAAAAAACATAAAATAGATTTTAACAATCCAATTATATTACAGATGGAAGACAATAAATCAAAAAGAGAGTTTCTAGAAATGTGCCACATCTACCAACAAAAAAAAATACTATCAACAAAAGAACAGATGTTAATGACTTAAATTGTATCTACACGTATCTTCTAAATATCAAAAATAAAAACAACCATACAACAACAAATTTATCAATCGATCTATAAGATAAATTTCTCTTAATAATATTTAAAAAAATAAATAAAAAACACACAGAAGCACACTACACACACATACACACACACACACACATACACACACACACATACACACACACACACACACACACACACACACATACACACATACAGACTCATACATACACTCACAGTGTTACACGCAAGTACATACATAGTTATAATAAACATTTTTTAAGGTTGCCTTTTAATAACAATTTCTATCAAACTTTTGACTTTTATTTATTATCAATATTTTATATACAAAATATTTTTACCTCTTGTTGTAATTTGGCGTTGTAATATACATTTTAGAAAATTTATAACAAAAATAACTTTTTATGTTAATTGCCAATTTTATTATATAATCTCACCTTAGTAAGTATAAAATATGATTTACTGTTTATTTATCAATTTTGTAATTGTAGTACCTTTGAAAAAGGATTAAAATAAATCCGAAAGCTCAGGTTTATAAAAAAGAGTTTTCTTAAATAATCCAGCCGACCTAAAACTCACAATATTTTTTGAAAATTAGAATAAAGAAGGTCGTTATTAATAATTCATATATATATATATATATATATATATAGATATATATATATATACATATATATATATATATATATTGTAGTGGATTTAAAGGGTTAAATTTGGGTATAAACAATGCAATTTCAAACACCCTGTATAGAGGAAACAACCATAATTTACGTGCGAAATTTATTTCATTTATTTAATTTAAACTATTACCATAATTTGATAATTAGGGATTAAAAATTCGTAGGTTCGTAAAGAAAATAAGTTGTATAAGCCAATGGAAATTATTAATTAATTTAATTCAGTTTAATTCAAAGGGTTATAACGTCAGAAAACGCCTCAAAGCATAAAAAATCGATAATTACAAGGCGAAACGCCCTACTAACAAACAAACAGACGTCGAATATATGAAATACCTTGAAACGCAAACTCCTAGAAATGTTATTTTAAAACGATCGTTAATTGAACACCTGCATGTTTTGGAAAGGTCATCCTCCCCTTATTTTGTGTAGATAACAAACAAGTTTCAGAGAATATTAGTCAACCGACAGTCGCAAAGCACGTATACAACTAGACGTGGAGTAGATATCACGCGGATAGGAATATCGATTTTCTACCACACAAGCAAGGGTAGAAGGAAACATATAATATGCATAAGAGAAGAATAGAGTTAATACAGGCGGGGTTTTAAGACGTCACTGAAATATATCATTGGTCTAAATAGTTAGTTGTACAACAGACGAGCACGGGACAGATGAATACGGGTTTTTCGGAAAATAGCGTAGCGACGAGCTAAATTTCGGGGAGTTATACAAAATTTGAAGAAAGAGTTAGTTCAATTAAATATTTCGTGTTAAGAGGATTTGAAGAGGTTACACTTTGAATCCTATAAATATGAAAGGGGAGTTATTAAGTCTCTTTTTGACTTCTTTAATTTGCATCGCCTACGACGTACAAAAATCTACTAACGAGCTTGTAAGTATTAAAATTTATAAATTAAATAGTACAGTGTTAGATGGTTGTGACCTTATACTTTGAACGCGGATAGTGTCGAGTTTATTTCTATTTAACTAAGGTACAACGTATACTGTAACAAGCTCGTAACGTAAATTAAATTATGCAATAATAAAAAAGTGTAATATACTTGGATTTGGATATGGGATGAATCTTGAATGAGTAGCATGCAGCGCAACGTAGATGGTGTTCATCTATGAATAGCTGGAGACGGTAAGCAGCGCATAGCCACTAGACCGAGGGTTCAGGAACCTAATACATCGTCAACAGAGATGGAATCTTTAAGTTTTTCCACGTAACGCATTAGAATTTGATGTTTTTTTATAAACTGTGGAGATTATTTGTGATGTGTGAGAGTGAGCTTTGATGGTATTTTTCGTTATTTTGCGTATTGAAAAGAATACGTATAACTAACTTTTATTATGGTATTTGAATATAAATTTAAAGGTGTACGTAAAGCTTATTAACGTTCCTCATGAATTTAAATTGTTATTGTTAAGAGTACAGGGTTTTTTTTTTGTGTTTGTAGTAAGAGTATGCAAAGTAAAAAGCATACAAGTAATAAACTGGGTTATCATGAGCTCACCATACTCCAGAGTGTAATAATTAGAAAAAAATATAAATAAGGTATTATTTAGGGCCCATGTACTCCTGTTACATTAAATGTGTCTGATATTTCAATTTAAAATACAGGACTTTACAAAGATAGAATTTATTGAGGTGTAACTTGAGCAACGAAATGTACATAATCTTGAATTATTATTTGTAAATAGTGGTAAATAAATATTGTACGATTGTTGTATTATATTGTGGTTTTATTGAATGGTGTGTGCGAACGGTACAGAGAATGATAGTAAATTTAGGTACCCAAGAGGAAGCACAGCTGAGCTAGCCAGGGAAGCTGCTGAAGAAATCAATTAATGTGACGAAGCAGGAATCCGGGTAAGAAATTTTTTTTTTAAATTTTTCTATTTTGTGATATTTTCGATTTTGGTAAATTAATAAATTTTCGAATCTACTGAGGTCCAGAGGGAAGTTACACTGCAATATATATATATATATATATATATATCTATATATATATATATATATATCTATATATATATATATATATATATATATATATATATTCCTGTGGATAGGTGTACATAAGCCAAACATTTATTTATTTGTAGATACCCTGTATGTAGAAATCAATTTAGAATTTAAAACATGTCAATATAATTAAATAGGGATAAGATTAGGTAAGATAATGTAGGTTTAACTTTTATGCTTCAATTCAGAACTAGGATAATTATTAATTACTAATAAGATCGATGGCAAGGTTACAAATCGTGTACAAATATTATTATAAAAGCTTTTCGTATTGGGTGTAGTGTAAAAATCAATAATTTCTAAAGGGTAACATACGCTAAAACATTTGTGTAACTGTACAAGGTTGAATATTCAAAAACAAGCTACAACGGTTATGAATTTTAAGGAACGAACGTGCAGTAGATAAACAATTCCTATAAAGCTTTTAAACGTTGAGAATATGTTTCTAGGTATAAATCGTTAACTGAAAACGCAGGTCTATAAGCAAACGGACGGTTACATGTAGAAAACAGATCGACAAAATCAAGCGAGAGACGATATTTAGCATGTAATAGACACCAAGGAAAGATATCATATAGTCAGTCGTTGTGACTTTCAAACATCTGTAAGATGAGAATATTTTTAAAGGCAATAAGCGGGACAAAAATGCAGCGTGTTCGCAGAAGATATTAATTTTCAAGGCGCACAGAAAAGTTGGGAGAACCGATTCTGAACGATGTGATGATAGAGGGACTATGTAAAGGATAGAAAACATGGGGTAGACAAGGAAACCAGAAATGTAGAAACGACATAGACAACTTAGGTAGAGTATGAAAACAAGGCTAGAAGATGTTATAATAAGAGTAAAAGCGAGATAATAGTATGTACGCGCATATGGGAGGCGTGATTTTAGTTGTTTGGGGGTGATAGGAGAATTGGGGATTCAGAGAAAATTAAGACGGTTGGCAAATTTTACGAGTTTTTCGGGGTAAAGAAGTGTTTGCGTTTTAAAATTTTAGGTTTTCGACGACGTAAATTTTAGGAATTAAGCAGCCGTTGGATAAAAGTTTTGAAGAATGATTGTGAAAGATACGTGCAACTTGAGAGGTTTTGGTTATATAAACGCGCTGGAGATGGTAGGTGTTCCCTTAGTTTTCGATTCTGCTGAATACTTCATCCTAGCTTCAAACTACGCGACTAGTGAAGTCCGAGATAATAACAAGCGTTTAAATGCACAAGTTGGTGCGATTTTAAAACGGAATGAACCGTATAAAATTATTTTGATAAATCGAAGCAGGATGAACAGTAAGTAGCAACTTATTTAGAAATTGGATGAGGGTGTTTGTTGCACTTGCTTGAAGGAAGAGATTGTGTATGGATTTGTAGCGGCAGTCCTAAGGGATTTTGGAGTATGGTAATTTGGAGGCCTAGCGAGTTCGAGGTATAATTGCTATTACTATTGGAAGGCAACAATGTGGAGTGATCCAGGTGCGAGCAGTCAGTAGAGGAGAGCATCTTTGGAGGTGGTGGTCCGGATGAAGAATGCTCTCCAGGTAAAGTTTTGTAAATATTGAGATTGTCTGATTTTAATGTTAATTTGTCAGAATTAAAAGAGTTGTATTTTTGGTTAGAAGGATTATTTTTTAATTTTTTTTTTATTATTAAATAGAAAGTTAGTTATGGATTGTAGAACAGAGGAGTAGCCGTGGTGAGTATCCCTGGAGAAGCAGTGAGCAGAGCTATCCGTGTGGTGTCAATTTTTAGAGCATCTTCAAAGGGTACCCAACTAGAACATATCATGATCCAAAAATTAGAAACAAAATTTATTCAGGTGATGATTAGTGAAGTTCTCTACAGCTGATTTCACAGAATTTAATTAATCGACCCAACATTGGGGCACAAGTAGAGGTAATCTTCGCAACATTTATGACTCCCAATTTGTGAGGTTCGTTTTTATACAGGTATAGATGCGCAGCATATATAGCGACTCAAACGTAAGGGGTTCGAATTCCAGATAAAATAAAAATTGTGTTTCAGACAACTGGCGATCTGAGAGGAAAGACTTGAGTGTATTGTAGATTTTGTAAATATTTTGAATGTGTGTATAAGTGTGATTTATACATATGCAGAGGAAAGAGTGGTTAATGAGCCAAGGTGTTGAGATAGGAAGTAGTGACAGTGCCCTATTTGAGAAATCAGGAGAACAAGGAAATGAAGTAATTTTAAGGATGCTCGAGGGAATAAGTGAGGAATCCAATAAGAAATTTGAACAACTGAGCGAAGACTCGAAACAAAATTTAGAACGGATGAATGAAACGTTGAGTGGAGTCAGGGAAGACTCGAATCGAAGATTCGAACAACTGAGCCAAGACTCAAATAAAAAAATTGAACAAATAGGCGAAAAGATTGATAAACCAACCAAAGAATTTATGGAGTTTAACAACAGTTTGACGATAAAAATGGGGAAAGTTAAAACCGGGGTAGAACGAACTGAGGAAAAGATAATAGGCTTGAGGCATGAAATGGGACAATTAAAGACCGTAGTAAGAATTTTCTGTGAAGAAGAGATAAATGTTAAAATGACTGAGGTAACAGATTCGTGTAGAGATCAACTAGGAAGGGTTGAAAGAGAAATAAGCGGCATTAAACAGAATGTGTCGGGTTTGATCGTGGATGGTCCTAGATTTTATACAGGAAATATATCATTAGACCAGCAAATGAAATTTTACGGGGATAATAGGGTGAACCCCCAAATGTTTATAAATAGCGTTAGAAATTTGGTTGGTAATTTATATGACGAACAGGCAAAACTTAACACTTTTCTTTGCCTGGCTATCTCAAGAGCAACTATACTAGGGAATTTACAAAGTGAAATAAAAAAGAAGAATAAAAAAATACATCTATACATTCATAACGATTTGCTCTCTACAAAAGAATATAGAACAGCTTACCGCTTAAATCTGTACTTAAAATTAATCCTAAATTATTACAATATAATTCTTACATAATCTTTGTTAAAATTTACAGAACTCAAATCTCTCTTCTAGTGGATAATTTACTTATCTCCTTCTACCACGCTTGTAAGGGTTTTTGGCCAATAATCCTGGACAGATAATCTACTAAAAGTCAAAATGTTTCAAACTCTGACGTCAAAATTTTCGTGTAAATATCCGCTTTACCAAACAAAATTATTATTAGATTCCGAACTTATTCTATCTTAAATTCAAATGACAAAATACTCAAATATCGGTTACAAACAAAGAAATTTAAAATTAATATTTGCGAAATGCAATGGCGCTTATTCAATTTGTAATCGACGGTAGTAAATACCTTCTGCTTTCATTTTTATATTGACGTTACGGCTCAGCTTACAAGGTTGTCCATGTTATTTAAGATCTCCATTTAAAATCCTAATTTTAAAAGTGCATTTTCTATTTTCAATTAATACATACACGGTAGTCAATTTAGCTAATTGAAGCTTCCGCTTTTTGTATGGTTTTGCAAAATGCAAAAAGATTTGCATTTTATAAACTGTAATAAGACGTGTTCTAATGCATATTTTACATAGATATTAAATAAGAGTTTGTTTGTCAAACTGCAACAAGATTTGCATTCTTTTTACGTCGTTGCACGAAAGGTGTATTTTTTATAACAATAAATGGCTTTATTTCTTAAAATTAATTTGCATTCTAATAAACGTATAGATTTCAGTAATTAAAATTTAAACTCATTTTACTGAGTAACGCTTAATTAACTACACAAACGGCTTGCTCTATGTTTTGTAGTATATTTTAGTATATTTTAATTAACTGAACTACTCTAGAATCAAAATATGGATTGCTAGAATATTGTTCTGAGTTCAACTACAATAAATTAATTAGTGGACCCCGCTATTTAGCGGATTCGACCTGGCGGTCGCACATATAACAATTCCTCGTAATGTATCATAGTTATTGACTAATTTGTAGAAGTAATACTGAAGCGTTCTTTTGTAGATACGTCAAAAGTCGGTTTCTTTGTTGTGATTGTAAATATTCAAAAATAGTGTTAAGAGTGCTTTGCTACTGAGAAACTATACTTGAACACAGACATATGCAAAAATGGTTACTACTGCAGAAGTGCTAATATAGCGTTGAGGTTACATTACCGTTATTAATGTTTTCCTACTAAGTCAAAATATAGAAACGTCTCTATGGGCAAAAATCTAGTTGAAGGTGGGTTACTTTTAAAAATGTTTTACTACGGAGAAGAAATATCAAAATGGCTACATGGGCGAAAATCGTGTTGAAGTTAGGTTACTGATAGGTATGTTTCACTCAAACCAACAAAAGTGCTAATATAGTGTCGAGGTTACTTTACCGTTATGAACGATTTCCTGTTAAGTCATAATATCAAAACTAGGGATGGCCACGGGCCCGGGCTTTAGCCCGGCCCGAAGCCCGGCTTGATATTCGGGTCGGGCTTCGGGCCGGGCCGACAAATTTTTTTTCGGGCCTAAGCCGGGCCAAGCACTTGTCGGGCCCGGGCCGGGCCGAGCCAGACTCCTCAAGCTTTTCGGGCTTTTCGGGCTATTTCGGGCCGGCCCGAAGTTTATGTAATGAAATATCAAATTTATTGATTTAATAGTAAAAGATTCCATTTAATGATTTCTTTAGTTGCCTCTTAAGCAAAATTATAATTAACGCTCCTCTTAATATATCACCCAGGTACAGTTATACACATATTAAGTGTGTGATAATGGAAGTAAATCGGAAACGAAAATGATTTGATTTAAACCGATTTGTGAATTTCGATTTTTTTTCGATAAGTAATATTCACTTCTTTCCACTTTTCAAGAAATTTGAAATAAAAATTTTGCGTGTTGTATTTAATTAATTTGAAGGAGTATTGCAACGTATGTTAATTGAGCTGGTTTATTTTATTATACTTATTGATTAACTTAATATTGTGACTCCGCACTGAAGATTATTTATGAATAAATCGAAACCACTCTGTATATGAAAAAATATTAAAAACTCACGATTACAAAAAAGCAGCTCAATTATATTTAATTATTTGAATGTATCTTTTGTTGGAAAACATACCGAATATAATGCGGTTAGGTTTTTATAGCTTTAAATAACATGGATATAAAAATTAAAATATAAATACTAAATAATATTCTATGTTGCGGCTCCTAAAAAGGTATAAAGAAAAATCGTGATATTATAAAGGGTATATACAAAAATAACGGAATAGAGTAAATCTGCTATCTGCAGAGCTAAGGCCAATAATGGATACCCAGAAAATTTATAATTTGCATTTTAGGTCGCATATTTTAAACAGCTGTGGTAGTTGGTACATGCGGTAGTAGTTCAATTTTAGAGATTTTTGCTCCATCGAACTTAATCGTATTAGGACTTATTTTCATCAAATTTTGCGAACCAGCAAGGAATGTACCTGATTCTAGCGTGCTTCAACAAAAGCCGTGTAAATTTGGATTTATCATTTCAAACGGTATTATTATCCCTTTTACGCATTAGGCGGCATGCGCCTGTGTTTCATGCTGGAATTTATTCTTATTTTGGTAAGTCTTTGCAATTTTTTCACTTCCTTGCTTGACCCATGAGACAGAAATTTATTGCAGGTGCGACTATTTCGGATTCTTTCTTGATAAATATAAATAAGCTGAATTTCGTTTCTGCACTCCGATTTAAATCATAAAGATTTCTTTATTTAGTGCACTGTTTTAAAAATATTACAACCAAGATTCTAAATTTTGAGCTATCCGTTTTCAATCACAGTGTCGGATTTCAATAATGAGGATAGCGTGGTGTATCTAGATTATCAACCTCGACAAAGTGAATCGGTAACTGACAACACACAATTTGGAGACATAGATGAAAGTTCGCGAAATATACATTTAGTGTCAGACAATTCTAAAACACGGAGCAAATTTAGTAAGTCTTTGAGTTTCCCCAATTTCAAAAAGTGTGAAAATTGCAAAATGTAAGATATGCAAAAAGAAAAAGTACGATCAAGAACTTAAAGTGAAAAAATTCAACTGCATCCAATCTTAAAAAGCATTTAAAAATAAAACATTTAAAAGAATATCGAAATCTCTATCCGCAAACTGAAGACCGAGCTGAAAATGAAGTTGCAGGTAGATCTAGTACAGTGTCTAACCAAAAAAACCATTTCGGAAATGTTGCAGTGCAAGGTAAGTGTGAAACCTACTTTTTCATTTTTTAAGAGTTAAGAAAATTCCATATAATTAACCATATAACCGTAACAATCAATACAATGTTATCCAATAATGCCTGTGTTTATGTCTAAAAAGTACCACACATGTGTGTAGTAACTAGCACTGCTAAGGTGTCAGGTCAAAGAACCTCATTTTTAAATTGGTTTTATGTTTGTTATTATTTTATTAATAGCTTTAATTGGACATTTTTTACTTCCGTTTTATTGCAATCGTCAGCATAGTAAAAGCTTTTAAGTGAACCTAAATAAAAAAACCATCGACAAAACCTGTAAAAACAGTCGCAGATATACCAATGGATAAAAAAGTTGTTAAACTGAAAAAAAGTCGCTGATAAGAGAAATTAATTATTATCCTTTAAACTGTTTAAAATTCTTATATTGCATGCGAATTGTCTAAATTATAGTGTAAGTAAGTAGATGTAAAGTAATAACTAATTAATTTTTTCATATGTATTGCAGTTTCGAACTCTCGGCAGATAAAGCACGTTACCAGTTATTTCATTAATCCAATATGAAAAAATTATTATAAAACACGCCATAATAATACCACATACAATATTCAAACTTTATTTACAAATTACTGTGCATACATAAATAAAGTACATGCGCAAATAAATGTAGTTTTTTTTTCCTATGCATTATCCCGCGACTGGTTTATGTACAGCCTATACTTTCCGTCATCTTTTTTTCCCTCAATTTTCATCCGTCGAATTTTTTCTTATTATATGCGGCTTATTTTGGGGTTTCTCCAGTTTTAAATAAGTAATGTTATACAGCTTACCTATTTACATAATTTAGGGAAATAAAATTGGGTTTTAATATATGGAATGTAGAATCTCACAGGACTACGTTTTTTTATAACAAGTTTCGGGATATCGAGTGAGAATTGTAAAAAAGTGGCGTGAATGTAAAAATCAATATAATATAGTGATGGACACGAACTAGGTACGGTTCGGTTAAAGGTTCGGTTCGATTTTTTGAACCGAACCAGACTTTTTTTCTAACTGAACATAGAATCGCACTGGTAGGTAAACTTTTCAAACCAAACCACATTCTCAAGGTTTGATTTTTATTCGGGGCAAAAGGTTCGATTTTTAAATACAAATTTAGTTTAAAAGTTTTCACTTTGAGCGTTTCAATCTTAATATACCCACAAATGCACATTTTAAAAATCACTATAGTCGGAAGCACAATGCTTAAGGTTATACATCTAGTGCAACAAAATAAATTTTCCCATCCAAGCGGCAAGCAGCACGCTGTTGGGTCAAAAAGTTTTTGTTTTTTTTAAACATGTGGAAAACTTATTTCCATTAACACTCTGCGGGATGTATAATTAATTGCTTACTTAATATTTACTTATATAACTATATAGAAACACTTAACAGGATGCCCCAACGACAAACTTTCATTAAAGAAATCTCAAAACTTACAATTCCTGAAAAATTGAAACTATGCATATAAGGGTTGCCTAATAAGGCAAATTTAGCTAAAATATTTTCATCGTTGTGGAACTTCCGATTATATCGAAAGTAACTGTCAATTTCATTATTTTAAATAGCATACTCCACATTTTATTCCTTATTTGAATAGTGCGCGAGTAGATTATTATTTTGATATTAGGGTTTGCAAAACTATTTTCAATTGTTTTGCTTCCAGAAATTTTTTCTAAAGAGTGCACTTTGGAGGATCAGAGAAATGGTATGAATAAACATTTTTTTAAAACGGTTTATACGTTGTGCTTGCATAACACCGTAACAAATGTTTCTCAATCTCAATAAAAACAATAACAATAACGCGAATTTAAAAACTAATAATAAGTTAGAATAAGCAATGAAATTCTTTAACAAATATTTGTACTTTGCTTGAGCTCAATTTATTAAAAAAATTATGTATAACCTTAATTTCTCCAATACCATAAACGAAAGGAAAATTAGGGAAAATTAAGCACAAACCGAAATTTTCCAAATAACTGATTATACTTTTATGCTCGTTCATGTCGAGATATAAAAAAATGGGGATTCAATTATAAAAATTACATTTTTCAATTCGGAATTTTTCACCTCCTAAAATTGTAAAAACTATTTTATTGTTTTTATTGAAAAACATTTTTTAAGGTGTAATGAAAACACGACTTATAATCCGTTGTGATTAAATGTTTATTAACACGATTTTTTAGATCAATAATTCCTGGATGCACAACAATTGAAGATACATGCGCTTAAATCAAAATAACCATCTGCTAAAGCATCATCCATATATGCAATAAAATACAGGATGTTCTATTTAAAATAATTAATATGACAGATATTTGCAAGACTTCAAAACTATTTTAGCTATAGTTTCGCCTTGTTCGGTAACTCCTACGCAAAGTTTCAATTTGCCAGCAAAATTGTAGTTTTCAAAATACTTTTAATGGAAGTTCGGTGTGGGACATCCTGTATACATGTCTTTTTTCATATTAAAGAGCTAGATTATTTGTAATTATATGTTATTGTTTTACTTAATACGTAGCAGATTTTCTATATACGGCGAAAGCAGCGTTTCCGTACTTTTGAAGAATCCTGCATATATTAATATTGAACATTTTTATAGATAAGATTGTCGGCCTTTCTTTCTTAATCATTAAAATTTCCAGTAAAGCATGCGACAAAAAATATTCATAGACAACAAAGTAATGTCTACCTGATACGAGAGACTTGAATAGTCAATTCTCTGAACGGATGCTAGCACATTATCGAAACGTAGACCTATATACAACCAATCTGTAAAATGGAAATTGGCAACGTTCTTTGTTTAGAATATGGGGAAACAATATTCAGTCAAATTTTGAATACTTTCCTTTAAATATGTTACTATATACTAGTAGTAGTACATGAGTTCTAAAATGCATTTTGTTACTTAAGGTTGAAGTTTGACGCAAACCACCTTCTATTTTGGATTGCCTGTGCAAGTGTGCATCATCTCCAAACACCTTTGGGATTATTCGAGGTTAAAATGATACTATAAACTATAATTTATTAAAGTTGATATATTCAACTTTTGTAGAAAATACATATATTAACAAATGATACTTTCCATTTGGATGTTAAAAAATCTATACATCACTTAAGGTTTTAGTTACGTTCCGGCCCGAATCGGCCCGGCCCGGCCCCAAGCCCGGCCCGAAATTCAAGTCCGGCCTCAAGCCGGGCCGATGCGTTTTGGTTCGGGCCGGGCCACCGGGCCGGCCGGAGTAAATTATTTCGGGCCGGACCGGGCCGCATCTAAAAGCCCGTCCCGGCCCGGCCCGAATCCATCCCTAATCAAAACGTCTCAATGGGTGAAAATTGTGTTGAGGGTGGGTTACTGTTAGGAATGTTTTACCCCTAAGAAAAAATACCCAAAGGTTATATATGCGGAAACAGTGTTAAATGTTCTACTACTAAGAAACTATACTCGAACGGGTACATGTACGAAAATAGTGATGAGGTAAGGTTACTGTTAAAAATGTTTTACTATTAAGAAAATATACACAGGCACATATGCTAATATAGTGTTGAGGTTACGTTATCGCTACGAATGGTATCCTACTAAAACAATGTATCCAAACTGTGATATGTGCAAAAATGGTATTAAGGTAAGGCTTCCGTTAGAAATGTTTTACTATACTAAGAAGAAATATTCATACGTTTACATGGGCGAAAATAGGGTGAAGGGTAGGTTACTGTTAGGAATGTTTTACGTTAGAAAAATATTCAAACGGGCACATGTTCGAAAATAGTGATAAGGTAAGTTTACCGTTAGGAATGCTTTTTTACTAAGGCAAAATATCTACTAAAGTGAATAAACAAAAATGGTGTTGGGGTTAGGTTATTGTTATAAATGTTTTATTATACTAAAACAAAATATCGAAACGTCTGCATAGGCGAAAATCGTTTGAGGGTAGGTTACTGTTAGGAATGTTTTACTACTAAGAAAAAATTCCCAAACAAGCACATGTGCGAAATAGTGTTGAGGTAGGGCTCCAGTTAGAAATGTTTTACTACTAGGAAACTATACTTGAATGGGTACATGTGCGGAAATGGTGTTGAGGTTAGCTTACCGTTAGGAATATTTTGTTACTATGAGAAAATATCGATTAAGATGCATAGGCGAAAATAGTGTCCAAGTTAGATTACCACTAGAAATACTTTACTAATAAAAAAAATACCCAAACTGATACATGTGTGAAAATGGTATCAAGATTCAGTTAGAGTTGGGAATATTTTATTATTAAGAAGTATACTCTAATGGGCACGTGTGTTAATATAATGTTCAGGTCACGTTACCGTTATGAATGTTTTACTACTAAGACACATTCCAAACGGGTGCCTGGGCAAAAGTAGTGTTGAGGTTAGGCTAGATTAGTTTAAGCTGTGCTGCGGTAATTGCGTCGCGCAATTATTGATAATATAAAGGTCGAATGCAGTTTTTGCAAAAACCTTATATTACTGTTAATTCAGCGTCTACTATTTTACACACAAACAAAAATCCAAAATTTAGGAGTGAATTGTAATAAAGAATCAAAACCCGCACCTTCTACTCATTCCACAAATTTTTTTTTAATTTTCACACAATTCTAAATTAAAATTACATGGATGTATTGCCATATATATTTACATAGGCTAACATTTTCTTACGTGACTTAAAAACGTAGAAACGCATTTTCCTCTGGACATCTTCCAAAGTGCCGTCGCCACCTAAACTTGTCCATGTTATCTGGAATCATTGGTGAATTTAATACGGAAAAGCGCCTGCAAAATCCTTAGAGTTTATCCAAATCCGCTCAATTTGACGGCAATTCCGGTTGCTACAACAAACAGGACCAAAACAAATGACTGTTGCAAATCTGCAACGAATGAAGGATTATCGCTCTGAGAGAATGCATACACTTCTATGTCACTTATTAGATTCATTTCGATATAATAGGTATTTTAAAAATGCACATCCATAAATGAAGAAAATAAATGAAATAGATGTAATATTATGATTAGGGCTGGGTCGGCGTATCGATACGTATCGATACGACCCCCGTATCGACCCCCCAGATACAGCGAAAAATAAATATCGATATATCGATACTCGATATGTATCGATATGTATCGATACGTGTCGATATGTATCGATATGTATCGATATGTATCGATACGTATTGATATGTATCGATACGTATCGATACGTATCGATATTTGATACGCCAAATGCCGTATCGCCCTCCCCTATATATATATATATATATATATATATATATATATATACTTATTTCACAAATATTGAACTTGAAACTTCAATTCTTTTGATAACAAAAAATCTTAAGTTAAAGATCGAATTGTCAGTAAATGCATTATTTTACAACGATCTTGTGATTTTATTCCCAAAGAAAGGGTAGATAAATTATCGATGCCTAATCGATTCGTACCGATACTTAATCTACACATCTAAACGTTCCGATACGAATCGCTACATATATCTATACTTCTCGATACGAATCGATACGTATCGTTACGAATCGATACGTATCGATATGTATCGATACGCACCGATACGTATCAATACGTATCGATATATATCGATATTCGATATATCGATACATATCGATATAGAATATGTATCGATATTCGATACGCAAAATTCCGTATCGCCCACCCCTAATTATGATCTCTATGCAATAGATAGTCAAAAGGTATTGTGCTATGTTGTTTATTATAACAGATTGACACATGGCAACAGATAGAAACACCTATGCGCAGAGCCGTAAATAGGTGTGTTCGTGTGTGTTTGTGTGTTTGTGTGTTTGTGTGTTCGTGTATTTGTGTTTGTACGTTTGTGCGATTGTGAGTTTTTGTGTTTTTATGTTTGTGTGTTTGAGTGTTTGTTTGTTTGTGTGTTTGTTTGTTTGTGTGTTTGTGTGTTTGTTTGTTTGTGTGTTTGTGTGTCTGTGTTTGTGTTTGTGTTTGTGTTTGTGTTTGTGTTTGTGTTGGCGTTGGCGTTGGCGTTGGCGTTGGCGTTGGCGTTGGCGTTGGCGTTGGCGTTGCGTTTGCGTTTGCGTTTGCGTTTGCGTTTGCGTTTGCGTTTGCGTTTGCGTTTGTGTTTGTGTTAGTGTTTGTGTTTGTGCTTGTTTGTTTGTGTTTATATTTGTGTTTGTGTATGTGTGTGCGTGTGCGTGTGCATGTGCGTGTGCGTGTGCGTATGCGCGTGCGCGTGCGTGTGCGTGTACGTGCGCGTGTGCATGTGTGTGTGCATGTGCGTGTGTGTGTGTGTGTGTTTGTTTACCACCTTTACGGTTGTGATTCGGCAATTTTTATGCTTTAGTCGGTAATTTGTCAGCAAATTTTCTGCTTTAGTCGGAATTTCTTGGACGTTTATTTTTGTAATCGCTTACTAATACTAAGGGACTGGGTTTTCACATAAAAATATAGCGCCTACATATGCGCTATTAGTTTCGTCGGCAAATTTTCACCACAACACTCCCCCAAATAACGTGGTCTCTCACTGCCCTGCTTGTGCGTACGCTAATTTCTTATTTACTTTTTAAAATCTAAATAATCCGCATTTTTAATTGGAACATTTAAAAATACATAATTTTTGACCAATTCAGAAACTTTTTTTATTTTCCATATTTTCTATACCAGCCTTTCAGGCAATTTTTGGATTAATTACCCTTGCTAATTAATTATTAGTTAATAACTAAAGTTAAAACAGGAAAATTAATAAATATGTAACAATTTTGGTGCGTTTGACTAAATCAAATATTTCAAATTACGCATCAGTTTCACTTTGGAAAAACTTATTTTTTTATTGTACAAATGCCCATTATCAATACTTACTCTGTTCCAACGCTAGTGCCGGAATATAAATAACAATAGAGTTATATAAAACCATTGATATTGTATACAATAACGACGCCAGAATGCGAATCTTATTATCAAATCTGATGTTTAGGTATTCGAATGTACTAGTTAATTGTAATTTATGAAAAACTGGTAAGTAGATATAAGCTGTTGCTATACATGCCAATATAGTACTAAGAGCTCCCCAGATGTAGCTCCCTCCATAATTATATATCTCAGCTGGAACTGCCAAAAGTGCTATTCCGGATATGTCACTAAAACTGAGACTTAAATGTGCAATGGGTTATTAGCTTTTTACCTGGCGATAAGTGATACAGCAATTGGGATAACTTGCATAGTTTTTCCACCCAATAAATACTCAGATTTTGACTTCTGTTTGGAACCAAAACATCCAAAATAAATACCTATCGCAACACTTAAGACAAGTATACTCGAAAATACACCACTATCAACCCATGTAAATTCCATTAAAGGTTTTTCCCCTAAAGTAAAATTTGTGTTTGCATTATCCATAACTGCGTTTACCAACAGCAACACCAAGTTACCTGGTAAATGCAAAATGTATTTCAAGGTCTGGCAATACCAAATACATTAATTTAAACTTGCTATCTTAAGCAAATAGTATACTAGCGATAAAAGTATTCATATAAATTGCAGGAGTACCTGTTACCTTGCGAGAAATAAATTTTATCATGTGAAGGTTAATCAGCTTGTGTAACTTTGAGATACGTGTACAGGTTTTTCTTATTGCTGTTTACATTTTAAACGTGTTATCAACTGTAAATCATAGATGAAGTCTTTGTACATATTTCATAAACAAATTAAAATGACTAAGATACATCTTATATATAAATTTCTATACTCAGTACAATTAAAAGGTACTTTCAATTAAGTTTTTAATAGTGTAATTTATCAGTTGCAGATTTTAAAATAGTATAATAGACACACATTTGGAGTCTATCGAAAATGCTAACTACTTTAAAATATTGTTTTGCTTATAAATAATACTTAACCCTCTATTACATATTCTTTCCAAATGGAAACATAATATTTTACGTCCGATTGTAGGCCTCTCTTTATCGGATTGATATTTAAACCAATATGAAAATGTTTCCTGCTTAGTTTTACACTCAGTATTACACTACTTGTATGTAGATGTCTCATTCCAACATCCATTTATAAGATTGAATGCTTGAAGGTTAGGTTCTAGTGGTAGTTTCCGGTGTGCTAATTTTATTCCAAAAAATTCCGCCCTCAAATCGTACATCAGGTAAGTGTTTTATTTTTATGTGTTTAGTAAACAGTATTATCAATGGGCTAATGCAATGTTTTTGATTTATTCAAATATTTGTACTTAGAAACACGTGTGTGTGTTCCCGATTGGGAACAACATGCAATCAAAGTTTTTATATTCAGTGGATGCTTCTGTTGTAGAATTGAAATGGTGCTCCCAGAAATAAGTCCTGGGTGTTTTTATAGGCTAAAAAGACATGAAATCATTCATGACATCCCTTCTGATAGTGAAGATTCAGAACTATCTGATGACAATGACGATGAAGGTAACATATTTTTATTCATATACTTGAGGATTCTAATAAGCTGTGAATTTCTTCCAGTGAAAATGCTTCCACAGAAGTGGAATTAGATTTAGACGACCTTGAGGATGAAATGCCTCTAGCGCAATTATTCGGGCTTCCTACAAATAAGAAGATCGATTCAAAGAAAAAGAAGGATAAAATAGTTTGAAGAAAACAAGAACTACTAGAATACCCAGCGAAAATTTATTTTTAGGCAATGCAAGTCTTCCTGAACACATCTTCAATTTAAAAAACCCTGTTGAATTGTTAAAATTCTTCATGACTGATGAATTTATTTCTTGCATAGTCGACCAAACCTGTCTATATAGTACTCAACAAAGGCCAAATAAGCTGTTAGCTACTAATTCAAATTAAATAGCGCAATTTGGGTATTGTTCTTTGGATGTCTTTGATAAGACAGCACTCAACTAGAAGATATTGGGCTCCTCAAACCAGAACTCCACAAGTAGCAGATGTTATGACAGTGAACAGATTTGAGGAAATAAAACGCTTTCTTAATTTTAGTGATAATCAATCTACTAGGAATACAGACAAAATGATGCCAATGATTGAGCAAATAAAACAGTCTGTAAGAAAATACTTTTGGAAGAAAATCTTTCCTGTGACTAACAGATAATTCCATTTAAAGGATGGACTTCTATGAAGACCTACAACGCTAAAAACCCCACACATGGAGTTATAAAATGTATGTTCTTTCCGGTGTTACCTGCCACTTGCACCACCTGTATTCACTTGTAATACTTAAATAAGTGGACCTTAGCTTTAAGGTAAACCTTAAACACACTCCATTGCACCAATTACAGAGTATGGTATCTTAGCTAAGTTTTAAATGGATGTGACAACATTGTATTTAATCTCCAGTATTAACAGTGTGGTGAAGTGACAGTATTTAATAAACAAAACGTGAGTGCTATAATTGTATAAGCAAATATTAATACAGTATTTAAAAAAAAATGATATAAAAATAAGCGAGCACCGAATTTTTCTTTAACGGAAAAAACATTGTTGTTGAACATTATAAATAATTTTAAAAATATAGTAGAAAACAAACAAACAGTCAAACGTGGAGAGTTAAAGCAGAAACGTAAAAAAGGAAGTGAAATATTTAATTCACAATCCGCTTTCCGAGATCTAGTGAGGCCCTTAAGAAATATTATGATAATATTAAAAAGTCACTAAAAAAGGACGTAGCAGACAAGAAAAAGGAAATCATAAAAACAGGAGGAGGCAAAGCAGTTATCGAAGACAATCCGATAAGAGAGCTTGCTCTGGGAATAATAAATGAAAAACAGTGTATGGGTTGAAAAACCTGTATGATATAAAAGAATTAGACGATAATAATGAAAGAGCATTATCGGATCAATTTATTTATGATATTGACAAAGATTGTGTACAAGGTGAAATCAAACCAATTGAAGAATCTGTGGATCACAACTATGTGTGCAAAAATACCATTTTAGAAACACCAACAAGAGTAAGTTGATTGTTATATGAATTTTATTTCAATATATTAACATTAATGTACAGTTTGTTATTCAGCTAGTAACTACATACCTATTGGTACTGGCCAATGTGTGCAACATAAATCATGTGTAGTCAACGCTTAATTTTTTGAAAAACCATCTAATTTAACTTGTTTAAATGAGGTTATTTATATTAATTTAATACCGATATAATTTTTTAGTACCCATCTGCAACTGGAGTTAGTACAAGAAAACGCTCTTCGACATGTTTGAAAGAAACGTGGACTAAAAGACGAAGACCTGCTATACAACTTCCATCGTCGAAATTATCAGAAGAATATTTGGCATTGGTCAAAGTTAAAATAAAACGTTTTGGAGCAGAAAAGCAAAATATTTTAAGAAGAAATGAGAGAGAAAAAGGATTGTTTGTATTGCAACAGAAAAAATGTTACTAGATATAAAACTTAGAGAATTACAGCTAAAGAATACAGAAAAAGTAGATTAATGTTTTCAAGTTTTTAATATACATTGTAGTAAGCAGTGTAAAACAATAGATTATGTGACAAATTTACTTATAATGTTCAAAATAATATTTTTTGGCACATTAATTTTTTATTGGTTAATTTCAGAAAATGTATATTACCACTTTTTATATTATAACTAACAATAATTAAAAAAATATGATTAATACATCTTATTCCTCTATAGAAGTAAAATAATTATTTATAAGGTTTCGTCGTATTTGATTTTGATCATCTCTTGGAAAGTTATATATGGAAACGTTTGGAACATCATCCTCAGTAATTACATTTAAAAACTGCTCAATATCATATACATCTGGAGGTTCCTCCTTATTGTTTTGTTTACAAATATTGTGCAGAACTCATGTTGCCACAATAAACATAAAAATTGTATCTAATTTTAATCTACACCCATAAGTCAATACCGGAAACTTACGTTTCCATACTCCAATCATTCTCTCTACAGAGTTAACACGTGTGGCAGGTTCTGGAACGGGTGCCAGTAAATAAGTTTTTGAGTAATATGCACTATCACCTACAATTATTAATAATTTAAACCACTTCAGTTCAATAATATAAGTGTAATTACCCAATAACAAGGCATTGGGATATAAATTATCTTAAAAATTTCTTCTGACTACTATTATTAGAAATAGTTGAGTCCTGTGTAGACCCTGGCCATTGTGCTACCAGATTGAGTAGCTTTAAATTGTAACTTGAAATTACCTGCACATTTATGGAAAAAAAGTTCTTACGATTTCTAAATACCTCAGGATCACTTCCACTTATAATTAAGTAAATAAATTGGACATTTTGAATTCTTAACAAAATACCTGGAGACTGTATTTTAACACGAGTTTCATCAAGAGTTCTGGTGACCCTAGGAAATCGTGCCAATTGGTAAAAATCCAACTGGCTCTCACTAATTTCATCAGGTGTACTAGGCATTTAGATGAATCTGTGGTAAAGATCAGCCAACACCCTGCTCACTCTTACAATCAATCGAGATACAGTTGATTCATGTACTTCAATAAAATCAGCTACACAAGCAACATGGCTTCCCGTTGTACAAAATCTTAGAAATATTAATAACTGGTTTATCGGAGTGACACTTATTCCTAAAAAAAATTACGTATAGTGGTCATTTGTTCCAAAGGCTGTACCATCAAGGGAGGAGCCATACATTTTAATTGTATTTTCTTAATTTAGAATGTTACATGAACGGAAAATAATTAAAAAATTAAGTTTTATTACTGACGTAGAAAAATATAATTATTATATTACTTACAAGTCATGAGGATATTCAATGCGATCTTCAATCATGTTGTCCAATTATCCAATTATCGAAGCTATAAAAATAATCTTTTCTTTCGTATATTCTTCTTGGAATTCCATATAATATAAGGTTTATTTCGTCCAGATCATCTTCATCAAATATTTCAGGCAAATTCATTTTCTGTGATAAATAATAATTGTGCACAAATTTATGACTTCTGATTATTCAGTTATTTCAGGTTATGTTTTTAATAACTGGAACTTAAACTATATAAATCTTCGGCTTATCTTAACTCATTCATAAGTAAACCTTATGATTCAGTTTGGAGACTGTGCAAACAAAATTTAAATTTAAAGTGGAACTTAACCTTTACAGTTCACCTAAGATGCATTGGTGCAAGTGGCAATTGGTGGTATAAGCTACAATTTTGAACTGTATACAAATAATAAAGCAGACATACAAATAATAGATGTAGAACCAGATTTAGGGGCAGCTAGTAATGTAATAGTTCACTTGTGTAAGTACGTTTTAAAAAATGTCTTCCACAAAGTGTACTATTATAGCCTTTCGTTAGTTTTTTGATTTTTGTTTAACGAGAATTTCCAATAATTGAAAAGAGCCCACGGCAAGTTCGGATGGAAGATGGCTCAAAGTTGAGGAAATCTCAAAGGCAAAGCGGCTAGTCGAACTATATGCTCTGGGTGGAACATGAGCTGTGGGTCGGGGTGGAATTGCGACCACTAATATAAAGAATAAGGCGCCACCGTATTTTTCTATACAGGGAAGACCTGACTCAAGTCCCTTGTACAAGGCTAATGCGGAAACCTTTCTCCTATAGCCGCTATACAATTTTTTAAAGACCACATAATCTCTGAAGTTTCTTACCTTATGGCTCGACCTTGACCTTAGTAATCCTCTGCAGCACCTGTGAACAGATTAAACAAAGAATAGCACTGTTTGTGCATTCATACTCAAAAATATTTAAATTCAATTGGAATCATCTTTCATTCATCCTCAATAAAAAGAATAGTCTTTTGTTCGAAAATAAAAATCTATTCCTCTAGTATTCAATAATGTGTTTTTATACAAAATATCTTTCTTTCTTTATATCTTGATTAATTTGAATTGTGAAAAATTATTTACAGAAGGCACTGGATAAAATCAGTACCAATACCATTAAATGTGGTTTTATTTAACAAATTGACAAAGCATAAAGTTGCTTATTTATAACAAAAAGTTAATTAGGGTAGATCTACCTTAATTTCACAATGGATAATTTCAAATAAGTATTCATGAAATATCAAATATAGAAATTTAATTTTTAAGTGCTCATAATTATAAGAATTCACTTTCTATAACACGTAATGACATCTTCTGATGTTTCATTGAATTAATAAAACAATGAGGTAAGTAAAAGTTACAGGTTCCTATTGCTTAACATTGAAAAATATAATTGTGGTCTGTCCTTGACCTATTTAGAAGTTTACACAACTTGATTAAACAAAAATTATCTCGTTACTACGTCCATAGTTCAAATAACATACAAAAACAGTTTTGTTTTTACATACCAGAACTCCGATTTGTCTCAAAAATACCTGCTTGGAAGCTTACGTCAACATTGAAACACGGAATCCTCCAATTTAAACGAATAATTGTACTGCATACTGAAAATCACATTACTCGGCCTCCATTTTGAGTAATTTCATTCCGCCTGGACCACACCATGAATCAAGCGTAGAAACCAATCTGCGTGTTAATTTAAAGATGCTCCAGGTGTAATTCAAACCACGAGGATTATCAAATGTTGTTTGTAGTTAAACTGAATACTTTATATATGAAATTCCATGTTATATATAAATAAAATTGCTTTATGTAATTTAGGTTGAATACCATTCATAAAAATTTCATATTATATAGAACTAAAGTTGCTTGTAATTTAAATTGAATACCATTTATAAAATTTCATTATACTTTAAGTTGCACTGAAAATTTTTAATTAATATCGTTACAGAGACAAATTTACTTACTGTTCCCAACGGCCCTTTGACCAACAAAATTTCACGTCATCTACGAGCTGTTCCAACAAAATGGAATATCAAAATGCCTCTCGGAGATGACATTCTCTTATTAAACCTGATTCGCACGTGCTTCCAACACGAAAAACAGCAAAGAAACATTGTTTCTAAGAACAAATCGACCTGCTTTCACCACAGCTGTGTTAGAAGTGTCGGGTCAAGCGAGTTGCTGCCCGGTAACAACGTTACTTCGTAATTTCCGAATAGATGGAACTCTAGGAATGATACTAAATAGAAGCTTTTATCTTGTCACCGTGGAAATTAATTTTAATTTGAACTGAATGCTAGTACTTTATTGGGCAATAGGTAATATTTAATTAAATGGATTGAATAGCATTATTATGCATTATATTATTTATTATTAAATAAAGGGATTAGTTATACGGACATATTTAGGTAGAAAATAAAATTGCTACACTGCCTCTTTCTAAGAGAAAAAATTCGAGAAAATATTCTGGAATAAATGCGAAGAATTTTTTTTTTGAATTTACTGTTATATATTTACAACTTATTATTAATTTTTACAAGCCAAAACAAAAATTATCACTTAAGATACTGCATACTTGAAAATGAGTGACGAGTAACTACGTGTACTATACGCCACAAGGGGACAAATTCGGGAAGTCTTAATCGGTAGGGTTTCATTATCATTTAATACATATTCGGGGTTATTATATCACTCATTTTGTACTCGAAACTTAAGCAACAAAACATATAATACTGCCGTATTATGATTCCTTAATAAAGATATAAATTATCATGACAACATATTCTTACTTTACTAACCATAATTTACATATTTACAGAAGAAAAAAAGGACTCCCACTACCATTGGGATCCACGACAAACATATCTTCAAAACAGCAAACATGTCTTGAAATCACTAACGTTCAACAATCTACCGCATGTATATGCAAACAAAATGTAGACATATCTCTACCCATGAAGAGACAAGTAAAACGTCACCACATCTTACTCCTCAAAACTCTCACTCACGCATGAATGAACAAAATAGAACATTGCTAACTCACACAATATTCATACTAAAATAGAACATTGTCAGCTTACACAATATTCATAACAACATAGAACATTGTCAGCTTACACAATATTCATAACAACATAGAACATTGCTACCTTACACAATATTCATACTAAACATAACTATTATAGTTACTAACAATATTGGCCTCCTACCAATATCTAATATGGACTCAAGCTACTTGATTCCCAATATAATTCCAAGAACTACCATTAATCTCGGTTGTCCTCTCGACTACAAAATTACCTTCAAATACTATAATCATAAATCCAAAAGAAAATAATAACCAAATATATACAACTTTAATAAAATTCACACCAAAAGTATAAATAAACATTCCTTACTAACTTTGACCTAGGGAATTATTTGACCAATGGAATCATTTGACAAATGGAATCATGCAACTTTTGACCTATGGAAACATTTGACAAATGGAATCATGCAACTCTTCATCTCAACTCAAATAAATAAATTGCAACTAACAATATCAGCGCAGACTAATATCAACCTTACTGCACTACAAAAAATTTTCCTTTTATACTTCATATCCAACATCTAAATTTTTAGACTACCAAACAGTATTCCAATACAATAATCAAATTCTTTACTAAAAAGATAAGACAGAAATAATTCCTATTATCAACCATTAAACATATCAACATTACTAACTAATATTCAGAAACATCACCTTTCTCAATATCATTACTGAACTCTGAATAAGGCTTTAAGTCCTTAACATGCCATCTGCCTGCTTTTGAACCATTTATATTATTCAATTCATAAATTAAATTCGAAACCTTCTTTCTAACAATACTCAAAACATATTTTGGCGCAAGCTTAGCAGTAAACTTATCACTTGCTTTCGAAAGAACTTTATTTGACCTCCAAACTTTGTCACCTACTTTGAAAGAAATGTTACGTCTCCTTAAATTATATGAATTACTAGACTGCATGTAAGCTAAATGTAACCTTTTTTGTACGTCTATAAAAATATCAAATAGTCCTTGATGATCTAACACATACGAAGGTCTATTACCAGAAATAATATCTATATCAACTGAGGGTTCCACATCAAGACCATAAAATCTTCCAGACACAGGAACATGTCTACCAAAAACTAAGAAATTTGGCGAATAACCAGTGGCATGATGTTTTGCAGAATTAATCGCATACTGAATTTGGGGTAACTCTATGTCCCAAGTATCATGTTCTTTAATATACGAACGTATAGCTGTTCCGACCGTTCGATTTATCCTTTCTACAAAATTACATTGGGGAGAGTAAACTGCATTAAACCAAATTTTTTGAACGTCATATTTTTTACATACTGCCTTGAAATTTCTACCACTAAATTGTGAGCCATTATCACAAATAATAAATTTGGGAACACCATAAACTAAAAAAACCTTTTCCTCTAATACACGTTCTATTAAATGCGCTTTTGCACTACGTAACGGAAACATTAACGTAAATTTCGAGAACCAATCACCAATAACTAATAACCATTTGTGTCCAACCTTGGACCGTGGAAATGGGCCCATGAGGTCTATAGCAATAATCTGAAAGGGGAACTTCACTTCTTTTTCCTTTCCCATTAAACCAAGGGGTCCTCTATTCGATGCCTTCTGTGCACCACACGTTAAACAATTTTTACAAAATTTCAACACATCAATACGCATTTTGGCCAATAAAAATTCTCTTGTATGCGTGCCAATGTTTTAAAAAAACCAAAATGTCCGGCCACTGAAGGGTCATGATTTATCCGAATAACCTCTTCCTTTTGTGATCTAGGAACTAAATACTTCCATTCCCTTACATTCGATGAGAGTGGTAAATTTGATGAAAGAAATTTAAATACATAATTATCTTCTACCTTCCATTGTGGGTAATCATCAGGTGAAGCTAAAATTTTTTCTCGAAGAGACACATACCAGGGATCCACATTATCTAACTTGATCTCAACTAAATTATCCACATGATTTACGACTGGAACTGCACGACTAAGACAATCTGGAACTACATTAAACTTTCCTTTTCGATGAACTAACTCAAAAGTATGCTGTCGTAAACGGACAGCCCATCTAGCTAATTTACCGGTTGGGTTTTGTATATTATTAAGCCATAACAATGAAAAGTGATCTGTGATAACAGTAAAACGGGTACCTTCTACCCAAGGTCGAAATTTTTCTATAGCGAAAATTACAGCGAGACATTCTTTCTCCGTGACTGAATAATTTCGCTCAGTTCAGGTAAGTGATTTACTGGCATAAGAAATAACGTGCTCTACATCATCGATTTTTTGTACTAAAACTGCTCCGAGTCCTGTATCACTGGCGTCGCATTCGACAATGAATAGAACTGAATAGTCCGGTTGTGATAACAATGGGGCGGAAACTAAAGCCTGTTTGATCTGTACAAATGAGTCCTCAGCCTCGGATGTCCAAACAATAGATTGACCCTTTTTTCTTCCTTTTACCAAATCACTAATCGGTGACACTAAAGATGAAAAGTTCTTTATAAAACGACGATACCAACTACACATTCCTAAAAAACGTTTGACCTCAGTAGTGGTCTTAGGTCTGGGGAAATTTACCATAGCAGAAACCTTTTCGGGATCTGTACGAAGAGAATTCGATCCAACAATATAACCAAGAAATTTTAACGATTTCTTAAAGAATTCACACTTTTTCAAATTAATCGTAAGGTTTGCTTCCTTAAGACGTTCCTTCACCGTTTCTAATAACTTCAAATGTTCCTCAAAAGATGATGAACACAAAATAATGTCATCTAAATAACAAAAAACATGTGGCTCAAACTTGGGTCCGAAAATTGAATCAACCAAACGCTGTTGCGTCTGAGCAGCATTCTTTAATCCGAATGGCATGGTGACAAACCTATATTGTCCTCTCGAAATAACACTAAACGCTGTTTTATCCTTAGATGTTTCGGAAAGTGGGATTTGCCAAAACTCTTTCTAAGGTCTAAGCTAGAAATATAATTTGCACCTCTAAGTAAATTTATAATCCTATCGATATTTGGCAATGGGTAGCTATCATGTTTAGTAATATCATTGAGCGCTCTTCCGTCAAAACAAAATCTGTACTCACTGTCTTGTTTTTTAACTAACAGTACAGGGGATGACCATGGACTCTGACATTCTTCCACTACTCCTAATCTCAACATCTCATCTAACTCTTTATCTAACATCTTGCTCATAAAGGGGGACATGACGTATGGTTTTTTACGAAATGGTTTTGCATCACCAGTATCAATATCTAAAACAATTTTATCGGTACGCCCTAGTCTCTCTTCACTACTAATTTCATTGAAAGATTCTATTGCTATTCGTGCTTTTACTTGCTGTGTTTCTAACAAATCATCTAAACTAAGTAATTGATTACTACAACTTAAGGGTACTGACGAATGACCTATATACGAAATACTATTGTTATCATAATCTTGAATATGCCATGTATTGTTTTTGAAATCTGCTATTAAACCAAAGGATTTTGCGAAATCGCTACCAAAAATAAATGTGTGAGGAAGAGATGGTACAACCAAAGCGTTAACAATACGATATTGTCTTCCAATTCTAATAGGTAAATCAACTGAACCAATAACTTCTTGAAGAGCACCATCCGCAGTGGAAACTTTTCTCTTCTCAGTTTTAAAAACTTTTAAATTTAATTCTTCAAGAACAGAAAACGCTAATGAACCAACCACGGTAGTAGTACAACCAGAGTCAAACAAACCTGTGACGTCTCTATCTAACAATTTTACCATAATGTACGGACGATTGTCCTGAGGTTTCCTTAAAAATAACGCGTCAGCTTTTGGCTTGACGTTCCCTTGACAAAAATCTTTAACAATGCCTAGCCATCTTGACCAATCATCTTTATCAAAAAAATTTTCCTGTTTACACAACATAACCGTAGCCTTTTGCATAAAAGCATGATGCCGGCCACTCTGCATCTGCCTACCTACTCGTTTTTTTTTTAACACGACGGACAATTTATTGACTTAACTCCGCTATATCCGCAGCTATAACAAAATATTTTACGAGGAATCTTACACCTCCAAAATGTATGACCTTCTTCCAAACAATTCCAACATGTAAGTTTATTTATTTTATATTTATTTACGGGGACTCTACTAGAAAGATTATTATTATTACTATTATTGTTACCAAGAGATTGTATTTGAGGGGGAAATGATTGATTATAAAAACTACGACCAGTTCGCGCTGAAAAGTTTTTAACAGGAGCTGACCACTTATTTTCAGCTTGAAATTTTGAATTTCCTAATGCTTTCGGAACATATTTCACTGGACTTTGTACTAATTTATGCTTGGATGCATAAGCTTCTTCCAATTTCTTACACAACTTTATTAATGTTGACATACTATCAATTTCCGTTAGAGCTAATTGACAAATAAAATCAGGTAATAGATTCTTTTTTACCATTCTAACTTTTGTACATTCCGCAGGTGATTGTGGTAACCTACTAAACAAATTCTCCATATGAGCTATATATATGACTACAGATTCTCCTTTATGTTGATGACGCGACCTAATTTTTTCCCAAATCTCGTCCTCTGAGTGTGATGGTAAGAAATCTTCCTTTAATCGAATAACCAAAGAACTCCAGTTGGTTAAAGAATTTCTAACACAACGATACCATTCTAAACCGTTCCCTGTGAACAATTCTACAGAAGCATTAAATAAATCTTCTTCAGATACTTTACGCGAGTGTGCTAACTCAGCTACTCTGTCTAAAAATTGATGAACCTGTTTTGGATCTCCAGAAAATTTTACTGACCACGAACCAATTGGAATAGGGGATACTAAATATGAAACAGTATGAATAGGAGCACTAACAACTGCTGGAATGGTTTCTCTCATAGAAAATTCACCATATGCGCTTACATCTTCATTCTTCTTAAGCTTTTCATGTAGCTCTGCCTCCATGGTAAGAATAGTTGCTAACGATTCATTCCTAAATAAAGTAACTTCATCTGAATTATCTAAAGGGATTTTCATTCTCCTAACTCGACCATCAAGATGTATTAATCTCGACTGTATCCTCTTAAATGTGGGGTCTGCTAATTCACCTTCAAATTCTAATAAAACATTTCTTACTGATTCTATCGAAGCCTCAATCTCATCTCGTTCATCTGAATATTCTACGACATATGTGGAAGGATCAATTAAACGACCAGGTACTGTTGTTTCTTTGGCTAATAATCGGCCTAACATTTTCCTTTTATCCTGCATCGGTCTGCTGCTAACAACTGCACGAATTCTCAATTCATAATCCAATTCATCTTTATGCAAATAAACTACTTGATACGTCTCAGCCATCATGGAATAGATTAACTAACTAATTACAAATTAAACTCAATTAAACAACAACATCAATAGACTAAATTAATCTGAGGGTAAATGATTTACGAATCACAAGTGTAAACAACCAAAGTCAATCGAAGCCTATACGTTATGTGCTTATACAATTGGCACAGCAATCGAGGCCTACACGCTGGGCGCTATTTATAGCCTTTCGTTATTTTTTTGATTTTTGTTTAACGAGAATTTCCAATAATTGAAAAGAGCCCACGGCAAGTTTGGATGGAAGATGGCTCAAAGTTGAGGAAATCTCAAAGGCAAAGCGGCTAGTCGAACTATATGCTCTGGGTGGAACATGAGCTGTGGGTCGGGGTGGAATTGCGACCACTAATATAAAGAATAAGGCGCCACCGTATTTTTCTATACAGGGAAGACCTGACTCAAGTCCCTTGTACAAGGCTAATGCGGAAACCTTTCTCCTATAGCCGCTATACAATTTTTTAAAGACCACATAATCTCTGAAGTTTCTTACCTTATGGCTCGACCTTGACCTTAGTAATCCTCTGCAGCACCTGTGAACAGATTAAACAAAGAATAGCACTGTTTGTGCATTCATACTCAAAAATATTTAAATTCAATTGGAATCATCTTTCATTCATCCTCAATAAAAGAATAGTCTTTTGTTCGAAAATAAAATCTATTCCTCTAGTATTCAATAATGTGTTTTTATACAAAATATCTTTCTTTCTTTATATCTTGATTAATTTGAATTGTGAAAAATTATTTACAGAAAGCACTGGATAAAATCAGTACCAATACCATTAAATGTGGTTTTATTTAACAAATTGACAAAGCATAAAGTTGCTTATTTATAACAAAAAGTTAATTAGGGTAGATCTACCTTAATTTCACAATGGATAATTTCAAATAAGTATTCATGAAATATCAAATATAGAAACTTAATTTTTAAGTGCTCATAATTATAAGAATTCAATTTCTATAACACGTAATGACATCTTCTGATGTTTCATTGAATTAATAAAAGAATGAGGTAAGTAAAAGTTACAGGTTCCTATTGCTTAACATTGAAAAATATAATTGTGGTCTGTCCTTGACCTATTTAGAAGTTTACACAACTTGATTAAACAAAAATTATCTCGTTACTACGTCCATAGTTCAAATAACATACAAAAACAGTTTTGTTTTTACATACCAGAACTCCGATTTGTCTCAAAAATACCTGCTTGGGAGCTTACGTCAACATTGAAATACGGAATCCTCCAATTTAAACGAATAATTGTACTGCATACTGAAAATCACATTACTCGGCCTCCATTTTGAGTAATTTCATTCCGCCTGGACCACACCATGAACCAAGCGTAGAAACCAATCTGTGTGTTAATTTAAAGATGCTCCAGGTGTAATTCAAACCACGAGGATTATCAAATGTTGTTTGTAGTTAAACTGAATACTTTATATATGAAATTCCATGTTATATATAAATAAAATTGCTTTATGTAATTTAGATTGAATACTATTCATAAAAATTTCATATTATATAGAACTAAAGTTACTTGTAATTTAAATTGAATACCATTTATAAAATTTCATTATACTTTAAGTTGCACTGAAAATTTTTAATTAATATCGTTACAGAGACAAATTTACTTACTGTTCCCAACGGCCCTTTGACCAACAAAATTTCACGTCATCTACGAGCTGTTCCAACAAAATGGAATATCAAAATGCCTCTCGGAGATGACATTCTCTTATTAAACCTGATTCGCACGTGCTTCCAACACGAAAAACAGCAAAGAAACATTGTTTCTAAGAACAAATCGACCTGCTTTCACCACAGCTGTGTTAGAAGTGTCGGGTCAAGCGAGTTGCTGCCCGGTAACAACGTTACTTCGTAATTTCCGAATAGATGGAACTCTAGGAATGATACTAAATAGAAGCTTTTATCTTGTCACCGTGGAAATTAATTTTTAATTTGAACTGAATGCTAGTACTTTATTGGGCAATAGGTAATATTTAATTAAATGGATTGGATAGCATTATAATGCATTATATTATTTATTATTAAATAAAGGGATTAGTTATACGGACATATTTAGGTAGAAAATAAAATTGCTACACTATGACAATTATTTCTAGAGCCTGCGTTTATTAGCTTTTTTGGAAAATGGAGGTATAAATAGTGTAGCAACGGTCAGATCAAATCGCCTCGGCGGATTAAAACTATAACATAGAAAGAGATAAAGAAAAAACTAGGGGTATTATGAAGAAAATTCTGCCATCGCGGATGGGAAAAGCATTCATGCTGTGTATTGGTATGATAGGTAGTTTCACTGATATCAACCTTTTCAGGAACTGAACCTCTCACTAAAGTAAAAAGATTTTTCAAATCAGAAAACTGCAAAAAAGATATAGAACGTCCAGATATAGTCATTGTTTACAACATGGATATGGGCGGGGTTGACTTGCAAGATTCTCTGCTAGGACTTAAACTCATCAAATTGAATAGCAAGAAGTGGTATATGAGAATATTCTATCATACGATAGATGTTGTTGTAGTCAATGCCTGGCTGCTCTCAAGGAGGATTGACAAACAATTAGACCACAAAAAAAACCATATGTCACTGTTACAATTCAAAACTATTTTGGCACAAGAGCTCTGTTTAATGGGCAAAAGAATAGACAAAAAGAGAGGCAGGCCAACGAGTACCAATAACAGTCCTCGTTCTTCACCTACACTTGACTCTCCCAAAAGAAAATGTGTGAAATTTCGCTCCACGAAGATGATACAAAGTGATAGCATAGGTCATTGGCCCTCACACAGCAAAAATAAAGAGCGGTGCAAAAAAATTAATTGTGCAGGATAATCTCGTATAATATGTGATAAATGTAATATTCATTTATGCCTAAATAACAAAAATAATTGCTTCAAAAGTTTCCACACCCTCAATTGATAGCGATTTAGTATAGTTATTAGAAATTTGTTAATTCCTTTATTATAATTTTGTAGGTATTAACAAATAGATAAATTTGATTTTGTACTATGTACACATATTGTGCTCAAACGGGAACACACTTTTTTATTGTTATCAATAAAAAATTTCAAACCAAACGTGCACATAATATATTGTAGCGGGCTACTACTACCGCGTTTCACTAATTTAAAACAAGTAATAACAAGAGTCTTTATTACTCACTGTTCACAAGTCTAATTAACAATATATGCCTTATTTATAGATGTTTTCAGTGTAATTAACAATGAAGCACTATTACACTAATGAATTTACAAGCACTAATATCTTGTTAAACTAACTCCTTTAGCATAGGTCCATTAATAACACTAACACAACTATTATTTATTACACTTCTATCTATTTATGTATACTACAAAATGCATGTACATTAGACACATCATATAACATTTATGTATACTCTTGGACTTCCAAAAGCTCAACTACTTTTACTTTACACGATATAATTTATATTCGACATTCTGGTATAGACTAACTCTGTACTTCATCATCGGTCTTATTTATACCGTGAATTAAAAAGGATGACTCATTTTCCAGTAATTGCCAGAAGCTTCTCGGTCCCTGTAGAATATGCAGTGCTTGCGGCGCTTGTGTATGTTTGATGGGTTGCCTAATAGTAGCTCTCAACAATATTCTTCTACCCTTTCCAATACAAAAGTGGCATAAAATATTTTTTAAACGTAAACAATAACAATTCATGCAATAGAGGGTTAAAAAGAAGTAAATTTGTTATTATAATATCATTCATGGTTTTTGATTTTGTACATTTCTCTAGAGTTGTCTACACCAATTTCGGTATGTAAGAACAACTGAAGTAATGCAGAAACGGCTAATTTAGTGTATTCTAGTAAATTCATCTTACAGGTTATCTTGTTTGTTATAAAATTGTGAGATAAGAATTATTACTTTTTATCTACGACGTCGATGATTGCGTAACCCCGGGCGTAATTGTATTACGCCCTAAATTTAGTTGTAATAATTGCCATCAATGGGTAAAACTAACATTGTAAAGATAAGCCCGGGGTATACCTGCTTACTAGCTGGAGCCAAAGCCACTCTTAGCTCGTCGTCGGAGGGTCAAGGTAGCGTGGGATTAGTTTCTTCCACGTTTAACCAAATTCTGGTGGTAAAATGCAATTCATCTTACACTTCCATAAAACACGAGACATTTATTAGGTAAAGCAAAGGTTAAAAGGGTGCGGGAGGGACACTTCGCCCGTAATTAACGCGCATCCGCGATTGATCTGTTCGATTTCCGGTAGTCAAGTTATTCTTTTTAAAATGCGACGTTCGTACGAGTTTGTTGGTAGCCCCTCCCTACAACGATTTTCATCGCTAACCGCACTGACCACATCACATTCCGTTCTCTGATAAATGCGTGCTTAACATGAATACATTCAGTAATTTAGGCAGTTATTGTCCTTTGATTCATGGGTAATTATAGTAATAAAACTTTACATGTAAAAAATTAATTAACTTTAGGATGGGAAAAAAGCTTTTCCTTGCTGGATGCATTAAAATAAAACTTGATGCGGCTTAAAAGACACAAAAATTGCCTGAAAAGTTCAAAAAGAAAATAATAAAAAGAAAAAAGTCTCTTTGTTTGAGAGCTCACAAATTCAATAATGTTTGTAAGCTTCACCTGGTTTTTCAACCATGCCAATACTTGCCATACTAGGAAACGGAAATGAGAAATGAGAAAATCTCATATGAATGCGCATAAGATTTTGTTTGCCCTTGCACCCACCGCACAAATCTAGTCGAAGAGTGTGAAGTTCATGTACTTAAAACTAACACTTAAATTAACTATCGAACTATATACAAAGTTCATTTTCTTCGTTGCATATTAATGCATACACATTTTCATTAATATCTTTTAAAATTACGCTAAACAAATTTCACATTGGCTTTTAACAAGATAAGTACAAAATACATTTCAGCAACAGTAGCCAGTACTACTGCATGAACAATTCATAATTTCTTAAATCTATCTTATCAAATGCAAAATTAAAAAACAATTCTAACTTTGGTCATAAATACCAAGGGTTCGGAACATCTAATAGGCAAGGTGGTTTCTCAAAGGAACTTTCAAAGAGAAATATATAGATAATTAATTTGCTATAAAGCATAGAAAGAATAAAATAATATCTCAAAAATAATTACGGAGAGAAAGATAAATACCTAACCATTTATGGGTTAGAGTATTGTCTAGGTAAGATAAAATCGCTAAGACAATTTTGACGAGAAAGGTTGTTACGTTTATTTTCGGCGATAGATTCAAATACGTCCTTTTTGTGGTAATTCGTTTTCCATTCACCTAACTTCTGTTTCTATTCAAAACCTCATCCTGTATTTTTATTTCGTTACAATAGTATGCACAAACATAACATTTCTTTCAAATCTATTCATTCTAGAACGAAAATTTATTCGATAAATTAAATAGTCAATACCTTGTTTTAGATATCCGTTAATGTGTTAAACATTCCAAGAACATTAATTGCTTACTTTTGTGTTTCCTATTTAAAGACTTGTCGAAATAATAGATCCTACTATTATTTAATAGCGTCTTTACCAGTTTGCTAATCGCGCTTTGATAACGCGAGAATGGCAGTTCGAACTCGTGATATTTGAACCCATTTTTAATTTGATTCTGCAGCTTATGCGTTGAAATATTTTCTACATTACTCGTTCCAGTACTTCAAAGGCGATGCACGTTTATTTGTTCGACCAGTAGGAGGTATCTTGCGTGTATTGGTGGGTTTTCCTGCGCCCACCCATTCTAATCCGATTCTCTTTTTAGCTTTTAGCTGGAGGCCAAATTGGTTCTTTCTTTATGTAGGCCCAACTGTTTGTTGACGTAGACCACCTGCTTTTGTCTGTAGACCGCTGCTACAGTTACGGTGGCAGGGCGAATGGATCTTGCCTACCATGATGTTGCTGTGCTGACTCACTCCTGATGGTTTGCAAGATAAGCATCCCGACGCGGAGAGGTATGTGACTAGTTTTCTTTTATGCACATTGAGGATTATTATTTAACAGCGGTTGATATTGTGAAATCAGTTCACCACACATGTTTAAAAGCTAGCTTCGCTAGTACTTCTGGTTATATTGCTTTAATTCTTACTACAACTTGGTCTACATTTAATACTTTAATTTAACACACTTGCTATGGAGAAAACCTACATTTAATACTTTAGTTTAGCACACATGCTATGGAGAAAACCTACATTTAATACTTTAATTTAACACACGTGCTATTGAGAAAATCTACATTGAATACTTTAATTTAATAGATTTGCTATTGGGAAAATCGAAGCATTACTTTTTTCCACGAGTTTTATTACATGTTAGTTACGAAATACGCACCTCGTGGATCCATTAAAAATTTGTCCTTTACAATATAACTTAAATTTAATACCTTTCTTTTTTTTTGTTTTTTTAGTATGTAGGTGAATCCCCCCTCTCCGCGTTTGGTAGTTAGCCTTGTATTTACTTTTCTTCCGGCTACGTCTAGGTATGTAGCAAGGTAGATAAGAAACCATTCGCGGTCCGAAACGTTAACCAGATAAGGTAACATGTCAGAGATATTTTCAGGGAAAATAGTCAATTATTTATGGTCATATATTAATTAGATAGAATAAGATCTGCAAGATAACACCAAAGAGAAAAATAAGTAACAAACCCCTTGTGGTTCGAAATATTAATTAGTTAAAATAAAATCTTAAAGATATTATGAAAGAGAAAGAAAACACTAATAATTAAGATACGATAATGTGTTAAGAAAAAATGTAAAGAAAAGATAACGTAAAAATTAATTTTTTGGTTCGAAGACCTTATGCTTGTTAAGGCACACCGCTTCTCTTACAAATATAATAACAGAAAAGGGGACTCCAACAGTAGTAGAGTGATCTCGTAGGAACCTAAAAAGGGGTTTTCCTCGTGCCCTCCAAAAGGAGAGGTTCCATGTAGCGGTACTCCTCCGCACAAACAGCATGAGGGACCAAATAGAAAGGGTAATGTAGTCCCTGCATCCCTTCGTCGATTAAGAAAGGATCGGCCCGCAGGCCTACTCAAATAACAAATTCACTGTCAACGGTTTTAGCGTAGATCGGTGGAAGACAGTGGATATACACAGATAGATGGAGTTTTCCAACACCCACAGCCCATGTCCTGAAGCAACAGCCCTCTAACTAACTTAGAAAGTAAATAAAAAATAAAAGATAGAGAAAAGATAAAAGAGAGAGATGAGATATTTGGAGCAATCAGATAAAAAAAGGCTCGCATTGAGCAGTAACGAGAGAAAAACAGTAAATAGCAAAGCACTACTCGACCAGCCAAAGTGTAGTCAGCAGCCCGTTGGGGAGCATCACTCTTATGTGATGGATGGTTGTCTCGGGAATAAGGCAGATCCAACAAAGAAAGATAAGGTTCAAAACGGAGATAGAGAGATAGGAAGAAGTAAAGTTTTAAGATAAGCATTCTAGAGAATGTGTAGAGAGTAGAGAATGTCCCTATTGAAACATATTGTTTTGTCCTATTTCAACACGTCGACATTCAAAAACAGCCAGGCTCCAAATGAGACCCAGGCAGATAATCTTCTTACCGAACATAAACAGTAATTAGAAAATCAATCAAATACAGGTAACACGACTAACTTAAATATACCCACACATAATATCAAATACATAACTACAATGGTATACGATACACAGTTAATTAAAGCTAAAAGTAGGAACATTTTGATAACACCAACACAATAAAAAATAATTATGGAAACGACAAACGCGCAGACCCTCATGAACATGTTCAGGAAAAATTCAAAAAAATACAATGACAAAACGATTGATAACGGAATATGTAACAAATGATTAAAGTATATGCGAAAGAAAACACATCGAATAAAATTTTTTTTTGTATTTGCAACTGTGAAATCGACTTTTTACTACAGAGACCTAGATTGCGATCCTGTAGGTATCCAAGGTATCAGTTAATACAAGTCCTAAAGATTCGCTGAGTTATTCAGACAAAAGATATGTTAACCACAAAAAGAATGTAGTGGATTATGGAATGGTAACAAGATTAAGGATGGAAATTTAAAAGAAATGGAATTCTTTGAGAATAAAAACGAATAAAAAAATTTTGTAACTAGGAATAAGGGATCTATCTTTTTGAACTAAATAAGCTCTCTATGACACGACAAGATTTGAAACGCTTCAAGGTTCAAGGGGAACGTCCATTTAAATTTGCGATAGAATAGGTCAAAAGTTATAAAATGAATTTACGTAGAAGTAAACGATACGATGTTACGGTATTCCGTGCAGACAAGAAAGAAAGTAGTAAAGTAAGTAAAGAAAATCGCCTACACCGAATACCGCAATAAAACATGGGAAAACTATAGAATCGAAATCCAACAGAATTAGATTTCGGGCTAGCTCAAAAACATCGTAGAGTGGAGTGAGTGATATAGAAGAAAAAATGGAAACCTCAGTGAATAGTTATATTACAAACGTACAGTTTCAAAAGAATATTTACAAAAGTCCAAAACAGACATTTATATAATCGTCCTGTTATAACGTGATGTAAACAAAGCATCAATTTACGTATAACATAACATAAACCTAAACATCTTAAAATATCCAGAATAAAATCTTATCTAAATACCACATGCTTAGATAGTCTTTCCAACCCTAAATATACACACAAGTAATTTATGCAAGAAACAATACAATAATTTTTATC
The DNA here is from genome assembly GCA_036346225.1 of Platerodrilus igneus. Classification (NCBI taxonomy): domain Eukaryota; kingdom Metazoa; phylum Arthropoda; class Insecta; order Coleoptera; family Lycidae; genus Platerodrilus; species Platerodrilus igneus. Next base: position 2,978,030 of record JARFIW010000090.1, read on the forward strand.
CGCATTGGGAAGTGCACCTCGTAAAATTTAAGGATGTAGCATTAAATTTTTAATAACAAATTAAGAATTAACCAGCAATTTGTTGACATTAACATTAATGTACTCAGGAAAGGAAACAGTAAAAAGTGTTCTAACGCAAACTTTGAGTTAACACGTTGAGACTTTAAGAATAATTGCATACTCGTTCGTGCATCGTGAACATAAGAGTTGTAACGTACGGCCGTAATTTATTGCGGAATCAACAAAAAAAAAGTGTCTAACTTCCAAAATAGCAACACAAGTAAAGCAAACAGAAAACTGTACCTTAAGCTATCGGCCTCTCTGGTACCATCTTAGAATGAGGAAATGCAGCCTGCATTTGTCGATAGGCTGAATGCTGAATGACCCGATTTAACTATAGTAGAACACTACGTACAACAACGCATTTTATAATCGCGACTTTCAACGCTCAAAGGACGTTGTATAGAATTAGAATCGAATACATAAGAGAAAAGTCGAATAAATAAGAAAGCCTTTCTAAAGTTCAACTTGTATTTATACAGATTGAAAACCACGAAAGGAAATAAAATAGAACCATTTCCAGCAATATTGGAGTGAAATATTCTGCGAACGCAAGACATAAACAACTACGGCGAAATATTCCTAGACTGCAAGCAAAAAGAGGATAATCATTTCCATTGAATTTTGCGTTCACATGAGAAAGCAAAATATGTTTTAAAACAACCGGGCGAGTATGCAACCTTGCATACTGCCAAAAGAAACGCAACGTATAGCCGGTTGCCCGACTTTTAGAAATGAACAGAAAGTCGTATTATTATCGATCCACGTTACGTGGATACCCAGAATGAATTAATTAGGGAACCAATTTTATTACCCATAAAACTTGAGAGGCCGAACATCCTTAAACAAATATTAAAAATCAAATATATCACAAACTTACTTAACTAAGTTCTTAACCTAATCACATAGATGTACTATGGGTACGTTTTATTAGTTCATACAATTCCCAATGTTTGTTTATTTATAGCTCTCTCGGGTATAGTTTCAGATGGTTTTTATAAATACCTGATCAGTGATTGTCGACTGAAGTTGCCGTGCAACTATAAAATGCCTCTACTCTGACTTCTCATTTCATATGCTTATTTCCAACATAAAATTGTCGATATGGGCACCAGTGTGCCTGTCATATTAAAATTAACCAACTTGTGTTACGGTATTCCGTGTGAACAAAAAAAAATAACGGACGCAATAAAAATAGTCCGCACCGAGTACCGCAACAAAAAAAAGAACCGATAGGATGTCATGCCACCTAGAAAGTCGTAGAGTGGGGTGGGAACAAAAAAAAAAAGAACCTCAAGAGAGAAAGTCTATTTACAAAACCTAAAAATGTAGGTACAGTTTTTTGTTATTTTTGTCTTTTACGTTTCTCTGCGTTATAGAACTTTTTTGTGCAATAAATATTTTTATGTCTTTCGTGTAGCGTCATTTTTTTGGCCCCCCATACAAATTGTTTAGCCCCTGTGTAACTAAGATCTAACTACGGACCTACGACAGCTTCTTACCAACACGTTTAGGAAAAAACAGAAAATATGTATTATTGAATGTATATTTGTGTTAACATAGGTGAGGACCACGTTAATTAAGGTATTAATAACACCAGATGTCAATGTCTGTCAAATAGCAAAAAATATAGTTCTATGCTATAAAGCACATACCTGAATCCGTATTCGGGTTCTCCACTGCGCACTCTTCGCGTGTTATCTTGCAACGGCGGTGCACCTAACCCGTCAACAACACTGAGATCACGCACAAAAGCAACTCAACTCTTGAATATTAGTTGTTCACACTTAATGTCAACTGTTTTTACTTACACACGCGATCCGTCCCATTGTCTTAAATTAAATTGTCTATAACGTGACCGAACATACCGCCCACCAAATTCAGTGAATTTAGGTAGATGGGAACGGTAATTGAAACAAACCAAAAAAAAATAAACGGTATATTATAAGAGAAAGAAGAAGGAAAAAATAGGGGGAGAGAGAGAGAGAGAAAGAACTACATACAAAAAATATAATGAGATAAAGAAGGAAAGCGACAATACAGGAAATTAAGCAATGGATAGAGGACAGAGCTTGACTAGGGGTCGAACGAGAGGGCCCTTAGAGGTTTTGACCTCAGCAACACGGACTGTGCCATCCTTTCCTGGAAAAAGAGTTATAATACGGCCTAGCTTCCAGCTTAATAGTGGAAGTAGGTCATCCTTAATAATTAAAACTAAAGAGCCTATAGCGATTGTATTAGCGTGGGAGGTGTTCCATTTGGAACGTTGAGTGAGAGTATGAAGATACTCGTGACTCCAACGTGACCAGTAAGCCTGGTGGAGGCCTTGCAGTAATTTCCAGCGCTTTAATAATGAACGCTTGACCTTGGTTAGATTCTCCTCCGGAGGAGCTGTGAGAGGTTCTAATGTTAAAAAATGGCCTAGGGGTCAGGCATTGAAGATCATTTGAGTCAGAGCTTAATGCAGAAAGTGGACTGGAATTGAGCAAAGACTCTATTTGCGCCAACAATGTGCAGAGCTCCTCAAAGGTTAAAATTTGATCACCGATGACCCGGGAGATGTGGGTTTTGACGGACTTAACACCGCTTTTCCAGAGACCGCTAAAGTGTGGGGCGCTAGCGGGGTTAAAGCTCCATGTGATATCCTCGATGGCAGTTGCATCGTGAAGGTGTGAAGTGAGTTGACGATTAGCGCCGACAAAATTAGTGCCACAATCGCTAAAGATACGTGATCATCTTCCACGCTTAGCTATAAAGCGATGCAAAGCGGCAAGAAAGGCATCAGTTGATAAATCTGATACCAATTCGATGTGTACCGCCTTAGCAACGACACACACAAAAAGACAGATGTAGGATTTAAGAGTACTAGATCCTCTTAATGTTGAGAGGATCAGCAAAGTCTACCCCCGTACAGGCAAAGGGCTTGATTTGATTGATACAATATGAAGGTAAGTCTCCCATTAAAGGAGTCACCGGTGAAGGATTGGTACGAAAACATTTTACACAGCTAGACAGATAGCCTCTCACTGCTGTTTTAATGGAAACTATCCAAAATTGTTGTTGAATAAAGCATGCCAGTATTTTGCATGAGTGGCTCGCACGATAAGTTAGGTAAGCCGGTGCCGCCTAAGCAACAGAGCAGCGTGTTTTTTAGATTAAGGCAGTGACGAGTGGGGCAGACGACCGCACACCCTCAAAATACCTGCAGAATTAATAAAGAGCGTTAGTTGACAAAAAGTCTTCGGAGGGTTTTGATTAAACTTTACTAATTTTATTTTGTTAGCGAAGCAAGTTTGTTGAACATGTTTAACAACGATTATCAAAGAGTCATATAACTCCAGATTTGCAAATGATCCAGATGGATGCTGGGTTCGAGGTTTGAAAAACCTATAAATATAGGTAAGTATGCCATGTAGTTTTCTTAATGAGGAGCAAGATTCGAGCAACCGATCAATGAGGTTGGACTCGATTCCTTCCTTTAACGATATAAAGGTAAAAAATCCTTTGTTCAGAGATTGCTTCTGGGCTAGAATTAGAAAGCATAGATTCTATGGACCGTGAATCAGGTTGAAACGAAAGCCAAGTTGGCCCCACCCATCAAAGGGCACATGACAGAACTGATCTGGATCGATTAAGGACCACCATGGACATTGATGGGAGATAATACATGATTATTGAATGTATATTTGTATTAACATAAGTGAGGACCACATTTATTAAGGTATTAATGACACCAGATGTAAATGTCTGTCAAATAGCGTAAAACATAGTTCTATGCAATAAAGCACATGCCTGAATCCGTATTTGGGTTCTCCACTGCGCACTCTTCGTGTGTTATCTTGCAACGGCGGTGCACCTGACCCGTCAACGGCACTGAGATCACGCACAAAAGCAACTCAACTTTTGAATATTAGTTGTTCACACTTAATGTCAACTGTTTTTACTTACACACGCGATCCGTCCCATTGTCTTAAATTAAATTGTCTATAACGTGACGGAACAGTCCCTATGATATAAAACGATTGATAGCGGAATTGAGAGTAGACGGAAGTCTTTGCAACTATAAATACGAGCATAATGGGTTAAGATGATACGGACGTTACAAAGTCACAAAAAAAGGATATAAACACAAATTCTTTAGATTTTTATATGTTATGACTAAAAATGGTGGTTGTAAAGATGTAGTGATAATTGTATTTGACGTCTCTTGGGTAGGTTAAAGTGGGGTATATGCACCCACCAAAGTGCAAAATTTAAATTGAATCTCTTCCACAATTGTTCCCTATAATAATAGCAAACAAACATTTTGCATACACATATTTTCTATGATGGTGTACGATATTGTAGAGTCAAAAACTGCTTTAAAAATTTAATACCGTCCAGGCATATAATTTTGAAATTTTCAACTCAGTGGATGCACTTACCCCTTTTTTTGGGCAACCGCACCACAGTGGATTATTACTCGCGTTCATTGCTTGAGAAATGCATGAGGCAAGTGCGAGTAGCTCAATCTTTTGATATTTGCTGCATTTAAATTGATCAATTGGTTACAAAAATAATGAATTTTAACTGCAATGTGGATGTGGATTCCGAAAAAATAACACGATGACAAATGAAAAATACACTTTTAATTTAACTCAACACTTAAAGAAATAATTTTTTTAAACTAATTTATGTTAAGATAACCAGAAAAACTGACGGGAAAGTTGATTTCACCTCTTCTTCCCACGCTAGGCGAAGGTAACACACGAATAACGTCCGTTGTGGTAATTTCTGGAATGTCCTCCACATCAGGCCATGTGAAGGTTGGTTTGGAAGGCGCTGATTTCGATTTAATTCGTCACAAAATTTTACAATTGGATTTCCTGTTTCCAAATCGATGCTTTCAATTGTTCCTATAAAATATTGTGAAGTCTTTCTTTCAGAATTGAGGTTGACCAATAACCAATCCCCAACTTGTTTGTCATTAACTTCATCTCTGTCAAACTCGAGTGTCTCAGCTATTGCTTCTGCACCGATTTCAGAAAGTGTTTCAAAATCGGTTTCTTCGTCATCTAAATGTAAATCTTGATCTTCATCCGTTTCTGAATCATTGTTGCACATTTACTTTTTTACGTTTCGCTTGACTGATTTCTTTTCTTTGTTAACACCGGACTTCTTATGCAGTTCATATTCTTTGACTTCCTCCAGTCTTCTTCTTACAACTTCGCTTGTTATTAGTTCGGCCCCGGGGCATACTTTCTTCCTGAATCTTTTCGGTGCATTATTAGTTTGATTGCCTTTCACCAGGTTCAGTAAAAGTTCTTCAAAGGTATACGGGTTTTGGTTTTCTATTGCGCTTGTTAAATCTACTGGGGTGTTGGGATTATTTTTTACTTCGTTTGTTACATCATTTGTTTGAAGTTGAATATTTTCTTCCACCTCAAATGCTAACGATTCGTGCTGATTATTTTCCATTTCCAACAAATCTTCTGTAGCAGCAGTTTCTTTTTCAGTCAGTCCTAGAACTTCTTCTGTAACTGAGAAATCTTCTGAATCAATTGCGGTATGTTCTGGTGGACCTCGTTCTAGAAATTCTACGTTTTCATCGAGTCCGTTTTGTATTATTGGGGATGTAAGTTCATTTGTTGTAGACATGCCAGTATTCATCGCCTGTTGAGCTTTCCACCGATTCATTTGTTGTGGGTCATATTTTTCCTGTGGGATAACATCACAATTGTAAGGGTAGATGCCACCTTTCTTAAATCCTTCACAGATAATTTTTGGATCGGCATCTTTCCAAATATGTCCCACCATTTCAGCCAACTTGCTTTTCGGTAATTTCTGACCCACATGATTCCGTTGCCATTTCACGAGTATTGTATCCCACGTCACCTTAATAAATTTGAAAACTGCCAAGTCAAGTGGTTGCAGAAGATGACTGCTATGTGGCAGTAACTTTAGAATGGTTATGTTCGCTTCCACTGCGTTTTGTACCACATCAATATCGATATGAGTTGTATGGCCGTCATATACAACTAATGTAGGACCATTTCCTTCTACCAAGGATATGAAAGTTTTCACGAAATAGTTTTTAAAAACTTTTGACTCCATCCACCCGTTAGGTGTGACAGCATATGTCGTATCTGGGTATTCTTTATTTGTATCTGCATTCCAGGTGTCCCAGACATTTTTTCCTTTATATATAATTAACGGTGGCGCCTTTTGTCCATCTGCGGCAGCAGCAAACAAGACACTGGTGTTCGTTCTTCCCGGACCAGAAACAATTCTAGTACAAGCATGGCTTTTTTCACCTATGACTTTTGTCTTTGAAGGATCACTACAAAAACTTGTCTCGTCCATATTCCAAATATTAGATGGTTTATCTTGAAGGTTCAGTTCTTGAATTGTATTTTTTAAAAACTCAAAATATGGATATATTATAAAAGGATCCGTATTTTTCTTTCTGACGTATTCCAACGCTTCAGGTTTTTTAATTGACAAATTATGTCTTTTTTTAAATTTTAAAAAGCAATCCTCACCAGGTACGTTGTTTTTGAATGGAGTCTTGAGCTGCTTGTGTGTAACATATTTGCCCACAACCTCTAGGACTTCCAAAACCCCATTTTTCGAGACTTTTAAGTCCATTTGCAAGAGGTTCTTCATCTTTGATTGCTAAGGCTGTAGGTCTTCCCATCGTCGAGCTTTTTATACCTCTACGACCATAAATGTGATCTTTTAGAGTGCTTCTAGGTATCTTGAAGAGTTTACTAGCACGTAGTGTGCCACATTTTCCGCTTGTAACATGTTGCACCGCGGTTTTTAAGTCCTCAGCCGAGTAAGCGGCCCAAGTGGTTATACGTTTGTAGTCCCGAACCATTTTACCTATAACAAAAAGTGACTAGGTAAGTACTAGATACAAACAGCGAACAACCTCAGTAGCAGGATCAAGTGCACCTACTAGGTGCTCTTTCCCCACTACAAATGGGTGCACTTCACTTACACCAAAAATATTTGAGGAAAGTGCATCTACCCTCTTCAAATAAAATAGGGTTATAATAAAAACAATTTAGTATTTGTTCTTACTTAATTAAATATAAAACTCATAAATATAACATGTAGCTATGACATACGTACCTGGGCAAAAATTTCACAAATATTTTTCACAAAATCAACGCATTCAACACACGAGTAAAACAGCTGACGCTTTGTCCGGTGATCATCTTTTCTTGCTTAAGTCAATATCGGTTATGAAGGGATCTGCATTTCATTAAGAAAAGGCCTATTTTGATGAGCACCAGATTCCGCCACAGTACTATAAGTGGTTGAGATTTAAAAAGCAACTGATGTACTTACCCCCAAAACGCATTTACCCCACTTCACCCTAGTTTAGAACCTTAAGAGCCAAATTTGTATGCCAAAAAAGAGGTTAACTGTAATAGTTATTCGTACACTCCAAACAATAGCCTGTGATCATTAGATAATAGGCTTTAGGCAACCCACATTACGCGATTTTATAAAATTGGTGTGATAAACTATTTTTATCTTGATCTTGAACTACTATATTTCAGGGGAACAAGTATACAATTATCTTTGTGCTTGATCTCAAGTACACATTTCAAAATACAATATGTATGATAGATTAAACTTCTATCATTAATGTTTTACTACTTTGCAGTATCAAGGTCGGTGCGAATGTAAATTAATCGTCAATTAACCAACATGAATAATTCCTCTTTAAAACCGGACAATAATTATATTATAACTGTAAAATGATCACTATACATATAATGCTTCTTTATTTATTTCGAATTAATAATACCTTTATAATTTTCTACATTTTAGTGAGTGTTTAGGTCTATTTGATACCTAATTTATTCAATTTATTTACAATTTTTAACCTACCCAACTACCAACGTTAAAATTTTAATATAATTCTTTATGCAATTATGAGAGTGTAGTAGGAAAAAAGAAAGTTAAAAGTAAGTATCACGACTCGTCCTTTCTGAAGGTTGATTCGTAATATTAAACCAGTTTATTCTGATCTGCAGCACAATTAGCAGAAACTGTGACTAGGTAGTTAACTTAGTGGAGTGTTTAATTTTGTAGGATATGTTTAAGCATAATAAGAAGCGCAATTTACCCCAAGCAAAAGGTAGGTACAAATAAAATTATGACGCATCATTTTTAGTTTAAAAGTAAAAGTCCATTATTATTAAAAAAAGGTAATTTTTTAGTTTAGATATCAGAAATTTGAATTATTTAATCAAAAGTGACTTAAGTATTGCTTCTCGCATAAATAAGACATCAGTTTTAAACTAGAAATAGGAATTATCGACAATCTGATGACTGTCCTTCTACTGACTATTTTCGAAAATGTACACTTCTCCCCTAGAAGCATTTTTGTATTATTCTTGCGGCGGTACCTGGTGTAGAGACAGCTAGTTACGTGAATTATTTTGTAATTAGAATTAAGAGTATTGAAATAACAAATAGCACAACGAATTAAAAATAAAACTACATAATTCGTAAATTTTAACGGATCTTAATGTATGACAGCGCAGGTTGCAATAGATCTTGCGCTATTTATAAAGCGTACACTTCATGATGCAAACTAATTGTGAATTAGTCGTCGTCTAATGTCACTGGAAAAGGACTATGCCCAGCATGGGTGTGGACAGACGGTCGCGTTAAGCTCAATTGAATCTATACACAATACATCTTCCGTCGATAACTGGAACGCACTTTTATGAGCAAAAGTCTATTAGTAACTTCAAGCTGCCAGATTTCAAATCCGATGGATAGAGAAGAGATCCATTGATGTCGTCAATGGAGTTAGTATAGTAGAGAGATTATAAAGCGTGGGGACACAGTAAATAAAAAATGGACACAGTAAAGGTAAAATTAATCTTGAACGAACAACTTAATATTGAAGCATCCTGTATAGTTCTGGTTTCACGAATAGTAGCATTCAGTAAGCAAGGCATTCTAATAAATTGGTGTTCTATCAAAATTGTAGGATTTTGTATGCAGCGCACGGCAGTAAATTTAATAATTTTCCTTCGATAAGTTAGTGGACTAGTCGTGCATTGTTACGATAAAATCACAACGGTTAATACGTAAATGGCTGAACAGTTTATAGAAGAAAAACGTAAACAAAGTCAAAGACTTACCGATAGCGGTAGCAGCAGCGGTCCAGTGGCATCATGGCGGCTCCGTAACGTAGTTGGTATGTGTGTGACTACTACGCCCAAGGTCCCGGATTCGAATCCCGACACGGTCCGCTTGAAAAATGTTAGGCGTTCGGTTGAGAGGTAATATGGAGGTTCCGTGTGTGTGTTGTCACGCACGTTAAAGATGCTTGGAACAGCAAGGGTTCGGCAAAATTCAAAATCTTTCACGTAAAAAAACTCGCTTCATGGCCAATGTAGTACCTTCGGGTGGAGCATTGGAAAATCACATGTACGGTCTAGTGGCGTCACTTGAAGCTGTAAGAGGATATTTGGGGAAGAAAAGGAAAGAAAACAAACAACAACTCGCACCACACAATCAGACGGTTCGAGAGCATTTCCGACCCGACAGATTCGTGAAGTTGACGTCTCTACAGGTACTTTCAAACTCGACTGGTTGATAACACACGAGAGGATTGTCTTGTTTTTGACCGCGCGTGCGTTTAGTTAATTTGAAAGAAATGGTAAAACCAAATTAAATTGAATATTGCACTTGTTGCGCAAACAGAAATAATAAACTTTAAAACCACAAAAGCATCGTTTTATCTCTGTTAAATACATATGAAGACAGAACTCAGATTCACAAATTATTTTAAACTACAAAAAAATAAACATAATATTTATTTCACTAAACTTTAATAGCGCAATCATATCATTTTAAGAAAACTTTCATAAAATAACAGTGAATTAATTAATATACACCTCGAACACTGGAAGCATTTTTAGAAATTTTAGTTAAATAAAATGGAAGCAATGTTACATAGTTGCAAGACGTATAAAAACTCAGAAACTAACTAGTGAAAATTACAGATATCAGATTGAAGATATAATTTAATCATTGCAGTATAATACACTGGCATGTGGTTTTTCACCTAAACATGACACTTTTACAAAGCATGTGTTAGAACTAGCATTTTCCATCATGTCTTTCTGGTTTGCATAATCATCCTACCAAGTTGGAAAATAACCGTGTTTCGTCCACAAAAACAACTTCTCGTTTAACCTGTGACTCCATAATATATTTATATATTTGTAAAAACTTTAAACGTTCTTCAGTCGTAGATGATTTTTTTGAAGGTTATCTTATAAACCTTTTTGGTGTATTTGGTTAATAAGCGTCATGAAGCTACCATTGTAATTGTAAACATTTTTTATTTATTAATTTCTTATTTTTTTCATTACATAGACAAAAGCCACATTTTCTTTCTGACTTAGTAATAGTTCAAGTCAGATCAAGAATTGGGCCCTATTCGCCTTTATGGCATACTTGATTAATTTTCTACTTAGCAATTCATTTTTACTTTTTCTCTTAATTACAGTGACAAATATCAAATTTTTCTCGCTGGCTTGATATTAACGTTTTAGATCAAGAATTGGATCTTATTCATCTTTTTGGTGTATTTGATTAAGAAACGCCATAAAGTTACCATTGTATGTGTAAAATTTTTTTACTTATTGATTCATTTTATCTTTGTTTCTTCATTGCAAAGACAAAAGTCACATTTTTTTCTCTGGTATGGTAATAGTTCAAGTCAGGTCAAGAATTGGACTCTATTCGTTTTTTGGTATATTTATTTAATAAATGCCCTAAAGTCCAGCTATAGCTGTAGACATTTTTTACTTATTAACTCATTTTTATTATTTTCCCCTATTACAGTTTACTTTCTTTGGTTTTATAATAGTTTGACAGTACAAGAATTGGACCCTAGTCACCCTTTTGGTGTACTTGGTTAATAAATGCTATGAAGTTGCCATTGTAACTGTAAAAATTCTTTACTCATCAATTCATTTTTATTTTTTCTCTTCATTACCGAGACAAAAACCACATTTTCTCTCAGGTTTGATAATAGTTCAAGTCAGATCAATAATTGGACCCTATTCAACTTTTTGGGTTATTGGGTTAAGTTTTTCTTATTAATTCATTTTTATTTTTTTCTTTAAATGCAGTTACAAAAACCACTTTTTTTTTCTCTGACTTGATAATAGTTTGTCAGATCAAGAATTTAACCCTATTCACCTTTTTGGTGCAATTAGTTAATAAATGCCATGAAGTTACCATTGTAAATATAGAAATTTGTTACTTATTAATTCGTTTCGATTTTATTTGTCTTCATTACAAAGGCAAAAGTCACATTTTCCTCTCTGGTTTGATAATAGTTCAAGGCAGATCAAGAATTGGACCCTATTCGCCTTTTTAGTATATATATTTTTTTACTTATTAGCTCATTTTTACAATTTTATCATTGTAACTATAGAAATTTTTTACATATTTATTCATTTTATATATTTTTTCATTACAGATACAAAAATCGAATTTTTCTTTCTGGCTTGATAAAAGTTCAAATGAGGTCATCAACCGGGTGCTATTCGCCTTTTTGGTGTATTTTGTTAATAATTACCATAAGTTACCATCGCAACTGTAGGAATTTTTTACTTATTAATTCATATTTACCTTTTCCTTCATTACACATTGTTTTCTCTGACTTGATAATAGTTTAAGTCAGATCAATAATTGAGCGCTATTCGTCTTTTTGGGTTATTTGATTAAGTTTTTCTGATTACTTCATTTTTACTTCTTTCCTTAAATACAGTGACAAAAACAACATTTTTTTCTTTGACTTGATAATAGCTTATATCAAAAATCGAGCCCTATTCACCTTTTTGGTGTACTTGATTAATAAATGCCATGAAGCTACCACTGTAACTGTAGAAATTCTTTACTTTATCAATTTGTTTTTATTTTTTCTCTTTATTACAGAGACAAAAACCATATTTTCTCTCTGGTTTGATAATAGTTCAAGTCAAATCAATAATTGGCGCTATTCGCCTGTTTGAGTTATTTGGTTAAGTTTGTTCTTATTAATTCATTTTGACTTTTTTTCTTAATTAAAGTAACAAAAATCTTATATTTTCTCTCGCGTAATAATAGTTCGTCATATCCAGAATTGGACCCTATTCACGTTTTTGGTGAATTTGGATACTAAATGCCAAGAAGTTACCATTGTAGCTGCAGGAATTTTTTACTTATTAATTCTTTTTTTTTTTTCATTACAGATACAAAAAACACATTTTCTCTCTGGTTTAATAATAGTTCAATCAGATCAATAATTGGCCGTTATTTTCGCTTATTTGATTAAGTTTTTCTTGTTAATTCATTTTTGCTTTTTTCCTTAAATACAAAAACCACATTCTTTTTCTCTGGCTTGATAAAAGTTTGTCAGATCAAGAATTGAACCCTATTTACCTTTCTGGTGGAATTGGTTAATAAATTCCATGAAATTACCATTGTAACTATAGAAATTTTTTACATATTTATTCATTTTTATATTATTTTTTTTTCATTACAGAGACAAAAATGGAATTTTTCTTTCCGGCTTGATAATAGTGCAAGTGAGGTCAATAATTGGTCGCTATTCGCCTTTTTGGTGTATTTTATTAATAAATGCCATACAGTTACCATTGTAGCTGTAGGACTTTTTTATTTATTAATTCATATTTACTTTTTCCTTCATTACACAGGCTAAAACCGCATTGTTTTCCCTAGCTTGATCATTCTTCAAGTCAGAGCAAGAATTTGACTCTATTCCCCTTTTTGGTGTATTTGATTATATATGTCATGAACTTGTCATTGTATCTGTAGACATTGATTACTTATTAATTCATTTTTACTATTTTTCTTTATTACAGATATAAAAGTCAAATTTTTCTCTGGTTCTATCGCCATTAAAGGGAGTTATAAGACAAACAACGATTGTATTCCTTTTTTATGACATAATGTCCTAACCATTTTCAAGCTGTCCTTGTCAGGAATCGAACTTGGGACCTTTGGAAAGATCATGCCTTCCAAACATTTGAATTTTCAATGCTTCGCACGAAGATACTACATTGGTCAAGAAGCGAGTTTTTTTGCATGTAAATTTTAAATTTTGTCGAACCCTTGCTGTTCCAAACAAGGTAGGTATCTTTAACGCGCGAAACAACACTCGCACACGGGACCTTCACTTTACTTCTCATTCGAACGAGGACGTATTTTTGTGAAAAATGCTCGCTTAACGCTTTTCAAGCGGTTCCTGTTGGGAATTGAACCCGGGACCTTGGAATCGATAGTCATACGCAAACTTGTCTGATCTACAGAGGCGTTTAATTAAATGATGACCCTACATTTGATTTTCTAATACTCCAATCGAAGGTACCGCATAGGCCAAGAAGAGAATTTTTCTACCTGGAAATTTTGAATTTTGCGGAATCCTTGCTATTCCAAGCAAGTATAGATCTTTAACGTGCGTGACAACATACACACGATACCTACATTTTACCTTTCATCCGAACAAAAGCGTATTTTTGTGGAAAATACTCATCTAACATTCTTCAAGCTATTCAAGCGGTTGATGTCGGGAATTGAATCTAGGACCTTCGGACTAGTAGTCACACGCAAATCAACTAAGCATCTTTGCCATCTCGCTCGTGCCTTCGCAGATCTGACCTCAGCTAGTAATATTTTTTCCGGTAGTTTTTCTAAAATGTCTTGGACATTATGCCCACCCCCGCGTTACCGCGGGTCTCATTTACTGGCGGCTGCGTGGGTTAGTTGGTTTGCGTATGACTCCTAAGCCCGGGTTCGATTCTGGACACGGACCTTTTGAAAAATGTTAGACAAGCATTTTTCACAAAAACACGCCCTCGTTCGATTGAGATGCAAATTTAGGTCCCGAGTGGTCCCGGGTGTTGGCATACACGTTAAAGATTCCTACCTTGCTTGAAGTACTTACTAAATTCAAAATTTCCAGGTAAAAGAACTCGTTCATTTCCTGGCCAATGTATTACTTTCCGGTGGAGCATTAGAAAGTGAAATATAGGAGCCTGATTTACTTGGAAAATCTCCCATAAATATCCTTAAGGTACTTTTTGACTAGACGCAATCATAACATTTCTTTCAAATCTATTCGTTCTAAAACGAAAATTTATTCGATAAATTAAATAGTCAACTTGTTTTAGGTATTCCGTTAATTTGTTAAACACTTCAATAACGTATAATTGCTTTCTCTTGTGTTTCCCATTTAAAGATTTGTCGAAATAATAGATCCTACTATTATTTGATAGGGTGTATTTCAGTTTGCTAATCGCGCTTTGATAACGCGAGGATTGCAGTTCGAACTCGTGTTATTTGAACCAATTTTTAATTTAATTCTGCAGCTTGTGCGTTGAAATATTTTCTACAGCGATGCACGTTTTTTTGTTCGACAAGTATGAGGTATCTTACGCGTATCGGTGAGTTTTCCCGCGCTTACCCATTCTAATCAGATTCTCTTTTTAGCTCTTAGCTGGAGGTTAAATTGGTTCTTTCTTTTGTAGGCCCAACTGTTCGTTGACGTAGACCAACTACTTTTGTCTCTAGACCGCTGCTGCAGTTACGGTGGCAGGGCGAATGGATCCAGACTACCGTGGCGTTGCTGTGCTGACTCACACCCGGCGGTTGCAAGTTAAGCATCCCGACGCATAGGGGTATTTGACTCGTTTTCTTTTATGCACATTGAGGATTATTATTTATCAGCGGTGGATGTTGTGAAACCAGTTCACCATACATGTTTAAAAGCTAGCTACGCCAGTGCTTCTGGTTATATTTCTTTAATTCTTACTACAGCTTGGTCTACATTTAATACTTTAATTTAACACACTTGCTATGGAGAAAATCTAAGCATTACTTTTTTCCAATAAGTTTTATTACATGTTAGCTACGAAATGCGCACATTTGTCCTTTACAATATAACTTAAATTTAATACTTTTCTTTGTCCATGTGAATCAAGAAATTTTAATTTATTTTTATTGTTAATAGATAATCGTGGGCGACGTGCTTTTTTGTTGTTTTTTTTTGGTATTTAGGTAAATCCCCTCACTCTCCGCGTCTGGTAGTTAGCCTGGTATATACGTTTCTTCCGGCTACGTCTAGGTACGTTGCAAATCTTTAGAAATATAGAAGCTTCAGGCAGTTTCTTTTACCCTATTTCTAAAGAATATATAATCAGCAGAATTTTTTCTCAATACACCTAAAGTTTACTGGCATCAAAGATAAAATCCTAGGAGATTAGGGCAAATTTGTAAGATTTAACAACAGCAACTAGATAACCGTAATTATATTTTAAGATTCTGTGAAATCTTACATAATTAAATATTTACATGAGATAAGCATTTCTGTGTTTGAATTTTATATAAAAATTGTCGAGAGTGTCAATGATTGTAACGACAATGTTATACAAATAGGTGATTGTCGTAATTCGTTTTAACTGAAGAAACATATTTGTGAATTATCATTTAAGAATTCCAACATTAAATTAATTATATGTAAATGAACAGCACTTTGATACCTATATTTTTTTAGTTACAATTGTATTGTTGCGATCCACTATTAGGCAACCCGTCAAACATACAAACGCCCGGGGCACAGCGTATTCTTCAGCATTCGAGAATCCTTCTACAAAGTTCTAGATAATGAGTCATATCTTAATGCAGGGTATATATAAGGCCGCTTATGAATGTAAGAGTCAGTCTATTCTTGAATGTCTAATATAAATTATATCGTTGTAAAGTAAACGTAGTTGAGTTTTTAGAATATATACATAAATGATATGCTGTGTCTAACGTGCATGCAGCTTGCAGTATACATAAATAAATAGAAGTGTATAAACAAATAGTTGTGTTAGTGTGGTTATTGGACCTAGGGTAAAGAAGTTAGTTTAAGAAGATATTAGTGCTTGTAAATTCATTAGTGTAATAGTGCTTCATTGTTAAGTGGACTGAAAACATCTATAAATAAGGCATATACTGTTAATTAGACTTGTGAACAGTGAGTAATAAAGACCATTATTATTACTTGTTTTAAATTAAAGAAACGCGGTAGTAGTAGCGCGTTACACTGGTGTCAGGCATTTGTGGGGTATATAGTGATTAATTTAAAAGGAAAGCACACCAGTCTAAAGACATTTAAGTAGTTTATATATATGCCAGTTACAAGGAGTCAAAATAAGATGGAGGCAGAAAATTTAATGAATTTCCTTAAGGATTTTAAATCGGGTATAGAAGAAAAGTTAAACGAAAATGCTGAGAAAATGGAGGAGAGGTCGGCTAAACTGGAAGTGACACTCGGTGAAAATTTAGTGAGGTCAGTTGAACTGGAATCAAATCTTACCGAAAGGTTAACTGAAAATGCTAAGAAAATAGAAGAACGGTTTAGTGAAAACGCGATGAAAATGGAAGAGTTGAATGAAAAGACGGCCACGTTAGAACAAAGATTAATAGCAAGCTCCATTGCATTGAAAGAAGATGTCACTGTACAGGTAAAACAGTTGAGCAAAAGTTGGACAGTAAATTGGTAAAAATGGAAGAAGATATGATGAGGCTGCAAGAACAGGTGATTTCACTAACAACGCGGCCACTTGAATTAACAAACCAAGTTTTCATCAGAACATTCCAGAAATAAGAACCCTGGAAAAAAGCGAGTCAATTCCGTCTAAATTTAAAGTGAAACCACCCACATTTGATGGCAAAACACCTTGGCCCACATATTTGAAACAATTTGAAGCTGCGGCAATAGCCAACGGTTGGTGCAACAAAGAGAAAGCTATCTCCTTAATAGTGGCCCTACGGGGGGAAGCTCTTAACATCTTACAAACGATTCCCGATCACCAGCAGAATGATTACGGTCTCTTAATATCGAAGCTTGAGATGAGATATGGAGACGCTCACCTTCAACAGGTTTACCACGCACAAGTTAAGAACCGCTCGCAAAAGACAAGTGAAAGCCTGCAAGAATTCGAAGCTGACATCGCCAGATTAGTTAGATTGGCGTACCCAACGGCACCAGATAGTTTCCTCGAACAACTGGCTGTTCAAACATTTGTAGATGGCATCAAAGACAGTGAAATACAGCAAGCGCTAAGACTAGCAAGGCCAAAAATTCTGGATGACGCACTGGCTCATGCGCTTGAATTTGAAGCAGCTAAGCAGACATCACACAGGATGGGTCACAAAGTTCGGTCTGCCTTAGAGGAACCTGGTCAAGCTCAGAATAGCATAGATGAAATAGTCAACCGTGTGGCAGAAAGGCTGGAACTACAACGACCGCGGAGATGGCGTCTGCGATGCTGGAACTGCGGCGAAGTTGGTCATATACAGAGACGCTGCACTCAACCAAAAACAACCGGTTGAGCAGCAGGAAAACTAAAGCAAGTCGACGTAAGGGGCGAACGTCGACAGCACAACGTAGTGCCCGGAGATTATCATCCGTGCTGCATCGTCGATGGGGAGTCTGGACAGCATTTATATCGATGGAAGAATTAATGGTAGGGGTGTCCGATTACTCGTGGATACAGGAGCGACAAAAACTATTGTGAGACCAGATTTGGTTGGTCGTGGAAAAGTGCTACCTGTATCGGTGTGTCTTCGAACGGCAAGTGGTGAGAAAATTTGTACTCACGGAGAGACTGCCGTTATGTTGACAATTGGGGACAAATTAATTAATCATCGAGTGCTGGTAGCTGAAATTACAGAAGAAGTGATCTTGGGAATGGATCTCATGAGAGAATATGGGTTTCATGTAAACATGAAAGAAAATGTGCTTCGGATAGATGATGATGAGATTCCATTTCAAGGTAGGAGTAACCAGACGATGCAAGTTCGAATGATTTGTGATATGAAAATACCCGAGAAGACCAGGAGAATGACGCCGAATTGGGACGTATTATTGAGTGGAAAAATAGAGGACAACGACCAGCTTGGGAAGAAATTAGTATTTTAAGTAGGAGCCTGAAGGCATACTGGGCACAGTGGGAGTCCTTGATGATGGAAAATAGAATCTTGAAACGACGCCTGGAATTTGAAGATGGCACTGAGAGACTTCAAGTGATAGTGCCGAGAAGCAGAGTGCCGGAAGTGTTGCAGCACTTGCACGACGGTATTTCCGGAGGGCACTTTGGCGTGAAAAGAACTCTCGAAAGAGTGAGAGAAAGGTTCTATTGGGTGAACTGCAAAGAAGATGTGAAGGAGTGGTGCCGGAAATGTGAATTGTGTGCTTCTGCAAATGGCCCGGTCTCAAAACGGAAAGCCCCAATGAGACAGTATAACGTGGGGAATCCTTTTGAGAGGGTAGCCATTGATATAGCTGGTCCGTTTCCTGAATCAGAGAAGGAAATAAATACATCTTGGTTGCAATGGATTATTTTACCAAATGGCCGGAGGCATATGCTATACCTAACCAAGAAGCCGAGACGGTTGCAGATGTACTAGTGAAGGAGTTGTTTTGTCGCTTTGGAGTTCCGTTGGAATTACACTCCGATCAAGGTCGGAACTTCGAATCAGCATTGTTTCAAAATGTCTGCAAGCATCTTGGAATCAGGAAGACTAGAACCACACCACTTCATCCCCAATCGGATGGAATGGTTGAAAGAATGAACAGGACGTTAGGAAGTACCTGGCCAAAGTTGTCTCTGAACATCAACGAGACTGGGACCAATATCTACATTTGTTCCTACTGGCGTACCGATCTTCGGTACATGACAGCACAGGTACTCGCCCGCTTGCGTAATGCTAGGACGTGAATTGCGGCTACCATGTGATCTTCAGTTTGGATTTAAACCTGGAGAAGAGATCGCAGGTGAAGATTACGTTAGTAAGCTTCGTGAAAGATCAAATAGTATTCACGAAAACGTCCGAAAGAATATACAGGCAGCAAGCGATCGAATGAAATCACAATATGACACGAGAGCACAAGAAGGTGGTTATCAACCTGGAGATTTAGTGTGGTTGTACAATCCACAAAGAAAACGTGGATTGTCGCCAAAACTACAAAGACAATGGGAAGGGCCGTACGAAGTGTTAAAAGGATTAATGATGTAGTGTACCGGATCAGAAGATCCCTCGTGGTAAACCGAAAGTGGTACACTTTGACCGTTTAACATCCTACGCTGGCAACAACCAGGAAGACTCGAATAATGATAATGGTGTTCGGCAAGTTATTAATCATGAGCCAAATGTAGATTTTGAGAGCTTTATGGCGGCGTATGGTGGTTCCGCTAAAGCGAGATTTGGCGTTGTTGTTGAAAAACAGCAAGATCTGTTTAGAGCACCAGAAGAGTATTCCCTTGCACATTGCGTAGCTCAAGATTTGGCAATGTCAAGGGGAATAGCTGTTGTTTTCAAGAAAAAGTTTGAATGTGTGGATGAATTAGTACAACAGCAGCCAACTGTAGGAAAATCTTTGGTCCTTCAAGATAAAAATCGTTATGTTTACTATCTGGTCACCAAAAATTCTTCATGGCAGAGACCTAGTTATGGACATCTATGGGAGGCTTTGCTAAATCTTAAGGCGCAGATGATGGAAAATGGAGTAACGAGACTAGCGGTGCCCAAGCTGGGCTGTGGACTGGATCGCTTAGACTGGAGGATAGTCCGAAATATGCTAGAAGTAGTTTTCCAGGAACCAACGTCCAGGTTCTTGTTTGTTGTTATCAACCGGTTGCCTACCAAGACCAGGAAAAGAGTGTAGACTGTTACTTCCAACGACGCGGTGGATGCACCAGAGGAGATAGCTGCCGATACCGTCACCAGTCATCGAATTGGCGTCAAGATGGATTTACAGTTACGAGACGTAACGGTTTTAAAGAGGGGCAGTGTTGCGATCCACTATTAGGCAACCCGTCAAACATACAAACGCCCGGGGCACAGCGTATTCTTCAGCATTCGAGAATCCTTCTACAAAGTTCTAGATAATGAGTCATATCTTAATGCAGGGTATATATAAGGCCGCTTATGAATGTAAGAGTTAGTCTATTCTTGAATGTCTAATATAAATTATATCGTTGTAAAGTAAACGTAGTTGAGTTTTTAGAATATATACATAAATGATATGCTGTGTCTAACGTGCATGCAGCTTGCAGTATACATAAATAAATAGAAGTGTATAAACAAATAGTTGTGTTAGTGTGGTTATTGGACCTAGGGTAAAGAAGTTAGTTTAAGAAGATATTAGTGCTTGTAAATTCATTAGTGTAATAGTGCTTCATTGTTAAGTGGACTGAAAACATCTATAAATAAGGCATATACTGTTAATTAGACTTGTGAACAGTGAGTAATAAAGACCATTATTATTACTTGTTTTAAATTAAAGAAACGCGGTAGTAGTAGCGCGTTACAGTATTAACAATTTTTTGGATATACATTCATATTATTTTGTAAATACATTACAATCGCCTAATGATTAACTGCTTTTTATAAAAAATTAAATTATTATTTAGCGATTTTTTAATGTGGGTGATAGACGTTTGACGTTAATTTTTCATAATCCTCTCATAAAAAATTCTCAAAATAATATTTATTAAATATAAATGTTTATCAATTCTATGTCAAAGAGATATTCGTTAGTGATTAAATTTAAATTTGTTGTTGTATTATTAATTTGGAATATCCCGATAGTCCAGATATAATGTAGATTATTGTAATCTAAATCAGTAATTATTTACTAATCAATAAAACATCACACAAAACCTATACATTAACCTGTATTATCAGGTAGCCGCCAATGGGGCGTTCCTCTGCTACCTACCTCCAATCCTAGTCATTTTTCAACCTAATCAAAGAATATTAACTAAGAATAAGAAGTAACACTTCAGGCAGATTGTTAGTATTTGATGGTGGAAAGAAAATCTCAATTCGAAATGCCCCTGCATTTCGCTGGGGTGCCAAGAATGGCGGTAAAATTCAAATTTACTATTCAGAAACAATTTGCCTATTATTTATACAAGATGTGTTATAGGTAAGGGTACCTTTAGTGCTATGGAGATTTGGCGATTTGGATATTTGGGGAATTAGATATTTTCGCTTTTAATCATCTAGGGTATTTTCTGCTTCGGGTATTTGGAGAAGTTTGACATATGAAATTTGTTATTGTTTTAGGTTGCCGGATGTTAAGTTTTCAATGTTTGTTACTAAGCTGAGTATCTAAAAAAACAACGGATTTACTATTCATTTCCAAAATGTTTAATAGGCAAAACGCAAAATATATAACGGCGAACTACACGAAAAGGTTAGGTTAAGGTTATAACAAAACAAACAAATCACGTGCTTTTCTGAGCAAACGCGCATCCTCCGATCTCAAAATAGCCAGAAAAGTTGAACTTGAACCAACTTTTGGGAGATTGGAGATTCGGTGTTTCTGACGTTTCTCGGCGGTATCACGTGATCGCTTTAACCAATAGAATCATTCTCCAAATATCCAAATCGCCAAATCTCCATAGCACCAAAGGTACCCTAACAGGAGAGTCTCTTACGTCAATACGGTACAATTTAGAAAAAAATTTTAACGCCACATTATGTGAATCAATAATGGCCTGCCGATGTAAAATTGTTTAACACGAAAAGTGTGATTATCACATCTGGCAGAAATTTGCAAAACGAGTACGAGAACTTGTGCGAGGTTATGCGACGATAATCAGAAGAATTTGAGCGAGTCGAGGTGGTCGTTAGAGAAAGTGCTTCACTTAGAAATAAACATTTTCAAGTTTAATCAGTCATTGGTGTACCGGTCCATCGAGTTACCCGAACAGATTAAAAAGAATGGGCCTCACAGTACGATTTTATATCTACGAGGCTTGTTCAATTGAAACCCATCTTTGGTTCAGGAAAAATTTATTGACAACTAAATTTACAAATAATTACCACTACGATTAAGGCACATATTCCATTCTTTCATCAACCTATGTATACCCTGCCTAAAGAAATCTTGTGGCTGCTGCTCGAAGAATTCTTTCACGGCGTTTTGTACTTTTTCACCCGACTGAAAACGGTTACCTTTTAACGCTTTTTTCATTGGCCTAAAGATGTGAAAATCGCAAGGCGATAAATCGGGATGCTCTAATATTCTCCATTTCTTTCGCTGTAGATTTTCTTTCACTACGTTAGCAACATGAGGTCGAGCATTGTCGTGAAGCAGAATGACACCACGTAAAAGCTTCCCTGGACGTCTTTGTCTTATTGCTTGATGGAGCTTGTTCAAAGTTTCATTATACAGGTTTGCGTTGATATGCACCCGGGGTTCTGTAAATTCTATCAACAAGGGTCCTTCATGGTCGAAAAAAAATGTCAACATGACATATTGTTAACAACAAACGTCATTTCAAAGTCACAATACCTACTTAAAATCGCTGTCAAATATATACGAGAGAAACTGACCAGTGGGAAGTTTACAAACACCACTAATGTTGCAAAACGTCAGTTGAGTGATTACAATTGTTTCCCAGGCTAACCTGACCAAAGATGGGTTTCAATTGAACAAGCCTCGTAAAATTAAATCCTGTATTTTTACTGTATTTGATTTCCTATATCTAAAATTAAAAGCATGTATTATTACCTAGTGTCTTTACTCCGTACATTGCTTGCTTGGACCTTAACATAGAGGAATTATAGAGATTTCTACCACAAAGTTTACGTAACCTTCGCATTGTTTAAGAAATACACAGACGTAGCAGTTTATTTATGCGCACTCTGCCCTGTTCCCGCTCTCGCGACAATTCAAATTTTTAAACTCCTAGCATTTCTATTGGTCTATCGTAAAACATGGATGACGCGAATCCGGCGCTCTCTTTGGTTCTAGCAATTTTAAATAAAAATAAATATAGGGGACTGTTTAAAATCTAAAAATATAATGTACAGGTAAATCAAGAAATATTGAGTCGTATTTAATAAAAAGATGGCTCTGATAATGTAGCGACAAAAAATTCAAGACATGTTTTAAAAATGGCGTTTGATGAAATCTTAGAGAATCTAGAGAATGTTACTAGACAGTTTTTGTATCCGCCACACCGTTTAAAAATACCGCGGTGTCGCAGTTCCCTTACGCGTATCCTGTCCAGCTCCCACTTTTTTTAATTTTTAAAATCACTGCCATCCTATTGGCCCACCAAACCATCTACCACGACTGCCGCTCTTTTCGATTTTTTAAAATCCCTGCAATCTTATTGGTCACCTTTCAGAACACGATCTCTGCGGTGTGACTTCTAAATAATCAACCTATAAAATATTCACTAAGTTGTTTATTTCTATAATAATTATAAGGATAACTATTTATTGTTTGGTGCTTTTGTGAATTACTTAAGGTAGTGTAATGTTTGCTAACTTAAATTAATATATATTACGTCAACAATCAGTACGTAAGTAGAATGTAAACATTGAAAAACGGTATCTACTTCTGTAGTAACCAGAAAAAAAGTTGATAAATTGATGTATTTAAACCATTCAATGTCATCAAGATTCTTGTCAATTTTCTCCTTATATTTTAAGTTCTAGAAATTGATCAATAAATTGTTGTGAGTAAAACAGCTATAAGACTTACAAAATATATAATTATCCTATATTTAAATAATTGCAAGTAATTGACGTTGTATCGTTTTATAGGTGCGCACGATCTTTGTAAATTTTTAGATTTTGGCTATGGTTTGGTCTAGGGTTAAATTAATTGCAGATTTGAACTTCAGAGGAAATTTGAGTCTATTCGGTGCTTTACATGCTAATAAAATGTTTAAAGTAAAAAGCTATTGTGAAAAATACTTTAGGATGTGTAATTAACAAAATCAGTTTACTGGGTGAAAAATAACATACCTGAAAACACATTAACATTAGGCATAATAATATAGATTTGACGTAGTAGTAGATATTGCGTATATTAGTTTATGTTTGTATGTAGTATATTTTCTTAAACTTAATCTTTTATTAATTTGTTTATTTTTATTAATTTTTACGACGGCATGTCGGACTGATGCTCGAAAGCTTTCAACGTATCGGACAGCTGCTGGGAATACTAACTGCGAATACATAATCGTATATAATTTTAGGAATAACAACACACATTATACGATTTTGTTTTTTAAAAAACACAAAAGCATTGAACGATTTTTTAGCTATCCGTGAGCTATGTGCATGTCCGAGCTTTCGGCAGCAGAACGCGGTGAGTACAATTTTTTTACAAGAATTTACAGGTTTCTAACCCTCGATGCTGTCCAAGTTATAATTAGCCAGATCGGATTTCATACGACGTAAATATACGTACGAATGTATTTTATACAATTAAAGAAGTTTAGCTTATAGCTCAAGTGAGAAATTCAGCATGCACTAATTTTCGATACATCAAGTACTCCATTTGACATCCAAAAAATTCTCGTAATAACACTAACTCCTCCAGTTTATCTATAAAATCCCAACGTTTTTACGAGCATAACAGCGGCTGCAGTATAACATTCCACAGCTTCATTGAAATTTTTGCATATGGAACAGTCCCTTTAATGTTGTATAAAATACTGCTCATGCGAACATTCGTAGCATATGTTGCACTGTTTTAAATAGGATATAAAATTATAGCATCTAACCGCCAACGTTATGAACAATTCTGTCAAACACGAACGTCAAACCACACACGTTGCATTAACGCACCAGTTGAAACCATTGCACTTCACACCACCGCATGCCACTCATTACACCCGCATTCATGATGCGCATCCAACATTTACATTCGTCTGCACAACAATTCTTCACTTTCGACGCATCAAACCTTCATCTACAATTTTACATGTCGATCAATTCGCTTCACATCTTACGATTACAATGAAGACAGAACCACCCACTTCAAATTTATCGTTAGCCACAACAGTAAAACACTTTTCATAATACATGTTTCTACAATCACAGCTATGATACATCATAGAACCAATTGTAATTACCGATCTTTTGAGCCTAAATTTCTTCATACATTCAGCAGCATTCACCCACCGATTCTGCAAATGGAACGCATCTTCAAGCTAACTACTCCAAACCTCACATTTCCTTGTTACAGAACAACAAGCTCTTTGTCCATGACTTTGAACCCTTTCTCGTTCACAATATTATTATCATCACTACCATCTTTAAATTTTCAACATTTTAACCCCAGACCGCCACACTTTATAGCTGATGCACTGCGTTCTAACAATTTTAGTCTTCATTAATCCAATTTTACGAATCAAACCGATACCATGCCTTTAAGCTTCAAACTATCAAAATTTTGCCTATTTATCAACCACACGTCAAAACTAAACGCAGATTTTAGTCAAAATTTTAACAGCTACAATCATTTTTAACAATTCTTCACGAATTGTAACCATGACTTAAATTTTTCTGTTTAACCAAAACAGTCAATGCAAGTATGGAAATATGACACAATACATCGCTTACAATAGACTCATGAGGTGCAAGACAAACATTTTCAATTTACTACAGAAATAGTTTTACTTTACAATTGCGGGATATATTTGAAACAGTACGCACTAAAGCTTGGAAAAAAAGCTTCAAATCAATTTCTTAACACTATACACATCTGAAGCGATTTAAATTTTTCAACAAATGCGTATTAAATGGAATACGCTACAAGCAATTAACGCAGTTAAAATTGCTACGCAGCCCCTGATTGGTTAGCGTGCATTAGCGGAAGCGACTTAACACCCCATCTCAGCTTTACAGGTGTTGTTTTCGTACAAGACCCTTTAACACGTGATTGAACGTTTACGTTAATGACATACCACTGTTTTTCCTTGTTGCTAGCTATTCTTGTAAAAGATACTGCAAGACCCGAGTTTAAGATTTCTGCCGAGGATTAAAGCTTAACGTGGGCGTGTTCACCACGACATTAAAGCGCTTGAATATTTTCTGGAAAAATCAGATTCCAAAACATCAAATCACAAAGCGTCACTAAACCACAATTAAAACCCTTTGTGGTTTAACATTTCTACCATTACCCAATGATTTAATTTCTTATTGGAAATCCTTATTCCACGCATGTTGCGTACTGGATGCCCACCTTTTCGAATATGCTCTTTAGGTTGTACACCCCGTTTTACTTAACAACTTCGTGAGATCCCTTTAATTTTTAATCGTACCTTCGGTACAAACAGTAGGACTTAGCCTACTACCTAAAATTCTAACACCAAGTCACCGTTAAACTCGTCTTTAAATTTCCCCAATTTTTGTTAACATCGGATATTGTGTTTATTATTTCCGTAACCACTTTAAACCTAAAAAAAAAACAGGATAGTTTAATACATTAATAATTTATGGTAATGTTGGCGATAAAATAGTAAAAAAAACTTTATCAAGAAATATGTTTTAATAGAATATGACTGTATTGATAACCTATAAACCGCTGTGGTAACCAGAGTCTGGCGAATCTGGGATAGCCAAATTCAAACATTTCAAGCGATTCCTAGTTACATCATTAGACAAGAACATTAATATTCCAACACTGCATATGTACAACCATTTTACGCATCGCTGCTCGATACGATGCGCGCAGCCCCGATTAACAGCGTTGCACTGGAAAGCGCACGTTCATACACCGTTATCATCTTACCATTGATATTAAAATTTTGTTTAATAAATGAAAAAGAAATTATAGGAAATTTATAAAATTTTTTTATGGTTAAAAATGAAAATTAAATTTAAATTAATTAATTTCAAAAGTTAGAAAATAATAATTCCTTGTTGCGGTTACCTTGGTGTTTACCTTAAGGTATTTACTTTTCTTATTAAAACCTTATTCGAAGGTCTAAGATTTTTGAAAATCAAAAACGAACATAACTTGTTATTCTCCATTATTTTGAACTTCCTGCCCCTTTGGTGTCCGTTTTATCCTTATTTTTCTAGTCCAATACACTAATTAATTCCCATTTTTAGTTTTTTCTTAACAAAAAAAAGTTATAATTGATGAAAAAAATTAAATTTAATAAACGACGAGGCAAAATTATCTTTTTAAGAATTAATCAAATTAATATAAGCCAATTACCTTTCCTTTCTTTTCAAATTTAAATGAATTCTACCTTAAAATAATTATCGAATCTTACTAATTTTAAAACTTTAAGTATCACAATCAACTTATTTGAATGTATTAATCTGAAATTTCAAAATGACAATGGGTACCAAAAACATATGATTGGAATCACGTTCAGTATATGCTTAATTTATAAAAAATTTTAGAGCTTTCGCTTTGTATGAAAATTTTTGGTTTCTTACCACTTTAATTAAAAATTTTTACATTATTTTTTCGTTAACGATTTTAAACTTTAATTTATTAACTTTAACGACTATTTTTCTTTAAATTAACTTTATCCAACTTTTTTTATTAATAACAAAAATTTAATATGCAAATTTTACATAATTATTCAATTACGTGATTCACATACAAATCGATTTTCAACGACACACATGCAGTATATAATTACCATCTTTAATCTACCTTCTGATACCGGTGAACCACTAGCACAAGTGTTCAATACACCGTCTTATTTCTCAAACATGTAGCATTCAACATACAGACCGTATATATTCATCAAACTCAAATTTAGTGCAAATTGTCCACGAATACATTAATCACTGCATTTGTCGATGACGTCTGACTATTAATTTAACATAAAAGACACTTTCACAGCATTCAGTTACGCATTACGATACACGCATTACATCACATTAGATTCACAATTGACACGATTAATGTAAGGACAAATTTACTATATTTCTCACTCAACGTAGAAGTTTATATCAACACTTCCGACACATTATGCACAGCACCAAAATCAGACAAATTCGACAACTTGCGTTTTATTTAAACAATGTTTATGAAGATGATACATTTGATGGGAATTATGATTTACCAAGACTTACATTTTGGATCAGCGTCAACCATGCTAATACTTTAAAAGAACCAACGGAAAGGACACATAGATCTGTTTCGCAGATATCGCAATGGAAAGATAAATGAATGTCCAGATCCACACGATGAGCAAACAGACAGAATGACAATTACGAATTCATAGACCTACCAAGATTGTTTGAAACAGTTGACATGAGCGACAACAGTTTCATTCCACGCATTTACGAGCGATGTACTTAGCCGAAGACATTGCAACCATTAATCACACTTTTCGTTTTACAGTATTACAACCACAGATTACAGATGTCAATAAAATTATGTTATAGTTTTAAAAAACACCTCTGATTAATCTGTAAAACTTTATAACACCTTTAAAAACATCTTCCATAATCTTTCATACTAGATACCATTGTTACGTGACATTTGAAAAATAACATACCAATGTATGCTTTATATTTTAAAACATAAACAGCTACATAATCAATTTCACCAATTCATACATTAGATGTTGTGGTTAAATTTAAACACTTACAGCAATATTCCATTTGAATATCTGCCAACGTTAAACCATCCTCGATTATCCCAATCCAGACTCGCATGACACCGTAGCTCGACTGACCACAAACATTTTTCCTTCACGAGCGTTCCATTTGCTTTTACGACTGCATCGAAACCTCTCCAAAGTCTTTACATATATTGTCTTGAACCAACAATCAACAATTCACGCGAACAGTCCTTTGACCATTCGGAGTACCGATGCACCGATTGCACGCACGAAGCCAGGAATGGTTCATGAACAAAATCTACATTTCTGAAGTAGGACTTTAAAATATATAACCTGATACCTTCAGTCTCAGATAAACGTTATGTTTTTGTGTCACTGTTTTCAAATCATCTCAACTTTTTCCCAACGCGATCACCGACGGTTACATCAAACCGACTTGCAGTCGTTCGTTCAACACATCCGCAAGTAAGAGACTGAACGAGCCAATCTTTGAACGCACCGTACTTTAACCTGTTGAGCTGGTCGATCTGCACGGCGACAGCGTTGCAGTGATCGATCAGCACTCGAATTGCCGAGAGGCTCCTTGTACGCCACAAACTTGCACAGCATCGCATAAGACCGCATTCGCACATTAACGTCCGTCATGACTTGATGAACCATTTGAATCATATCAACATTCATTGATCAAATCAACTCAAACAGTTAACATGCTTAGTCACAACACAAACATTTTTACCCGACCTCATTGATCCGAAGATCCGAGATTCATCTGTTTCATACGACATTGGCGTTATCTCGAGTTCAGCAGCGTTTCGATAGAACGAATCATGCATGTCGAACGAAAACCGAGCGATTTGCTCTGCATCATCGAAAACCACACCTGTTCATCTGATCATCGAATTCAAACCATGGACCATTTTAACGTGAAAACGTCCACATCTAGCTCGATAACCTCGACATTTGAACATCGCCATCGAAGACCAGATCAAGTTGGCTTCCCACAGATGGTCACACATCGAACAGAGAACGACAGATACCATCATCTTAGCATTACACTAGATCATACAGTTATTTTATATCTCGATACACATGCATCGTCTATAATTCGCATCAACCTACAACGCATATTTCATTTACACTAGCAGCTGAACATGGCCACCATCTGCATGCACAGTTGACCAGATCAGCTTGATGCACGACTCAAATGCACTACATTAAACTTCAACCATACAATACTCCATACATCCAAATTTAACCCAATGACACATAAACACATGATCCAATGGGACCACATGATTCCTTACAACCAGTTGTTTTAATGACCAACATTATGACCATGACATATGACCATAAACGTCAATTGGTCATGGTCATGTGGTCATGTGGTCATATGGTCACGTGGTCATTAGTGGTCATATGGTCATGTGGTCATAGTGGTCATATGGTCATATGGGTCATGTGGTCATATGGTCATGTTGGTCATGTGCATGGTCATATGGTCATGT
Source organism: Platerodrilus igneus (assembly GCA_036346225.1). NCBI lineage: Eukaryota > Metazoa > Arthropoda > Insecta > Coleoptera > Lycidae > Platerodrilus > Platerodrilus igneus. Next base: position 3,008,025 of record JARFIW010000090.1, read on the forward strand.
GGTCATGTGGTCATATGGTCATATGGTCATGTGGTTATGTGAGCAGGAGATTAAATTTGGTATATAAGGAAGTAGTTTTGGGTTGAGCTTAGTTATAGTAAGACATTTTTTCGAAAGATGTCGCATTCAAGCAATCAGTGGTGCTCCAAACAATCTATTACAAAAGCAGCAGAGGATATCCTGATGGCTCGAGTTTCTACGCTGCTAGTAAAAATATAATATACCTAGAACAACGTTATGCAGATATGTTAAAAGGTTGCAGAACGTGAAGAAATTACATAATTCCAACGATGCATCCAGAGATGTTATACCAGAAGTTAAAATACCTATACAGAATTATGATAACTTATGCTATTGCTAATGCAAAAGAGGATGGTAAACATGGTCCTTGTTCCCGTCTAACATACGAGCTATATTCGTGGGACCATCGAGTTGTGGGAAGACCAACGCTTTAATATCTTTGATCTTGCACGAGAACGGTCTTAGATTTCAAAATGTCTATGTATTTTCGAAGAGTTTGTATCAACCGAAATACGAATTGTTAAGAAACGTTTTTACACCATTAAAAGAAGAAATTGGTTACCATGAGTTTGAAAATTACGATGATTTGATCGAACCCGGAGATACCAAAGAAGATTCAATTATGGTTTTCGATGATATACCTGCAAACGAGCAAAGTAAAATCACTCAGTTTTTCTCGTTCGGTCGACATAAAGCAATAGATTCGTTCTATCTATGTCAAACTTACGCTAGTGCCTTAAAACATAGACTCAGAGATAACGCCAATGTAATCGCATTATGGAAACAGGATGAAACCAATCGATATATCTTTTCGGATCATATAAGTGGTGACATGATATATCCGAAATTTAAAGAAATGTGTTTACAGTGTTGGGGTGACTCAAAACAAATTTTATAACTGTTGTTAAAGATTTTGATTTGGATAATGGTCGATATAGGAAGAATTTCGACGAGTATATAAATATTTGATATTATTCAAAAAGTTAGTTCCCATCCAAAGTTTCATGATGACGGACGTTAACAATTTTATTGCGAATAAACGCAGTCTTCATCTTATGCAGGATGCTGTACGAAAAAGTTTGTAGCGTACAAAAGGAGACGCTACATCTCAGCAAAAATTCAAAGAGGTGCACAAACAATTGATCGATCCACTGCAACAACCGCTTCCCAGTTGCAATCGATCACCGAAAAATCCCATACCTACAACAAAGATTAAAGTCGAAGACATGGACGTACCTATAAAGAAAATTAAGCAACTCGTTCCAGAAGAACCGTTCCATCTTTACTATGCGGATGTGTTAGCTAGAGACGAAGACGAAAATATATACAAGTCGGTTATGGAGTAAAGTATAACCGTCAATTGATACGCATAGTTTAGGAAAAGTATGTAGGAAATTGATTTAGAAAACAGTGACACAACCTAAAATAATAACGTTTATCTAGAGACTAGAGGTCTAACAAGAGTTATAATTATTTTTAAAGTCCTTAGCATTTTCTTAAGAAATGTAATGATTTTGTTCATAGAATACATTCCATACCGGTTGCTTCGTGCGCACAAATCGGGTGCAATCGGTACATATCCGAATAGGAGTAGCTCATATAAAAGGACTGTTCGCGTAGAAGTTATTATTTGTTGATTGTATGGTTCAAAGAGACAATATAACAAATATGTATAAAGACTTTGGAGAGGTTATTCGAAGATTTCGCAATGCTCTACGAGTAAAAAAGCAGAATGTGGGCAACGCTTTTCGATAGAAGGAGAAAAATGTCTTATGTGTCAGTCATACGAGGAAGGATACAGCACTGTACTGCAGTGTTATCAATGCCCGAGGATCTGGATGATTTTATGGAAATAATCGAGGAGATGGGGTTTATAAAACTGTTGGCAGATATTCAAATGGAATATATACTAAATTGTAAGTTTTAGAATAAAAATTTAACTACCACAACTTTTATCATAAGAAATGAATTATGTGAATTTAGAAATTATTTTTGTATATATTAGCTTGTTTATGTTTTAAAATATAAAGCATACATTGGTATTGTTTAATTTTTCAAATGTCCACGTAACTGAAATGGGTATCTAAGTAATTATGAAAAGAATTATAAGGAAGATGTGTATTATTTTTTTAAAAGGGTGTTATAAACGTTTTACAAAATTATTAATCAGAATTGTTTTATTTAAAACTATAACATAATTTTATTGACATCTATTAATATCTGTAGTTGAAATACAACAATTTAGAAACGTATAAGAAAACAAAAGTGTAATTAATAGTGTTACAAAATTTTCAGTCTTCGGCTTAAAATTTAAACATCGCTCGTAAATGCGTGGAATGGAAACCTGTTGTATTCTTCCATATACTCAACTTGTTTACAAATACTGTTTTCAAACAATCTTGGGTAGGTTCTTATAAATTCGTATAATATGATCCCAATATCACTATTACTGTATTTGCTTTTAATTACATCATGTGCGAGATTCTGTAGGACATCATTCCTATTATATCTTTCCATTGCGATATCTAACAGAAACAGATCTATATTAGGAGTACCCTTTCCGTTAGTTCTTTAAAGTATTAGCATGGTTGAGAACGATCTGAGATACCCCTAAAAGTGCTCTAAAGTTCCTTTGGTAAATATCATATAATTCCCATCAAATGTCATCATCTTCACTAAACAATTTTATTTAAATAAAACGCAAGTTGTCGAATTTGCATATCTGATTTTGCATGCCAACTTCCATAGTGCGTATAATGCGGAAGATTTGATATAAACTTCCTAAATACGTTGAGGAGAAAGTATAAGTATAATTTGTCCTTACATTAACCCAATTTAAATCAAATTATAGAATGTGTATTCCGATATTAACTAGAATTGTGAAAGTGCTTTATTAAATTAATAGTCAGACGTCATCGACAAAGAATGCAAGGCTAATGATCATACATTTCACTAAATTTATTTAGAATATACGTCTTATGTTGAACTACATTTAAAATAGATTATCGAACCACTTTCTAGGTCACCGTACAGAATTAATATATGTATTATACCTTTTGGTTTAATCATTTGTATGTGGATTCACTAATTGAAAATTTTAACAATTCTAGCCACTAATAAATATTTTTGGAGTTTAACTCATTATCGAGCTAAATCTAAATAAAATGCAAAGGTGTTTTGTTGATAGGTTTTTGAATATTAATACAATATATACAGGTCTTTGTTGGAACTAATTTTAAAAGACGTGATAATTAATTTCAATTCCCCAGGAAAATTTATACTAATTTATAGGTTACACCAGGATTTATCTCAAAAGACAGAGCGATACGGTTTAGAAATAGATTAAAGATGAATTATATATCTGCAAATCAGTAAGGTGTCATTCGATTTGAAAAATTCCGAGGATTTGAAACCTGAGGAAAACACAATAATAATTGAAATCTTACACGATGGTATATTAAAATACTGCTAAGAGTAATTTTGTTTAATAATTCTAAAATGGCGTTGGTGGTTAAATACATACAGGTAAAACCCAATATAAAACAATTATAGACGTCACTTTTCCAGTCAAGACTTGCATATAACGCCAACTAATATAATAAGCGAGCTGCGCACGCTCGACCATCGGTATAAAAGGCGAGAGCCATGTTCCAGTGCATTAATCGTCAAAGTATCGTCGAGTTTGATTAAAATTATAAATTAAAGATGGATTTTTCTTGTGTTGACGTTACAAGTGATGTGCGAGTACCACAATTAAATATCAACCAACTAGTTGGTAAGTCAACCTATAGGTTAGGCGAATTTCCTCCAAATTATCACCACCATATATTAGAAGTTGGTTTTGATTTATATGGTGGTCTTCAACCTACCATCCAAGTTATTTGCTGTAGTGGTATATGTGCTGATTCTACGATAACATTCTCTTACTTCGATTGGAAGAAATTGTGTACTTTCCAAGTGGAATTTCAAATTAACCAATTTGCTCAAGACGTGCTAAACACTCGATTAAATGGTTTGACTACTGGAATCGATGTTGTTGAGATACAATTGGATCAAGATTTCAAATTGCAGCTGAGCACAGCCTTTAATAGAAGTATACGGTTTTGAACAATTTTGAAAAGAGAATTTATATAATATGGAGATTACGAAAGATGGAATGTTATTGTGCTACCTGCGTACGAGTGCATCAAGCTATTAAATTTGCGAGAATTGATCTGTTTTAAAATGGCCGAGTTAAGGTGTAGAAACTTTCCAGAATTTTACGAAAATTTGTTGGTGATATAAAAAGTATGTGGAAATACAACGGAGGAAGAAAGGGTTCAAACGTTATTAGAGGGAGAGAGCGCCAGTATTTCTCTGTCTAATGATTGCAGCAATTTAAATTACTTGACAGTGTTGGAACTTATTAAATGTTTCCCATTCAGTACTTAAAAGATGCAACTGCAAGGCAATCGCTTGCGCAAATGTTTAGAGATTTGGCTATCCCAGATTCGCCAGACTCTGGTTACCACAGCGGTTTATAGATGTTATCAATACATGTATGTATTCTATTAAAACATATTTCTTGATAAAGTTTGTTTTACATATTTGTATCGCCAACATTACCATAAATTATTAATAGACGTATTAAACTATCCTGTTTTTTATTTTTAGGTTTAAAGTGGTGTACGCGGAAATAATAAACACAATATACCGCATGTTAACAAAAAGTTGTGGGGAAATTTAAAGACGAGTTTAACGGTGACTTGGTGTTAGAATTTGTAGGTAGTAGGCTAAGTCCTACTGTATTGTACGCGAGAAGGATACGATTAAAAAAAGATTAAAGGGATCTCACGAAGTATAGTTAAGTAAAACCGCGGGTGCTACAACCTATAACGAGCATATATCCCGAAAAGGGGTGGGCATCCAGCTACGCAACAGTGCGTGGAGAATAAGGATTCTCCAATAAGAAATTAAAGTCATTGGGTAATGGTAGAAATGTTAAACCTATAAAGGCGATTATTAATTGTGGTTTAGTGACTGCGTTTGTGCACTCTTCGAGTGTTTTCGGTAATCTTCGATTGTTTCCAAAGAAAATATTCAAGCCTGGCATTTAATGTCGTGGTGTAACATCGCCCACGCTTGCTTATACATCCGTCGGCAGCAAAGTACTTAAACTCTGGGTCTTGCAGTATCGCTTTTACAAGAATAGCTTACAGCAACACAAGGAAAAACAGTACGGTATGTCATTAAGCAGTAAACGTTCAACTCCACCAGTTGTTAAAGGGTCTTGTACGAAACAACCAACACCCGTGTAAAGCGTGCGAGATGGAGGTGTTAAAGTCTGCATACCCTGGTCCTAATAGCACAGCAACCTAATCAAGGTAGGTCAGTAAGCAATATTTAATTGCTGTTAATTGACTTGCATATAGCGTACTTTCCTATTATAATAACCGCATTTGTTTGGAGAAGAAATTTAAACAGCTTTCAAATGTGATTCATATGTTCGTTAAGAAATTGATTTGAAACGACTTGTATTTTCCAAGCATTTAGCATCGAGCATATCTATTGTATTTCTCAAATCATATACCCGCTAATTAATAAAAAAGAAAGACTACTTTCACTTTACGTCACATAATTGTGAAGCAATTAGTTTGTCCTCTACGCTACCTTCACTATACGTCACATAATTGTAAAGCGATTAGTTTGTCCTTGTCTATGTATTTTCCAACTATTTAGCATTGTACATGTAATTATGTTAAAACCAGAAAAAATTTTAAGTCATGGGTTTTTACAACATTCTGAGAAAAGCACATTACTGTTTGAAAAAATGATTTTAAATACTAAGCACTTATGGCTTATAAAGAACTCATTTCTAAAATCCTTGCGGTTTTAGATTTTTGGAGATGTTTGGTTTAAGCATATGTCATAGACGAGCAAAAATTTTAATAAGATTTGAGAGCTTTAAAGGGGTAACTTTGCAGGGCGTGGTCCGATTTTAAATCTGTTTGCAGATTCGGTTGTGCGTAAAATTGTAGACTAATTTAATGTATCGCATGACTAAAAAATTTATAAGAACGCACAAAAGTCGCTACAGGTAAGAAATCTTAAAATTGGGGTAGCTCCTTTGGGGTGATGATATCTGAAAATTCCTAAAGATTCGGGTAGCTGAGAAAATTCTAATATTGATTGATACCAAACAAGATAGGTTTATCTCGAAAGATGCATTGGCTAGACAAAGAAAAGTATTTGTTAGTTTTGCTTATAAAGCAAAGAGCGAAATGTAGAGGTTTGGGAGCTTAAAGTGTAACTTTGTAAGGGATGGTCCGATTTTAAATCTGTTTGCAGATTCGGATTGTGTAAAATTGTAGACTAATTTAATGTATCGCATGACTAAAAAATTTATAAGAACGCTCAAAAGTCACTACAGGTAACAAATCTTAAAATTGGGGTAGCTCCCTTGGGGGTGATGTTATCTGAAAAATTCCTAGAGATTCGGGTAGCTGAGACAAATCTAATCTTAATTAATACCAAACAAGATAGGTTTATCTCGAAAGATGCAATGGCTAGACAAAGAAAACTATTTGGTTCAGATGTGGGGGCCAATGAGGGATTCTCCTCATTTCCTCCCAAATTTACATGTAAATCCCCATAAGGAGGAAATGTGGATGCTTATTTATCTCGAAACATAAAAAATTTAAGATAGGTTTATCTCGAAAGATGAAAATGGTTAGTCGAAGAAAACTTTTTGGCCCAGATGTGTGGGGAAATGAGGGATTCTGGGGGAAATGAGGTCACAGAATGCCTGATTTTACTCTACTTTCAAACATTTTTTGCCAAGTGATTATCGAACGTTTGACTATATTCTATCGAGACCGAAATTAAACTAGAAATATCTTGTCGATGCATGTCTATTTTACTCAACAGCCACCATTCTCTTTGAATATGTTTTTTCTTTGTATACTTCAATCTTATTAGCGTCTTATAAGCAACATACGCATTCGTATAAAACAAAACATGACCGACAATTATTCCCACATAATTTTTTACTCTAAAATATTATGTAATACATTTTGTATGTTTGTATATTCATTTCTTTGTTTACTAAGTCGTACAAAACAAAATCAATTAAAAATTCATATCTCTGTATATGATTAACCACAACTAAGACATATAAATACATATTTACGGATTTTAGTGGTAGGGGATATAAGCATATTTTTTACAGGATCTAACAACTGAAAGTTTGGCAAATAACTTTTCAAATAATTAAAGCTTTTAATTTGTTACAGGGCCATATGCACCAGGATGTATAGATATCATGCTAGAGTACGCAGAATCTGGAATATTTTCACGTTTGTATTATCCCACAAATGAAAAAAACTATAAGGTTTGTTGTAAAGTTGCCTCTTAATATTTATTAACATGTTTAGGTGGATACATCTAAATGGATTTCTTGGATTCCAACTAATAACTATTTTGTAGGAGCAGCAATGGCACTTTTGCATTTGCCAATATTTGCACGTCTTGTCTATTGGATAGGTATGTAAATAAGAATAATTTCAATTGCCCATTTTTTAAAAGTCAGTAGTGCAAATAGAGAAAAAGCAAATTTAATATTAAGATTTGAAATTTTGTTGTAAAATAATATTTAGTTAAGGTAAAACTTTAACCAAATTAATGTGCAAAATAGCTTGCGTACACAAACCTTTTGTTTAACTTTGTACTGCGTAAGAGTTAAACTCTCTATCTCTTTAGGTATGTTTGCAGTTTCCTAATGTTTCATCAACAGTTCTTTCTAATCATCTTATATACTGCATTTATTCTCAAAGTTCTCGAATCCCCAGTCTTCTTGTAAACAATGTCAGTTTCATTCTTTTTCAATTATTATGTCTGCATACTTACTTGCCATTCTCATTTCAATCTGTTTTCTTATCGTTTACACGAGTTTAACTTTAAAATCCCTTTCCTGCATCTAAGGACACTATTTTTTTGCCTGTATTTTTATAAGGGGCCTTCCTCTTATCAAACCAGAGTTTCCACTAGCATTTTGGAGAAAAATTTCTTCTTTAAAAGTTGGGTTTGAATTAAATAAAGTTACAAATTACAATATATAGCTGAATTCAAATTTGAGATTGTTGCTCAATAATTACACCAAAATATTATTCCTTTGTTACTGTGGGTTTATAAAATTGATGAGGTATTGCTACGTGTGCGCTTTTCATGAAAAAATAATTTACAATGAACAGTTATCGTACAATAGATTGTATTCAGCAAAGATTAAATATGTTACATCGAGAGAACAAAATTTGTAGTAGGAAAATGATACATAAGTAAGCATCACAAGTTGGAAGTCAAGTATAGAAAGTTATTTAGAAGGGTAAAGCATGTAAGAGTCGCCAGGGCGGAGGTGTGATCAAGCACGGAAATGAATTCCTCACGATTTGTGGATTATGATAAGTGTGTAGGTCAGAATGACGACAAGTTAAAAGGTAATGAACGGAATACAGTTTCAAGCTGTAACGTAGAGACCTCTGAAGTGTGTACAAACTTTTAAATAACTTTGCTTGCAAGTTTTGGCAAGGATGATAGCAGTGCGCAAGGTTTAGAAACTCGAATGTGTCGGGATAAAAAGGCTACTGCGGGGATAGCTCAAGTAGGTGGGGTTTGATTGTGTTAAGGGAGCCGTTATTAGAAAAGAGAAAATGTATAAGTGATGTTTCTGGAGTCCTTAACTTTTAAAAGATGAACTAAACCGCAAATAAAGTTGATCTCTTTTTGTTCATGATTTATAATTATGTACATGTGAATTTTAAATGTAATAGGAAATTAATAGATCGTGAAAGTAATTGTTTTGTTGTACTATGAATTAATCATGGAACTAGCTTTGGTTAAATTTAAGACTGATATTATTGTGAAAGAAAGTTTGGGACAATAAAAGTATTAAGCAATATGTGAAAATTGATTTCAAATGCAAGTTTTATTGGTGGGGTATTGTTAGTTAAAGAGTGAAAATTGAGTATGGCTAGGGGAATAATGAATGGAAAAGTTGGTATTTATCTGATTTCTGTGTATTGTTATTAAAAACATTTCCAGAAATGGGATTTAGAATGTCATATACATCAGTATTGGAAACGGGAACAATAGTGTGATAGTATCCATAGTTTCCTGCTTTCCTATTTAATTATTACATTAATAAATTCCAAATTCGTGATTAATATCGTTTATCAAACAAGAAAACAGTTCAATACTAACTTTGCACTATAACATTCTTCTTTCCAAAATACGTAACATTTACGTGTCGCAATGTTTTACTACTAACATTATCCTTCGATTAATGTCCTATGTCGAAAAAATGTCAAAACATAATTATGTCCACGTTCGTATATAAATTATACCGAATCATGAACAAGACTGTATTACTTACAGTTTTATTTATCTAATTAGGTATTGTCCAGACCACACCAGCTTTCCATTTTTCAAAACAACAGCTACAAAGTAACTCATAATTCCAAATTAATGACGTGATGAACAAATCCAGTTTCACACCCTACCAACACTCATAGCGATGCTAATTCCACCCGCAGGCGTTTTGAAACTTACCTTGCAGAACCACAGACCTAAAATCAAACAATTTCTCGTATGTTGCGTATTTTTCCTGTTTAGCTGCGTTTCGTTCGGCTTTCTAAAATGCCCAACCTCACTACATTTTCCAAATTCTACACTAACATTCCTTAATTTTTCATTTTCCAAATTTAACTTTTCCAGGGCCTTAACAGAACAGCCCCTCTCCCTGTCCGCGATCACACCTTCTGGTGCCCCTACATCATTGATGTTTTTAATCAACGAGTTCTATATAACTCACTTATACCAATTCCAACCCATCCCCCTCCCCAATATGTTCTATTCTAGCGCGTTTCTAATTCTCCTTTTGTTGCGTTTAACAAAACTCTTTTTTTTTCTCACTATAAATCATTATATTACGGTCAGCGTCTAGCTACCACAATGTATAGAGTTCACACTATGCTTGTTCACCAATTGCGTGCTTTCAGTTTATTATAATGGGACGGTTACCTCATCAACGTAATCCGATCTTCTGTATTCTGCTTAATTAATACATTGTAATAGTGTATGTGGTTTCTCTTTGTGATAATTGCAACAATGTCTATTAAAATTATGTCATATTGAATAGAATTTATTAAACAACTTCTTAAAGCTCATATTTTGGGTGCATATCAATGAACTCGCTATCATTCTCAATTCGGAAAGCTTTAAACACGACTTCTTCTACTATAAAATATGAGATTATAATTGATTTGTTTGCATTCTGTGGTCTAAAATAATTGGGGCGGCTCCGTGGCGTAGTGGTATGTGTGTGACTACTACGCCCAAGGTCCCGGGTTCGAATCCCGACACGGTCTGCTTGAAAAATGTTAGGCCAGCATTTTTCACAAAAATACACCCTCGTTCGGATGAGAGGTAAAATGGAGGTCCCGTGTGTGAGTGTTGTCACGCACGTTAAAGATCCCTACCTTGCTTGGGACAGCAAGGGTTCGGCAAAATTCCAAATTCTCCAGGTAAAAAAAAATCGCTTCCTGGCCAATGTAGTACCTTCGGGTGGAGCATTGGAAAATCACATGTAAGGTCTAAAATAATTTATCGTCTTTATTTATCTAAACTAACATATACAGAGTGAACGAGAAAAAAAACATACAAAATTGTGCAGGCGAAGTTCAGTCACAGACTGTTCTTCCACTTAACCTGAAGTAACATTATAGCAACAGACAGCAAGCATCAAACGTAACAAGCAGCAACACACAGTTAAATGAATTATTCGATAAGATAAGATAAGTCCAATTAAAATATAACCTAAAGCGAGTTATAGCAAGAAAATCTTGACTATTGATAAGATATGTAAACGCCATTAATCATTATATAGCCCGAAGCTAGTTAGAACACTAAACCTTTGAATGTTGAGTGACACGCCTTCTAAGAACATACCAATTTGAAACAACAAGATTTACCGCAAGATTTCTAGAAGTCGTTACTTCAGAAGAAGTTTGCTTTTATAACTCCAATGGATGTTGAGAACGCAGTTTAGTCTTTAATGAAGCTTTAATGTTAGCACATAATTGATGAGCTTAGATAATACGTCAGGTATTTTAAAGTGGTATTTAATAGTGAAATTTATTCAAATACGCTTTTAAGAGGTATGTTATTGAAATAACAATGGAAAAGTGTTTTTGGATACTCAAAAGGGAGTAGATTATTTGAAGTATTTATAATGATTTTAAAATGGAGAAGAGATGATTAAACATAATTAAACTATTGCAATATAACGTTTCTTAATTCGAATAAAAGCATATATGATTGAAATGGTATTTTTAATTGTATTTTTAAAACGATTGCATCGATTTTGGAGCATGTATTGATAATTGCGTTCAGGAAAAAGACAACAACAAGCATATGTCATAATAAAATAAAAGTGTATTGTTTAAATTCGTAAAATGACTCATATTTATGAAGTAGTTAAGATTTTTTGTTTGCAAGTCTTTGAGTGAGAATTGTATGTACAAGTCCATAATTTGACTAGAAGAGTAGGGAAGATTTCTGTACAGATTTCCACCGGTATATAAAGAAATAATTCAACCTAACTGATTAGATATGTTTTAAATACGGTTTTTAAGGAGGAGGTTATTAAATTACATGACTTATTTTGATAAATTTTGTACATAATAAGATTTAACTAGGGAGTTGGTTATGAAGAGAATTACGATATTAAAGATTTGTGGAGGCTCATTCCAGCAGGGTTGGAGTCGGGTTTGAGCTTTGTTCGGCTCGATTTCGAACCGAGCCGAGCTGGTCAGTTCTTCGAGCTGAGCTTTTCAAGCCTGCTTACGGTATAAGAAACTGAAAATTTTGTCTTGTCTACGCGTTTCGAGCATCAAAAAGAATATCTTCAAAAAGGCGTATATATGTATAAATACGATGGGGGTGGGGAGGCTTCAGAGACACCCGGTCCGATTATGATGAAATTTAAAATATACAGGTCTCTCTAATGTTTGCAGTAGAATGAGTCAATAAGGGGGCCGAGGAATTTCAGCGCCGTTAAACTTAAAAATCGTCTATGTTTCTGTGACATATTTTTTGTGCTTTCATTCATTTTGCTAACTTTCTGGTGGAAAATGTTAGATGATGTTAAACTAAATCACCTCTTTTTAATTTTCAAATATGCATTCTTTAGTTTTGCTACGTTATTGCAAACTGGGAAATGGCTTTTTCAAAAAGCTTCTACGGCTTTTAAAAGAAATTTTTTATATGGTAACAATTGACGGCATGGAAAGTCCAGCGTTGTTATAATTCAGGGGTGTTGAATTTTATGTGCAAGTTACTTCAAATTGTATGGGATGGACTAGTTGCTTAAAAGTTGTGTGCTCAATCGCCGAAGATGTACCTAATGTGAACATTGCTACATCTAACTTTTTTTTCTTTAAGCAACTGTATACTTCAACCTAAAATATTAAAAAACCAAAAACTAATTTAGTCAATTATGATTATCATATGAAAAACAATCGTGTGGCTTGTATCATTTGTTATCACCTTTGTATTATTTTGAAATGATTAATTCAAACGATCTTCAAGTTAACTGAATCATAACTGATTGAAAAAATTTTGATAATAAAAAAATTGTTGCCATAAATGCAGTACTTATCAAATATTACATTTAAAAATTCGCCTTTATCGTCCCATCTGGTCATCAGCCTCTGTTTGTCAGCTGCAGTTTTTCAAGAAAAATAGCTACTTTTAGTGATTTTGTAAATTTCTTATCTACTCTTTAACTGGGTTGTTGTTTCTATTACAGTAGCAATAAACAGTATTCCGAAAAAGAAATACAAAGCCCGTCTGAAATATTGGTCATTTAATATTCTGACAATTTGAATAGGGTTTAGCATTCTAGTAACAGGAGTGTGTGAGACTATTGTCGCCTCACATTTTACTGTCAATATACTTGTAAACGCTGTAATATAACTGTATTATAAAATATCACAAAATGGTTTAACATTGAGCTGCAACTGTTGGAATGCATATTCCAAGAATTTATATTTTGAAAAAAAGCATTGCGTAGCATATGCCCCTCACTTCCTGCTATATAATGAACTTAAAAGTGCTTTTGCACCGTTTGTTGTGCTCAAAACTGTCGAAAGCCTTCGTAATTTTTATATACTTTAATACTTTTTGCACGATTCGAGTTCTACATTCTACCTTCAACATGTCAGATTTTGATTGTGACGGTAGTGTTAAGGATTCGGACTATGCTCCCGTTTTACGTGGCACAAGTGGAAGTAGCACCGATATTATTGTGGCTGTGCTTGCTACCAAAAATGAAGATGGTTGTATTGCTATGTAAATTAAAAGCAAATTTAAATACTTTTTCATTTTAAAGTGGTTTCCAAAAACAATAAAATAGCAACTTGTGTATTGTGCAAGAAGAGAAATGTAAATGTCGAGTTTAAAATGAGGACATCAAGTACAAGTTTAAAAAAGCATATGCAACAAAAACATCGAAAAGAATGTAAGATAATCTATCCCAGTCAGTCAGAAGCAGAACCGAGCAACACCAGTGGAAGCATTCGAGGATTTTTTTGTACTATCAGTTCGGCCGAAGCAAAGGTAAGGTACATGTACCTTTTTTTTTAAAAAAGACTAGTTGGTATTAGATACACATTATATTTATCTTTAGTTTGTCATGTATTTGCTGCTTTGTAGAGTTTTATAACTTAGTTTTCTGCAAAAATATTATTTGATTATTTTCTGTATTTTTGAATTCTGCAGGTTTTTGTGAAAAACAGTATATATATCATACTAAAAATAAAAGAAAGGTCATTATTTTTGAAAATAAAATTTAATATAGTTTCTATATAAAACAATAAATTTTTCAATTTTCACTAATATTTTTTACAACCAAATGTTTTAAAAAGTGTTTGTGTTTAATAGAAATAGAAATAATAAAACTGACTGAGCTTCATTTCAGGTGTCTGCAATTAACGAAGTAGATGGCAATTTCTTTGTCGAATGGATTGCCATTAAATACCTTCCATTTTCTTTTTTTGATGATGATGCTACACGCAATTTCTTTGCACACATTCAACCCGAAATCAAATTACGTGGAAGAAAATCTTTAAAGAAAATGGTATTAACTCGTTTCAATGAAGTACAGAAAAATTCATGCCTATTTTACAGCAAAGTAAGTCAAAAATATCATTTACAGTAGACGGATGGATGGTAGTGAATGGAAAATCATATTATGGGATAACTGCCCACTTCATCATCAGAAATTGGGAGCTACAATCAATTGTAATAGATTTTGTACCTTCTCATGACCAACACACAGGCAAAGCCATCACTAAAGTAAATTTTGGAAACATTGCAAAATATCGAATTGAATCGAAAATTCAAGGTATTTCAGTTGACAATACAGCATCCAACACCTTATTCATTCATGATCTGAATACCATTATACTAGATTTTGACATCAACCAACATTTTAGATGTATGACACATGTTCTAAACTTACGTGTGCAAGTTATGTTGGAAACATTACACCTAAGCCCAACAGACGGCAGTGATGAACTTGATAGTGACGAAAGCGAAGACAACAATGACAAAGATTATGTTATTAATGAAAATTCTAACAACTGTATAAAAAAGTCCGAAGTTTATTCAAAAATAAAATATTCGCTTTCAAAGTGTTTGTTGACTGCTAGAGTACCAACTGAATTATTGCCCGTTCTTGATGTCTCTAGCAGGTGGAACTCCACTTATAATATATTGGACCTAGCGATAAAACTAAAAAAGGAAATCATGTGTTTATGTATCAGTGAATGTGTTGGAAAAGTATATTTTAAATGAAAATGAGTGGCTAATTTTAGATTCGATTGTAAAGTTTTTAAAAATTTTCAAAAAGTCAGTGAAACACTAGCGGGTGATATTTGTTACGCTACCATCTGTAGTAGTCAGTGTTAACATGCTACTAGATAAAATTGAATGTGCCACAAAACTTCTAAGTGATAAGGAGAGCTGTTCTACAGTTGGCGAGCAACTTATAATTGCATTTCAGGCTGCAAAAGATAAAAACATAAAGCACTATTAACTTACCAACTGGATTTATTGTGCCAGATCCAAGGCAAGAAGTTGAAGCTTTTGACTTAATATCTTGGGGTGCAGCATTAACACAGAAATCGTTTCCTACTTTTAAAATCAGTTAGAACAGTACGAGGTGGAACAAAAAAGTGAAGAAATGCCGCACTTTATACACTTTATACTTTATACAAAACAAAAAAACAAAAAAGAGACGGAATTTCAATTAGCAATGAATTTGTTAACTATATAACTTTTCCTCGTTGCGACGCTCTGTAAGATATATTATAGTGGTGGCAAACACAGGCAGAGCGATTTCCTGTACTTAGCCGAATGGCCAAAGATTTTTTAAGCATTCCAGCAACATTAGTACCAGCCGAGAGATTATTCTCAAAGCTGGCTTAGTAATTCGAAAACAGAGAAACCGATTGAGTCACAAATCAGCTAAAAGTTTGTTGTCCTTAAAATTCTTGGTTAGGGAGCACATTTCTTCAACTTAAAAACGTAATTTGCTTAATTGTTTTCAGTGTACATATACTATTACTATATACTATATGCTATTTTTAGAATAAGTTTAATGTTAATGTTTTTGGGTTTGTATCCATAATAGAATTTTGTATGAATTGCAGTTCCATTTTTGGTCATTGAGCTCAATTTGTTTTGTTTACTCGAGCGACAACCAAGTATTACTGTGAGATATAATTCAAGAGAAAACATGCCCATCAAGGCAAATAATAATGTCTATTTTAATTAATATCACTATACTATTTGGAAGACATGCATAGAAATTCAATTTTTGGATCCTGTTACTACCGCGATGGTAAAATTCACTAAAACAGGATTTGAAGATGAGATAAGTTCTCAAATAAAACAACAATTATTATTGTTTTCATACTTTTTGTATGATAATAAGAAATAGTATGACCCATGCTTTAAGATGTGCTTGGACAAAATAGGAACGTCTTTCTAGATCATTAAAATTCGTACTGACACTGCATTTAGAAAATTTAATTTCTTATTAAGATCAACATTTGTGTTGATTTTGGGTTGTGCCTACTCCTCCTACCCCACTATAAAAGATAATCAATATTATTAGGTTGCCCACATAGTGCCGCAACTTTCATAATCTGTGCTATCATGTAGGAATAGTTAATTTTGTGTGTGTGTGTGTGTGTGTAGGTTTGGGGGGGATTAGCTAACCTCTTTCCTCCGCGCACAGTAAAAACAAATAATTATAACAAATCAAATGCCCTTGTTTGCTTAGTTTGTACTAATTTTGCATCAAAAATTCAAAAAATACATTTTATACTTCGTTTAATTTCAACTTTAATTAGTGATATAGTGATTTTATGCCCCTACCCACTGTCGTAATTTTAGAACAAATATCACGAAAAGTACAATGACGCAAATTCTGGTTCTTGTGGCACAAGTTAACAGCAATTGAGGTGCTTAATTTGCCTTCAGTATGTCTTAAAACATTTAATCGTGAATTATAAAAGTTAATCACATATCAGCAGAACTAGAGCACAAATTGTGGACATAATAAAATTGGTAAAGCTTTGTGAGGGTATCAAAATGCATGTTCTATGTGTAATATAAATACATTTTGGTATATTCTAAAGACAATCATATTAGAGTGCGGGCATTGCTCGGCTTGACTCAAATTTGAGCTAAGTTTCGAGCTGAGCTAACAATTTAATTTTGAGCCAAGCTCAACTTTAGTGATCTCGAGCCAAGTCGAGCTGACGTGTAGCTCGGCTCGGCTCGGCTCAATTTCATCGCTACATTCTAGTTATAAATGAAAGATTTTTGGACTCTAATTTTAGTATAAGTGATTATCCAGAAGTTATATATTTTTTTGTTGTTATATTTATGGCATTGTTCATAAGACAAAGCTGTTGTGGAAATTTTGCAATATGTTTTTAGTGTATAACAATTTGGGATGAGAGGAAATGGTTTTTCATAGATGTTATATTGAAGATATTGTTTATAAGAGAAAGCTGTCGTGAATGTAGTAATTAGCGTTTGAAGGATTGTTTGTAAAATAATATTTTGTATTATTATTATAAATCTGATGTATGATTCTAGTTGATTTATTTGAAGAGAACTAGCAATCTTTATAAGGCTATGGGCAATTCACGGCACTTTTATTGGTGCTTCACAGCGCTACTTTTATCGACGCCCATGATGCTTAATTGATTTTTCATTAAATTTATAATCTTCAAAAACAAAGGTTAGAAAAAAACAATTTAAATAACTAAACTTTGAATATTTGTGAAAATTTGATCTATCACAGCACACCACACAAATTTCTGTATAAGAATTTACTCATCTATTTTGGAGATAATAAGTAAAAACATTTTAGCGATAGCCGATACTCTTTCACCTATTCTCTATGGAGCTAAAGTAAAAAAAAGCAAGAAATTACCTTGTATTGTACTTTCACATGGATATTCTGCTAACAGACTGTTTTATAGTAATGTATGCAGTGAACTTGCTTCATTTGGATATTTAGTAGCTGTAATAGAACACAGGTTTGTCATTTTTCATCTATCTAATCTTAGTAAATCAAATGAATTAAAAAGTTGTTTAATAACAATCATTTTCTTTATAAAATTCAAGAGTTTATTTCTTTTCAGAGATGAATCAAGTGGCTACACATATTTCTATAAAACCAAAGAGGATGCATCAGCTGATATTAAAATGCCAATGTACATAAAAATACTTCCTTTTGATGAAAGGTTTTATACTGAGCGAAACAAACAGGTTAGTATATACCTACACATAGGTTTAATTTATGTAGGCCACTGAAAATGAAATGCATATGTTTTTTGCCATTTTAATTAATTTTTTAAAAAATCGTTTAAACCCATATATTTTCTTTGTAAAGGAGACATTTTTGTGCACATTTATAACTACCATACGTCAACCCTAAAAAGTCAGTAAATAAACTCCTCAAAATTTTAAATTGCAAATGTGGCTAAGTAATGTATCATTTTAAAAGAAATTAAATTCCCTTTTTAACGAAGTTTTATTTCTTAAATTTGGCCTGGTAGTTCTGACGATAGTGTTGTTTAAAATTAATAAACTTGTTTCGTTTGAGTTAATAGTCAATGTACTAAATATTAAAACTCGTGATTCTCAAACTTCCAAACAATAATACAAATTTTGTCCAAGTTCAATGCACATTCTGGATCGTTTATTGACTGGTTTTAGAACACGTGTTTATAATACGTTGAACTAATTCTTATAAAGGTGTAGGTAGGCTGGGTTGGAAAAATTTTGCTTTCTATACAGATCCATAAAAATATATCTAGTGGTGCCAAATCCGACAATTGTGCTGGTCATTCGACAGAATCTGTCCTTCATGTCCATCGATTTGGAAACCCATGATTACAATATTGTCTATCGAACAGATCGTAATGTGGAGGAGCTCGGTCCTATTAAAATTTTAACTAGTCATCGAAGTAATTATTATTGTTCTTAACGGATCAATATTATTCTTAACTCTAAATACATTTTACCAGTAAAGCTATTTTCTAAGAAATGGGTCCAACAATATGATCACTATGTATTAAAGCTTGTACATTTAATGTTACTGAATGTTGTGTACAAACCTCTTGAAATATCATAGGCTTCAAACTGGTCCAGTAGCGACAATTATGACGATAAACTGTATGGTTTAAATACTATAAATACTAGTCTGAAAAACAAATATTGAAAAGAACATCTGTATTGCAGCCTACCCGTTCACTTACTGTTCAACAAACTACCAGATGCCAATCAGTCATTTTCGCTTCGTATGAATGGAACTTAAACTTTTTCAAAATACGTTAAATACTTGGTCGCTTTACATCAGAAGTTGTTGAAATTAATATGTGTTAGAAAAATCCGAAGCAGCATGACCCAAACTGCAATTTTCACTTCATTAATTCTTACAGGTTTTAACCTTTAATGAGCAGACCGGGAGGGGCCTTATGGACCCCAGGTGATCGTTTTTTATAATAATATTTTTAATTCTAAATTTTGAATTTCATGCAGTTACCTATTTACTTTTCAAGATTTTTTCTCTCTATGTATTATATTATTTTATTAATGTTCATTTAGGTATATGTTATATAATTTTTTTGCCTGGGGCCCGTCTTGACCGGTTTGTCTTTACAAGTTATAAAAATTTGTGTTAGTTATTTTCGACCAAACAGGAATTTCTCTAGTATTGTCTGTAGTTCCCTGTCTTTAAACCTCTAAACACAAGTGCAATTTCTCTTTCTACACATGAGTTTGGCATATCCCGTATTAGACATAATTCTTCCGTGATACTCCGTTATACACATAAGTCTGGGATTCATAGAACTACACAAGAGTCTGTGATTCACCGTCTATGATACTGAATCGCATAAAAATTACCAAATAAATACAAGCTAACGCATTAAGTTAAAAAACTACTTAAAATTAGTAGGGGGACATCATGTGATAAAATACAACATTGTAATATTTGCTTAAGAATGCCTATCATGTAACTGTAAGTAACACTCATGTGTAATATAATAATAGTCTATTGGCATGTTAATATTTGGTTATTTTTCTCAGTTAATGTAAAGGTATAGTTGCATAGTTACAGTTTTGTTGTAATAAATTATTTTGCAATTACTTAGAGGCCTGATTGAAACTTCGGGCCATTTAACATTTGATTCTAGAAGCCTTCCTTTCAGCTAGCAGTTTTAATTAGGTTTTTATGGTTAAGATTTGTTTTATGTTTAAGCAATTGTGTACTTAACGATTTTTTAAATAAATTTTAAGACATAATTACTCTTATGATCTCATGTTTTGGCACCCTCTTGTTAATCTTTATAGGGCTTTGCCCTAGAAATCTTACGAGATTAGGTTGCATCCAAGATACTTCCCGATTAAGACATATTTCATACACGATAGCATTCTGGAACCGTCTTCAAACACACTATCCGTTCCCCTGAGTTAGTGTGCAATCATTTTTGTTAATACAGTTGATGTTTTTACTTTTTTATCAGAACAGGATTCCTAGCGTAGTACTTCACCGAGATTTTCTGTGGATTACGGGCTCAATTTTCTGGGGCCATAACTTTACGTAACACACTTTTGGATATATGTTTATAGAAAATGTTGTTACACTTGTGTCCTATACATCACCTTGTATACTAAATAGTGCCATTTGTGCCGAGTTTTAGACCAGTATTGTATATTATGGGAAATTGAACAATTATCCGTTGTTGGTATTTATACTTGTGTTTCAAATGTTTAGCACTTTCTATGTATATTATACATGAGATTATTTTCTGTGACAATATTGTATAAAATTAAATTGAAAAGTATTCCTTTTGACTCTAGGCTACGGTACATCTTGAAAACTTTGAAAGTAACACAAAATATTTCTTTTCAGGTGCAATACAGAGCAAATGAGTGTAGCAAATTATTAGACCTATTGATCGATTTAAATAATGGTAGAATTCCATATAATGTTTTAAAAGATCTAAACAATGAACAAGATATTAATTTTAATTGGGGAGATTTTGAAGGATTACTGGATTTGTCCACATTGACAATGGCTGGGCATTCTTTTGGTGGTGCAACTGCTCTGCATACTCTTTCAATTAGGAAGGAATTTAAGTAAGTAGAAACTGGCAGTTGTAGATAGGGTAACAGGTGTTACAATATTATTTTAAGTATTATGATTTTTATATAATGAAACTATTGAGTAGCTGAAAAATTAATAATAGTATTGATTAAAAGTTTGAAAAATTTATAGAGTTGCCGGTAATCGATTGGTTAAGATATTTCATTTTCTAAATTTGTGCCAAATATTAATGGCTTCTGAAAATACTACACGTGGATAAGATTACGTATATTAACCCATTTGTGCCCACAAAATTGCTTTGAAGAAAAAGCCGTATGTGAATATACTCATATGAATACAATGGGCACAAATATAGTACTGAAAATGGGGGCAGGGGGTATGTAAATTTCAATAAATTTGAAATAAAAACTAAATTTATTTTTTCTTTTAAACAGAGTAACATTAGTATTTAAAAAACCAATATATAGTTCTTACAATGTTTGCCATTAGTGTGAAACTGGATAAAACAATTTCATTCAATGCATTTTCGGCAGATTCTAAGATCACATTAACCACAACGCACCTGTTTTTCAAATTTTCCTGGAAAGTGGGCACCTTGATCACGCGTGATACTCTTAACAGCAGAGGCGGATAGTTGTGCTTTGGAATAAGTTGATTTTGTGTGGCACCTTAGATAATGCTATACAACTCTCCAGATAGTGCTCAAAGATATTCCTTGTCCTTTCTTCTGCTATTTCATTGCATGATTTTCCACATTTTTTACCAGGCATGGACTGGGCATTAGTTGTTTTTCCCTAACTTTCATGCTGTCTTTACGAATACATATTTTCCTTGTTCGCATAATATTTTCTGCTGTTTCCTTTAATATACTTTATTTTTACATTTTAGTCCTTTTTTGCCAACTGTTTCATTGCTATTATTATTTTGAACCTGCTGTTTCCTTTTTTAGTTAATTTCGGTTTAACTATTTTATTTATTTCTTCGAACGAAGAAGATGATGTGTTTCTCCATGATGATGAGTCCCATGCAAAATCCTCATTTTCTAATAAGTAGTCAGCATCACTTATAGCTTTCTATCCTATTGATGTCTTCCATTTTTTACATGATGCACCCTGACAAGTGGCAGCATTTGCAAACAGTTATCCATTAACTCTGAAGGAACCAACATTACTGTAGCATATAAATTATAATCAATCTAAGAAACATCTTGCTGATCTGACAATACTGCAGCATTCACTTCACTCGGAATGCAAAACATTTCCTTTTAGAATGACCTTCGAATCGATTACAGCAGTTCTAATATGCACTAAAAGCATTTTCTCAAATTTTGTGGGTTACAATGTATTATAGTTTAACCGTCAATATTAAGTTTAGTATGTACCTTCTGTGTTTTATCAATACCTCTCCAAGAGGCACATACTGCATCTGCTTGAGTTTATGTAATTCAATATTTTTTTAATTTCTGCAGTGTATAACCTTTGGTTGAATCTTCAATAGTTCAATGAAGTAGGAAATAAAGATTAAACGTGGTTCAAAATGTTTCATACCGAAATCTGCCAAAAATTAAGAACTTTATTTCTGTTTGAAATAACAGTGTGGTCTACTGTGGATGACGAATGAGGTAAGTGATGGGTAAGCTTAAGTGGTAATAAGCAGAGGTTGCATGAATTTATCATAACTGTAATATTTTTATGTAATAACGTACACATTTCTTCAAGATTAGACTTCCCCCGTGTCGTCAAATGTGCATAACCTGACGTAAAGTATTTCGCCTCAAATTGGGTTGCATGAATGGCATTGCGAACGAATTACACAAATTAATAATAACAAAGACTTACCGGGTGGATAACTAAAGGTTTGATTAGTTTTGCGACTTAGATGGAAATCATGGGCTCATGGATTCTTCGGTGGTGGTTTCCTCCATGCGGTCGAGCTGTCCTCATCGACAAGGCACTATAGTGGGTATGCATATGACTATTATGCCCAAGGTTCTGAGTTCGAAGCCCGACACGGTCTGCTTGAAAATTGTTACACAAGCATTTTTCACAAAAATTCGCCCTCGTTCGGATGAGAGGTAAAATGTAGATTTGATGTGTGAGTGTTGCTACACACGTTAGAAACCCCTATCTTGCTTGGAACAGCAAGGAGCATTGGAAAATCAAATGTAGTGTCCTCGACGAGAAAACCAAGATAATTTTATAAATATTAGGAAAAAGATAACAAAAAAGGGAGTCTCTTTGTCATACCCGTAACTTCACAACGCACATCCGTATTTGTCCACAATTGATATTCAAGTCCCGTCCTTTAAGGAGCTTAGTTCTAACCAACTATAGTACCCTCCACAATCTTCATTCCTCCATGGCTAAAACCACTAAACGCAGCTGCATTTTGATAGCCTAGGAATGCAACATTTCTTGTTTTACACCCCAAATCATAGGATAGTGTCCTGAAATGTGCGAGAACCTAATATTCGTTGGACTTACAAGTAAAAGTTTAAATTACAAGTGATAAAACATTCCATTTGCGGGGTTTGAAAATTCACTGAACTTAAATAGTAAAATAAAACATGAAGCCTTATATGAAAAAAAAAGATGCAACATAGCATGAAACATATGAACGAAGTAACTGTAAGTAAGCTAATGTTCCAATGACAGAATAGTTAGGTATTAGCTGAAATAAGGTGTCTACCAAATCTTATAGAGTACTAGCACGAGGCAGTTTATATACTATGCCAACAAGAAGTTTTGCTTAATATACAGTTATTTCAACAAAGATATATTCCAGTCTTGAACTGTATAGTGTGGGAGATTGAAGTGAAATTTTAAAATTAAGATCACTCCGAATATAAAATCTACCCCACTTCTACGTTTTTCTGCCCGATCATTGCATAGAATTCTATAACCCACAAGTTGAATCATTGAATCAGGAAGGAACAGTTTAAGTTATCTTTCAGATATTGCAATGCAATGTGGTAAACTTGATTCGAATACATATGCAAACGCAGCGAAATGCAAAGGTGATGACCCAGCATCAATATGACAACAATGAAACGCCTTCTCACAAAGAGAGGAACCTTCTGAAAGACTGAGTCTCTGAAAATGAACACACAGAAAAATGGAAAGTAATTTAATTCGGCAATCTCGCCCTGAGAATCCATTTCTATAAGGTACATGTCTGTAAAATGTTGTCATTTTCAAATACTAACAACCAATAAAGAAAAATAAGAGACGTCATTCTGCAGGCAGTGTATCCACGTAGGTCACTCAACAGACTTGACTATTCATTCATGAACTTACACTGTAAATTTAAAAGTAAAAAGTAAGTAGTTGTAAACAAACATAAAAGCAAACAAAAACATAGCCAAATCGTTTTCAGTTCAGGTACAAAGTACATAAAACTTTACAAGTTAATCAAAGCAAACCATGTCGAAAATTGGCAACTTGTTTCAATATACTTTTTGGTTCTGCTGAGAAACCGGCGTCCTTCATCAATTCCAGCAATATCATTAAGTTTGCTCTGACAAGATATAATCTGCTTCTCCCCATTATAAAAAGATGCCATTAATATGACAGAAATCTTTAAATAATAGGACAACATATATGCTTAATGGGATTACCAATGCGATGGATACCATCAACCACCATTAATTGAACCATGTCAACTTGTAGATTATTTTTAAATAGATCCACTATAACATTTTCAAGTTTTTCACCTTTCTCAACGAGTACACCACGTAGCAACACACAGTTACGCATAGAGTAGTTTTCAAGATCGTTCTCTTTAATTTTCATAACGCGTAATCATTCATTTAGTCATTTAATGGTCTTAATAATATCAGCTTTGAAATTTGAAAAACTATCGACCAGCTGATGCATATCATCTTAACGAGATCTGTAATTCAGTTTCAAAGTTATCAATTCTTACCTTAAATAAACCAGCTAGTGCTAGTACGTTGACTCCAAATAATGAACAGCATAACCACTTTTAACTGATAAACAGGAGATGACCGCTTATTATGATTCAATTTTAAGGGCAAAGTAGAACGCAAGCAATAATAAATTAAATATAACAAAATAGGGTAATATTTCGATAAACTACCATCATTAATATTTTTAGGCTAGAGCAACTTCAATACTCATGCATTGCCACCTTTACATTATGGTGAACATAATATGGTTCCATAGCTTCATCTACAGAAAACTTAGAATGCATGTGTTCAATGAATTTGTGAAAGTAGCTATTCAGATGATCTATTATACGACGAATTTTATATATCTCAGTACTTCAGTCAATTGTAGTATTGTCATTAAAATGTAGAAATTGATTAATTTGTTCGAACCAATTTCAGCTCATAATATTACTTACTAAGTGTAAGTGAGAGTCATTTTGATATTTCCAGTACATTCTACGAGAAGGTAAGGAATGATAACCAAAAACTATTAAAATGACAATGTATTTGTATAAGTTTTTAACGGATAACATAATCCGAACTCCCTTGTGTGAAGCGGATTTGACTATTTCTCAACAAATAAAATTCATTAAATTCTCATCAAAAAATAGCTTGAACACATTAATTACTTTTATTTCGTTTTCTTTCCACTCGACAAAAATAGAAGGTCGCAAGTTGATATCTTCAAAAATATTAACAGCTCCTGTTTTTGCGAGAGTTTCTTTCACCCAATATGGCATATGTGTTTTGATTAGGCTTTGTGATTTACTTCTACAAGATATGAATTATTTTATCAATTTGCACCCAGACAGCTCTCTTCAGATATAATTTATTTTGATCAAAAATTTTGTTTTGATCGTCTTGAATTTCAGCTGTATCTTCTGCATCATTGGAATTTATCAATTAAACAAGTAAACCACTTTTTCCTCGGTGAAAATTATTTATTGTAACTGTTCGAACGCCCATTGTTTGTGAAAGCACGCTTATCAAAATTCTGGTTCAATATATCTGTTAAGTAAGTTTTCATATTTTTATGTTGATTATGTCTAGTACCTAAGCAACCCTAACCGTTCCTCACCAATAACCCCTACAGTCTCCCTACCTTAGTGCAAAGACATAAAAGTAGCTGGCGGTAGTGGAAAACAGACAATTATAGTTCCTTCTCGATAGTATTGTTGGTGATGCATCGAGCATCAATTTAGCAAATACATTTAGTGATGCATCGAGCATCAATTTATCAACTTCGCTATACAGTCCATTTAGCAGTTCAGTTAACAACAAGATCAACAAGTGAAAGGTAGAAGATATTATTCCTTTAATTAGCCCCTTTCCTTATATAACTGTACATAGCATATTTTAACAATATCTTTGTTATCACTTGAAGCATCATCTTTGTCCGAATTATTTCCATCATTAGGAAAATGTAGTGCAAATCCAATTGCATTAGCTTTGTCTATATGTTGAGTTATATGTTCCTCTTTTTCTATGTTTTTTAAAATACGCATCAATTCTTCAGAATCCTTCCCGTCGCTAGGGTCATACTTTTTCTTTGTAACCATCTAAAAAGGGCCCGAAGCTAAAATTACTAGCAATAAACAACACCGATTACATCTCTGGTTTTACTTGCATTTTATTTGAAATCATTACTGCTCAGTGCATTTTAAAACATGCGGCCTATATAAACTCTCATAGTGCTATGACATAACA
Source organism: Platerodrilus igneus (assembly GCA_036346225.1). Taxonomy (NCBI): domain Eukaryota; kingdom Metazoa; phylum Arthropoda; class Insecta; order Coleoptera; family Lycidae; genus Platerodrilus; species Platerodrilus igneus. The sequence continues at coordinate 3,034,430 of JARFIW010000090.1, forward strand.
CATACAAAGTGATCTAATCTACTTAACTGTTAAACAACGCCTTTTACTATAATGAACATAAAAAAAATTTTTAGTCTTATCCATCCCTATAAACTCACAATTATTTGCAACATTAATACAGTGCACGTGCTCTGAAACATATCGTCTTCTAAAAGGTTGGGTTGAATTTGTATTGGTAATTCAGAAATTCGAATTGCAATGTGTTTTGGATTATTTGACATCTAGTCTAGTAAATAAATTACGAAAGAATTTAACAAGGGGTAAATTGATTACCCATTGGTAGATATTACTACGTCTTTTAAGGCGTACGATATAAAATAAGGTACACTTTAATAGGTTAAAACTCCACTGCTATGTCTAAAATTTGTCTTTAACTAATGGCAATAAAAACACTATCACTGCATTCACCACATATATTACCCTGCTTCAGTGTTTATTGGTACAATCCCTCGAAGACTGCATATTTGTAATCAATATATTAAATCTAAAAATTGCAAGTAGATTCAGATGATTTGGAATTGTTTGATAAATCTTGGAATAATGTAACATTTAATTAATAATGAATGAACGCATGCCAGATAATAGAATTTATCCATTACATAAAACAAATAAGGCCGTAAAAGACCACTTTCATAATTATTGAGTAACTTTGAATCTTACCAACCAGAAATTTAGACAGTAATTCTACAGACAAAAGATGCAGGTATAGTCCCTCAAGCAATACATGTTTCCAAAAACAAAACTGAATCAGAAAGCAGTGAAATATTCATCACTGAATATTACATCAAAAAAAAAGAGAACGGCAAACAAAAAAATTAGTGAAAATACAAATATGACTGTAGAAGGAAAATGTTGTAGTTCTGAAGAGCGAGTCCAACAGAATGATGTTAACAATAAAAATTATGAACACAAATGCTTCATGCACGAATAGTTGGCATGAATAATGATTTTGTAGTTGTGGACCTTAGACATCTGCTAAAAATCTCGTTTATGTCTGTAATGAGTAATTCATCACTTGATCGATATTATACAAACTCTTCGTCGATACTACTATTAGTTGTTCAGTTAACATTGATCTTGTTTTTAAAGTTTTTATATTTTTTGTTTTTAATATTATTTTTCAATGTTAATGTTTTTACTAAACATTTCCTAGTGAAACTGAACAGAAAGGTTTTATCATCCAATTTTTAAATTTGGTGTGCATTTTTAATTCTTTTTCATATGTTGTCTATACTCCCCAATTTTGTTGTGTTTAATACTTTTTTATTTCAGGCAAGGTATATTGATGGATCCTTGGATATTTCCAATAAAATATGAAGAAAAGGTGCTACAAAATGTAACACAACCTCTCATATTTATCAATTCCCAAACATTTCATACATCAGTCAATTGTAAAGAAATGGAGAAATATCTTGACGGCGACAAACGGACAATGTATACAATTTTGTACGACTGATCTTACTAATTATCATATGAACATTATACATATTTTATTTACAGACACACCACGCATGAAATACAGTCTGACATAGGATTCATTTTAGGCTTCTGGATGAATTTATTTACAAAAAAGTTAGATCCTCTTCAAGCTGCTGATATTAACAATGGACTTTTATTACGTTTTTTGAAACAATATACAGGAAATACTGAAAGTATTGAAGACTATGAGGTTTGTCTCCAGAAAGAAGATAAAAATATAGTTAGTGGATTGACTAAGCCGTGGACAATAATAGCAAATTAAATATTTTTTAAGATACTTGTATGCAGTTATCGATTTTAATATAATCTACCGGACTCAGTTTGTAGTAATATTTATAACAATAACAGAAACTTCCAAAGTAAAGTTTTTAATCAATTAATACTTGTACACAAACATTGACACTCCCAATTCAAATAAACGTAAGTATATAACAACTTAATAGGTCATAGCTAACTAAAATAGATAAAAGAGTCAGTCATTTGATCAGTTTTATCACATTCACCCCCCTCTAAATATAATCAGTGAGAAACTTACACTTATGATGATTTCTTTCAAAGTGACGTTGCAGTTCAGTTCATTGAAACTGATTGTTATTTTGTTTTAAATCAATGTTGATTGGGATTTCTTCTAAAGGAATAGCTTCTGTTTGAATTTGGTCGAATGGTCCTTTGTTTTGGACTTCTTAATTAGTATTTTTAATTTAAAACATTTTTCTTCGCCTTTAGTTGGAGTTAACTGTCGATTGGACATTGTTGCTTCTCTCCCACTGTTAAAACGAAATAAATAATAATGTGGATTTGAATATAATATTTGTGCTTCTTCTGGTGTAAGTTCATACTTGATTAGTCAAGTCTCTTGAGTGATGACAAGCGTGCTTCTTCACTAATACTGGACTAGGTTGAAGCCAGAAGGGAGTGGATTGGTCATTCACAGACCTTCTTGGGCCGATGAAGAATTTTTCATGTGCTCCTTTTGTCACGGTACAGGTAAAGACCAAGTGGAATATAGAGCTTGTGGTAGCAACTGCGACCATTGCTGAATGTCTAACTGTTTCGATTTTAGAACGAATTTAATGATTTTAAAAATGATCCCATTATATCTCTCTGCTTGACTATGGTATTGCGGGTTATACGGTGTAGTATACTTGCCGCAGTCCCATGCTCTATCAAAAATTACTTGACTTTTTTGAAAGAAAGATGAACCATGATCAGAGTGTATATAGTTTGGTAGTCCAAAAAAGATGAAAGTTGGTTAAGCGCTTGATGACTGGATTTGAATTAACGTTCTGACAAGCAAAGACAAAAAGGAAACGAACATATTCGTCCTATATGTGAGCATATACTAATTCTTGGTATTTGACGATATAAGTTCTTGGTAATATATGAATAACTCCTCAAAGTGTACATTACTTTAATCAACGTAGCAGTTTGTTTGATATATCTTAGTTTGAGTTCCACAAAAAACAACATAGTTAGACGTAACTTTCTTCACATCCTCCACATAAGATGATATATTTTTGCCCTGTACCCAGTGAGTTAGTCCTGGATAACAAAGATTCTTGTGAAGCTTGACTAGATTTTCAAAGTCTAGAATAGCCGCAATGCATAAAAGGGCATCCACAACAGTAATCTGAGAGCCTGGTCTTTAACTATGTCGAAGTGATAACTTGAAAATTCTAGACACCAATGAAGAATTTTATTATTTTTTATCTTGCTACTCTGTTTTTCCAAATATGAAACTGACAGACTTTTGATTGGTAACTAGCTAAAATGACTTACTTAATAGGAAGTGACGTCATTTACGCAAGGATTCCACTACAACATAGGTTTCCTTCTGAATCGTGGAGTGTTTGCGCTCGTCATCTAATAATTTTCTTGTAAAGAATGCAACTGGACGGCCAACTTGTGAAAACCTTGCAACTGTGGCGAACTTGGATACATCTGTTTCAATGGTAAACAGTCTGCTTAAATCAATAGCATTGGCTGCTGAATTAGCGATATCCAGCTTATGTTGATTAAATGACTCTATCGCTTTTTTACTAAGAGGGAACGTTTTCGTTTCAATTAGACAGCGGATTTTTTTAGAATATTTGACAACGTACTTAGTGTAATGTGCAAACATTCACATGCCTCTACATAGAGAGGTTAGATTTGTAAGTATACCTAGAAATTCAATGTCTCAATTCAAACCTTAATTTCACATTATTTATTGGGGTATAGAAATGTAATTCATGAAATAATTGGAGAGTCACCATGTACTAAAATGTTTGGACGCAATGTACATATGTGCTTTGACCATATAGAAAGAAACCCTCGGTAGAGAATAGTAGACAACGCACAGGAAGCTAGCATCAAGTACAAGTTTTTCAGTTAATGATATAGTATATGTAAGAGACTTTCGGTACAAAAAAAGTCATTGGCTGAGGGCAAGTGTTGTAGGACACATAGGAACTGTAATGTATATGTGTTGGATATACGATTTGCATTGTCATAGTAAACGTCATGTGACCCAAATGTACAGGGCTAGGCAAAATACAATTGAAGTAGTTAATAATAATAATGAATAGGTGATAGACAAAGTAGCTTATCACCCAAAAGTAGATATTGATGTAACTGAAAAAAATATTGGTAATGAGGGTAGTTTAAGAGCTAATAAGAGTGCTGTCGAAGGTGATGGACCAAGCGTCGAGCAGCAAGTGGCCAGTGCCGGAACCAGTAGCGTTACTGATGAAGTGAGTGCAACTGTTGAACTACCACCGCTGGTCGATGGTAGTGTACGAGAGTTTAGTTCAGTAATTAGGAAGTCTAATAGAGTAAGGAAGCAAAGAGAGATTTTAGATTTATAAAATGGTTTAAGGGGGAGGAATTGTAGTGTATTGTAATATTGTTAAGGTAAGCGAGACACGCTCAACAGAATTGATGCGTGCAAGATTGGTTAGCCAGTATCCTGAGTTACGAATAGTGAGTATGATATTACCGTTAAGGAAAATGTATTACGATAATTTGTCTAAATAAAGTCTAAAATAGTTAACTTTATTGAACCGCTATAACAGTAACCACAAGTTGTAGATGTCAGTTGTAAGTTAACTGTAGAGCTAGAAACACAAGAACTTGAATTTAGCCCAATAATTTTAGTGTTAGTGGGGTTTAGTTTTAAACCTAGTTTTTTTGCCAATTTGTCAGTGATGAAATTAGCAAGTGATGCAGGTATCAAAATAGCGCTGGCTGGCTGGTTGCCATTTATTTTGAATATTTTGTACATTAACAGAGATAGTAGCTAGCAATACTACTTGCTGCATGTTAGCAGGAAAGCAAGAAAGTGTTGTACTAGTTTTTAGTACATGTTCAGTAGAAGTATTTTAGAAATGAATGCTGTGTTTAGTGGTAGAAACCCTAACGTTAGAATCAAAATGCAACAACGTGCTGTGTCGTTTGTTACACCGTTTGCAGCCAAATTTTGATTTGTAAATTATTTGTTTGAATGACGACGGCAGTTTTTACACAAGTCGGTATTTGAAACCTTGTCAAATCGTTTTCCAGTCAGCTTTAAAAAGGCATGACATTGAGTTATGAAGTGGTTAAGTTTACACATAGGACAAGCATTAACGCTTTTATTAGTAGTTATCAATGTCTGTTTGTAGTTAGTTTTAATTTTAGGTTGTAGATTTTTAGGTGCAACAGAATTAGTGCATGTTATTTTATCATATTCAATTTCTTCCAGTAATTAGCAATTATTTTAGGAATTTTAGGATTAATTTAGGAAGTTGTCTATTTCATTTACGTTTAGTATGGCGTTAGATTTATATTTTGACAATTCAGTTCCAGAATTATCATCTAGTTTAGTCATTAAAATGTGCGAAATAAACATTCCCGAATCATCAATAGATGTTTCTAGTTTTTGTAGTGCTCTGACATGTTTGAACAAGTTATCGTAAAAACATGCAATTTCGAAGCACTAGTTTTAAGAATAGGTTTTGGGTCAAGGATTGCTTATATGATTTTATATAATTAGTTTGGGATTATTAAATCTTTTGCAAAGCAGTTGGAAGGATATATGGTAATTTTCACTAAATGGCGTTATATTTGCAATTAGTTCGCTTGCAGAACCTTCTAAACGTAAATATATTTAATTAGGATAAACAATTAAAATAGTAGAGATTAATTTGAGTATATAGCGGATATCGTAAGCGGATATTGCAAACTGTTTGTACACATAATTTATTGTTTATAACAAATATCTTGTTTGCTGTTCCTTCTGAGATAAAACAGCAGATATGATATTCGATTGCTTTGCGTTGTAAGAACACTTTCTTCAGGTTTGGCTTTTACTGTTGAGTCATCATAGCGTAGCCAGCTCGCATAACCTATATGGTATGCGTCGATTAAGTAATGACTTTTAGTTGCTTCTCTACCTTCGTGATAAACTATTGCTAACAATTTATAATGTTTTTCTTTATTATTGTGTTTCAACCATGATGATATTGGTTTAGGGTCAATTTTTAGATCGATCGGGAATTTCACTGATTTCATTATTTTATTACATCTTTTTAATTTGTAATGAATACATTTGATGTGTAGTATCAGTACGATTGGGAGCTCTTCTAGCGTGATGTCTTCCCATGCTTGAACCCCTTTATTTGTCTCTGATGATATTATGCCATGGATTTTATTTTTGGTATAAAGAAGTTTATGGACTTCTTCTATAGTTGTTATTTTCTCTATGTGTAACTGTATTGTAAAAAAGGGTTAAATATTATAAGTATCTGAGCCACCTGCTTGATGTATCTTAAAACATAATGAACCTCCGAAAATATCTCTGATAGTGGTATGAATATTATGATTGTAGTGTGTGATAGGGCCTTTCTTTTTATGTCTCATTGATTCGAGTTCTTTGTCTTCATTATTGCTTGTGGAAACGTTTTCTGCAGAGGTATCTTGATTGTTAACTAACTTGATTACCTAGTATTTCGTCATTCAAATAATTAAGTAGACAACCTAGAAACTCTTCTTGTAGTTCTTTGATTACAGGTGTCGTTAGAACATCATTAAGTAATCTATGTATCCAAGTGGGCTCAAAAAGGAGATCGTATCTGACACTCGTGCTGTATTCATTTTTCTGATTTGTATCTAAGACTCCTCTATTTCTCTGATTTGTTGGAAGATCATTAAACTCTTTGATAAACTTTGTCATGTTATCAATTGTATGTAAGATTTTTTATTTTCTGAATTAAATGATGTGTATTTGGTTAGACCTTTTAGTAGATTATAGATTGGTGGTGTAACACTTCACCCCCCCCCCCTTCCTGACCTAAATAGCAGTCAAAGAAACAAGTAACGAGTTACCTAATACATATATAATCGAATATTTTATGGTTCAAAATTGCAACATAAAGGGTCCACTTACCTATTCCATTAGTCTTTACTCTACTTTCTCCAAACGCCTCGGCTACTCTACAGCGGAGAGTATATGGACATGTCCCAGGGTGGATAGGCCTAGAATTCTGAAACCGATACTGGTGAGTTAACTTAACCAAAAGTTTACAAAGTATCTGTAACTAAATGTCTTTCAACAAACCCCTTTTACTACTAATATGTATATATAGCTCAACATTTGTATTAAGTACTGAATTTAATAACCTTTAATATGGTGATATAACTATTTACATTTACTATATTGACATACGTGAATACAATAAAATCAATATCCCTTATTCAACCAAAAGTTCCCTTAATCCGGGTTGTTAAATATTATACTAAGCACTGCAAATTCTACAGTTAAAACAAATGGCTTCCAATTGAAACATAGCCAATAACTCTTGATATTCTCTACAAAATTCATAATAATAAGCGGTAACGTTAATAAAGTCCAAGAATTCTAACCTTAATCTAGCAACTTAACATATTCATGTAAAAGCATATATATTATTATATACGCCACCCCTCTACTTTTTGTGTTTTTCACCTATATTATACCCTTTATTTTATACTTTTGTAAATTGTGCACACCTAATGCACGCCCCTTGTACTTGCACCGTTTGGTTGGTTCTTTTATAAACTATTTATTGCAATGCCTCGACTCTATAAAACTCTTAATCTCAGGGTATTCAAACTACTTATAGTGGATTCCGTTATAAGTAGATATGCTACGTCCAACCAAAGTGCACTCTTTTGTTTTACTACTAAAATTGATACTCTACTTTTGTATATGCCAAAATTTCTAATAAGATCAAAGTTGCTATGTGCCAAATTAAATTACAACCAAATTTGTATGACTAATTTTTGACGTATTAAAGAATTTAAACACTCACCTGGTCTATACTCCGTTGATGCCTCCCTGAATTCTGGCTCAAGATCCTTATCACCGTATGCGTCTTCACAATGATGTTCTTGAATTTTCGTGCAGCTTCCAGGTGTCCTTAAATTTTAACTGCTCCCAATACCTGAAATGATTAACCCAAATTTAGAATTTAGAAAATACCGTGTTACAACTTCCCTTGTGCTAATATCCACTTCGAATTCTTGTTTCCTCTGTAAAACCGTCCGCTTCTCCGTATCTAATCTCCAATCTACTCGTTTCTTTATCTTTCTGTTCGATGCTCCTTCTAGCCTTAAACCACACTGCAATATCCAACTTCTAATCTGTATCACCACTCTCGATGACCTTCTAACTTTAAACCACACTCCAATATCCAACTTCTAATCTGTATAACCACTCTCGATGACCTTCTAACTTTAAACCACACTCCAATATCAAACTTCTTTCTGTATAACCACTCTCGATAACCTGCTACCTTTAAACCACCCTCCAAATCCACTAATTTTCCGTCGCACTATCACTACTATTCCCTTTATAATTCCTATGTTTGTATCTTTTACCACTTTTCAATTAAACTCATTTTAAAACAATTACTTTTATTTTCTTTTTCAAATTATCTGAATACAAATTAGCACAGTTCTGAAAACACGTCTTTTACAAAATTGGTTCGAAAATAATCCCTTTGTTTACTCTCTAAGGCGACCATGCTAACTCTCTACTAGTCTACTACATCTTAAAGTTCATAACAAATACCTAAGTTCGTGTCGCACATACCATAGTCCATGTCTTTTATACAATTTCATAATCACATTAAATTCTAATATATGTCCTAAATCTTTACATTCCACCAATCACATTTTACGTTGTTATAACTAATAATTTTGAGTTTACAAATATTGTCGAAAAGTTGATTCTATAGAAAATGAAACCAAAATAAATACTCCCTGTATGTTTGTTGTGGTTTGTTTAGCATTCTTCTTAATCTTCTTTGGGAATGAAACCACTCATAGTTTTTAAAATCTATTTTATTTACGTTTCGATCCATGACCTAGGATCGTTGTCAAAATAATAAAAACTTCAAGTTTGACGTTTATGACATAAATTGAAGGTTACTTTGATTTATTGATATTTGAAATATTTGGTTTGAATACACTAAGCAAAAATTTTTAAAGTTTAAAAGAATGATTGCCTTCAATTTGTGTTGCGACCTGGGATCGACTTTCCTATGGTAGCCAATACGCTTAACGTGAAATCAGCTGATTAATTTTTATTGGTGAATTTTATACATGATTTCTATTTATACATACAATAACTAATTACATAACAATAAGCATATTAACTAGAAAACCATTATTTCGGCAAATTATAAATGTTGGGGGATCTTGGTAGCCACAGGTTGCTTAACCCCCTTCACTGAATCTCGGTAAAATAAGACATAAAATCAGAAATCTCTCAATTGTATAAATAGAAACATGTTAAAAAATGTTTTCCAAATTATTGAATTTATAAAATTCACCAATAAAAATTAATCAGCTGATTTCACGTTAAGCGTATTGGCTACCATAGGAAAGTCGATCCCAGGTCGCAACACAAATTGAAGGCAATCATTCTTTTAAACTTTAAAAATTTTTGCTTAGTGTACTCAAACCAAATATTTCAAATATCAATAAATCAAAGTAACCTTCAATTTATGTCATAAACGTCAAACTTGAAGTTTTTATTATTTTGACAACGATCCTAGGTCATGGATCGAAACGTAAATAAAATAGATTTTAAAAACTATGAGTGGTTTCATTCCCAAAGAAGATTAAGAAGAAACCAAAATAAATTATACTTGACCCTGGATGCATGTTGATAGTGAACATTCATAGACGCATCCGGCTTTTGGACGGCAAATGTACTTTCAAAGGCTTTTAAAAATTCAACTCGGTATAAACCCTTGAGCATTTCATATCTTACTACGCCACTTAGTCATTTTAAAATTGCCTTTTGGCACTTAATTTCAACTACTATATTTGAATGGTATTTTAGTATACATAAAATACGGCAAACATATATTTTTAGGTTTATGTGATCAAATATGTGGATTATTTTTGTTTGGCATATACTACCTTGTACTAACCAACCCTTATAACTCTTAGTAGCTCCCTTAGACATTATAATATATATATATATATATATATATATATATATATATACTATATAAAAATACATACTTACAAACCACCGTGTATGCATGCAAATACACGCCTGTTCTCTCGAACCATTTATTCAAAGATTCATTCAATACCTGTTTCGGGTATGCAATACACAACGTTGCACCAATCTCTACAATACCTCCGAGGTAATTTATCCTCACCAGGGTTGATAGTGCTTAACACGGTTGTTGATAAATTTTGTGCTCGAAACTCTTGATATCACGCTACTTCTATAACAATTGGATTTGGACTCGAACTCCCGAAATCCAAATTTCCACAATCAATCAAAAATGAACAGTATGGTTGGGTTTAGTCATCATCTTCTTTGTAATTAATAAACCTTTAAATTTATTGCTATTTAACTCTTCGTTAAGAGACTAAACTATCTATGTCCACCATCAACGACTTAAATTCACTATTCTTCCCATAATAAGCATACTCACTTCTTATGTTTGTTCACTAAACATTACTTTAATTTACATGGTCGTATAACCAATACTGCTAAGCGACATTGTCACCTACTGCGCACTCGCTTTGGGCTAGTTAGTTTTCATTTATTACTTTCTTTCATATCTTTTGTCTTTGTGTGTCTTGTGGAGTCTTTGTGTATCGTGTGTTGTCGTGTGTGTTAATTTCTTCACTTCCCCTATTTATATACCTTTGGTCACGTGATTGTTCTTGCCAATCAAAAACCTTACATATTTCACAATTGTGTATCATCCCTACATGTGCTTTTAGGTTAATGGTTTAAATCCATTTTTATTATTGCAATTACTAATTGAAATTACCCTATAATTAAATTTAAGTTGTTCTGCAATATTCTGAAGTATTTCCTGTTAATATTTCAATAGATATCACGAAAAATAACATTTTATTACGTACTTCCGGTTTTGAACTTTCTAGAACAAATTAGCATTTCCTTTGGCGCCTAAATTTAAAATCTTCTACATTTCAGGGAATGTTAAATATCAGTTGATAGGTTATGTTCATTTAAAGTGTCAATTGTCACCCCAAAATCAAACTAGGATTGGATAACTATCTTAATTCAGGTCAGTGATAGGTCACAATTTATATAGAATTATCTGTGATTGGCCGAAAATATTATTTGAAAATTAAATTAATTTAAAAATGTTCTTGGATGTTACAGTGGGCATGCTATTAAGGCTTGTAATATTGAGTTAATATAGCAGTAATTATCTGGATTGATTAAACCTCGGGATTGTATACTTATTATGTGGTTTACGGCAGTGTAAGTTGCTAAATATTGTCCTATTTTGTATAGATTTGTATCGTCTAAGTTTAACTTAATCGGTTGTAATAATAAAATAGGCTCTCTTGACGATTTTGTTATCACTGTAGGTAAATTATTTTTTGGTATGTCCATATTAAGATTGATTGAGAGAAAGAGGTTTTCTTCTTTGTTTTTATTCTAAGGAGGCTTAATTATCGGTTTATGTGGTGTTGATTCTCGTGAATTGTAATTGTTATCACTGTGATCTTCTGTTGTTATTCTCAACTTTACTTTGTATTTTTGTGTTATCAATATGATAAATGTTATTATTTTTTGGCATGTATACCATTGTTGTACTGTTTCTTAATCTAAGATTGTCGTTACATTTGTTATTATATTTATTTTGATTCCCACCGTCTGGAAGACTTCCCAGTAGGCTTACTGCATTTCCTCTTCGAATGGCGATTTCTAATCGTGTCATTAGGTAGTTCGAACTTCTTTCATCATTACTTATTCTTACTAATCTCTTACATAAATCTCTTACAAACAGAAGGCTCCATGTACTGATTGGACCTAGTGTTTCAAATTGCTATTGGGTTGAAACCATATGCAGTAGATAGATTTTCATATTTCTTTATTTTCTCTTTTTCTGCGCATTTGGCAGCGGTTGAGGGAGATACTGAAGTGTATGGGATATTAGATTTTGCAAGCGTGCCAATGCAAGTAAAGTCCCATGTCAGACATTTGCCATTCTTCCATGGAACCAAAGTCATGTCATCTGGTCTTTTGCCAGCAGAAGATCAAGTCCGGCAGGTTCTCATATGCATGGAACTTGTGCCTTGCGTAATGAACGTGCAAGTATTTTATTCACTTCCTCATGACGAGAAATCGTCCTGCACTAAATCGGCAAGAAAGTTCGTGAATACTGTTAGAGGGTACGTCTGGGAGACAACTCCTGCATTGGTGTGATGCATAAATTGGACAGCTTAGTCTTAATGCTATGGCCATCCTGAATTGATAGTTATTTAGTAATAACCCAATTGACGAACTGGGGATCGCGTTTAACCATGCTCCTGAACCTTTTGTGCTAATTGCACTTAATCTTGCTTTATCCATTGATGTTTTAGTAAAGGCTTCTTTTGCCTTTTTTCTTCGTTTGGTAAATTTCTTAAATATTTATGGCTATTTCAGTAAAATTGTTAGTAATAACACTAGTGGTTGTGATATCCCACGTGCCGGTTACGCCACTGAAGTGCCGTGCTCGCTATACGACTCGCCGGTATGCAGGTGAAGTCAGTTCCGCCGTGACAACGATATACAATAGACGCGCACGTGCTCTAACACAATGTATCATGTTTAACATTCATAACTATTGTATACATGCATTATATTTAAGTTGTACGTTATGTTGATTTATTCCTGTATTAACCTGAGTTCTGTTTCTTATTAAATCGATTTATATTAATGCTTCTTGCTTGCTTTCATAACGTGTTGAATTGCTCTGTTCCATCACATCCAACAAAAATCTTTTTGAAACCTGACTACTCCTTTCTGTTTCGTGACATTGAGCGGTTTAGTATATACTAGTTCTTCCCAACAACGTATTGCGGATTCCTGCCCATTTATTGTATTTGAAAGGTTTGAGTTTAACAACACGTCTTTCACTATTTTCTCTGCGATGTAAGTTGAAGCCAGTAAGCATGGAAGTGCATTTGGGACTGCTGATCTAATACTGAGTCCGCCAAGGTTTATTGGAAACGTAGCTTGCAACCATGCATGGTTTTTGAGAGAGACGTTTAAAATGGTCTCTAAAGTTAAATTAATTTGTGAATCCCAATCTGATTAAACTGGGTTATCATAAATAACGGAACTTCTGAGAATAAATTGAATTTCTGAAAGAGAGAAACAATACTCATCAACCAGTTTCCATGATGAGAAGGGATTGATTCCAATCATTTGCTTACCAGAGCAACATCTCGGTTCTATTTAGTAGATCAATATTTATTGCCTTGTCTCCTTTGGGTGATCCAAGAAAACGTAGTTCGTCACAATTAATTTTTGGAATTTCGGGTAGGAAAGTTTCATGTAAGGCTGGCTGAGAGAGGTTTCTCAATTTACATCTTTTCATATTTAGTGAAAGGCCTATTAATTGACCTTGTTCTTGAATTGTTATTATATCTTGTAAAATGTTATGTGAGTGACCACCTAATGTTCCGTCATCCAAATACCAAACGTTTAATTCGCTTGTTAAAGATTTGGCCAAGTTTTGGATCGTTATGCTGAATAATAATGGACCCATTAGGTCCCCTTGTTGGACGCCGACTTCTGAAGAAATGATATTTTCTCCATGTATTAATAAAGATGGTCTGGAGTATGATGATATCACGTAATTGTATAATTCTGGGAAATGTGTATGTGTTGCTATAATATCTTTTCTACTGATGCTATTAAAGGCATTACAAAAGTCTATTTTCAATAGCATTTTTGGTTTTCTTCCTGTACGTTATTTTGTTTATTAATCGATTTTTTGCAATATGTTCGGACGGCATGAACTGCTCCCTCCGCTCCTATTGAAATGCCACATCCTAGTTGTAAAGGGTAGAATAGGTTATTACCAGTGTCTTTGACAGAACGTCTTGCAATTTTGGAGCATAGTCTTCTCAGGGTGCAACCGATTGCGATTGGGCAGATACTACCATTGGGTTTCGTGAAGGCGATTAAGCGTGCTCGAAAGAAAAATTTGCACACTTCATTGTTGATGTGTCCTTTCAAAAACCAGTTTACAAAGGATGTAAGTACACGTAGAAGTTGTCTACCTGAATCTCCAATTGATAAGGTTAGCATTTCTTGTACGTGGCAGGGATGAAGTCCATCAAAACCTGCAGAAGAATGTCTGTTGAGGGAGCGTATTGCATTTTCAACTTCTTGAATAGATACTTCCAATGAGCTATTTAAGGGTGGTTGGGTATCGAGTTCGTCTGGGGATTTATCTTCATTGTTTAAAGTATATTTAGGATGAAGGAACAATAGTTCTTTGTAAGTTATTGCGGAAGGTCGAATAATATTGGAAGTAGATGAGGCAATACGTGTCACGCTTGAAATATTGCCCTCTTCTATTTTTGATGTTACTATGCACGCGTGGAGTGCGTCATAAGACTTCTCTTTGTGTCGTTCAGATTTGTTATAACAAGGTAACTTTCGATCATTAACATTAATTGATTTTGTGGGGTACTGATTTAGGGCTTCTTTAACTTTATTTGTTAATGAATTTCCGTCGTTTATTTAGATTACAGAAAAACGGGTTCTAGCAAAAAGAAATAAGTTTATCCATACTGTAAAGGTATTTTCTCTCATAACTTTGTTTAACAGCCATCGAAAGACATTTGCGGCTGACCGCCTGGCGGCTTTGGGAATATGTGGAAGTGTTGCACATACTATTTTTAAATTTTCTAATAGTTCTAAACTTAAATTATCCTTACAGTTGTGCATAGTTTTTGTTCGCGCCATTTCGCTCTCCCAACGTGGTATTCTTTATCAAGCCAGACTAGATAAGGAATAGCATAATTAAAAGAGTCGATTAACAGCCATCCGCGAACGCGAACGTGTTTCCTTCAATTCTCAATATTGCTGCCTCTAATGTCTTTCCTAAAATAATCATTTCCTTACTCCGTTTCCTATTTACCTCTGGCCAGAAACAGTACTGAAAGGTGCCACGTTAGTGCTCCAGATGTTGTGCTTCGGTAAGTGCTTTAAATATTTATGTGACTTTGTATTCAAATTCTATGTTTCATTCCTTCTACTCTATACAGTCCACGCTCTACCTTACAAACCCTGGTTTACTGCCTACTGCACTCCAGGCAATTTCTATTTGCGTCCCTTGTCGTTCCAAGAGGCGTGTACATAGGTTTTTTGATCCGTACGAGCCGAATTAAGAACTACGTGATATCTCGTTCTTCGTCTCACATCCTCAATTCAAGCACATAAATACGTATGTCCAACATTAATTGTAATTTCGAATAATCATAACACTTTAATTCTAAAGATAATTAAATTGCTATAAAATTTTCCAGTTTGAATTGCACGGGTGTACTTTTAAATATACTGCATTTATACTTCAGTCAGATAACTTCGTTATCGCGTTGTCCTTTAACACGTTGTAAAACAATAACATTTGTATTTGTATACAAACAATAAACTCTTCTTTGGAAGTACTCTTAATCTAAAATTCGTGCAAGTATTATTTGTGCGTAACAAACATTTAATCATGGCTACCAGAAACATTCTACAAAAGAAATTAGAGGATTATTTTTCTCGTTTAACGGAAATCCAAGACTATGTCAAAACGGCTACTCGCTTTTCAGCAGTCGAAGCGAGATATGTTCGAATGCAAAGTATTGAGCAACAACTCGATACTCTTTACGATAAAATTTTAAGTTATAATTCCACTGTTGAAGAAAAGGATGAGATAAATTCTCAAAGATCTTCATTCGATAATTTAATAGATGTTATTCGTTCTCGATTTTTCGATATAAAGCAAAAGGCTTCTACTTCTGCCGGCGATACAGCAGTTATCGCAAGTGCATCTCAACCTGTTACCAGTTATTTAAAACCTCTTAGTATAAATCCGTTTGATGGTTGTTTAGACAATTGGCAAAATTTCATTACGTTATACAAAAGTTTAGTCCATAAAAACGATCACATTCTCGTAATCCAGAAGTATCATTATATGAGAATGCTTCTTAGGGGGGAAGCATTGGCTTTAATTTCGGATTTAGCTCTAGATGCCAATTTATACGAACAAGCGTTTACGAAACTTCAGGATCGCTACAATTCACCTCGTAGAATTACGAGCTACTACTTAAATAAAATACTTCAATTTAAAAACTCTGGATCGCTCTCAAACTTTATTAATATTCATGTTAATGCTGTTAACACGTTAAAGGTAGCGAATAAAGTTGAAGATTTGGCTGATTTTTTATCGTTTTCTTTATGCTATCGCAACATAGAATTCAAAACTCAAAACGCATTTGATTTAAACATAGGTTCGGCAGTTCCTACTTGTACTCAACTGTTCGATTTCTTAACCTTGCAAAGCAAAACTTCAGAGCTTTATGAAGATATTAAAAAGGAAAGAGCGCCAAAGCCAGGTGCACCCGTTCGCTTAAAATCTAGTTTAAACTAATCCTTCTTGGTTAAAAATTCGCAGACTTCAGTGGCGACTAAAACCGCTAGTATAATTTGTCCCTATTGTGGGGAAGTCCATAAAATCTATGGATGTTTGGCATTTAAAAAACTTAGCGTTGCCGATCGTCAAGTTGCTATTAAATCTTTAAATCGATGTTTCAAATGCCTCGGCAGTCATACTCCTCGTGATTGTAATTCTGATGGTAAATGTAAGTTGTGCCATTCCTCTTCTCATCATACTCTGTTGCATAAACCACTTGCTAGGGAACACATTACTGAATCTAACAATTCGAAAGCCTCACTCACAACTGAAGTTGTTTCGACATGCAACGTCACAAATTCACTAGAAAATTACACTGTTTTATTAGGTACGGTAGAAGCTCGTGTTTTAGATATAAACAATAAGTTACAATCTGTGAGATGCATTTTAGATTCCGGATCTCAAATCAACGCAATTTCAAGTTCTTGTGTCCAACGCTTAGGGTTGGAGCGTCAACATGATTTTCGCCAAGTTGATGGCATTTCAGGTTTTGCAATTAAATCCAAAGGAGCTGTAATATGCACTTTGTTTTCTAATCACTCGAAGCATCAATTTCAATTCTGTGCTTCAATCTTCCCTAAAATAACGGGAAACGTTCCCGGTTGCTCACTGCCTTCTCGTATTTACCATAAATTTAAATGTTTGCAGCTTGCTGATGAAAATTTTCATAAATCATTGCCCGTAGACATACTACTGGGTGCGGAAATATGTTCCAAAGTGCTATTTTCTGATCGCACTGGAATCATTCCTGGCCAACCAGTAGCAATTGAAACAATATTCGGTTACGTGCTATTGGGACAGGTTCCTAATGTTAACACCGCAGTTAATGCAACTTCTCTTTTTATTTCTGATTCAGTAGATAATGATATAAGGAATTTCTGAAAATTAGAAGAAGTCAAAATGCCCAAAGTTCCCTCTCAAGAAGATGTTATTTGTGAATCTCATTTTCTAGAAAATTATTCTCGAAACGCCTCTGGTCGTTTTACTGTCGCTCTCCCTTTCAATAACAATATTAAACCTCTCGGTAGCAATCGACATATTGCTTATAAATGTTATCTAAATTTAGAAAAACGTCTTTCATGTTCCTTGAAAACAAAATTCTTATAATATGTTTTACAAGAATATTTTGATCTTGGTCATATGATTTTAGCGGAAAATCCATCCGATTATATTCTACCACATCATGCCATCTCGAAAATAACAAGTAGTACTACCAAACTACGCGTTGTTTTTAATGGATCTGCCGTGGATTCATTAGGTCTTTCTCTCAACAATAGATTATATGCTGGTCCCAAATTACAGTGCAATTTACCAGATATAATAAATACATTTAGATCGCATAAAATTGCTGTTTGTGCGAACATTCGCATGATGTACCGGCAGATCTTACTTCGTAAGCAAGATTGTCAATTACAGCATATATTTTGGAGACCAACTCCACAAGACAACATTTCTGAGTACGAGCTTAGAACTCTTACATATGGGTTAGCTCCTTCCGCTTTCTTAGCTCAAAGAGTTCTTCGGCAATTGGTTATAGACAAAGGAAACTCTTACCCCATGGCTTCTGAAGCTATTATGTATCATACCTATATGGATGACGTAATTAGCGGTGCTGAAAGTATTGCTGAAGCGAAGCAACTACAGCACGAGCTAGTAAAACTTCTTTCTTTAGGCCAGTTTGATTTGCGCAAATGGTCTAGTAACTCTGAGGAATTGTTACAGGATTTCGAACAAACTGAATTAGAAACTCTAATTCCTTTTTCTGATCACGTTAGTGGTATAAAGATATTAGGTTTAGTCTGGAACCCTGGAATAGACGTGTTCACTTATAACGTGATACCCTTTAAAGATGAATTTACAAAACGCTCTGTACTTTCTTATATGGCCCGCATATTTGACCCTTTAGGGTGGTTAACTCCAGTAATATTTGTAGTAAAGCATATGTTACAACGACTGTGGATTCAACAAATTGATTGGGATGATACCCCTGATCATAAGTGGTGTCAGCAATGGCAAGACTTTTGTAACCAAATTACTATGTTATCCCAGCTAAAAATTCCTCGTATTTTGTCTCAATTCCACGGCACTTATCGATTACTAGGATTTGTGATGCAAGCGAAAGGGGATACGGCGCTTGTGTCTACTTGTATGTTGTTAGTGATAAATCGGTAAATTGTAATCTTCTACAAGCCAAAAGCAAGGTTGCTCCTCTAAAGCCTTACTATCTCACGCTTAGAACTTTCTGGAGCTCTTTTATTAGCCAAATTAATTCATTCTATGCGTTCAAATAAATTTCCATACCCTATTTCGGAAACTAACCTTTATTCAGACTCTCAAGTCGTACTTACATGGTTGCGTACGCCTACATATTTGTTAAAACCTTTTGTGGGAAATCGAGTAAGCCAAATTCTAGAATATACCTCCATTGATCAATGGAGCCATGTTTCCGGAGAACTTAACCCTGCTGACGTCGCTTCTCGTGGACTCACCCCTCTTCAATTATTACGCCACGATTTGTGGTGGAAAGGTGCATCTAATTTAAATGATGTTTGCTTTAACCTCAACTATTCTTTTGTTCCTTTGAGTGAAGTACCTGAATTAAAATCAATTACTACACTACTGGTTGCATTAGAACAGTGCGATTTTGCTGAATTCATGGGAAATTTTTCTTCTTTAAGTCGCTTGCAATATGCAACGGCATATATTATTCGTTTTATTTATAATTGCCGTCACCCCATGGGAAAAATTCTAGGTCCTATTTCTTGTGATGAATTACATAATGCATCACAAACATGCGTGAAACTTGTTCAACAACAATTTTTTGCAGTAGAATTGTTGCAAATAAAAAATAAAAAACCTCTCTCCGCCTCTTTTAGAAAATTATCGCCGTTTATCGATACTCTAGGTTTGCGTAGGGTGGGCGGTCGCTTACAGCATTCACAATTGAACTATGATAGCAAACATCCTCTGTCATTGCCTAAAAGGGCAGCTTTATCTAAACTTATTTGCGACCACTATCATGCGTTATCTTTGCATTCCGGACCTCTTACCACACAAGCTTTTATTCTAAGAAAATACTGGATTTTAGGATCACGATCGTTAATACGACAACGAATACATCAATGCATACCATGTTTCCGATTTAATTCCAAGCCTTCTCAACCCATTATGTCTAATTTGCCTCCGTACCGTGTACAATTAACTCGTGCCTTTACTCATGTTGGAGTTGACTTTGCTGGACCGTTGCTTGTTGTCTTCCATTCGGCGTAATGCTTCTTCTTTCAAATCATATCTTTGTGTTTTCTCGTGCATGTGCACGAGAGCTGTTCACTTGGAATTAGTTTCCGAACTTACTACTAATGCTTTTATGGCGTGTTTTGATCTATTTGTTTCTCGGAGAGGTGCTCCTGATACTATCTATTCAGATTGTGGAAAGAATTTTATTGGTGCAGCCCGTATGTTAAAGGAAGCTAGTGCGTTTCTTCATCAAAACCAAGATGAAATATTTTCCGCATTAGTTTCTCGCCAAGTTAAATGGCAGTTTAATCCGCCCTATGCTCCTAATTTTGGGGGTATGTGGGAAGCATCTGTAAAATCTGCAAAATCTCTATTACTACGCACTCTTGGCAAACAACCTCTTACTTTTGAAGAGTTGTCTACTGTTTTCACTCGCATAGAGGCCGTATTGAATAGCCGACCTTTGCGTTTCTTTTTCTTGGACACTAAAGACAACCCCGAGTGTTTGACTCCCGGTCATTTCCTTATTGGAGGCCCTATATTAAGTATGCCAGAGATAACACTGCCAGAAAATATAAATTTGCATTCGCGCTGGCTACGATTGCGCCAAATTACCCAGTCGTTCTGGCGGCGATGGTCCAATGAATATTTGCTCACTTTATCTCAACGACCCAAATGGAATCGTTCCTCCGATGTACCCAAAGTGGGTCAAGTTGTTTTTCTTCCTGGAATTAAAACTTCTCCTCTATCGTGGCCGTTAGGACGCGTCGAGCAATTATTTCCCGGTAGCGATGGTGTTGTTCGCGTAGTGTCGGTAAAAACCACCCACGGTTCCTTTAGAAAACTAATTTTTTTTCTTGTTTCTTTCTCAAACTTAGATTTAGTTTTTTAAAAAAAATTCGCGTTTTATTTTGCTTTTTTCTATACCGAGCATCGGCGGGTAAACCGTAGCCCCCTACTGGGAGGAAATGCCCAGTTATAATAAAATTCTCTTTTCAAGTTCTGTATATATCTTTTAAAAAAATGTTCATTTTTGGAGGGCGGTTATGTTCGCGCCATTTCGCTCTCCCAACGTGGTATTCTTTATCAAGCCAGACTAGATAAGGAATAGCATAATTAAAAAAGTCGATTAACAACCATCCGCAAACGCGAACGTGTTTCCTTCAATTCTCAATATTGCTGCCTCTAATGTCTTTCCTAAAATAATCATTTCCTTACTCCGTTTCCTATTTACCTCTGGCCAGAAACAGTACTGAAAGGTGCCGCGTTAGTGCTCCAGATGTTGTGCTTCGGTAAGTGCCTTTAAGTATTTATGTGACTTTGTATTCAAATTCTATGTTTCCTTCCTGCTACTCTATACAGTCCACGCTCTACCTTACAAACCCTGGTTTACTGCCTACTGCACTCCAGGCAATTTCTATTTGCGTCCCTTGTCGTTCCAAGAGGCGTGTACAGTTTTATTTTTAGCTTCTAAAGAGGGTGCTTCTTCGTTATTTTCTATCACGGTCTTCAAATTGTTTTGTTCTTGAGGTCTTTGTTTGAAAGATTCGTGTTCCAGTTTGAAATAGTTTTTGATTGAACGTATATCTGTGTTGCATTTATCACATAATGAATATTGAAACTCCATTTTTGAATTGTGATTATTCTTAAGATGTGTTCTGAGCGATTGGTAACTGTTATAGATTCTATTACAACTTCCACATAATAATACATTATTATCCAGTGGGAAGTTTATTTGATGTGACTGGCTTAGGTATATTGAATTCTTGTGAATAATTGTACTGTCAGATGATTTGTCAATTTTAATGTCATTGTTCTTTCCAATGTCAATCATTTATATTTCAATTCGATATTTTGTAAGGGTTTTAATTGATTTTTTATTTGCCTTACAAAATTACTAGTAACTATTTAGTAAATTCAGTTTACTTTTTTTTTAGTTGATAATGCTAGTTGTTTGATACTGCAAATACGTAACAAAACCTTATTAAGTGCAAAAAACGTTCTACATCGTTTAAGTTAGGATTATTATGCTCGTGTCATAAAAATTTCTAGATAGGATGGATGAAATCTCCATAAAAATTAGGTATTGCCAGTTTTGGTAGTTTAGCATTTATTTGTTTGGTAGACCTAGTACTAACTAGACTTTCTGCAGAGCTTAATAACTCTGAGGAATTTGGCTTAGATGGCTTAGAAGCATTTTTTAATAAACCGATTGCCCTGCTTGTGAGATCAATAAATTTATTAAAGTAGTCATTTTCAGAAATTATTTCCTCAGATGTAATTGAATTAGCAGTTAGCTCAATAGCTAAATTTTGCTTCGGCTGGTTTGATAATATCCACCTGTAAATATAAATTAGTAGTGATAAGATCAGTAACTGCTACACTAGCAATTGTAACCAGATACCGCTCAAAGTTTTCTAATTCAATGCTAAGTAATTTTTCTTAGCTAGCGCAATTTTAACTTGATATTGTTTAGACAGTTTCTAGTTTAATATACTCCAAACAATAATTAAAAATTTAGAAATGTAGTGGAAACTCAAACATAACAAATATAACTAGTGCATATAATATTACACATAAGTACACGTGTTTAATAGCTATAGTGAACAAAAATAAAATTTCAAATTTTTGAATACAATCAATGTTGTTCGTTTAATTATACAAACATCATCAACAAGCGCTAATGTAAGTTCGAGCATTTAAGTTTTATATATGAAAACGACTACCACTCACTCATATTTAAATATTATTGTAAGTAATTAAAATAATTAAAAAACTTTTTCCTAGTAAAGCTAAGTCGAACTAAATGTAAATAATGATATTAGTATCAGGTATTTTGTGTAACGAATGGAGAGCAAAGTCGTTATCTTTTAAAAATATATAAAGTGTAACTGACTTTATTTGCAGGTGTGCACAATAAAGCTGTTATCCTTGACAACCAGACAGGCAGGTGTACGGTTTCGTAGAGGTATACATCAACCTTAGTAGAATGGGGCCATGCGAATGGATACGTGTAGTTAATAATGAATGCGTACATACGTTAGCACTGTTAAACTTCTAACACATGTTACATTTACTTAATATATTGAAATTTTCGTTTAAAATAGTTAATTATCCATTATTGAGCACTGATAGATCCGGCTCAAAGAACCAACTGTACGAAAGAGTTTATTTGCCTTTATTGTATTGTATTAATAGAA
The DNA here is from genome assembly GCA_036346225.1 of Platerodrilus igneus. Classification (NCBI taxonomy): domain Eukaryota; kingdom Metazoa; phylum Arthropoda; class Insecta; order Coleoptera; family Lycidae; genus Platerodrilus; species Platerodrilus igneus. The sequence goes on from JARFIW010000090.1 coordinate 3,057,315, forward strand.
TTAGTTTATAGCACAATTAATAAGTTGAAACCTATTTCTAGATAAAAGTTCTTTATCTTCGATTGGACATGCAATATAAAATAACAAATGAGCGTGTTGGTTCACATATGCACATATCTTTATTAGTTAGAATAGCTAATAACATTATTTAGAATTACATTTAGTATAGAATATAGCAATGTCTTTGGGAGCATTATAACTACCCTTGAACACCCAAGTCAAATCTCGTGCGTCACTTACGCGATACTTAACAAGTTCGTTGATTACCTAAGCATCGCAACCCTTCAACGGACTAGTCCAATAGTGGAGGTGAGCTAGTAAGAAGGTTTATGCGCTTGGAATTATTTAGTTTAAACTAAAATACGTTTATAAATAAACAGAGATGGTTCAGAAATCCTAACAATTATCTTAAATTGTTTTATGGATAGACTTGTTTGGCAAATTAATTGCTAAACTAGTTATCTATTTAATGGTAATAATAGTTGCAGTGCATGATGTCAAAACCACAAAGAGCAACATGCAAAAAATATTCACATCAACTGGTGATGCCATATTGCAACGTTGTTTAAACCTTCAAAAGACTATCAATAAATACGGTAATTCTACTAATAAACATAATGTCCAACGTTGTTTCCACCGGTGCCAGAGTATTGTGTGTACATGTGTGCACTTAGTGAAGCGCGTATGGGCACGGCGTGCTTGTATGCATTGTAGGGTCGATAGGTCTAACTGCGACTATCATAATTACTTTAGAGCATAAAGGAAGCGTTTGTACACAAAAGCTGATTGATAGATCTTGGGGGCACCTCATCTTATGGATGATTTTGATGGACAGAAATAAGAGTTTTGTATTTAAGAGTTATTTAGATTACAATAGGTGCATTCGAGATGTTATTGGCATAATTTCTTGTACGTTTTAGAATAATCTATCTAGATTTTTGAATATGTATATAAATTACCGTGGTGAGCGTTAGTTAGTCGGTTTTGATTGAAGCTTTGAGTACAATATGTTCTAATTTAAAACTTTGAAAGATGTAATGTAAATTACTGTTCACATAGATTACTGTTGATATCAATTACTGTAGTATTTATATAAATTAATAATTAGTACTTGGATAGATAATATATATTGCTTTGATAGTAATTTAAAAAATATCATTGTAGTTTAAGAAGCTAGTAATTGTACTGTTAGCGATTCGCTAAAAATACACGTTGTGAGACCTTTCAGCAAATTCCATTGTAACTACAAGTTACTGAAAACGCTTGTATAATCAGTTTGAAACTAAAAAACTGTTGTTATTGCAAATAGAGTTTTTGTTACAGTATAAAACGTAAACAGGTATTACAAAACTGATTTCGTTCCTATCGTTGAAATTAAAATAAATCAGAGCATTTATACATTACTTAATTTAATCATAACACAATATAATATTAATTTATTTATCTTGAACATCTTTTGTGTTGTATGTTAGCAGCTTCACTGTGTTTTCGGCATTCTCATACGTTTTATCGGCAGCTTTAATACCAGCTTGTTTAATAGAAAATATATTTAGTATAGGACTCAGTAGATCTGGATGCACAAATTCAGAATCCTTTCTGGTAAAATAACTTACGATTAGTCCTATTATAATTGTTACAATTGTGCCCATCATTGTAAAATACCAAAACGACACTTGAAATAAGTAGAATGTTTGTTGTTCTTCTACAGAGTGTGGCCTTCTGTAAACATACACTATTTATTAATTTTCACGGAAGGCTGGAAAGTTCTACCAAGGAGGTGAATTGTGAAAGTCAAATATCAAATTGAAAAAGTGCTCTGCATTGTGTAATCCGTTTGTGTTACTTTAACTATAAATAAGATAAAAAGATATTAATATTCAATTTTGGATGGACAGAGTGAAGATGGCTGCACCTTGTATATGAAGATTTTACTACAGATTGTCCACCACTTACAGATGCGAAGGCTAGCGTTTCCCGCTTAATTGTTTTTCTTTGTGCATACTCCAAATAAGTGGTTTTCTAATCAACCTAGAATTTTCTTATCGTTAACCTAACTTTTTATTTGGATGATTCGTATTGTTGTAAGTAATGTTTATTTAGACACAAATGGTGAGCTAAGTGATACTGTACTTCCCATAAGATGTCTGTATTAAATATTACAACTTTGCTTCCCCTGTCCTGATGAGCCCCAATTAGGGCGAAACGCGATGCCCTCGTGGCTAAATTGGAGTCACTTGCCAATAATTTCATTTTACTTTGTGTTAATTTAAGACTCATTAAACCTGCTTTTCTTTTAAATTGAAATTTTTGGCTATGGAAAAAGGCAGTTGAGCCGGATCTTCTCAGTGCCGACTGTTGCTAAAAACCTGCGATGTCAGGTGAAACGACACGAAAACACAAATTGTGAGCTAGGTGATGTTGTACTTTCCATAAAGTGTCTGTATTAAATATTACAACTTTGCTACTCCTGTCCTGATGTGCCCCAATTAAGACGAAACGCGTCGACATGATGCCCTCGTGGCTGAATTTGAATCACTCGCCAGTAATTTAATTTTACTTTGTGCGACCTTCTGCAGAATTTCTCCATTGCTTATGAGTACACTTTATTTAGTATTCGTTTTGTAGTTTTAAGAAACTTTTTTTTTCAAAATTTAGTGTTTTAATGAAAGTCATAAATGTTGCGATAGTCCATTATTAACGTTTGACATAATCTAGTAAACTAACACTAAGGACAACTTTGGTTTGGTACGAAATAATGTGTACTCTCTGTATATCTTGAAGTACATAGTTTTGCCTGAGAATGTTTTGATATTTCTAAGGATATGGAAGATACTGAATTGTATAGCATTAATGGATTACGTTGAATACTTTGTAGGCATACATAAAATTCGGAAATAATTTTTGTCCTTGGTAGAATAAACCCTTTGTACTATATACTTACGTAAATGTCGTATTAACTGGAAAACTGCACCCATCCACTGAAAGTGGTTTAACAGGATCAGTATAAAATTCCTGATTTTTATACCATATATTTCCAATTACTAAGCATGAAGTAAATAGCAGACCGCCAATTCCTCCAAAAAGCGCCCCCTTAAAACAAAAATTATTAAATAAATTTTCCGTAAAAGTAAAGAACAGTGTAGCAGAAATGGAACTTTAACGTTCAGGAACAACGGGGATGACAGACAAAGTAGACGGGTGATTTAGCGCGTATGTATTGAAGCAAGATAGCTATAACGAGTATTATTAGAAGCCTGTTCTAAACGTTAACTTTTGCCAGTAGGTATTCAATTTTCAAGGAAATGTTTGTGGAAAAATGTAACCGTTGGACGTTTTAAGAATTGAATGTTTTTTTTTGTATTGACAAAATTAACAAGCTTTAGAGGGGCAGAAGAAGAATATATAAACCCCAACAAATGGTGGTGAGGCGCTCTAAGTTTCCAGCAAACGTACGTCTCTTTAGGCTGACACTTGTAGTTTACAATCAGCTAAAGGCTCCAAGTATTAATACGTTTACGAGTTACATAAAAGTTCTGTTACAGTTCAATTTGCACTAAGTGTGCTAAGTACAAAATTTAGAATGGAGTAAAAGATCATGTTTGGTCGTACTGGTTGATTACCTACACTTTATAGAAGAGGTTTGAGAGTCTGAATGCAGCATGGAGGTGGAAAACGAGATAACCCTTTTTGTGATATGGTTGCAGCTAGCAGTCGTGGTGATTGCAATACTGATTGGGTGTTCCTGTAGGCAACAGTCGTTGATGGTATGATGGCAGTCCTGGGAGCAGTGATAGAATCCAGATAACTGTTGCTTTTGTTTGCATATGTGTATAAACAAGTGTTTTGTGCATTGTGAGTATAGTGTTATGAAGTAAAAGATAAACTTGGGACGAGTTATGGATTGAACTATTTCTGTTACATTATTGGACTGTATTTTTATGTGGGAATTTAGGTTTAGAAATGATTTATGGTATGCACAAGGTAAAAGGGTTCCCTTGGGGGATTGATGTGCAAAATTTGGCACGAAGGATTAAGGCTTATTATGAGCTCGTACAAAACCGGAGTTAAAATAAAGACTGTGGTAAAGCCCTGTTACTTTCTATGATAATATAATTGTAAATATTTATCTGGGTAATTATTGATTTCAAAATGTATTGTGAAATGTGTTATTTTAACAAAGAGGATGTACATAATGTATAAATAATGAGTGAACAATGAGTTTTATGTTGTCTTTTTCTATGAATATGTTAATAAACTTAGACGATTTACCGTAGCAGATTTTTTTTAGTAGTTAGTTTGATTTACAGAAAGCAGTTGAGCAGCCGAGGCATATTTCATTGCGAAGCAGAATTACTTTAAAAAAAATTTTTCGGGGCTTTTCGTATTAGTGAGTGACGACCCTACGGATTAGTGCTTTGGATTTAAATTCTTTGACACCTATTGTTCGTGGTATCGTACTTATAAGATATCTTACGTTTTCCGAATTATAGTTTAGTCAGAGTGCGAGCTGGTAAAAATTTCTTAGTATTAACCTTAAGTTATAATTTGTTTTGTTAAGTGCTGTAGGTGGTGTCCATTGTCACAGACACTCAATATAACTACTGTAAATAATCGTGCATTCCTAGTAAGCTTACCTTATCTTACACCAAAGTTTGTAGAAAAGAAAGAAAAAGATACCACTAAGATTGCTTAAATAGAGATGAAGAAAGATTTGACAATTAATGCTTTTTATTTGGATCTGATAAGAGTTGTTTTATTACATCTGTTCTTTTACTGAACAGGCTAACTTTCTGTCATGGCATATTTATATTTGTAGGTATCCTACCTAAAGCATTTCTATTTCAACAGGACGATTCGTTCTCCGGTTATCTTGTGCTCCCCATGTTATCGTACGAGTGGGCGGCGTCTGAAAGTATGTAGACTTAGCATTGTTATGTTTAATATTTACAAACAAACAAATAAAAGAAAGTTTATAAGTACCCAAATATACAAGTTAAATAGTCAAAATGAACAGTTTATGCGGTTTGAAGCACTTTGGAAGTCTTCGATAATCTCCGGAAGGCTTCGTGGTTACTCGTGGAACCAAGTAGGAGTTTAAATACTAAGTAAACAAATTTATACACAGTTCGGAGAGGTCCAAAGGTTTTCGGTAGTCTTCAGAATTCTTCGGAAGACCTCGGAATTTCTTGGTGAGGCTGGGCGAGGTCTTGGATAACGATAATAAAAAGTATTTATAGTTTGAAAAGATTTAGACGTCTTCGGCGGTCTTCGAGACTCTTTGGATGGCTTCGTGTTTTACTTACGGGACAAAGTGAAGTTATAAAAAATTATGATCTGAACACAAGAACTATACATTGAACATATATACAATATTAAGGGGTTCAGAAGTCTTCGGTAGGCTTCGGAATTCTTCGGAAGGCCTCGGGATTTCTTGGTGAGACCGACTGAGAACTTGAATAACGAGAGATAGAAAGTATTTATAGTTTGAAGAGGTCCAGACGTCTTCGGCGGTCTTCTGGACTCTTCGGAAGGCTTCGTGGTAACTTGTGAGACAACTTGGAGTTATAAAGAATAATGATATAAACATAAGAACTGTACATTGAATATATATACAATATTAAGGGGTTCAGAAGTTTTCAGAAGGCTTTGGAATTCTTCGGAAGGCCTCGGGATTTAATTGTGAAGCTGAGTAGAACTTGAATAACAATAATTAGAAAGTATTTATAGTTTGAAGAGGTCCAGACGTTTTCGGCGGTCTTCGGGACTCTTTGGAAGACTTCGTGTTCTACTTGTGGGACAACGTGGAGTTATAAGGAATTATGATATGTACACAAGAACCGTACATTGAACATATATACAATATTAAGGGAGTTCAGAAGTTTCGGTGGTCTTCGGAAGGTGTCGGGAGTCGTAATGCCCTAGGCCTCGTTGAGCATGTTGTAACAATTTTATTTTTGATTAATAAATCCCTTCATAAAAGTGCGAGAATAATAAAACACTTTTATTAATATAATAGTAAAATACATTCAACAACTAAAGTAATACGTTAAAGCAGCATCGTCCTTTGGTATTCTATTTGTGGTTAAATATCTGTGTCTTCTACAGCTATTCGCAGGCGCGTTTCGGTTTGACAGTCCCCTCCTCGGACGCCTCGGTCGTCCGAGCTAGTTGAGTAATCAGTCGGCCATACGTGGAAGAAGCGATAAGATGTACCAAAGATTGCAGGCCGGCAATTTGCGTATCAACTTTGAGGAGTCGGGACACATCTTTGAATAGCGGTTGGTATCGTATAAAAGTTATTAACTTGTTTAATTTGAGATAATTTATTTAGCGCACGACGAGAAGAATGCTACAATTAACAATGCAACTTAGAAAATAGAATATTTAACCCATTTTATGAAGACCACTTTGTTATACGACGAGAAGAATGCTACAATTAACAATGCAACTTAGAAAATAGAATATTTGACCCATTTTATGAAGACCACTTTGTTATACAACGTAAGGATGTTACTTTGGTGAGGTGGCGTGATTCAACATCCGGATTGCGGCATCTGCCGAATGTATCGTGACCGTATTTGATTCTAGACGTGGAACAACTCCATTTGGTAGAAGTTGTTTAGTATGAACTTGGCTCACACTACACGCAGTAATCTTTGCATGAAATAACAAGTACCTCATCAAGTCGAGAAATGCAGTTTTTGGTTCGTAGTTAGCTTTAAGTACTTTTTTGGTGTTTCACGCTAGAAACACGTTAATTTGTTCTAATGTGTAAAAGCATGAATATTATAAAAGTTTCAACTATTGCTGAGCTGGATTTCCAGTGTCCAAATTATAATTCACTAATTTGATGTTTTGAGAAACAACACGCGTGGTTCATTATGAATCGTTAGTAACAACAACAGGTGTTACTGACGTCACTTATTTTTCTGTAGTATACTGCTGACAGATGTATTCTTGAAAGCAAATGCTTCGAACAGCTTTAGCACAAGTTATGTAAACAAGAGTATTTTTGTGATCTGCTTTTTAGAAACTAAAACTAGCACATGTAATTTAAAAGGAAAAACTTGAGTAGTAACATTTTTAGATGTAACCTGCCTGAACAGATCTGCACGGGTCGGAGTTTTTTTTGTGTAACAAGTTTACAATATACTGTAAAATGTTTGATTATGAATAACTTAGATAAACCTGAAGTTAAAATTCACGAAGTAATTCAGTTATTAAATTTTTGTTGCAATTCATTTTTATTTTAAAAGAGATTCTTTTTAGTAAACAATTGGTTCAAGATTAAAGTTTTTTATTTTGATCAAACCTAACCACAGAAAGCTAACATCCTTAAGAGTAGAATTTTGATGCTAACTTTATATTGAAAATATCTTTTTACTACTCCTTTATGTATATTTGCGGGACACAAATAGTGTTCCACTTTTTTATTAATCTAACTATTATAATTTCTTACAGGAACAGCGTCTTATTTTATTAAGACAGGTTTTTATCCTCAAAGGCGATCTTTTTTTCTTTGGGTCTCCACGTCCACCCTTAGAAATATGCCACGCCATTATCCTGAATAAGTCCGGACTTGGTGGCGCCTGTTTGTTTTAGATTAAGTTTGACCTACAAACAGATTTCGACTTACCCCTTCATTTCTCATAGCTCTACCCAAGGAATAGACCCCTAGTTATGTCGGAAGACTTAGTTGCACTGACGCCCAACGTCTAGGGCTCGATGTATAAAGAAAAATCGTTTCCCTGCCACCCAATGTAGCGCTGGTGCTTTTAAGAAAAAGCGTTTCAATGTTGCCACTGAACTCTACGGAGGTACAAGTCACAGACGCATTCGGCGTCACCACAATAGACGACCTCTCGAGACGTTATCACCGTGGGGGCGGCTGGGATGGATTCTCGCCGCAGCCCTTGTGAGTGTTGAACCTGATCTGATAACGGCGGCAGGGGTGACAGGAGTTTCCGTAGCGGTAGGGTGTCTCGGAAGGCACGTCGGAAAGCGTTTTGCATCTGCTTCCGGTTGGCCTGGTGAATCAAATGAGGTTTCCTGCCCATTCGTAATTGACTACTGATCTACGGACAAATTAAATGCGGCGTGCCCCAGGAACGGCGCCAGGCAGCGTAACTGGTCAAATACAGGCCTTTGAGGGCTAATGTCCCACCGGCCCTTTGCCTTGCCAGTCCGCTCCTGATGTTATTGGGGATAATTGGATGTGGTGCATTGATCATGTGCAGCTTAGATAGCATGATTGACTAACTTGTTAAACCGCTAATTATTAATGTTGGACATAGCAACTCTGACTGTGATTTTATGATTATTCAGATTAAATTTCTATGAAATATGCATTCTAAAAAAATAATACAAGGACAGTATTTTGGCTGCAAAAAGTTTAACAAAATTTAGCCTGTCTATTTTCATCTACACACGCACAAAAACATGACACAAAAAAAGAACAATAAACAATACACCAATAAAGTTACAGATTTCACACACAAAACACCGTAATTTTATAATTTATATTATGTTGATAAATTACTGGTTATGCAATTCACATAACATACCGGTTGAGTTAATTCAGAATACGCATCCTGAAAATAAATGTTTTTAGATTTCACTTACATTGTATTGTTCTTTCTTTTTTACGATATCTCTCGCTTCTTTCATTACGCATCTCACAGCCTATGACGCCTCTTAAGCTGGCAGGACCAAATGGGCAGAATCGCTTCGGACCAATTGCATTATTTAGTACCTATTTTGTACCAAATTGAACCACCAAAAAAATTTTGTACCTTGTGCCGTTTTGAAGAAAGGCGTGGCGCTGCTAGCTTAATATTAAGCTAGCAAGACCACACCGCAAAAAATACGAAAACAACAAAAACAAAAATAGAAATGAAATGAGCTGATTTTGTACCAATTTGTACTCCCGATAACAAATTTGTACATTGTGCTGTTTTTAAAAAATGCGTGGCGCTGCTAGCTTAATATTAAGCTAGCATGACCACATCGTAAAATATACGAAAACAACAAAACGAAAATAGAAATGAAAAGGGCTGATTGTTTAGCAATTTGTACCCTAGATAAAAAGTTTGTACCTTGTGCCGTTTTGAAAAAAACGTGGCGCTGCTACCTTAATATTAAGCTAGCAGGATCACACCGCAAAAATACCAAAACAATAGAAACAAAAATAGAAATGGAAAGGGCTAATTTTATACCAATTTGTACTCCCCATAAAAAGTTTATATCTTGTGCAGTTTTTAAAAAAATACGTGGCGCTGCTAGCTTAATAGTAAGCTAGCAGGACCACATCGTAAAAAATACGAAAACAACAAAAACAAAAATAGAAATGAAACGGGCTGATTGTTTAGCAATTTGTACTTCAGATAAAAAGTTTGTACCTTGTGCCGTTTTTAAAAAAAATGTGTGGCGGTGCTACCTTAATATTAAGCTAGCAGGATTACACCACAAAAATACCAAAACAGTAAATACAAAAATAGAAATGGAAAGGGCTAATTTTATACCAATTTGTACTCCCGATAAAGGGTTTATATCCTGTGCAGTTTTTAAAAAAATAGGTGGCGCTGCTAGCTGAATAGTAAGCTAGCAGGACCACACCGCAAAAAATACAAAAAAAGTTTGTACCAATAACCATTTTTAATGATGCGTGACGCTGCTATCTTAATATATTAAGCTGGCTGGGCCACAGCAAAAAACATAATAATGCAAACTAAGACAGAAATGAAAAGTGCTGATTTTGTGCCAATTTGTACCACCAAAAAGTTTGTACTAGTTTGATGTAGCATCCAAGTGAACTTGGTAAAATTGACCAGCGCCCCAAAAGAAGATATTTAAAAGCACCTAAAATTATTTAAAAAACGTTTGTACCTGCTTGTACCACATTCGATTTCGATTGTCTTCATATCGGAGCGAAAAAGACGACTTTCAACAATCGTGAAAGGGATAACTTATAACTTTGTAAGATATTTGTAATCTGCAAATAAATACTATTTGGTAATCGTTTGTCAGTTTGTACTATTTTCTGATTTGTTTGTACCTCTAAATAGATAATAAACAGTAGCGAAAAACCAACAGCACTCCAAAACAAAATATTTGAAAACGGCTAACGCCTCGAGTAAGCATCGTTTGTATCATTATGGCGGCGTGAATACGCAATTGGATCACTGATAACAAATACAGTCGAAAATTGATAATGACGTGGATTTAACATGGCAAAATTAAGTGGCCAACTTTTTACATTCCACTAAGAAAATCAATTATATCTAAATTAATTTTATTTCGAAGAAAGCAGATCAGTTTAAGACATTCAAAACTTATTTTATGTTGACTATGTATTAAATACTAGTAGTGCAAATTATCCCAAAAACTATCCCTTTTACGATATCTTATAAACCCCGCGTATTTCCGCCACGAGGGTACCAACAATCGTTCAAACGGATACTGGCTCTATCGGATGGTATTGGTCGTTTCAAAATATACTGTTTTAGGAGTGCCAACTGCCCTCCCTATAATATCTTTTATGTTAATTTTAAGTATATATTGGGTACAAATAAAACGGGTGTGGTATTCAACGAGTTCAAATGATGTGTAAAAGTTTAAATTCTTGATTTAAATTTAAGTCGTGTGCTAGTCCACATGAATGCGACAGCACACGATTTTGTATAGGAGAAAAGTAAATTAGAGTGTTATGCGTTCAGTGTAAACAAATTTTGCCTAGCGGCCGTCACAGGAGACGGATATATTTTATATAATAATGGTCCTCTACTTTTACTCAACTATATGGTTGTTATTTTCTATAAGCCGGGTATATATAACCTATACAAAACGAGCGATTGATATAGTGTAAATAAATTTATTTAGTGGTCTTCGAGGGTGCGTCATTAATCATATCAGTTAAAAAAAGAAGTCGTATGTAAGTGTTACGAGAATATGTTTAGGTAGTAAACTAAACGGCAAAATACTAAAAATTCCGACGTTTTTGGTAACAATTACCTTGACAGTTTTACTTATAACACACTATCCCACTCGGAAAATACAGGTTGACATACACACTAATTTGTACATGGTTCCAACCAAGCAAACACAAAAGTGTATATATAAATAGTATGTAAGTTTTATATATGATATTATACAGAATCTACAGGTAAATGTCAGCTACTGTGACTACATATTTTTTTATAAGATTGCTATATAACTTGGAAGAACATCTTTGTTGCACGGAAAACTGTACGGGATTAGAACAAACGACACTATCAGAAACAGGCAAGTGTATTTCAAAAATAATTTTAGTTTTTTACTTTGTACGTCCTTTTTGCAGCAGATATTATTATTTTCGAGGTATTCACAACCACTACAACAGTTAGTCAAATAAACATTGCTGACATTAGTCAAACCTGCATCAACCCACTAAACAAGAAAATTGGAATAGTTTCGTGTAAAGGTCCTATGATATGGGATATTCAAAATGCTAATTCTATGACAATGGGGCACTACACAGGACTAAGTTCAAGAGCAGGGACATGGGTCAAATACAACGACCTCGACATGAAGCCTAAAAGACTTTAAAACATTACAAACGTAACACCAGCATTATTAATTTATGCGAAAGAGTTGTATTCATTACCTTTGTTCATGCAGTTCGCTGTCTATAATTATTATAGGCTATTTTCATAATGCCATATATATATATATATATATATATATATATATATGTTGCTATGGTAAGAGGGTAGTTTAAGGGTAAATTAAGTCATAGGGGTCGTAGAATAAATGTAAATAATTTTAACGTTAAGAAAAACAAACAAATCCACCAATTATAGGAGTAAATCGACTATTTTACAAAAGGTCAATAGCGAGCACACTGTATATAAATTATATTTAATTTAATGCATAAGAAAGAAGCTCATTTTGCAATAATCCGATACCATTTAGCTAAAATAATAATGTGTACGTCGTATAATATGTTTTAAGTCAAATTTATAAGTCCAGAATTGGAAAGAAACGAGTGAAGATAAAGTTTTAAACGCAACAAATTGCATCAATATAAAATCGTAATCGGTAAAGATAAACAAACTGGCATTCTAGTTATTTAAGAACATCCTCAAAAACGCATGAATAAGTAAACGCATTCTAATACGTCATTATTAGAAAATGAATACGCGACCAGGAATACTACATTTGCGGAGAAATCCAACATATTTTTAATAACAAATAAATGAGACGGCTCGTTATACGATAAGCTTTGGACTATAAGCGACACAAATATAGAATACGTGACAGAATGAAAAGAATATTTGGAAATTCTAAGAAAATACTGTGATATACAGAACGCTTACGTGATCGGCAGAGCATTTCGTCAAGAATTAAACCAGGGAATTTGAGAAATACCAAGGTTCTACAGAGATAGGCGGAAATTACAAACGTTTATCAATAAACACGCGATGCGCGCCAATTAAAACGTTCGAAGGTGGAACTTCTAAATATGATAGGAAACTCAAAAATAGACAGTCCATCTTTAACAAGGCACGAACTACGTCGATATAAAGTAGAAATTGACGTACCAGTGACAGTTTGTAAAAGTCAATAATTTAGTAAAAGTGAAAGATTGAAAGTGCCAAATTTGTGCGACAATAGCCGTTTTAAGCGTAAACATAAGACGAAACTATTAAATAAATTTTTTAATAATATTTAACCATCTAGGGCTCCGATTAAAGGTCTGAATAAAGATCCGAATAAGGCTCCGGGAAAAGGTCCGAATAAAGATTTAAATGTACGTCCGAATAAATACTCTAAATGCATATTTAAATAATACCTTTGAAAATACGTCTAAATAAATTATTACATGGAAATATAAAATAAACGTGAAGATACTCATGGTTACTCCAGAAATCCTAGGGGGAAAAATACACGCAACCATTAATCCATCATTCTGACCAATCAAGTGAAGCAAGCCAAACTGTAACAATAAAAGGGTGCTGACCACAGATACTCTGAGGCAATTCCAGTGACAAACAAGAAAAACGCAGGTTAGAGATGTTAAAATTTTTTATTAGTTAAAATTTTAATATTTGCTATATACTACATATCTGTAAGAGTCAACAAAAAGGTTAATTGAGAATTTGAAAAATAGAGAAAGCATCTTTGAACGTTCGAAAGATACTTAAGAGTAATTATAAAGATATTTTTGCTGACTTTTAGAAAATTATAAATTTGGTAAATGTTAATGTTCTTTTCAGGTGCTAAAATTTGAATTTACATAAAATTGTACATATTATCAATGGCTTCATTTAAATTAATTTAACAGTTAAGTAGTAGAAAGAAAAAGGGTTAAACAATCTTTATTGTCGTGAAGTAGGGCATGTTGTGTTTTTGAGCTAGCTGAGGCAGAACAAATTATAGAAAATTTAAAGGGGTTCACAGCAAAATTAAGGAAGAAACATTCCTAGGATTTTCACTAAAATTTTTAATGACACCAATCAAAGGGCATAGCACAGCAATGAAAATGGTACACTCAATCATGGGGCACTTCATAGCAATATTTATATATATATATATATATAATAATTTACACACACACACACACATGTGTATCCATGTTCTTGTATTGCATTAACTGTGACGGCTTTTAGCGCTGAAATATATATATATATATATATATATATATATATATATATATATATAGGACTTACATAGCATAACATTAGGCAAGAAGACATCTCTGCGCCAAACTGCAAGTAACATTAGCGTAACCCGGATATAATAAATTGTGTTAATAGTATTTATGGCGGTAAGCTGTAATTATAATATTGATTAGCAGTTAAGTTTTTTAAACGACTCTGGTACAACATTTTTAGTGCTGGTACAAATTGGTACAAAATCAATCCTGTTGATTTTCACATTTCTTTTTATGTGGTCTTGCTAGCTTATTAATTCAGCTAGTAGCACACGCTTTTTTACGACACATGGTACAAACTGTTTCTTGGTGGTACAAATTGGTACAAAATCAGCCTTTTAAATTTTAATCATTGTTTTTGTTGTTATCGTATTTTTGCGGTGTGGTCCTGCTACCTTAATATTAAGCTAGCAGCGCCACGCATTTTTTAAAAAACGGCACAAGATCAAACCTTTTATCTAGGGAACAAATTGGTACAAAATCAGCCCTTTTCATTTCTATTTTTATTTTTGCCGTTTTCGTATTTTTTGCGATGTGGTCCTGCTAGCTTAATATTAAGCTAGTAGCGCCACACATTTTTTAAAAACGGCACAGGGTACAAACTTTTATCTAGGGTACATATTGGTACAAAACCAGTCCCTTTCCTTTCTATTTTTATTTTTGCCGTTTTCGTATTTTATTGCGGTGTGGTCCTGCTAGCTTAATATTAAAGTAGCAGCGCCAGGCATTTTTTAAAAACGCCACAAGGTAGAAGCTTTTTATCTGGGATACAAATTGGTACAAAATCAGCCCTTTTCATTTCTATTTTTGTTTTTGTTGTTTTCGTATTTTTTACGCTGTGGTCCAGTTAGTTTAACATTAAGGTAGCAGCGCCACGCATTTTTTAAAAACGGCACAATGTACAAGCTTTTTATCTGAGATACAAATTGGTACAAAATCAGCCCCTTTTCATTTCTATTTTTGTTTTTGTTGTTTTCGTATTTCTTGCGTTGTAGTCCTGCTAGCTTAATATTAAGGTAGCAGCGCCACGCTTTTCTTTCAAAACGGCACAACGTACAAATTTTATTTAGTTTTACAAAATAGGTACTAAATAATGCAATAAGTCTGAAGCGATTCTGCGCATTTGGTTCTGCCAGCTTAAAAGGCGTCAGCTTATGAGATTTTGGAAGACCTATAAATAGTCAGTCAGCAATATAAAAGTATCAACTAAATGCCATGTTGTCATATTGAAAATTAGTTCACTTTAAGAACTAAGCACGTGCATTTAGATTTCTTCAAGGATACGCAAATCATCAAACCACCCTATATACTGTGCCCTAAATAATTAGTGTACTATATATACATTTAGATCAATTTCGAGAATCGATCCCTTGAGAAGGTTACGTTGAAAATAAGAAAGTATAGGAAAATGTGAGGTGATTAAACAATTGAGATTATAACATAATATCGGCTGCCCTAGTTTAAATGAGATTTTAGAATATACTTGAAGACTGTACTATTCGAGCAGCGCTTAATACACGGAACATGTTTGATAAATATTTACCTTAGCATTTGATAATGGAAACAACATTCCAAGTGAAAATAGGCCTAAAAGTGTACCTCCTGTTATTGCATGAACGCTAACACCGAGAGGCAAAAGGCCACCAAGATTCTCCATAACAAAGATTAAAGCAGTGGAAATGATGCCAGCAACAACTACAATTAGCTTTAAAATATAACTACTTTTGGTTTCTGATGCACTGTTAGGGATGCATGGCAATATGAAGTCTTCATACACTGTGGCAGCTAGTGTATTTAGCCCGCCTGATAAAGTGCTAAAAAATTTCATAATAATCATAATATTATTAATTTTTTACCTGAGCGATGCACCTAAGATTCCAGATATGAATAAACCGGACAACCCTGGAATTTGCTTGGCTACGTTCAACACATAATACGGCAACATTTCATCTGTTCGTGTAATTTGTTTTGAAAGCAGAGGATCGCACAATGAATATTTTGCATACATAATAAGACCTGTAAATACACTTGCAAATTTTATGAAGACGATACCTATGCAACTCAAAGTGATTACTCTAAAATGGATGCTGTAAGAAGTATACTATAAATGACGTAATAATTACCTTCTGGCTTCAGTTTTGGTAGGAACTGTAAGAAGGCGTTGTATTGTAACTTGGGCAATTGTATTATTTGTCCAGTGAAACGTAGCACCCACTATAAAAACCCAAAAGCTATCTCTCAAAGTTGGAGAAAGTCCAAACCTTTTGAAAAAAGCAAACGATTAATGAAACGACCGTAACTTACTGTCTTCATTTACTCTAAATCAAATCGTTGACTTTTACGGGCCACATTTATAATACTCCAAAATCCTCCAGATGATATAATTCCTAAAGCAAATACTATAACTAAGGAAATGGCCATAACAATTGTCTGTAATGTGTCTGCCCAGACAACTGCCTTAATGCCTCCAAAAGTAGTATAGAATACACAAATAGCACATATTGTTAAAGATACTATATGTATGTTAATATCAGTAGCTGAAAAGAGCTATCATTATTGAAAAAAAGAGTTAAGTTTGTACTTACCTTGTGAAAAAGCAAGAGCTGGGATATATATTACTAAAGGACCTGAGAGCAAAATACTTAAGGCATTAAGAAGTGAAGCAAATATGCGAACCTTTTTATCAAACCTAGTACATAGATATTCAAATGAACTTGTTAACTGCAGTTTATGAAAGACAGGCAGGAAAATATAACTGCATCCGAGAAAAGACAAAATTACAGAGATGGTTATAAAGATATAGTTAGGACCATATCTGTATATATCAGCAGGAACGGATAAAAGCGAAAGTCCAGATGTATGGCTACAAGCCTTGGGTTAAATAAAAAATACTCTAAAAGTTATGTACGTACCTCGCTATTAAGGAAACTGCAATAGGAACCACGCTCATGGTTCTACCTCCCATCAAATATTCATTTTTGTTGTTCTTTTCCTACCAACAAATCCAAAGTAAATTCCTATTAAAATACTCATACCTAGCATTCCCCCAAAGAAATAGTAATCAACAGCAGAAAATTTAGCTTTAAGTTGTGGGGATCTAGGAGAAGTTTCTGATGTTTCTATCATAATGAAAATCAGATAACTGAAGTCAACAACACGACTATGTCCTATTATTTATATTTGTCATAGAAAATCCTTGATAGTGGCAGGTAGTTTATAAATTATACTGAGGCAACTTTTAATGATTTATGTAGAATTTACTTTACTATAGAAAAATTGAAACGATGCCATATAGATAAGGTATTCTGACGCCGTTAAATTTTAAACTTCTCTGTATATACAACCTTCAATATAATAACAATAACATAAGAAATCATTATTTCAAGTGTATTTGCATTTTTCTTCGCCCAAACTTGTTGCTTTGATTGCTCTTTCTTATAAAATATAAGGGCTACTGCTCAAATTGCCGAGTAGAAGAACACAAAAAATTAGAATAATTTAAAAATAACATTGTTTTTGAAAATTTTCCCAATACAACCTATACATTTTTTCATGCAAATAAATTTCGAGGCATTTTTCCATTTGGAAGAAGGTACACTAAAAATTACACTTCTAAACGCTTCCATAACATCTTTTGGTGTTGAAAACATTAACCGCAAAGTTGAATTTTGATTTGTAGAAATATAAAAAGTTAATAAGGTTTAGCCAGGACTATACACAGGATGGGACATTAATTTCAGCATTTGACCGGTTAAATAACTCGTGTAATCTGCTATGAGAGCTTGCATTATCTTGATGCCAAATAATTTAATATTTCCCATTTCTTTTTTGAATTTCAGAGCAATAAAAAATACTTGTAATAAAGTGGATTTATCATTCACAGTTATAACTTTCTAAAAGAAAAGTAACCACATCTTCAGTTTTAAACAGGAAATACGCGATCACTGTCTTGGAAATACTATTGCAACCAGTAAGTTTTCTTGGGTTTGTTTCATTTTGAAGTACTCAAACAGTTGTTACGTGTCGAATTGATGTTATATGACTATTTAAATTTTTACTTTAAAGGGGTAGGATGACGTAACATAATAAACAGTGCACCGACCAGCTACAGTGGTGCAGGAGGGGTTCTGTAGATGAAAAATAACATTCAAGGGTATACAATTTGCAAAACTCGAAAATTTTTTGGACTCTGGGGGTCACTTAACTTAAAAAGTTATTTTATCAACTCCATTTTTCTTATGTCAAAATTTCTGGACGCGAACCCACCGCATCCAAGTTACTACCTACTCGGAAAGCAGGATTTCTAGTGGATTCTCTTATTACTTGCTGATGACAGTGTTTGATGGATTTCCTTTTACAAAGCTCACAACTGTTACCCTATTTGTTAAATAAAAATGAAACAACTCCTCAACTACATGACCTAACCGCAATTATAAAAAAATATTGTTAAATATGGTCAATTTCAATATATTTAAAAATTTGTAACGTTCCAATTTTGATATAAAAATGTTCCTTGTTAATTCATAAGTCCGCTTTACGATCATTTTGTGAAATCAACTACGTTGCTATTCTCACATCCGTCAACTTAATTAATAATAAATACGCTGTCTAATACTTTTCAACCCAAATCCTTTTTGCTTTAAAAGTTTATGCAACAATTTAACAGTTTACATCCTGTATATTTTATTTTTCTGCAATAAATACGCTTTCGAATAATTTCTCAACTTAAATCTATTTGCTTGGAAACGACAAGTTTATGATAAAAATTAAATGTCAATATACTGTCTAGGTATCCGTAAGCGCGTTATACCTTTCGATAGCGTATAATTGCGTTCTAGTGGGTTTCCCATCTAAAGATTAGTCGAAATAATATATCCTACTATTCTAAGGTAAAACCGTGTTTTCCAGTTTCAATCGCGTTTCGATACCGCGGATGTTTGCTTTTCGAGTTCGTGTTATTTTGAACACCTTTTAAACTTTGATTCTGCAGCTGGAGGCTAAATTGCTTGTTGCGTAGCCCGATTATTCCTTGTTGTAGATCAACTGCTCTTGCATGTACACCGCCGTTGCAATTACGCTAGTAGCATAGTGCTGACTACCGCGGCGATGCTGCGTCAATTCTCTTCCGAGGGCTGAGCAGATAAGTATCCCGACACATTTATGTGACTTGTTTTCCTTTTCTAACATACCCAGGGATAAACCCAATTTGAAATTAGATACGCTAATGTTTGTTCGGGTAAAATCCTTACTAGAAAAGTTTCGAACTTTAATGCTTTTGCTTTTTGTACTTAACCCATCTGCTTTTATGAAAGTATCAGCAGTATTCTTTTTTTACTGATTAGAGTTATAACAAATGCTTCGTATGGTAAAATCCTTACTAGGTTTCTAGGTTTCTAAATTTAATGTTTTTCAATTGACTCATCCGCTTATACGAAAGTATCGGCGTAATTTTTTTGGTACTGATTAGATTTATTGCATGTTAGCTACGAATTGCGCACTTCGTAGAACAATTAGTGAAATTGTCCATAGAGTAAAATTGTTTTATTAAATAGTAACCTTACTTAATTTTGTTTTGCTGTTTTAATAGAAATTTCTATATTTGTGTTTTTTTTATTGTAAATAGAAAATCGTTGGCGATGTATTATTTTTGTGTTGCTAGGAACCCCTTCCCTCGCCGCATGGGTAGTTAGCCTGGTATATTTACGTTTTCTTCCGACTACGTCATGGTACATGGTATAATTTCTGACGCCCTGGCGTGGGGCTGCGAGTTTGCTTTAGTAAATTTTTTTGTGCTCCGATTTTGTTTCGTGTAACTTTAAAACCGATTTTGTTTTAGTTAACGGTTACTTCGATTTGGTTTTGATTAATTTCTGCTCCGAGTTTGTTTTAGTTAATTTTTACTCCGATTTTTTTTTATTGTTAGCGGCAAAATTCCTATATGATTCGCATTTTCTCGGCCTGTCCAAACTGTCACCCTACTACTAATAGGTCTTCAAATCATACTTGAATTCTGTTCTCAACTCTAAGAGCCGAACTTCTCCTGCTTTTCACTCTACGTTCTTTTCTGTCCTTCATCTAGATCATCCGGCTCCTACCATCAAAACATACTCTTCTTCGGCAAATATAACTTCGAACAAAATTTCTTCCGTTTCTAGTTCTACATTTTATTCTACACCTCCTTCTGCTCGCCCTATTTATTCACTCTCACCCCAGACTGTGCCTCCACCACCATTAAAACGCATACTTCGAATTCGTGACTTGCAGGTAGCTTCTCAAGAGTTTGTTCCCGCTTTCTTAAACGATTCTAGTCAAGAAATTCCTGTCGTGTCTGCAGGCACGCATGTCGCTGAAGTGACGATAATTTCCAATTCAGTCAGCGAGGGTCGTGTTGAAGTCCATGAACCTGTATCTTTAATGTCTGTTGCTGTTACTGTCAAAATTTTACATGTTCCTACTTTCTTAAATTGTTCTACTCAAGAAATTCCTGTCGTGTCTACCATAACAGCTGTAGCTGAACTGACGATAACTCCTAATACGGATAGAAAAGGCCCTGTTGAAGTCAGCGAACCCGTCGCTATGATGCCTGTTGCTGCTGTCGTCAAAGTTGTTCCTGATTCTGTTTCGTTACCTACTCTTCCTCATTTTTCTCATGCTGACAAAATGCTACTTGCTTCTGTTCTTTTAGCTAACGTTAGTGAAGTTTTAGCTAATGTCCTGTGATCTAATGTTGACGAAGGTCAACCTGATTCTGCTTCCTTATCTAATGTGGATGCAGTTCTTCCTGTTCCTGTAACGTTGACGAAGTTCTACCTGATTCTGTTTCTTTATGTAATGTTACTGAAGTGTTAACGGATTCTGCTCCTTTTCCTAGGGTTGATATTCCTACAGCCAATGTTGTTTTCTGTCCTAACTGTGATACTTCTAGTCCTTTATCTAACGTCGTTGAAATTTTATCTACTTCTGTCCCTCTAGTTAACGTAACTGAAGTGTGCTCTGCTTGTGTTTCTCGTCGTAAAGTTGATTCTCGACAGCCAATACTTTTTCTCTTTCTACCGTGGATATTCTAACAACCCATAATATTTCCTATTCTACCGTTAACTTTCTTACCCTCAATCCTAACAACAATCAACTTTCTTCCTTAACTCGTTTCGAGTTTTCTAAACTACCCTCACCACTTCTATATCGTGTGCTACAACTGCTACATCCCCTGCTGTTCGTGTCTTGCTGAAAACTGCTCATAAGAGGCAGACATTTATCTATACTGATGCAGAACCTGAAGATGTTGGTCGACGAAATCCTGATGTCCTTGATCTCGTTTCGTTCTCCTTCTGTGGCGCAAACGTCTTAAGTCCAATATGTAGTCCTCGCGCCCGTTTCTCATGCCGACTTTGCTCTCCTTAGGTTTTGATTTTTGAACATTATGATTTCGTTTTACTTCCCTGTTTTACTTGGTTCTCTTTCTTTCTTTTTCTTTTACCCCGTGTGGGTCCGGGAATAGAATAGTCCCATGGTACGACTTGCCTGTCGTAAGAGGCGGCTAAAGCGGTCAAACACACACACACACACGCACACTCTATACACGAATAACACATAAACACACCAGTTTTACACCCCCCCTTCCACACACATACATCCACACGCACGCACACGCTCACACCTACTCATACATAACTACACTGGGATTTTGTTTTATTTTCTTTAGTACGATTTTAGTTTTTTTTTGGTTTTGTACTTGGTATTTGATGTTATTCTTTTTGGTTTTTTCCTTTTTTTCTCAATCCTTTCGTTTCACATTCCTCTCCTTCTTCCTATTGCTGGTATTCTTTGCTGTCGGTCCCTAGTCCGCTTGTGTTTCGTCCATCCGCTCCTGTGGTAAGTACTTTCTAATCCGTTTTCCTTTCTTCGAAAACCACGACTTAGTCGACTTTAGAACTAGTTAGCGTTTCTTTTCTTCGGTTCTTCGGTTTTGGCTACCACAGTTTATAGTACATTGTTTCCTTTCCAGCAGTCTTCCTCTCTTCCTCTCGTTCCCTCTTGTCGTTCGTTCGCTTACTTGAGGCTTGACACCTTTGTCATTTTGGCCATTACTGTTGGTTTTCTTTCTCGCTTCTTTCCTTTACTGTTGGTTTTCTGCAGGAAACCAATCTTCTTTTAAGGTCGAAGACTTTCCTATTTTTCTTCTGAGAAACATCTGTTCTCTGACGACTTTAACAGTGTTGACGCTATTCCACCTTTGTCCTCGTTCATTGCGATTACTTACCTATCTTTCCCTGTACTTGTCTTCAATTTCTCTTTTTGTTTGCTTTATTTGGTACCTTGGTTCGTCGAGCCGGATAAGAATTCCTGTTTTTTTTTAATTTCGGAGCGCTTTCTTTTGGGGGTTTTTTTTTTAGTTTTGAAGCGAATTTTTTCTTCTTTTTCGTTTTGTTTGGGTTTTTTCTGTGTTTTTTTTTGTCCTGCCCACTTTCATTACTTTTGTTTTTCTACCTCGATCTGTTAATTTTACTGGGGGGGATTTGTTACATTCCAATTTTGCTTTAAAAATTTTCCTTGTTAACTCATAAGTCCGCTTTACGATAATTTTGTTAATTAACTACGTTGCTATTCTCACATCCGTCAACTTAATTAATAATAAATACGCAGTCTAATACTTTTCAACTCAAATCCCTTTTGCTTTAAAAGCGACAAGTTTATGCTACAATTAAATAGTCTACATCCTGTATATTTTATTTTTCTGCAATAAGTACGCTTTCGAATAATTTCTCAACTTAAATCTATTTGCTTGGGAACTACAAGTTTATGATAAAATTTAAATAAGTCAATATCCTGTTTAGGTATCCGTGAGCGCGTTATACCTTCCAATAACGTATAATTGCGTTTTAGTGGATTTCCCATCTAAAGATTTATCAAAATAATTTATCCTACTATTCTCCGGTAAAACCGTGTTTTCCAGTTTTAATTGCGTTTCGATAACGCAGATGTTTGCTTTTCGAGTTTGTGTTATTTTGAGCTCCTTTTAAACTTTGATTCTTCAGTTTGTGCGTCGATGCACTTGTAAAAACTGCTCGTTTTGTAAATCCAAGAGCGATGCACGTTTCTCCTTTATCAAATGTGTAGATTTGGTGTGGATCGCTATTAGCTGGAGGCTAAATTGCTTGTTGTGTAGCCCGATTATTCATTGATGTAGATCAACTGCTCTTGCATGTACACCGCCGTCCAATAATGAAGTTTCCAGTATGATTTCAATTGTCCTTCTTAGAAACAATGTTTATATAGTCTGATCGCCATACTTAAGAACTACTACAAATTTTAGCCGCACGCAACAGTCTGCGGTGATAGAAGTTTTTTTTAAATTACCATGACTTACAGTTTTTCCTGGCAACAGTTGTCGTCTACTAAGGAATTGATAAATGACTACCCACTACATCTCTCATTTCAGGTGGGCACTCGCCTCACTTGTATTTCCGTGACAATCTCCCCCCGCGCAAAATATTTTAGCGATAACGTTTTTTTTTCTCTCATTGAACACTGCCAGTTGCCCTGCTTTATTCACTACTTTCTTCTAATGTTCCTTACCTATGGCAGCGATACTCGCTCTTAACTTGCTGCCAACCGGTTTTATATTCGACCCCTCTCTACGTAATGTATGTCCATCTGGGGTCACAGTCACAGTAATGTTTGTTCATCCGGGGTCACATATCCTTCCCATGATTGTATACGGTTAATTTGTTCTGTTTATGAGGTAATTGAGCAGTCAGTTCATTTTAAATCATTTTCCTGGCGCGTGAATTGTCTTGCTAACATAATTCGTGTATGCCGGGTGATCCAACAATTCTCACGGATCTAGCGTCATTGTTTCGCGACATACGATATCTTTATCAATGCAAATGTATTGTCTGATGATGACGTGTTATTATCTTCTTGAGCTATCTCGTATTTACGTTTATAAGTCCGGGTAATAGTCAAATGCCATGTGCAACGCTCGCGCGTTACCTTAGTTAAACATTGGGTATTTATTAGCGTAGTGTCAATAGGTAGGATTTTTAACAAAGGTGCACTTTGTATATTAAAAGTTTTAAAGTCAGTAATGTGTAGATAGCGGCGAAGACTGCAAACTTCTTTTGTTTTAATAATCTAAATAGAATTTAGCTAGTTACATAAAAATACGGGCATAAATTGAATAATCAGTTCAAAATATTTCTAAAAATTCAATTAAAACGATAACTTTTAAAATTACATTGAAACAAGGTAAGGTAGCTTAAATTATTTAAATTGTAACCAGATATGATAAAATTAATTTTGTTACAATGAATTATAACGTGGGATACGAGCAGAAAGGGATATGCTTCTGGACAGCTAAAGATATGACATCCACAAAAACAAATGCATCCGGCATACAATAATAAAACCGCAGGTGATTAACTACTACAACAAACCACCCACAGGTAACATAAAGATAAGATAGAACACAAAAAACTAAACAATACAACGGTGTTATTAAAGATATTATAATGTAGCAACAGCGGAAAATATCAGACAAGAGAGAAAACGCGCACTTGTATATGTACCGACTGCTCAATGACATCATCAACAGATACATAAAACGTATACGACCGCGAGTACAACTCGCCCCGAACAGAAGCACATTGCACAGGAATTTTGTGGAAAAGTACAAAATGACTTGACAGCCGGTGACAGCATGTTGAAATAACTAAGTACATCGGGGGGGGGAATACGGCTAGACTAATAGTCCGGAAAACGCGATGAAAAACAGATTTAATCAAATAGTTACCGACCTCGTGGCAAAGTGGGAAGTTAACCTCTTAACGACTGTTGAAATTGGAGACTACCTACAACAGAGTGTAAAATGCCGTGGCTTGAAGCATTCCTTCTGGACATTGGAAAATTACAACACAACTGTAAGTTATTTTAATTCGTATCACTGTGCATGTTGGTAGTCTTAAGTCGGAGGTGTAAGGTAACCGAAAAATGTAAATAGAAACGGACTACCAGACTGTGCTTTTTTTTATTTAGTTAAGATGTTCGGTAGGCGGACATTGGAAAACGTACGGAATGAAATTGCATGTAGTTCGATAACGATATAAAAAGAATTGTCTGTATATTAGGTTCTTTTAGAAGGTGCAGAGTTGGCCCTTTTAGAATATGGTAGTTGCTTAGTCTTTTGTAATTTTTGTGTATGTTTAATGTTTCAAGATATTACTTTCAATAGGAATTAGGCAATAAAGTGCTTTTGTTTATTTCCAGCGCAAATGTAAATTTTTTGTTTTATTATTGTAAAAAGGAGTCCATCACACCAGAAGGCTGATCATAACTTAAGTGACACGGAGAGTTGTTGTAAGATCAAATAACATTTGATAAACGTTTCAGGTAGGTGAATCCCGAAGTTCGAGTAATTATTTAAGGAGTTTGTAATATGTATACCCCTCAGAGTTTTATTTTTTGTTAGGATCCATCCCGCACCACTGGAGTGGTGATGCTATATAACTATTACGCTCTCCCGTCTCTTCAGGACAAATTAAAGCAATTAACATAACGGCCCTTAGACCGTAACACATGATTTTAACTACATTGGTTTGTTTCAATGTATTTCAAAATCAATCTTTTCTAAAGAAATTTTATAGAAATATTCTCAACATGCCATCAAAGTTGTTTCCGAATTCTTATGTAACTATATAAGAATATGGAAACTTTGATTCTGTCTGTTATGTTGGAAAGGGCGAAGTTTTAACATTATATATACACGCATGCACGCACGCCTACACACACGCACGCATACTAAACGCTGTTTTTCGCAAGTATAAAACTATGGTTCTCTGTTTGTTAATTATAAAAATAATTGAATATTTTGTAATTTAAATTTAGAATAAGTTCTCATTTTACTATTTGTAAAGAGGATGATTTGCATCAAATTTTGAGGTCAAAGTTTGAGGTATTTTGATCTTTATTAAATAGACTATCTGTCAAGGATATAATATTAGATAAGATGTATGAAAAAAAAATGTTTTTGAATGTATAGATGTTTTCTAGAGAGCTGTGATTTATTTCATTTTGTAAATTCCGTAATTTCCGTCGAGCTAGTCAAACAAACAAAACAAAAGTAAGGTAAGATAATAATTACAAATTTACAATTGCTGTACCGTTATCACGGCTCTGTATATACATATATTGCTATGATAATAAGGTTATTTAGGGAGTATATAGGCATGGGAGGTATACTTCATGTGAACATCATAAAACTAAAGAAAACCAAACATTTAAATCATAAAAAGTACATAAATGGGTCATGATGCAAAAAGTAAATTTCAATCACCTTGTGTAACATCAACAACCAGCCACAATCAATAAAAGAAAGCTTATTCTGCAATAACTTAAAAACATTAATCAAAATAAATAATTTTGGAAGTCATTCAATACATTTCTAAACATTTAAAATATTCTCAAGCGCTAAAGTAAAATACAAATCAAATTGTATAAAATAAAAGAAAGCTCATTGTATAATAGCTGAACGACATTTAGTAAAAGAAATAATTCTGGACGCAACTCAATTCATTTTAGAAACATTTAAAGAATTCATAAACTACAAATAAATACAAATTAGGCATACTTAAACGTAAAACAAATCTCTTTTAAACTCGACGCATTGCGTAAGGAATCGAAGGCAATAAAAAGCATAAAACAAACTTTTGAAAAACGAGCATATTTCATAACGCAATAAGATATAGATATTGGGGCAAAATGCATATGTATCGTACGTACGTATCGCCACATTTTTGTAAAGCCCGACATAGGTAAACAAAATATGGAACCATAAGTTTTGGTATACGTACAGAATTAAGCGAAAAATTCAATAAATTCCTGTACAAAATTATGTCTACGTGATGTTTCAAGCATAAAATTACAACACCTGTTAACAAATTCCAATACAAAATTATGTCTACGTGCAAAGTTAAATGCATAGAGTAAGCAATTTTGAATAAACCCAACAGGTTAAGAGATAGGAGGGAACGAGACTTCTATATAAGAAACATAAACTGATAAAATGCTTTCATTCTTTTAACGACGCACGTCTGTACCAGTCTAAACAAATTCATTACGTGAATCTGAAATTAGGTAAAGTCAAAAGTGATATGAAATTAAATAACGTAAAGAATTTAAGTGAAAAATATTAGAAGTGCGCTTGAAATGAAATTCTGCCATTAGTATTAAAAACGTAAGTCTAAATTTAACATTTATTAATTTAGGGCTCTTAGCAATTATCTAAGTAATGTTCTAAGAAACTAAAAGGTTTACGAAATTAATTATCCTACTGATGATGTTAAATTAAATCAGCAACTAGAGAATTCACTAAAGAACGTCTACAAGTTAGTGGAAAACTAGGAATCACTGGGTTAAAAGGCAAGCTAAGGATCAACGACTGAAAATAGCAATCAATTTGGTTCAACAAGCTTCCGCAGGGGTCAAAAGAAAGATACAAAGTCAGAATTTGATTTTATAATTTCTTGAATATTGCAAGAATATTTCAAATATTTATAAGTGTAAAACTCACATGTAATATAGGTAACTTTTTGTGCAAAAAGTCATAAAAAAGTTTAGTTGATACGTAAAAATTACGTGAAAAGGGGAATAGTTTTTTTGAACGTTCAACGAAGCTTTCAATATAAAACATAATTACTTTTGCTGGCTTTAATTGCTTAAAATTTCTTGTAGTGTACAAATTTAATAATATTTATTTTCATTTGATGTAAAGGTTTTTATAGCTAATGATATTGCAAGGACGTAGAGTATAGATTGTACATTTTCTTAGCCTATTATACAAAATTTGGTGAATTTTGTTTGTTTCATTGAAGTATATAAAGTGTTAAAGGGGAGTGGGTAAATATTCCTTGTTATCAGATCGTCGTTTACTCTGTGCATGGTATAACTGAGCTAGTCGAGGTATAAATCTAATTATGTTGATTTTTAAATTATTTAGATTATTTTAGAGGCTCAGAGTGGTGGCGAGCAGCAAGCAACTGAGCGTTAAATACACCGGAAGTTCGGCGATATCGTAGCAATATATATATATATATATATATATATATATATGAGAGTTGTTTCAAATTTAAGTAAACTGTAAAAGATACAAAGGTGGCCAAATTGAGGACAAAATTGCGTGAAACAGCAACATTCCTTTAAAACTGTTCTAAAATTCCCATTTCTTTTGGAGTAATTCGGAAATATAATCTATAACAAGGAAAAAACTTTTGATTTTATTTTAGAATTGAACTAAGAAGTTAAAAAAAATTTCTATTTTTCCATTTATATTTGAGTGGAGGAAAAAGAATTAAAACGTGCAGCACAGATAGTAGAAAACTTTAAAATGCAAAAAGATTAAGTTTATATAAGATATCAAATTATTGAATTCAAATTTGATCACCTTTGATGCTTTTCACTTTAAATATTTGATTTTGCAAAATGCAAATTTTAAACATTTATGCATGTAAAATACAAAATTTTGGGTAACGCCATTCTAGACTTTAATGTTCTATTTTCAGAAATTCTTCGAGTATGAGCAAACCCCTTAAATAGGTTAAATTTAATTATAGGTTTTAAAATAATTTTATAAATGTTTCGAATATTTAGTTGTCACATACTTTCTGGCGAGTCGGGCACACCAGTACAACTATTTTGACGTTTGGAGTCAGTGAAACAATTTTGTTGTTGCTTCCAATAGACTCACGAACTTCACGATATTCACGGCATAGTCTGGAAATTACCCCAAGGGTGAGCAATGAGAATGGGCGTGGATGCAAAGTAAACTCAACTATACACAGGAATAAAAAAGGGGAAGGGAAATTGAGCGCCACTACATCTATACGGGCAACAAAATAAAACAAAAGTATCCTATGAGAAGATGCAGAAACTCACAGGCTATAGGAACTATCACAAACATCCAAGTTATACAAAACAACACCTCTGAAAACCTCTCAAATGTATCTACTTCACTTCCTACTACGATGATTCTGAAAGAAAATATCGCACAATAAATTTTTAATCAAAAGACACAGTCTGCGTCTTACAACAAAAAAATTCAGCAATACTCATACGCTAATCACCTTGAAACTATAACACTAAAAGTGTTATACCTAAAAATAAATATTAGAAAAAAGTCGTTTACTTCACTTCTGTAACATTATTCTGCTTGAATGTCTCTCAAGTTTCATTACTCAAAATTTATTTTCTTACATTGTACTGCCATTAAATTTAGATACTCATAAATAAAAGACTTAGTGTTTTGAACCAAAAATATAATGTAAAGTAATTCTTTTCTTTCTTTTCTTTTATATTTTTTTATACATGTAAACAAAATCACAAGATCGATTTCAAGAGTAAAATTAAATTTTTCTATGTAATAAAGATTCATAAATTTTTTTTTAGATAATTAAATTTTGACACTTGATAACATTGTTACAAACAAAATTTAAATAACCCCAATTGACAAATCTGTTAGATTGGTTCGCACCAAGTTTCAAAAAAAACTCACACGCAGCTTTGTTGCAAAAATGTATTCAAAAAGCATATAAATTAAATAAATTAAAATTGTTCAAGTTGACATGGCATAGGATTTACTAATTATCAAGCTTACTATAAATAGACATATTTAGTTGAAATTTGGACTTTACAAACTTATTATAAGACCACATACTTATTCCACGTGTTCCACAAAATATTTTAATTGGCTTCAAAAAACACAAGGTTTTTCCCTTTCTCTTGTAGAATTTTGACACTTAACAACAAAATATCTTGACACACAAATTTTTTCCTGAACATTATAATTTTTACGATTGCTTATATAAAATCGTAAATGCAAAATTTATACTCTCCTTAAATTTAATATCTTTAGTAATTGTACGAACATTTTCAAAAGTTTATAAACGTGATAATAAGGCTTCAACCGTAGCCAACATAAAAAAATTTAAACACTCACCGAGAATCGGCTCCCGCACCTATGAGGGTTCTAAATACCTGACGTTCATACACGTAAAAACTCCAGCTTCAGAAAAAGGTTTTCAAATCAAAAGCACCGGACTTCATCTTGGCAACAAATCTCGTTTCTGTGAGTTCCGAAGTAAACGGCTAACATCATGACGTCATACTCCTCAATCAAACAAACACCACGTGAGCGGTCTCAAATACTTCCTGTTACAAAAATTTCTTCATCATAAAAAAAAATGCGCTAAAAATTAAAGTTTCTTTTAGCATAACAATTACCTAAAATATTATATCTCATCGTTGATGGATGCCGAGGTTAGATAACCACGTTGTTACGTTCATTTAACATTTAGGTCACTTTACCAAAGCCCGGGGAACTTTTAACATTCCGGCCCCTTCTAAAACGACCGTCGACCTAAATAGCGATCCACAAACTCCAGCTGGCACATAAATGTGCCAACATTTTCTTTCACTCGCACTGTTATCGTTGTACTTGAGAAAAATGGTCGAGTTATCTTCGCTCCTATCAATATATGGAACAGGTGAGCTATCTGAAGCGTCACCTCGTGACACTTTCCACAAGCACCATATTAACTTAATAATTCTTAAAAATGGACACAGACCGCCTACAGAATAGGCAACACAGGTGACTTGTTTATAACGTATTTGTTACAATTAAATATATTTTTAAGATAAATTCAAAGCGGATTAAATAATAATAACGTTTATTTCTATTACGAAATTGTTCCTTCTAATATTATAATGCAAACCAATGAAATCACATGCCACACAACTGTAACAAATGGAAGCGATTTCCAAAATTAATACCTTAGAATTTATATTTGTTACAAAGTCACAAATGTATGAAAATTTATCCTCAATGCTTAATTAAGTTAAACGATTGTATTTTTTACAATGTTTCACATTCTCTGATTATATGAAATAGAAATCTACTTATCTATGAGAATAACGGACGTAAAGAGAAAATAAAAGATTGTGATTTAAAACTTTAGTATATAAGCCTGTCTATATAGAGAGTTCTCCAAATTATTAATCTTAAATATATTACGATTTCGAAAACTAAGAGAGAGACAGAAAGTTGGTCAAAGGGGAAAGCTCTCGTCAATCATGTGCTTAACTTAAAAAACAATTTGAATAAGAATGAAACTTTTTTAAAATTTGTATGGTGTTCCAAAAATGAAATGTTGCATTATAACGATATGCAGCAACTTTTTATTTTTGAAATTGTTATTTGTTGAAACCTCTAGATAAACTATTGTAGAGTAAATGGTAAATTTTTTTACAATTTTTGTATTGAATCGATAAGAGAATTATTGATGTTGGCATACCAAACTGCAACTAATCCTATAGAAACAAATATCTGTTAAAATGCGTACGCCATTTTTGGGAAAGTAATAGATTGGATCAGACAAATGTTTTATTTATATTAACCATACATAAAATTGGCGATATATGAATCTCAAATTTGATTAAGTTCATACTTCTACGGACTAGTTCAAGAATATTTTTGTTTCCTAGTGGTATCATTGAATTTCGAAACAAAGTTTAGTACTATTCGACGTTATGGGCACATTCGACGAGGTGTCCTTCTTGATAATTCGACGTTGTGGACATATTAGATAGTATCCTTCTCGAGAATTCGGCGCTGTGGGTACGTTCGACGAGTTGTGAACACGTTCAATGATGTGTCCTCTAACGCATTTGACGTTGTGGACATGTTTCGACGTTGTGTCAGTTGGACGATGTGGACTTTCGACAAAGTATCTAAGCCGCTTTAAAAAGCATGTGTCAATTAGGCGTCCGCTCCAGCTGGCACCCTGGATAGCACTATCGCCCCCCTCCCCTCCTTGTGGCCCTGGTGAAACTACATATTGATTATTTTTATAGTTATTTCTGTTTTTTTTTGTTCATGCATTGAAAAACGTTATACCGGGACCTGAAATGGGTTTAATTGGACATTACCTTTAATTTACCTTAGGCCAACATTTTAGCTCTATGTTATCAGTCATTTTGTTATCTATTTTGTTCTATTCATTACTTGGTATCGTTATCAGCTCCAACAATATGTAATAATGCACTTAAAATTTTATTTGGAGGTCAAATCATGCTATCTTATATAACTTGCTTTTAATTTTTATTTACTTTACTTACTGTCGAGCATTCCAGCCAGCTAGTTGTGTGTGTTCCTAATTACGTCAACTTGAAGCACTTTGCTCGAAATAACAAAATGGCCAAAACGGGTAAGTCTTTAATTGTATTTTTGAATCGAGATAAGTACGTTCAGCAAATTAGTACGAGAAATGGTTGATACACGTTTTATTCTTTAATGAAATTATAATTGTCCATTTAATTTGTTGTATAATATTTAATGAAAAACACCAATTGTGTCAGAACTAATGGTGGATTTTAGGTTATGCGATTTAAAAATAACTTTTTAACTAAAAATAAATTAAAAGGTAGTTTGCAAAAACTGTTTTAA
Organism: Platerodrilus igneus; assembly: GCA_036346225.1. NCBI lineage: Eukaryota > Metazoa > Arthropoda > Insecta > Coleoptera > Lycidae > Platerodrilus > Platerodrilus igneus. The sequence continues at coordinate 3,089,498 of JARFIW010000090.1, forward strand.
AAATCACCTAAGATACATAAGTAATTTTAAAATAAATTTTAATACTTCGTATAGTAAATCGAAATGAATTTATATAGTTTTAAACTTTAAAAGTTATTATAAAAGTTATTATTTTTGTTATTAAACGACAGTACATACAATCATATTGTGAACTCATTTTTAAAATTTAATTAATTTCTTTAAATTTTTTAGAGAAACGTGATGTATCACTTCACCCCACCGAAAGGGGTGAAGTAAGTCATTATTTATGTTTCATTATATCTCGTTTAAAAAGAGACAAAAATTTTTGTATTAAAAAGAATCTTTTTAATTACAAATAGGGTTTGGTCATATATATGGAAGCACTAACATTGAAAAACACTTATAAAGCAATATTTTTTATAACAAATTTCTTATATACTAGGGAGAATAATACGGAATATATTAGAAGCAGAGAAACGAAAAAAGAAAGCTGAAGGTAGTTCTAGATTAGACCATTGAGAACATACAGAAGGAGAGTGACCAATTATATGTTAAAAAGTGGGGACAACAATAGCGACTAAAACCGGTGGCGCCTCCAGGGACTACTGGAAGAAACAAAAGCTAATAACGGTAGATTCAAAATATTAACACTATAAACTTATTTTCAAAACTCAACAATATATATTAAACAGGTTGAATAAAAATTCATTTAAGCATATATGGTAAATAAATGAATTTTAATTCAACATGTTTCATACATATTTGTCAATTATCAAAATAAGTTTTTAGATAAATTTATTGATAGGAGTTATCATGGTATAAATAACACCATTCAAGAAACCAACCTAAACACAAAAAATTAATAATAACAGTTTATTAATGGAAATATCTATATCACACTTAGCAACAGTTCAAAAAAATGAATCAATAAATAATCAAACATAAATATTTGCAATATAAAACAAATTTTGCTCGTTAATTAATTAAATCTATTATAAACATACATTAGTTAATATCTTCTAGTTATTCTTTATTTTATAAAATAAGGTACCTGTATGCCAATCGTTTTAATTTATTAATTTTCAAATAACAATAATAATATTTACAATAAAATGACACAATAAGAGAAGGAGAACTACACTAAAATGATGATGATGATGATATCACTGTTTGAATTTACTAAAACGTTTACTTGTTTTTCTGTCCTAGGTTCAATGGTATATTTTTGATTGGTTTAAATGTTGCTGTTTTGAAATTTAATTGGAATTACGCTGGTCGCAGAAATACGCGATCAATATATTTTTACAGTCCTCCCAGTCCGTTACAATGTTAAAGCTCTGCCCGTTAGTTTACTCAGGATTAATCTTAAAAGCCACATGTTCTTTTCAAGGTCTCCTTGTTTGTAAAAACTCTTCAGAAATGTTTCGCACGCGGTAATGAATATGCCTAACAAAGCTTGATTACCATCGTACATTTAAATCGAATCTAAATATAACCTTAAGTTTTCAGAATTCATCTTTATAAATTATATATTCTCTGTTATTTTTGTTAAGTCTGCACTAAAGTTATTTAAAGAATCATTTACTGCTACTTCGATTGCGTATAATTATAAACCTTTGCTATTATTACATCAATTTCAGACTTTTGCTGGATAATTGTCTTATAAAATGTGTATAATAATAAACCTTTGCTTTTAACTCATCAAATTCAGACTATTGCTGAACAATTATTTCAGTAATAACTGTTGCGATAATAAATTGCATATAAAATGTGTACAAAAATTCTTTCTTTCAAATCTTACTTGCTAATATCAATATGCAATTGAAAAAAATGATAAGGAAAATGAACTGTGGGTACTCACAATAATTTGATTGCCAGTTCCATTAGCCTTCTTTCTATATTGAATTCGGTCGATTTTGTACTTCGTCCAATGTTTGTGTTCTTGTTTCAGTTACGAATTGAAATTCACGGTGACTAGTGCTTCGATTTTGAAATCGTTAGTGCCCTTCTGGAATCCGTTCCGGCTACGCCAGATAGGTTTTGGGCCTTTGGGAGCTTCTTTTAAAAAACATTTATTTGCAAAAACACCTATCAAATTTGGTTTAATTATAAAAAATGACTTATTTTCTTTACAACACTTTAGCGTTTATATTCCTTAAACATTAAGTAATCGAAATTGACAAATACTATAAATTAATATTTTAATAAATCAATAATTATAATGAGTAGATTGAACAACTAACAATGTTAAAGTTATGAAGTTCGAAAACTGACTGACGATCAGGAGCTCCTTACAGTATTTATGAAGCCTTTAACCTCACTTCATCTTGTCGGAAAGTGCAGATCTTGCTGTCTGCAGTCTCTGGATATTCATACAATGTCTTATTTTAAGTAATTTTGATTAAGACTTTTATTGCAGTTCATTATTTCTGCACCTGCAGTATCAGGTTGCGTCTGGAATACAAAGTAGTCGTTTTCTTTCTTATTTCTGATATGAACTCTATTTAACCATTAATTATAATCTCCATTTAACACAATGTAACATTCTATTACTAAGACATAATAGTTACATTTATTCTTATTTTAATATGAGGAATATGTAACTCGCGGACATTGGAAAACGTACGGAAAATTTCAGAAGCTAATGAAATTGCATGTAGTTCGATAACGATTTAAATAGAGATGTCTGTATATTAGGTTTTATTATAAGGTGCAGAATTGGCCATTTAGAATATGGTAGCTGCTTAGTGTTTTGTAATTTTTGTGAATGTTTAATGTTTCAACGTATTACTTTCAATAGGAATTAAGTAATAAAGTGGTGTTGTTTATTTCCAGCGCAGATATAAATTTTTTATTTTATTATTGTAAATAGGAGTCAATCACACCAGAAGGTGGATCATAACCTAAATAACATGGAGAGTTGATGTAAGATCAAATAACATCTGATAAACGTTTCAAGTTAGTAAATCCCGAATTTCAAGTAATTATTTACGGAGTTTGTAATTTGTATACCCCTCGGAGTTTTATTCTAGATATTCTTTATTTTATAAAATAAGGTACCTGTATGCCAATCGTTTTAATTTAATAATTTTCAAATAAGAATAATAATATTTACAATAAAATGGCACAATAAAGAAGGAGAACTACACGGCAGTCTACGGTTCTGCAGGATTTTGAATTACATTTTGGGATATCCATCGATAACCCTAGAGTTAAGCACGTTGCTTTCCCTCCCAGCTCATCAAACGTAAATAGGGATGAACTTATAACCATTGGACACAATAAATTAAAGTCTGGGACTGAAAAGTGTAAATTACGTCATGAAAGCGTACACAAAAAGTGCATTAACTTTGAACAAGGCGATAAGGTACTAGTTCGGACCTATTTTCAGTTCACGCGTGTGGAAACGGAAATTAACAAATTCTTTCTACTGTATACCGGTCTGGCTACCATTGTATCGAGGCATGGACCAAACTCTTATGAAGTAAAGAACGACGCCAAGAACCTGTCGTTGGGTATTCATAATGTTTGTAACTTAAATCCGTAGAGTTAGCCGTATCTTAGGGTAGCTAATGAATTTAATAGTATAAATTCATTTTAATTTCAAAGACAGGTTTAGCAATTAAGTTAAATTTATAGAGATGATGGACCGACCGCTCTTGTATTGTATTTTAAGTAGTGAATAATGTTATCGGTGGAGTGGGAGGCGTCTTAAAGCAAGTATGCTTGGCTTGAATAATTGTTTAATAACATAAGCAAAATAATTATAAGTTCAAAAAAAAAATACATAAAATTAACGTGAAATTGACTGATTTTAACTCTTGGAGTAGTTTGGAAGTCTTCGGTTATCTTCAGGACTCTTTGGAAGCTTGATGCTTGCTTGTGATCACCAAAATAAACTCAAACACTTATACAATGAATGTCTGTATAGTTTGAAGGCGGTGAAGACGGCTTTGGTGGTCTTCGGAACTCTTCGGAACGTTTTGTGTTGTCACAAAGAGTTCTGATTTGAAATTAAAAAATACTACTTTACAATATTTACAAGTCTGGAGGGTTTGGAAGTCTTCGGTTATCTTCAGAATTCCTCGGAAGGCTTCGGAATTGAATAGTGAAATTCAATAATAACGTGAATAGCAAGTATTTGAAATTGAAAACTACTAATATACAATATTTACAAGTATAGAGGGTTCAGAAGTCTTCGGTTGTTTTCGAAACTCCTCGGAAGTCTTCGGACTTGAGTCATAAAGTCCAATAATAACTTGAACGGTGGTGAATAGCAATTAATTACAGGTTTGGAAGGCTCAGACGTCTTCGGTCATCTTCGGTACACTTCGGCAGACGTCGTGGATGTGGTGCCCTATGCCTAGTAGAGTACGGCTCCGTCAAACTCTACGGGAGCGTTGTCCCGGAGGTAGACCTGGCAGATGCAGTCGTCGACATTGCAGTAATCTACTTCTCGAGATGTGTTTGGAGTAGATCGACGGTGGTAGCGGATACAGAAGCCTCGGATGCGGTCGTATGGAACGGATCGCACGTCGTAGGGCGTTCTGCGCTTGCCTTCGGGCTGCTTGATGTGCAGAACGAGGCTTACTACCCATACCTAGTTTTGTTGAATTTACAATAATGAATTATTACGACGGGCCCCAGGTACGGCGGCGGACAGCGTAACGTGCAGGCTACGGTGAACGCTGCGTTTAGAACTATAGCAGGCTATGGAGAGTGCTGCTTGGAAGGTTATTTGCAGGCAATGGGGAACACTGCAAAGAGAGGATTCCTAGGCTATGGTGAGCACTACGAATGTCTCCTGCAGAATTTGAAATTATATTTATACAGTTCTGGTTCCTATTTTTCCTGTGTTGAAAAACGTTAATGACGTCTTTAAACAATGAATGCGTTTTCGATTTTTATATTTTGTAAAAGAATCTACAAATTTAGTTGAACCAATGAAAGTATCGATTTTTGAGTAGCACAAAAATTTAGTTGGAATTTCTCGTGATTCTTTGGTTTGTTCTATTTCCAGCACATGTACTCTGATATAGTTAACTGCAAATTCTCAGTCTGTTCAGTGCTCTGCGTGCGGTAATAGAGTAAACAATAAGTTAACGCAGGTGGAAGTAGAAAGTCGAGTAGGTCGCGAATGGGCGTAGACGTAACGATTTGGAGACTTGGCCTTGTTAACAAAAATGTTACATTTAGAAATTGTTTAAATTTATTATTAAGATTTGGAAGGTAGAGAAGCCAGTAAATTGAAAAGTGAGTGGGCTGCAGGCGGATTATATGTTCGAACAGATAAGTCCGTAGTTTCAATATTTTATTATTGTTTAATTGGTTCCAGAAACTGATGTTTCATTATATGAAAAATTGGTGTTCATTTTTACAATTCTAATATTAAATGTATTGAATGGAGTCTATGGATTTACGTTTCTGTATAATTTGAGGAGGTATTCATTTAAACTATTGAACTCATAAGAGAAGTTGCCCCACAAGCTAGAACATTCATCATCATGGGCAACCGCTAAATGCACGTTTTCGGGTATCCAGATAAAAGCTCAAGGTGCTTAGAAGTCGTCACGTAGTTCATTAAATTTTGCGAAATTTTCTAAGTATGTTCTTCTTCTCCGAAAACTTTACAATATACCAAATCTGATTCTATGCAACATAAATGTATTGTTTTATTTTATTTGTGGCGTATGAGAATTGAAGTAAAGTAGATTTATTCATTTTGATTTCGACCTCACTTAAGGTCGGTTTGACGCAGCTCAACTTCTTTGTCTTTTCTGTGCTAATCTAAAAAGTTCTACATACCCTTCACAACCTAAATTTCTAATAATTTGACTAATATAGCTTGGTCTAGGTCTTCCTATACTCTTCTATCTTTTTCTTATCTACCTGGCTCTACATAGATATTAGCAACCCGATGGTTGCGAAAGAACTCCAACATGTTTTCATGATTCCCATTTATAAGGAAATGAAATATTACCTGGTTATCCCCTCCAAAAAAGGAAAAGTGTTAAATTATATGTTATGGTAAGGCTTAAGTAACGAATCGCTACCAACATGCCGGACCGCTAACTAATTGTGAGTTATGTCATGGGGACATTTAGTTAACTGATTTTTATTTTTGTTTTGCTTTCGAACTTACTTAAGGTCGGTTTGACGCAGCTTTAAATTCTTTTCTATTCTGAGCTAGTCTAAAAAGGTCTACATACCCTTCACAACCTAAATTTTTTATAATTTGACTAATATAGCTTTGTTTAGACCTTCCTTCTCTATTTTTATTTGGTAGTCTATAATCTAAGACTTTACTAAATAATCCCTCAGGTCTTAACTGATGCCCTAATCATTCTATCGCTCCTGACCTTTAATTGTTTCCACATACAGGGTTCCTCACCTATCCTTCTATAAACTTCCTCGTTTGTTACTCTATCTGTCCAACTAATCTTTAACATCCTTCTATAACACCAAGTTTCAAAAGCTTCTATCTTTTTCTTATCTACCTCTTTAATTGTCCAAGTCTTACTACCGTATAGGAGAACGCTCCATATGTACGATTTTAAGAAACTTTTTCTATTATCTAAACTAATACTATTTGCTATTAGTAAGTTTTATTTTTTAAAAACATTTTTCTAGCTTGAGCTATTCTAGCTACTATATCCCTTCTGCTACGTCCGTCCTTTGTAATTATACTACCTAAATAGCAAAATTCATCTACCTCCTCTAACTCGGTATTACCTATTTTTAATTTTGGTTTAGAACTAGGCTGTAACTCACTTGTCATTATCTTTGTCTTTCCTGAGTTAATTCTCACACTATAGTTACTCTGTAGTATCTCGTCTAAAATATTTAAAAACTCTCCTAACTCTTTTCTAGACTCTGCTATAATGACTATATCAACTGCAAAACGTAACATGTCTATTTTCTGTCGCTGTACACTAATACCTATCTCTTTTCTCTCTCTAGCTAAGTTTAAAGCTTCCTCAATATAAATATTAAAAATCAAGGGAGTAGTATACAGCCCTGTCTAACACCGTTTTTAATCTTAGCTTCCTTTTCTATTTCATTAAATCGCTTTGGTTTTTATATAGACTGTAAATAATTTTTCTATCCCTATGAGAGATTCCTATTTTTCGCAAAACCCTGAACATAACAATCCAATTAACCCTATCAAATGCTTTTTCTAAATCTACAAACGCAAAATGAGTCTTTTTATTTTTGTAACCTTTTTAGATAATTACCCTAATCATTAGTATCGGTTCTCTAGTCTCTCTGTCTTTACGAAAACCATATTGGTCTTCGTCTAAATAATTCTCAGTCAAAGCTTCTACTCTATTTTTAATATTATTGTTAGTATTTTGGAAGCGTGAGAAGTTAAACTAACCGTTCTAAAATTCTCACACCTATCAGCTCCTAACTTTTTTGGGATTGGGATAATAATATTTTTTTCGAAATCTATTGAAACCTCACATGTGTCATACATTACTTTTACTAGTTCATATAATCTGTCTAAAGTTTTCTGACTTGCATATTTTATTAATTCTGCGGGTATACCGTCAATGCCTGGCGCTTTATTTAGTTTAAGATCCCTAACAGCTTTATCAAATTCCTCTCTTAATATTGAGAACCCTAATTCTAAATCCTCTTCTTGGTCGTTCTCTAACTCATCCATATCGTCCCCCTTATATAAATTTTCTAAATATCTTTTCCATCTATCTGCTACCTCAACTTTATTCATTAGAAGCTCATTATTCTCGTCTTTAATACCATTATATTTTTTCCTAACTTCCCCGAAAAACTTTTTAACTACCCTGTAAACCCTGTCTGTCTTACCTACTCTCAAATCATCTTGTATTCCCTTACAATTCTCCTCCATCCATTTATTTCTAGCTTTTCTACACTCATGTATTAACTTATTTCTAACTGTATTATATTTTTGCTTACTTTCACTATCCAATTCTCTGAAGGGCTTAAGCTTTCTTCTATTCTCTATTAAATCTAATATCTCCTTTGTTACTCAGGGTTTTCTCGCTTCTATTTTTTCTTACCTATAGTCTGTGTTGCTGTTTCATGTACAGCCCTTTTAATTCTTTTCATCTATTTTCTAAGTTCCCTCCTATAGCTATCTCTTTGATCTTATTATCTAATACTTGTTTATATTCCTCTTTTACCCCACTATCATTAAGCTTACCTAGATCCCAGTCCTCTCTTTTAACCTTTCTCAATCTTTTGAGTTATGATCGCTATCTATGTCAGCGCCTGGATAACTACGACAGTAAAGTAGATTAAGGAAACGTTATAGAACGCTGCAAATGAATTTTTCTCGCACCTGACTTTTTAACGAAATAAAATTACCCATATTGAAGCTATTTTAAGTTTAAACAGATCCTCTTTGAATGTTTATATTTTTTAACTTGTTAACCAGCTAGTACGTATTTGCCTTCTAAAGTGGTGGGTCAATCTTGACCTACTCCTGTATTTGAAATAAGTTTGGGTGGTTGTACCTTCGCAAGTGATAAGAAAAACGTTATATCAAGAAGTTTGATAAAAGAAATGTTTATCAGGGGTTATAAAATTCGTTACAGCGGAAATTTTCACAAGTACCAATTATGACTACTCTATAAAACTATATCAATTCAAAAACCTTACACATTGTATCGAGGGGAATTTAATGACAATAATTTTTGCTGTAGTTCGGGTAGAAACGACAAGTCATAGTTTAATCTACGATTATTAGGATTAGGCAATAACCTTACTTGTCGTTATTTGCAAGCTTAAATAGATGACCAGCAATATTCAGTGCTTCATATAACATGTTTGTTGGTGATGTGATGTCCTGATTTGTCTGAGGTCACTGTTAATACATTATAGCAATAGAGATAACATTTATGTACAAGCTGAAATACCAACTTATTTTACATTAAAGGCATGACGCACAAAGGAAATGTTTACAAATATTTTTGTGTGCATAATTAAACGGCACTAGAAATAAAAGTACTTTAGTTTGTAAAATTGCTGAACACGTTCCTATGTTGCAGAATGAAATGTTGCGACTTGACTACGGTGTTGTTAGGTGAAAATGTTGTCCATGAAAGAAATCTTGGCCTGGAGTATGCTGGATGCAAAGCGGCACCACGTGAAGTCGGTTTTTCATGAGCTTCGGTAAATAGTAGCTGGTGGACGGTCGTTTATGTACGGGTGGATCCCTTGCTTGGTAAAAATTAAAGCAGAATGTTCCCAATCCTGGTGTGCATGTTAGTCTGTGGTGCTCTAGGAGGTGGTCTTACTGCAATGATGGTTTCGGAGGTGGATCGGTTCATGCTAAGACGGGATCCTGTTCATAGTGTTGTGATAATTCACTACATTATATCTCTTTAGATTTGGTGCTCACAACCAGATAATCTGAAGAAAACTCTTAGTGCACGAGGAGCTTGACGACTTCCGTCTTGTACTATTCTTAAGTTACCTTCAACAAGTTTGATTGCTTTTTTAAAAAGAGAATAGTAAGAAGTGTTTTGCTCTAGCATTTGAACCACCTTTTATACCGTGGGTTTGTTTGTCTTGTATGTTCGGACAGTTCAATAGGTTAAGATTGATCCACCACTTTAAAAGGCAAATACGCAGTAGCTGGTTAACAGTAAAGAAATAAAATATCTTCAATATGTACAATTTTATTTCGTTAAAAACTAAAAACGATACATTTCTAGTTGCATACATATATGCAGATTTGTTATATTGTAGAACTCTTGGAGAATTTAATTCCCATTTTCTGGATTAACGTACTTCAAAAAATTCCGTAAAAATTTGTACATACAAAATTCGTGCATACAAACTTTCATCATCATTAGGTCTTCAGTCCTGGAACTGGTTAGACGCGTACTCTCATTATTTCCTATTCCGAACTAACCTACACATTTCCCTGAAATTTGCACAGTCTGCATCTATCACTATCTGCGGTCAAAAGTCTGATCACGATCTACCTCTACTTCTTTTTTCCTGTTTCTGCTTGTAATATATCCCGTACTATTCCCCAAAAATGTTATAGAACGTATCCTACCCTTCTCTATCTCCAACTTTTTTTCCCTCTAATATCTTTCTTCCTCTACTTTATTCCTTATTTCCCACAAATATCTTTCTTCCTCTACTTTATTCTTTATTTCCCACAAATATCTTTCTTCCTCTACTTTATTCCTTATTTCTATAACCTATTTGCTATTAACCTTGTCTGCCCATGCTAGCATCCATATACATCTGACGCATAACATTCTAGAAGGCTTCTATCTCTTTCTGTCTGCTTTTCCTACTACCCCTATTTGAACAATTTTCTTCTTGTCTCTATGTTTGTTGTTTTTGAGCATGTCCGCTGTTCTTTCTTGTTAGTTGTAATTCGGTCACATTCTATTGTTTTACAGTTATATAACCTATTTCCCCGGTATTCAGTGGTACGTGAAGAGCTTGTGGCTGCCAAGTTGCCCCAACACTTGAACATTTGTCGAATTAATAGTTTTTCCATTATATCATTTCGCACAATCAACATTAGTTGAAAATATTTCACAACCAACATCTGTAGTTGTTTATAATAATCATCAGATTGAAGTGCACTTATTTTTTCGTCATTTTATTTTTCGACTTGAAACTAGTTGGACGCGTACCTCTACTTGTTTATGTTCTGAGCTAGCCCATACATTTCCCTAAAATTCCCACAACAGCCTATATACAGCTCAGTTCCCTTTTTATTGTATTCTAATTATATGCTTTATTTTACCGAGATTTAGTGGTATGTGAAAAAGGTTAAGCAGCCTGTGGCTGCCAAGGATCCTCCAACACTTAGACATTTGCCGAATTAATAGTTTTCCAGTAAATATTTTCGTACAATTAACATTAGTTGAGAATATTGCAAGACCAATACCTGTAGTTGTTTATAATAATCATCATGTTTAAGTACATTTATTTTTTTCATCATTAGTTTTTATCTTGGGACTGGTTGGATGCGTACCTCGATCGATTTCTATGCTGAGCTAGCCTAGACATTTCTCTGAAATTCCCACATCCTACATCTTTCACTATCTGTGTGCAATAGTCTAACCTAGGTCTACCTCTACTTCTCTTTTTTCCTATCTCTGCTTCTAATATATTTCGCACTATTGCCTCATGTCTTAGTATATGACCTATCATCCTATCTCTTCTATTTTACTGTTTTCCACATATTTCTTTCTTCCTTTACCATTTTTAGTACCTTTTTATTCTTCACTTTGTCTGTTCACGATATCTTCATCATACGTCTGTAGCACCACATTTCTTGTCCGCTTCTCCTACTGTCCAGGCTTCACAGCCGTACAGTGCTGTGCTCCGCACATATGTTTTAAGCAATATTTTCCTTGTTTCTATGTTTGTTGTCTTTGAACACAGTACTTGCTTTTTCTTGCTAAATGTAGCACAATCTTGTGCTAATCTTTGTTTTATATCTTTTGTGCTTTTCCCATCTTGCGTTATTTGGTTTCCTAGGTAGCTGAAATCCTTAACCTCTTGTAAGTTCTCGTTACCTATTTGTATTCTTGTTTTTTGTTTATTTTCCTCTCCTTTGCATATTTTCGGTTTACAATACTTTTAACTAAGCATGCATCAACATAAAAGTCTATTTAATAAAAATAACTTTTATTCGACCAATTATTAAATATACATCGGCATGGAATGTGTAGCAGGTGGACGGCAAAATTCAATGACTTGCAGGTTTGTTGATTTTGTACAAAGTTCAATGACAAATAGGTTGTAGATAATTCAATATTCCAACTTGATGTTTAAGGAAGACGTCTAGCATAGGGACGCTTTCATCTGTAACAGTCATTTTTAAATTCCGCGTTTACGTTTGCGTTTGGAAACTTGATTTTCTAATAATCCCGACTTTTACCTATCGTCATTTTGGCTACCCGATCAACAGCCTTATCTGCATGACGATTGTTGCCCTGCTCTGTTCTGCTGCTTGGTCTTGAATAATTGAAGATAAAAATCTTAAATGCCCCTACTACGATCCATCTGTATGTATAAGTTACAATGCTCCAGGGAAATGCCCGTTTTTCTTAGTTCGAACGAATTGCGCTTCTAAAACTATCCTATTGTTGACTTCAATGTCTTTTTGTTTATGTTCACGATCATCTTGTTTTAAGACTTTTAAAAGTGGCATGGTTGTCTATGTTTGCAACGCAATTTTGAATGATTGTAAATTTATGAGTTTGTTACAATTAGAAGTAATTTACCATGGTTCGGTTTCTTTGAACTCGTGTAAGCTCTTAATTCTTCTCAGAGTTTACACGTAACGCTTTAATATTTTATGACGAGTTTTATGACTATTGGTGTTGTAGGGTGTATCGATTCGATTCTATGATTTGATGGGTTTGTTTTTTAAACTTGTGTAAATGTTTACGCTAACGTTCGCCTAGGTTGGTTATTTACCAAAATATATCGGTATCCTTCTAGTTTAATACGAAGTGTGTAAAGTCCTGATTTTTATTACTGGTTGTATTTAATATACACTAGGTGCTTTCCTACTCCTAATTTAATATTATAATGAAATAGCCACGTTATTAATGCAAACTACCAGAGCTTCTATAAATTTTTCACGGTACTCTACGCTAAAGCTTACTTAACTAACTTAAATTACATTCTATTACCTAAAGTTTGCTTAAATAACGCATTATCGTTACAGTAGTTGCTGTTACTCTTATTTATTGCATACGGATGTGATTTTGCAATTTAATGTTTAGGATTCTGTTATTTCAATCCAACCATAAGACTAATAATCGAGGTCTAATAGGTGTGGCTAAACATTTTGTTACGTTCAAAACCCTGTAAGCAATTTTTTTTGCATGAATATTAATTCATACTGCTTCTATTTAAAACGCCCTAAAATTTCTAAACAAATCATAAAACCTATCGATCAACAAGCTCGATTTTCTTTCAATTGCCATTAGTGCTATTTTATAAACTTTCATCAAGTATTTACTATATAGTATTTTGCCATATAAAAACAAACAGCTACTTAGCAACTTCACGCTACAAAGTCGTTACAAATATGTTCTAACACCTGCCGTGAATACGTTTCATCAACAGTTGCACATACATTCATGACCTTCTTTTAAAAGATTAGATGTCCTTAACCGCTAGTCTAGTAAATGAACACTTGGAATGGGTTTGTTATCTATACCAAGTTTATACTTCCATCAATCAGTATGCTTTATCTTGCAGCAGTGCAGATGTCCAAAGCAATATGATTATTCCCCTTTGTTAACAATTCTGCTAGCCGTTATCTCCTTGTTTGCAAACTGTGCTTGGCAGCTGGAATATACCTTTGTAGGTGCTGTCTGAGAATTTTTTATATTTGAACATATTTTTGAAAACCAAACACCTTGCCCCCTACGTGGTCCTTTTCTTTATAAATACAGACCGCGTCTTGAAAACAGGTTATTTAAACATAACATCCTTTTAGCGAAAAAAGGTGTTGTGAGTCGCGAGATTAAAATGCTTTCTGTGCTAACTTAGTTTAAATTAGTTGAGTCAGTGTTCATCGACGAAAATAGCCCACATGTCCCGAATTCTGTAAGATGGTACCTGACAACTTGGTCTAAGGTACAGTTTTTCTTGCTTGCTTTACTTGCGTTGCTGTTTTGGAAGATATGCAGGTTTTTTTGTTCATTACGCAATAAACTGCAAACTGTACGTTACCGATTGCACGTTCACAATGTACAAACGATTATACAATCATACCAAAGCTTACGTTAGAGCCTTTGTTACTGTTACCTTTTTTTTGTACACTCCTGTTAATGACAACAAATTCTAAATTAGAGTAAGTGAACACTCGGTTCATTTATGTTAAGATTATGTTATAGAAATTTTAATGTTACGTTATTTCTTGAGGAGGTGCACTTCACAAGGCAGCATGAATAGATTATGTATACTTCTTTTCTTGTATGTAGAGTTACTGTAAATTTTATGTATAAATTCTTCTTGTAAATATTTAGGATCGGAAACATTATACTGGTAGTGCATATGTAATTGTTATTTAGATTATACGATTTTATTCTCGATATTTTAAGATGTTTAGGTTTATACTGTATTATATGTAAATTGATGCTTTGTTTACATCACGTTATAACATGATTATGTAATTACGTGTTTTTGAGCTTTATAAATATTCTTTCGGGACTATGTTGGTAATATAGCATTTTTACTAAGGTTTCCAATTTGTTCTTTCTCAATCACCCACCCAACTTTACGACGTTTTTAAGCTAGCCTAAATTTAATTTTTTTGGATTTCGATTCTACCATTCTGTCTTTGTTTTGTTGCGGTATTCGGTGTAGGCGATTTTCTTTACTGACTTTGCTGCTGTCTTTCGTGTCTGCACGGAATACCGTAACAATTTGTTGAACCAAATGTGAGTTCCATACATACTATCGGAATTGTTATCTTTTATTGGTGTGCAACGCCAACCTTGCTCCTTGTGAAAACCGCCACTGTCCATTTTCAATATTCAGTATGGCTTCACACAAACAATTTTTTATAATAAAAGATGCATAAAGCACACAAAGTATCTACTAGCACTCTGTAAAAGTTGTTTAACTTTAACTATTGCATTCGTTAATAACTATTATAATTTTCTTAGGACTATGCAAACAATAGTTTGAAATATACAATTATAAAAGTACATAATTAAAATTTTATCATTTGCTTTACATTGCTTTTTAACCTTAAATACATGAGGAAAATTATAAAACGAAGGAATGTGAGTATAAAGATTAATAAAATGATGTAATAATTCTTATCATCACCAGATATAGGGCTAAAAACAATGTTTAATTGCCGATAAATTTTATCAAGTGTGCTATACTTAATTAATTACAAATACTTAGTTTTATTGCAACACTTTCTTAACCATATTTCAATAGCAATGTCAGGAGGGGTCATATGCCCGTTGTCCAAGTGATCTTGTATAAATTGTTTATGTGAGTTTTATAATTCTGGATTCTTTTCCAAATAAACGTTTAATAATAAAAACTGATTAAGTATGACCTACCGAGAACCTACAAATAACGGTTCAGGCTGTTTCATCTCTCGAAAAATTTTCAAAAAACGTTTTTCACAAATTTTCTCTTGTCGAATAATTTATGTAAGTCCAGAATGGTTTCCAGTTTCCAAAATTTTGTAATGGTAGAATCTACTAGTTCTACAAATACGCATAATGACGTATCAGTCATCGTTGGAGACAAACTTACCGGTCAGTGACCAAACAAATGAAGTACGAATTGCAAGCGGTTGATCAGGTGAACTCGAACGAACTTCGTTGCACAAACTACGTATAAAAATGTCTACACCCAACAATAAGTCGATGTTACCTGGTTTATCAAAAGATTGATTAGCTAATTCTGAAACACTACGTGTATCTAATTTTTAGAAGAAATTGAAGCTATAGTCCATTCGTTTTAACTTTAGGATGACGTCACAACTGAATAAAATACCACATTGCCAATATTATCGTAAATCATAATATATTTAATGAAAAATATACGAACATTCCCATTGGCAAAAAGAATTGGTGGCAACACCGTACAGAACTGCCAACCTTTATCTTGTTAAATGACAGTATTCTTCAAGTGCAAATCTAGGTATTTATTTGCATACGGTTGCCAGCACTTAATTACTGCATTTGACGTCATCCTAAAGTTAATTAGAATGAACTATATTAATAATTTTCCTCAGATTTCTAATAAGACAAATGCTTGCATTGAATATTCTGGAGTTGTTTGTCCAACTGATCTGATTCCACAAAATATTTTTCCAGTAATATGAGACGACACTAACCCAAACCCTTCAATTTTTAATGCAACTTTTGCTTTATTTAAACTAAACCGCTAATGGCACCTTTTTGTTATAAACGATTCCATGCTTGCGCATAGAGTAAAGCTCTGAAAGCCTGTACAAGGTTATTGCAAATAAAAACTTGAATTGTTACCAACAATGTGGAACCACTTGACGATTTTGTTGAGAAAGCGAACTACAATTTGAAGTAATAGGAGCGCTTAGAGTTTCTGTAGAACCAGGTTTTGCTACAGAAGTAGATTTTTCAAATTGAAGGAGAGTATTGTGAACATTTCTAACATACCAATTTTGAAAGACAATATGTTACTTTATGTGTAGCTTAAAGACAATTTTGAAATGTAGTGCTACAGACGTTTGCTGAAGATATTATGGACAAAGATAAGAACAAAGAGGTTCTAGAAATGGTAGGGGAAGAAAATATATAGAAAACACTAAAAGAAGAAATAGGATGGTAGGACACATACTAAGGCATGAAAGAATAGTGCGGAATATATTAAAAGCAGGGATAAGAAAAAAGAGAGAGACCTAGGTTAGACTATTGCACATAGATAGTCAAAGATGCAGACTGTAGGAATTTTAGGTCTGATGATTATTATAAGCAATTACAGGTGTCGGTTTGGTAATATACATCAACGTGTGTAAACTCGAGATAAGAAATATATACAACCAACCTTGTAGAAATTATGAAGGACGCGTAGGATGACTTGCCTAACTTCCCGATTAAAATTATAGAAACGTAACATAAACCAATTGGTGATTTATATTAAGTAAGGTATAAAGATAAGCAAACCAGACAATTTAATGGATCAGAATTCGTGATTGAACTGTGATGAAACACGTACATAAACTCATTGTAATATTTAGGAAAGCAAACGTTACTGATACAAGAACACCACATTTTAACGCTATATCAAAATAGGATAATTTGATGTAATTAAAGTAATTTGAAGTAATTAAATAGCTACTGTTTCAATTGAAAAAGCAGTCAAAATAGTTAATAAATATTCAAATGCAGGAACCACACCTAACAAAATCTTGAGGGTGAAAGTGCTTATGACAAATACGCTTATTTTCCGTACTAAACTTATCTTTCCTATAACACTTTCTAACCCATTCTTTACAGATTTCTGAATTATTTGGAAAGAAAAATATAAGTACTTTTTCTCCACTGACCTTGAGCTTTTTCGAATTACTTCTGCAAACTTGCTACACTGAAATTTTTCCACTTTGCATTTGCAAGATAATAAAGATTTTTATATCTAAACAGTAACTATATAAGTAGAGAGGCTACCTTCGTACGGGGTCAGAAAACCTGTGTTTTATGGGATTTTGCATGGGAAAATCTAAGGTCCGTTCTGGTCATTTTGGTACCAACTATAAGAATCCTCATGCTTTATGTCCAACATACATCTGACATACATCGGACACACCACCGATTCGACATGTATTCGACGTACATTCAACATATATTCGACATGCATTCGACATACATCCAACCGACATATGTCGAAAACCTCCGGCAAAAATATCCTTGACGTTGTTGAGGTTGGCGAGTTTCTTGAGCAGCAAGAAGATTGTTTCACGCGATTGGTGATGGAAAAATTGGAGTCTAACAACGCTCTTAAAGTGAACGTCGAAAATAAGTGAAGGTCGAAGTATTGACGATGTTAAATCTCTAATGATTCAACTAATAATGAGTTAATAAAATTCTAATTATTGAACTATTAGATATCGTGGATTCTTACCTGAAATGCCTGTATTATCTTGCCAGCTCAGCGATAAATATGTTGCCGACTTTACAAAAATGAAATGAAAGAAAGAAATCTCAACATTACAATTGTAATTACATAAAATTTTTATGATACTCAATACATTCAGAAACATCTTTCTTCTACACACATTATCTAAGAAATTTACTTACAGACACAGGTATAAAAAAAGCTTATAAATGCAATTTACTACTTAAGTCTAGAAAGAAACAATATTTAATCACTACTAAACACTAATACAATCTTTACCTAATCTTTGTTAATAATTAGAAACCCCAAAACCTTTCATATGTAAGTCACAAATTTTTCTGTAAGTGTAATATGGATAATTTAAATACTCTCTTATTGTCTCGTTTCAATGTGACTGATTAAAGTGACTTGACTCACTGGAGTCACTTGTAAGGGTCAAACCTCCTTAAAGTTTCATTTATAAATTGTATAAAATAAAATTATCCAGCCACTAGTAATTTTCTATTCGCAAAAATCTTATACTAGCTTAATCTACTTAATAATAGCACAAATTGTCTTTCTAAGGATTTAAAACAATGTTATACTTGCGTTTCTGGACCTTTAAACTGTAGGAGTGATACTTGGTTGATTAAATCTTCATCTCCAAATTATTAGAAAATAAGTTTACCCATAAAATTATTCGGAAAAATCAAATTGTTCCATTGTATACTTCCATTCGTTTAAATAAAATTTTATATGTCAAAGTTTTACTTTATAAATTTTAAAATAAATTATTTTCAATAAATATAACCGACGTACCCTTGCACAAAAATTTAGCGTTTGTTACAGTTTGTCTTATACCGACCGAGAGTATCGTCGACAAGTATTTTTATAAACAAACAATTAGTACTACTCGACCATTATTAGTAAATGAATTATCTTGAATGAATGCTCTTCATTATTTACAGGTTTTTATATAATAAAAATCTCAATTCGCCACAGTTTCCCGAATTTCCACTCTATTCAAGCAGGTCTGACTCACCGCATGGTGTAATACTTAACTGTAATTTCTTGTATTTATTTTATTAACTTCCCGTCAGTTTAAGATTTATTGCAATCGTAAAGTTTTCACTATCCCTTATTATTGAATGGAAGCACTGGTTATCGCTTTTGTTATGATTTATGGCCAATAAAAACGTGCTATGTTACCTGATTTATAGCCTTTACCGGTGTTATCGCGTTCCACAAACTTAGCTGTCTGTTACTTACTTACAAATAATTTATATTTTTCTAGGAATGACTGTATAAAGTCTAGAATAAAAGTAACTTCTTTCAAAAAACTATAAATTATTAACACTGTGCATTAGATACATGTAATTGTGTTATGACGGAAGTTACAAATAACGTTTTTAAGGAGAGTATTTGATATTAAACTCGCATAATATTTTAAGAAAGTTACACAACACGTTTTGCGTCGTATTCAAATTGTTAATTTTTAGTGGAGAATAAATATTTACCTTTTAGAACTTGATTAAATTAGAATTAAGAGTTTCACTTATATACTAAAATAAATACTATAATACGCTTATCTTACTAGAAATGTTATACAGGGTGTAGAAAGTTAAGTATTAGAAAATTTAATTTTCTTGGCTTTGGGGTGATTTTCCTTACAGACTGTGGTGTTCAATAACCTCTTACACACACAGGGGGTTCATTATGTATGTAATATATTATATATCTCTGTAAATATTGACTTTATACAAAAAAATATTATCTAAAAGTTGTTTAACATTTTATTTTCCATAATGACAGTATTTAATTGTTTTTATTTCAGAAAACAATTGAGTAATGAATAACACTTATCTTTTCAAATAACAATGTATTCTTTCATTCGGCTCAATTGATGGATTTTCTCTTTTAGATGACGTAAAATGTGGGTACCCTTGTATCAGAAAATTTTTGAAAAAATGTAAAACTGTTTATTAAATTAATTTCACCAATAACATGAATCTAGATATTCGAGATCTCTTTTATATGTCTTAATAATTGAATGTAGTCTACAAATGTGACAGAATCTTGTTTGTTTAGATAAGTTGATACATCAAAAAGTAAAAATGGTTCATTTAACAGAAACTGAACGCATAGAAGTTTTAATTATGGTTATGGGGATTGCAAACGAGCACAATTAAAAGTATGTGAAATTTTTAATAAGCGTTATACATATCGAGAACCAATCACCCAGTTAGTAGTTAGCAAAACTTTTAAACGGTTTAGAGAAACTGGTAATGTAAGAGCTCTGCCAAAGACTGGTCCGCAGAGATCTGCGACAAATAAAGATAAAAGCTCGATGCTTTTATAGAAATCAAAGAAAATCCAAACATTTCAACTCGTCAGCTAAGTTTAAACCTTGTTTATTTATTAATTTTATATTTCTTTATTTTTTTTAATTTTCTTTTCTTAGGAACTCACTTTCGCACCACTGCAGTTAGGCGACGCACCCTTTTGTTGTCCCCGCCCCCTCAGAACAAATTAAAATTTAAATTATTTTTAGCCATATTTCATAAATATCATTTTTGGCGTTCAACTTCGAGCCTCTATTTTTTTGTTGGCAGGGTTGTTTTTCAAAATTTTAACTGTTTTGTAAAATTTTCGGTGGACATATTCAGAACCTTTTTTTTTATAGAAAACTTTTTTAATTGTTAAGGCTTAGGACCGTTGTTTTTATTAGGACAGTTTTTTGAAAATTAGGGCTTTTTTCAAGAGTAAATTTTTTGACGGAGGTATTTTTTTATTTGACAGTACATTTTTTTAGACTTTGAAGCTGTTTTGTTTTACTAGGGTTGTTTTTTCAATAGGGTTTTTAAATATATTTATTTTGTGATTTTTTAGGGTTAAAATTTTTAACACTAAACTCTTTTATAAATCTGAGTTCTTTTATTGTTGGGGAAAAATTTTTTAACATGATATAGTTATTGGTTATTTTAAAGAAACCTTTTCTAACTTTAGGATTTTTTGGTTAGTGGGTTTTTGTTTTTTATTAGTAAAACACTTTGCTTTTGTATAAACGTATACGCCGAAAGAGTTTTTTTTAATTTGTTTTTTTTAAGTTGTGAATTTTTAAAAAATTAGTTGTTTTTTTAAAATTTAGTTGATAAAATGTAAATTTTTCTATAGATTATTTTTGAAAATAGAGAAATTTTTCATTTTAAATAGGAATTTGTACGTGTAATGTAGACTTTCTGTTGAAAAAATGAATTGATTATGAGTTACGAGTAAGAGTGTGCAAAAGGTTAATAATTTGACAGTTACCGGATTAAGAATAATTTCGGGAAAACACCAGTAGTGCATATAACGGCGTGAAGTTAGTTATTGGGTCGGAAACAAAATTTGGGGGAAACTATTTTGCTCTCAGATGGAATGGGCTTCTTCTGAACCGGATGAATATTGGAATTTTTTAATTTATTTCACTCGAAACAAGCTTCCCATTTTCGGGGACTCGTCTTAGTCTGATTCCTTATTAACAACGCTACTAATGTGGTTAAGCCTATAACTCAGCAGTTTGGTTCACTGAAACACTCAAGCAGTTCTATTCATTCTAGTATTCTAGAGCTTCTTCAAGATGCAGGTTCATTCAGAACAGAAAGTGTATTAAGACTGTTGTTTTTTATTAAAATAGCTATTAGTTATGTTTCCAAATAAGAAAATAATTTTGTTCATTTGCCAACATCATAATATTTATTTAAATAATTTCATATAAGCCGTCTATTATGCAGTTTTATGGTTTTTAGAGTTAGATGTATCCTAACACCAAATAATTCGTTTTAAAGTATATGATGTTTGAATTGAAGTTAGATTATCATAGTTCTGAAAAGTTTGTTATAGAAAATCAAACAGACGCCTTTTTATACACATTGATACTACGGAAATCAAAATGCTACCAAAACACTTATGAAAAATTTAATG
Organism: Platerodrilus igneus; assembly: GCA_036346225.1. Taxonomy (NCBI): domain Eukaryota; kingdom Metazoa; phylum Arthropoda; class Insecta; order Coleoptera; family Lycidae; genus Platerodrilus; species Platerodrilus igneus. The sequence continues at coordinate 3,111,005 of JARFIW010000090.1, forward strand.
TTTGCTGTGTAGAAGAGAAGATATTTAATATTTTGAAAAAAGTTATTTTGACATATCTTCAAAAAGTGTGCCTTCTACTTGATGGCGTATCTATTGCATGAATCACAATACAAATAATCTACATAAAATTCATTCGTTTCATTAAAAATAAGGGAGTTAAATTATTTACAAGACGCTTGCTATAAAAAGAAGCAGTATTAAAATGCTCAACGTGTAATTTAATTATTCTGAGTAAAGAAACAAATGGAAATTTCGTGCAAAATTTATATTAATTGATTCAAGTTTGGGTAACGAGTATTAAACAAAATGTACAGATAATAATTGAATATTTGATTAGGATTCACTAAAAATTAAAGGGTATTATTTTAATTGGAGTTAATTGAACCATTAGTAACATATAATATGTATAAAAACTTGTAAAAACCCAATAATATTCAAATCGTAGAAGTGTTATTTAGAAGTAGGACGATTGAACACCTGCGTATTTTTAAAAGTCTCGTTCTGCGTAAAATTTTGCAGATAACAAATGGTTACAGAGAATGTTGGAGAAACCGTTGCTTAATATTCACGAGAAATGCTAATAAGGTGGGTTATTTCACAGTCCACGTGGATTGAAAATAACCGATACTAAAGAATATTGATTTGTACCACTCAGAACAGGGTAGATAGAGACAGATAATATGCGCAAGACAGAGACACATATAGTAAAAGGCGTGATGTGAGCAACGTCACTGGGTTGCGATTGGTTGAAAATAAGAGGCAAACATGAGAGGTAAAAATAACATTTCTATATAAAAATTAATTAATTATTCTCAGACGCTGCGAGCCGTGTGGAAATTTCTGAGATTTAACTGGTGCGAGTGCAAATTTAATAAGAACCGCGTGCCAGGCGGTCGAGATGGGAACATAGTATGCGAAATTCTAGAAACTGTCCGTTTTGGGGACAAAAGCGACGTATAGGCTAGCGATTATATATACCCGGGTTAATATGAGTTTCGCTCTCTTAGATTTTGATTATTCGATGCTTTAAAAAGTGCTCTTAGATTTTCGATTTTGATTGAATAATTTAAACAGTTTGCTCGTATATTTTAGTGATTATTTAATACTTTAAAACAGTTTGCTCTTTACGTACTACGATGAAAGTAATTTAGTGCACTTAGAAAAGAAGATGCAAGGTAATAAAGTCTAGTATCATTGTACCAATTATTCAAATTTGCAACGACAAATGAATACACAAAAGTAGGCAGTTTTGGCGTATAGCGTGAAAGAAGTATGAATTTCTTTGCCATTTTTCGGGGGTGTTAATAATTAAATGATTCGTAAACGTGACTAGATCCACAAAACAAGATACAGATATACACAGATGAGTTCCGGAAAGGCACTGAAACAACTATAGATGAATGGTGGTGTAGAAAATTTTAAAGACGACCAGTAATCCGAGGACCTAAACATAACCCAGTTGGAATGGTGTGATTAACAGAGGACGATGTACATTGGAGCCACGAGTGCATTAACCTTCAGGTAACTTATGCTTTGTTGTTCGATTTTTGATGTTTTGGTGTGTGTTGAATAACTTTATAATTTATTTACTTAAAATGGACAGTAGTGAATTTGTACTAACAACAAAATTTTAATTTTAAGGTGAAATTTTCTTGTTTAAGTAGAAAGGAGTATTTAGTATTTATGTTCTTGATTATGATGAAAATTTGGGTATGTCTTTGAGCTCAATTAGACGAACCTGGTTAATTAACGTAAAGGGGGGGAGATGCTCCCTTTGTACTCAGACTCAGGTCTGCATATATTGTTATATTAATTAGTAGGCATCCTACAAGGACTTTAATTCTGGATGCAAATTAAAATGATAACAAATTTAATCTTGAAATTCTATGATACTGAAATTTATGCTGAAATTTAATTTTGAAATTTTAATGTATTATGAATATTGATGTAAATAGAGTTAACGTTGATGTTTGTAGTAGGAATGTATTTGTTTTTTTTCTTGAATGAGGATGAAAGTTTTAACTAGGTGAGCAGCCGAGGCGGAAAAGAGTAAAGAGGCGATTAACAGAAGAAAGTCAACGGACCAGTTAAGTTAATAGCTTTTTGTAGGTTTCACTGCATTCTTGACGCCCAATCTGTGATGCTCGATTTGAAAACCTTAGTTTAAGATTAATGGTGAGAATCACAGCAATATATATATATATATATATATATATATATATATATATAACAGTATATACGATGTATAGATAAACACCCACTTTACGAAAAATCGAAAAAGGGTTTTTAAGTATACAAAGCAAGCTAGTAATTTGCATAGCCATAAATAAAAGAATTTGTTTGTTTCATAAAGGGAATAAACATTCATCGACTAGTTTCGATCTCACTGGATCTCATCAGGATGAAGTGGTTTATAACCCTTATGAAACAACCAAAAACAATAGGCAAAAATAATTTCGAAAGAACCTCTGTAAGATGGCAAGAGTAAACTAAGAACGCCATCAGTTGAGAAACCACTAGTATTAAACTACTCAAGTACAGAAGTAAATTCAAAATTAAGTCGGTAATTCATAGATGGCTATAACAAATACGTTTCGCCTTTTGGGCTTTGTTAGATGTGTTACACGCAAAAATTATTGCAAAAATATAACACACCGTCCCTTGGCGGCGCTCGGCATAATACCCTAGAGGGGTAACGATCAAAATTAAACAAGATAATAAAATTAATTGCTTATAGCAAAATCTAATAAATAAAACAGTATATACGATATATAGATAAACACCCACTTTACGAAGAATCGAAAGAGGGTTTTTAACTATCCAAAGCAATAATTTTTGCGTGTAACACATCTAACAAAGCCTAAAAGGTGAAACGTATTTGTTATAGCCATCTATGAACTACCGACTTAATTTCGAATTTACTTCTGTACTTGAGTAGTTTAATACTAGTGGTTTCTCAACTGATGGCGTTCTTAGTTTACTCTTGCCATCTTACAGAGGTTCTTTTGAAATTATTTTTGCCTATTGTTTTTGGTTGTTTCATAAGGGTTATAAACCACTTCATCCTGATGAGATCCAGTGAGATCGCAACTAGTCGATGAATGTTTATTCCCTTTATGAAACAAACAAATTCTTTTATTTATGGCTATGCAAATTACTAGCTTGCTTTGTATACTTAAAAAACCCTTTTTTGATTTTTCGTAAAGTGGGTGTTTATCTATACATCGTATATACTGTATTATTTATTAGATTTGCTATAAGCAATTATTTTTATTATCTTGTATATATATATATATATATATATATATATATGCTGTCGCACGACTCGCTTTGGGGCGTTACTAAAAGGGTGTTATGAAAAAAGGCCGCACGTTGAGGGGCCGGTAATAAAAGAGTGATGTGATAAGGCCCACATTTAAGCGTCGCTGAAAAAGTGGTATAAAAATGGTCTCACGGTGAGAGCGTCACTAAAAGAGTGCTGTGATATAGATACAGCAATTAGTAAACTTGAAATTATTCACTTACCTTCCTTTTTAACTTTGCCTGGTTAGCTCAGCGGTATTGACGGAGTTACAGTATGAAATATTTTTTCTCATAGAAAAGCATTTACAACATCGTATCTTTCAAACATAAAATAATTTCTAAGAAGTATTTATTACAAAAAAAAATGGTTCCTTATCTTAGTTTAAATTTACAGAATTAAACTTCTTCTTTTGAGGATGGTTTACCTGGTTATAATTATTCCCACGCTCGTAAGATTTGTTTGGCCAAAAAATCCTTGATATAATCTATTAAAAGCTCAGAGTATTTCGAACTCTGATCACAAAGTTTAAAATTCTTTTACAAAAAAAAATTATACAATTAACACTTATTATTCTACCTTAAACTACAGGCAAATCTAATATCAGTTAAAAATAAATCTAAAAGTAATACTTGCAGAATCCACAAAAACCCTTCTCGTAATTAAAAATCTTATTTTAAATTGACATCAAATCAGCTTACAAGATTTTCCATATTTAAAAATTCTCATTTCAAACAGCAATTACCAAAGTACATTTTTGGTTAAAGCGTTATATTGAAGAATTTTTCTTATTCGTTGTAATTAATAATTCCATTTTTGTATGTAATTTGCTTTTAAAAACATCACTTCTATATTTATTGTATCATAATAATTATTAAATTACAGTAATCTTACTGCATACTTCAAATATCAACCTCGCAACGCAACAGCTCGCGTTTTAATCAGAATAACCTTTTACGATCTAATTTATCTAATGAATGAATAAAATGGCAAGAATCCAGTTTTTAATAAACGCGTCTTTATATACTCTAAATTATCTATATCCAGAAGGTTGTAGAATAGTGTGGAATATTATGATGCAAGGTTCTCAGAAAAACTACTTAGCGTCTAAAATCGCGGCTTTTATTCCACGTAATATTGTTCCAGTTATTCGTTACGCATGCTGTTTGTCCTTGTTTTACACATATATCATTATTGTAGTATCGCATACTAATGCAAAAGATAATCAATCTCATCGGGTATTTCATGAATTTTTTTGGGTTTTCCGCGTTCCGCCCGTTACTTGGAATAAAATGTTTATTTATTAATGAATTATTTACCTTGTTCTAAATACTCATGACTCATCTTTTTATATTCTAGAAAATTCTTTATTTACAATAAATTTCTGTTTTCCACAGGGTAACTAATCTCAACTTTAATTGCTTTTTAATGCAAAAAGGGTTGCATTTTATAGAAAATATTTTCTTTCATGTTTGAGTACACAAAATTGATATGAAAATTGAAGTTTTTAAATACACGTTGATTGTAGTTGCTTAAGTTAAATGCGTAAAGCTAGTATTATTTTGTTGTTTACAGTAAATGAAAGCTATTTTTATATGTATCGATTTGCGTTCGCATTGAAATGCGTTTTACGGTATCATACAATTAATTATTTTTACATATATAACTTACGTTACTTACTATGTATTTACAATATGCTTATATCATATGGGGTTATTTTATTTATACATGCGCAATTTGCGTTTTTACGCCGATATTTAGATGTAGTATTTTCGGCCTGTTGGATAGGCAGAAGAGGGTCTTTGGATCTCCGGATCTTACACCTTGTGATTTCTTCTTCTGAGGATATTTAAAATCAAAAGTGTATACAAACTGACCTCAGAATCTAGTCGAACTAGAACAACGAATACAAGATGAACTGCAGCAATTTCTCCAAGATCACTCAGAAATTCTTTTCAAGGTTTTTGTCATAGGTTGAGCTACACATTTTTAACATTTATTACCATGAAAAGTATTTTATTGCTAATTTCGTTTTGTCTTCAAGCTTTGTACATAATTTTTTGTTCGTTCAGTTATTAAGACAAATAAAAGAGATCTCGGAAATCGGATTCATGTTATTAGTGAAATTAACTTAATAAACAGTTTTTACATTTCTTCCAAAAATTTTCTAGTATAAGGGTATTAAGATTATACGTCATCTAAAAGAGAGAAAAAAATCTCTGCCAAATCAGTCCAATGAAAGGGTACATTGCTATTTAAAAAATGAAAGTGTTATTCGTTACTCCATTGTTTTCTGAAATAAAAACAATTAAACGCTGTTTTATGGAAAATATAATGTTAAACAACTTCTAGATAAAAACTTTTTGTATAAAGTCACTATTTACCGAAATATATACTGCATTCCATGCATAATGAGCATGGTGAAAAAGCCTTTCATACTTTCACATGAAGATATAGAGATAAACGACGCATAGTTGTCGTAATATAAATAAGTGGAGGTACGTGTCCAATCAGTTTTGAGACTGAAAACCTAATGACGAAAGAATAAGCGCGGAAGGAATCTGATGATTATTATAAACAACTACATGTGTTGGTTGTGAAATATCTGCAACTAATATTGACTGTGCGATAAGATATATTGGAAAAATATTAAATCGGTAAATGTTCAAGTGCTGAGGAAACTTGGCAGCCACAGGCTGCTTACCCACATTAACAACCACTGAATGTAAGAGAAATCGGGTGTATAACTGTAAAACAATAGAAGGGGACCGAACTGCAACTAACAAGAAAGAGCAGCGCCTATGATTAAAGATTAAACATAGAAACAAGAAGAAAATTATTGAAAGCATATGTGTGGAGCACAGCATAGTATGCCTATGAAATACGGGAAGTGGAAAAAGCAGACAGAAAAACGGTAGCAGCTTTTTGGCATGCTGTGCTTTAGATGTATGAGAATGATAGCATGCACAGATAAAGTTAATAACAAATAGATTATAAAAATAGTAGGGGAATAAAAATATCTGTGGAAAAAAACGGAGAAACAGAAGGGCTGAATACGTTCTAAGGCATTTTTGGGGAATAGTATGGGATATATTACAAACAGAGATAGGAAAAAGGAGGTAGATGTAGACCTAGGTCAGATAGTGATAGATGCAGACTGCAAATTTCAGGAAAATGTGTAGGTTAGTTCAAAATATAAAACAATGAGGGTACGCGACTAACCAGTTCCAGGACTGAAGACCTTATGATGATGAGTTGTCGTAAAGGGTAAAAGCGAAGCATTTAAATCCAATAAGTGCGCAAAGCCATCAGTACCGTTTTGCCAAAAAGCCACCGTGCAGATTTGCCGACTTTGTATTTTTTTCAGTGCTGTATTTACTTGGTCGACCTCAAACAAGTCCGTTTATTTAATCTGATGGTGATGATGCTGATGCTTGTCTTATAATCTCCTATACAACTCTTAATTGTAGGATAATATTTTCGTTTTTACAAAAAAACCAAAACGTAAAAGTGGGGTTACGATCAGTGAAAGAATAATCTAAGCACAAATTTTATACAACTTCAAGGCCGAACAGGATTAAAATTCGTTCCGCAATCAGACCCGTTTTGGAATTTTCTAGAAAAAATATTTTGACCTGATAAACCATAATGGACTATTATTCTGTAAGCTGACACTCCCTGCCGTTCTTCTAGACATTCATTTTAAAATATACAAGTTTAACGTTATACACATAGAACACAAATTTATGAATTTGGGAAAATTGGCTTTCTAAATAAACTAAATTGTGTAAAACTATTAGTAAGATTCGCTAAAGAATATAATATTTGAACACTGAACAAATATCAGAACGAGTTATGTAATCATTTAATAAATATTCCTCTATTAGTACTTCAAGGTTCTTCGGAATACAAGTTCAACTTCTTAATTATTCACTTACGACATCCAGTAAATTCCGTGCGCGTAGGTCGACAGTGTGTGCATTCGCTGCAAGCTGATGAGAGAATACAAGTAAAGGCGAAACACAAAAACCAATTTACAGTCACAATGAAACATCCAGGTAAGATATTACTTTGCTGTAATTTTCTTTTTTGATAGACTAAAAGATAGGTACGCATTCTTGACCTATTCTTATATAGTCCGTTTCACGAATAAGTGTAGTGATGTTAGAGACAGTAATTATTGTTGCCAAATGTAATCCAAAACAATGTAGAGGCATTTCACTTTAAGAAGAACCAAACATCATTTGGCAGGTTGTGTAGAAATGTTATATTAATGGCGTAATTAAGTTATTACGGTGGTAGTAAGGAGGGCGCATATTTGAAATACTCGCACATACAAACGATGAATTGTTTTAATTAATTTCAGATCACAGCAGAGCAATTGACAGATTTTAGTGACACGAATAGTTATCGTCTACTGATAGTATAAATGAACAATAATGGGGTTTTAGTTGATCACAAAACTCAACACCGCCAGGGCTGTGCCGTGAACTTAGACCGTCTGTGTTCAAAATGTATTGTGACGCCCGTACCAAGCATAGACAAGGTTAATAGAAAAATATTTTAATATTAGTAAATATAATCATAAAACAATTTCTAAAAATTAAAGATTAACTAACAATTAATAAATATTAACCTAACGAAGAACAATAATTATTTATTGTAATAAGGAACACGATTTATAAAGGTTTTACACGCCGAATTTTAATTTCAGAAAACTTTTGAACAGTACTATGGATATTTAATGCATCCAGTATTCTAACTCAATAGATATTACTGTCAGGTCAATTGAAGTGGCAGTGGCTCGACCATACCTACGTTGTGTTATTATAATGTGACCCAAGTTCACGCTGAGAAGATGGCGTTAAGGCGGGTAGATTTGAAATAAAACTACAGAATATACTTAACTTGACTTTAATCAAAACAATGACCACTAAATTGGTCATTGACATGAAAGCATAGAAAAATGGCATGCTAGTGCGATTGGGGCAATTGGGGAAAGAGCACGACAGAGAAAACCCCAAACTGCCCTCACGCTTCCAACTGCATTTGGCACATCTCCTCAAGGACGGCTAACGTACAAGTACCCAGATCACCAACACTGAAATTGACGGGATGTTAACTGTTTCCCACACATACCCACATGACAACTGAAGAAACGTTAGTGTAGATCAGCTAGTCTTTTCTGACAGGTACTGAGATCGGATAACCAATACTACCCAGCTAAAGTTGAAAGAGGGGGAACACCAGGAAGGTAAAATTTGCCTTGACTACCAATGTTCCTCCTAACACGGACATAAAATGTTAGTAATATTCAACAAGGCTCGAATACACGCGCCCACATGCATTCATTAACAGTTTCCGGCCCGTGTTACAAAATATGTCATAAAGGCTAGCCACTTCCTATTATTTGCAAGAGTACAACTACAAGTACATTGACAAGACGACATGAATCGCTGAAATGAACGTATGGTATGATTGCGCATGGTTAAAAAGGCGCTTATTATTGAATAAACTATCTCCAACATAGTCATAAATGCAAACGCGAAGGCACGAGATGGTCGATCATACCAGAGGTTTAATTTAATTACATCACAACAGTTGACACAAGCGTTAAATACTAGTTAATTATATAGGAACATCGGTTAGATAATAGGATTAACACACAACAACAATATAATTAAGTTTAAACCAATATATGAGTGGTACAGTTGTAAATGTGATTAATATGCTGAAATAAAACAATTACACATAAAATAAAAATTTCAAATGCATCATAAATATCAAACATTATAAAACATGTAAGCAGCAAATACATATCAAAATGTTATAGCACAAATACAAGCCCAGATTCAGGCGCTAAATCTTTATATAAATGCATGTTAGTTAAATATATTAAACCTAGTAGGCAAACGTTAAAAATTATTCATTATGAATTGCATCGGTTGAAACGTACTTTGTATAAATTAAACACATCGTGCCATTACAAATTACAAACAAAAACAATATACACAACTTTGTGGTTAATTCAATAACACCCAAAACAAATACAACATTGAAATATAATACTGTTCATATTCAAACTTGCTTAATAATTTGATTCAATATATCAAGGAATTATGTATTGGTACTAATTGCTCGTAAAATCACAGTAAGGGTACATTCACTATTGATTCGGTAACAGGTGCAATTCCATTGGAGTTACCACTCTGTATCAAATACTAAATAAACATTATTTCAAATAAACAAATATTAGTTTTGCCCTGATTTAGATACTTAATGAACAATTCAGATAAATAAATATTAGTTTTCAGTTGTTAAACCAAGCCATGCTCATTTATACATACAAGCGTTCAATAAAATCGTAAATAATTCATCTATATTAAATATCACCAGTAAAACAACCGGCATCTGATTCTAAGACAAAAGCAACAGGTAACACATAAATATTTCCTTCAATGATTAAATAACTAACGGTTTTACAATAAGTATCAACATCACATTCAAAACAACGCTCTGATTACAAGATGTAATCGGATTACCTTAAATAACCACTACATTACAAACATAAAACATTACCTTTAATAAAAAACCGCCAAGTGAAATGTTTCAACCATCCATCTTAAAAGCTCAAAACAAAGTTGTTTAACCCTGTCAACTAGATCTATCGTTCCTACACATGCGCCCTTATAACATAAATTCTGATATAACGGAATGCGTTCAGAAACCTGAAAGTGATTACTGAGCTATTCTAACAAATACCTTCAAATATTGAAATGTACACCATAATATTTGCAATAATTATCAACCAATGAGAAATCGACTTAGAAACACTACGGATCACTTCATTTTGTACAACAGTATTTTTCTGAAAATAACTTTTCTCTTTCTTGTACTTTAGCCTAACGAATTATTCACAGTGTGCATGGCACAGCAACAACCTTATTCTAAATACAACAGCAAAATTACTATCCATACAGGTTCAAAAGAAGCATATATTTTCTAAGTAAAGTTGCAAAAAACCACTTGCCTTGGGTTTATAACACAATAAAACTTTTGGGGAACGGTGTATTTCATGCCGACTCAAATCTGTCACTTTTAAAATTGCAAAAGTATTTTACCAAACCCAATAATGCTTTGCAAAATCCAAGAAGTAGAACAAACGACCAATTCTCTAAAAAAATGTTCTAAAGTTCTGTAAAAGTAGAATTCCGCGCAGCTAATATGAGTTGATTGTTTGTTTCCGCTTCCGCGTATATTTAGTAGTAAAACATTTCGAATACAACCTAAGTTTAAACCTCAACACTATTTTTGCTTTAACACTATTTCTGCCTCAACATTATTTTTGCGGTGCGGTGCAGTTATAAATGTGATTAAGATACTGAAATAGAACAATTACACATAAAATAAAGATGTCAAATGCATCACAAATATCAAACATTATAAAACATATAGACAGAAAATACATATCAAAATTTTATTACAAAAATACAAACCCAGATTCAGGCGATAAATCTTTATATAAATGCATGTTAATTAAATATATTAACTCTAGTAGCAAATGGTTAAAATTATTCATTATGATTGCATGGGTTAAAACGTACTTTTAAAAATTAAACACATCGTGGCATTACAAATAAAAAAATATACACAACGTTGTGGTTAATTCAATAAAACCCAAAACAAATACAACGTTGAAATATAATACTGTTCGTATTCAAACTTGCCAAATAATTTGATTTAATATATTTAAGGATTGTTGTGTTGGTACTAATTGCTCGTAAAATCACAGTAAGAGAACATTCACTATTGGTTCTGCAACAAGTGCAATGCAATTGAAGTACTAAATACTAAATAAACATTACTTCCTATAAACAAATTCAGTTTTACTCTGATTAGATACTAAATCAGATAAATAAATTCCTATTAGTTTTCAGTAGTTAAACCAAACCACACTCATTTATACATAAAACGTTCAATAAAACCGGCTCAAAATCTAAGTCAAAAGCAACAGGTAACACAAATATTTCCTTCAATGATTAAAAAACTAACGGTTTTACAATAAGTACCAACATTACACTCAAAACTGGAATTACCAGATGTAATCAGATTACCTTAAATAGCAACTACATTATAAACATAAAACTTTACCTTTAATAAAAAAACGCAAAGTGAAATCCTTCAACCTGTCATCTTGAAAGCTAAAGACAAAGTCCTTTAACCCTTGTCGATTAGATCGATTGTCCGTAGACATACGTCCCTTATTACATAAATTCTGACATAACGGAATGCGTTCAAAAACCTGCAAGTGGTTACTAAGCTATTCTAACAAATACCTTCAAATATCGAAATGTTTACTATAATATTTTCAATAATTATCAACCAATGAGAAATCGACTTAGAAACACTACGGATCACTTCAGGGTCATTGTTATTTTCTAAAATACAATTAAACAGGGTATTTGTTTTTTTAATAGCTCTATTTCATTGATATCTTTCTCATTCTGTGTTTCTTCAAATCTGATTTAGATTTTTTTAATTCCGGTATGCTGTATAAGACCACAAAATAATTAGAATGCTCACTAAAAATTGCAAATCGTTCTTGCAGTAAGTTAATGGTTGTATCTAAAAGAACGAAATCAAAATTCGTTTTTGCGTTATTTTCGACCTCATCTTCATGTTGATAATCAAAATGGACTTTTCTCTTTCGACGTCTAATAGTTTCCGATAAACAAAATGCGGCATCTGTTTCAAGAAAATCGCCTAAATATATAGACATGTATTTGTTCATTTCTTTAGATGTTTGAATCCTACGAATGTGTTCATATAACGCTGCATCAAAATTTGATATCGTTTCTATTGCTTTTAAAAATTTTCCGTTGTTTTGTTCAAACAACTGATTTGATCCTCCACGAAAAGCTAAATCTTGCCTTGCTAGAAATTATGTAACGTACACAATTCGTAGTCCTTTCTACCCGATAAAAAAATATTTGTCCTTGATTATCAAATCTGATTTTGCTGCCAGGTTTGCAAATGTTTTAAAACTATTATTGTACATTTTGCCTTTTTTTCATGGTGCGATAACAAAAGAAATAAGTGTTGCCAGTCATTTGTACTAATTTCCGCGTAAGTATTGTTTTTGAAATAAATAACTTACAATAAAAACAAACTACTACACAATATTTAGCCACTGAATACAAAAACCGTTTGTTTCGCTGTTGACCAAAGAACGCGAATAAAAATCATCTGAAAATTTTCTGCCTTTCTCATTTTTTGAATATAAGCATCTTGTAACTTGAATAGGCCTATTTTCAGGCAAAAGTTGTGTTTCCGCATGTGAAAGTGTCTCTGGCCATTTATTTGGATCGTCACTGAAGAGAGTTTGTGAAAAGTATATACGATGTCAGCTCGCAGGCATCATGCATAGTATCATATGGATCATTAGTCTTAGCCTCACTTACTCTTACCTCACTACTCTCACTTACTTAGAAGGTAGCACTAATATCGTGATTCCTAAACGGCACCGATTCTTCTCTCCTTTTTCTTGTTCTTTGGCCACCCTCTTCTTTTTGTATTGAGTACCGGGGAGTCGTTTACGCTTCATCATTTTGTTATAAGCTGGAATAGTCTAGTACCTCAGTACTGTAGCGTCTGCGTAACTTCCATTTCATAAGATCTTTGTTTAACATAATTAATATTGACACGTATAATTATACAACACCTAATTTCTACAATTTATATTTCACTACAAATAATTTATATCGACTAAAAAGTAACAATTAAATTTATTTTGAATATTTATTTCTTATGTACAAGCGGCTTACAATCAAAACCGACTTTTATATCCACCACTAAACGTGGTCTTTATATAACTCACGGTAGCTTCTAGAAAGATTTGGAGACTGGAAGTCGACCGACAATTGATGAGATATAAAACGACTTTCCTTGACGACGGTATCTGATAGTTGCGTTTTTGTCGGTTGATAGCGGTTAAGATTTCTAAACGTGCGGCGACTGAAAGCTGATATAGTGTGCTAGAAATAACTAAACTGTAATCCGGTGGCTTCGTTGCCGTACCCTATACCGTTTAAACAAGGAAGTTATATTCGCACTTTGCACAACTCACATTCACTATTTAATTTCGTCCTTTTGCAACAGAGAACACAGCTCCACTTATTGCAGACATATACTTGTATTAAAAACCATCTCTTCTGCCGCTCCACTTATCAAATATAGCCACCTTTCTGATGTACCGCATGTGTTCAGTGAACACACTTGCCACTAGAGTGACTCGGCCTGAGCACCACTGATGTCTGAAAACTGCAATACCGAATTATATATAATGAACTCTTCTAAACCAATTTTTGTTTTGTGCGCATAACAACGTTGGTTTTTCTTAAAGTGAAAACGTGTAATATTTAGGAAATAATGAATGCTATGAGTTGGTATCACTTTGCGCTGTTTTCATTAGCACTTTGCTAAATTTCATTTCATTTTACATCTATCGGCTGTCATTTGCGATGTTTTGTTTTTAGCTATTTTACAAAATTTTCTTGTTTATTTTATATTAAAACTGTTTTCTTCGGAACAAATCTCGCTTTTTGATTGTTTTCCGGATTAACGGTAAAGAATATCCCTAAGGCTTAGACAAACGGTCTTAGAGATTGGCATTATTGCAATGTATGGCAAAATAGCAGCTGCTGATCTATATATGACATCACCACACTTTTCATGAAATCGACATTTATATATGTCGCATTTTATTAGCTAGCAACTATAAAATAGTAGCGATGGAACATTTCTAAAATTACTTTTTCTTGCGTAAATTTTTGAAATGTTGAGCTTATATGAACTTTAATACAATATTTGAATCGGACAGCCTTAGTCCATGCAACCTAGGTGTAACACTTCACCCTCCTTTCCTGACCTAAGTAACAGTCAAAGAAACAAGAAACGAGTTACCTAATACATATATAATCTAATGCCAACTTTATATCACTTTTTATGGTTCAAAATTGCAATATAAGGGTCCACTTACCTATTCCAATAGTCTTTACTCTACTTTCCTCAAACGCCTCGGCTACTCTACAGCGGAGAGTACATGGACATGTCCCAGGGTGGATAGGCTTAGAATTCTGAAACCGATACTGGTGAGTTAACTTACCCAAAAGTTTACAACGTATCTGTACCTAAAGGTATTTCATCAAACCCTTTTACTTGTAATATATATATATATATATATATATATATATATATATATATATATATATATCTCAACATTTGTAATAAGTACTGAATTTAATAACCTTTAATATGGTGATATAATTATTTACATTTACCATACTGACATACTTGAATGCAATAAACAAAATATATCTTACTTAACTAAAGTTACTTTAAGTCGGGTGGTTATATATTGTACTAAGCACCGCAAATTCTACAGTTAAAACAAATTGGCTTCAACTTAAACATATTGATATTTTACACAAAATTCATAATAATGATCGGTAACAATAATAATGTCCAAAAATTCCAACCTTAATCTAGCAACTTAACATATTCATGTAAAAGCATATATATGTAACTATATAACAATTCATACTTGCAACTCCCCTGTATGCATGCAAATACACGTACGTTCTCTCGAACCATGTATGCAAAGATTCACTCAATACCTGTGTTGGGTATGCAATACCCACTGTTGCTCCAAGCTCTACAATACCCCTGAGGTAATTTATCCTCACCAGGGTTGATAGTGCTTAACACGGGTGTTGATAAACTTTGTGCTCGAAACTCTTAATATCCACTACTTCTGTATTAACTTGGCTTGGAAGCGAACTTCCAAAATCCAAACTTCCCCAATCAATCAATAATGAACCATATAGGTATGTTTAAGTATTCTGTTCTTTGCAGTTAATAAACCTGCACCTCCTACATTGACCGCCTTACAGCTTAACCATTTCGTCGTCTAATTACACTTAAATTTATTACTATTTAATTTTCTTTTAAGAGCCGAACTTATCTGTGTCCTTTATCCACTATTTAAATTCACTACTCTTTCCGTAATAATCATACTAATTCTTATATTTGTTCACTAAACATTACTTTAATTTACCGATATGCGACCTTTCCGCGTAACACGCCCTAGCTCCAGGCTAGTTACGTTTCATTTTCACGCCTACTTTCATCTATTTTTTGTCTTTGTGTGTCTTGGCGAGTCTTTGTGTGTCGTGTGTTTTTTTCTCTATCACTGTATTTATATACCTTTTATCACGTGACTGGCCTACCCAATCAAAAATCTTACATATTTCACAATTGTACTTCATCCCTACATGTGCTTTTAGGTTAATGGTTTAAATCCACTTTTATTATTGCCATTCCTAATTGAAATTGCCCTATAATTAAATTTAAGTTATTCTGCAATATTCTAAAGTATTTCCTGTTGATATTTTTATAGATATCACGAAAAATTCCATTTTATTACGTACTTCCGGTTTTGACTTTTCTAGAACAAACTAGTTATTTCCTTTGGCGCCTAAATTTAAAATCTTCTAAATTTCACGGGATGTTGGATATCAGTTGATAGGTTATGTTCATTTGAAGTGTCAATTGTCACCCAAAATCAAACTAGGATTGGATAACTATCTTAATTCAGGTCAGTGATAGGTTACATTTTAGATAGAATTGTTTGTGATTGGTCGAAAATTTTATTTGAAATTTGGATTAATTTAAAAATGTTCTTGGGTGTTACATAGGTTAAGAAAAACTGTTTCTAAGCAACTCAGTTAACAACTAAAATAAGTTAGTAGTATCGCAAAATAACACCTCCCTTCCTGTATAGTTTTATATGACTAATCCTTTTTTTTTCACTTCAAGTAGCTTTCAAAAATTTTTATTGTCGTGGACTGAATCCCTTTCAGCAGATATCGGGATTTTTAACATAAAAACGGTAGTTTTAAAGATCGTTAAGAACATTGTATTACCGAAACTGACAGTTTTTAAGTACTTCATGGATGAAGAATAAAATGATATAAAACTTAACTCATATTTGATGGTTATTTATACGTTTCGGTTGGAAGTTTCGCCCAGAGTCTAAATATTTGCATCATTTAGCGCGGAGAAGTTCCCTTAAAGAGTTATCCAAACTTTAATTTCATGATTGGGAACTTTTCCGTTATAAATGTATAAATTTTTCCATTATAAGAATAGTGTTGAAGCAGAAATAATATTGAGGCGAAAATAGTGTTAAGGTTTCAACTTAGGTTATTAAACAAAATGTTTCACCACTAAAACAAAATTAACGAACGAGCACAAGTACGAATATAGTGTTGAGGCAAAAATGTGTTGAGGCTAAAATAGTGTTGAGGCGAAAATAGTGTTGAGGTTTTACCTTAGGTTAGTAATCGAAATGTTTTACTACTAAAACAAAATTAACAAAGGCAAAAATAATGTTGAAGCAGAAATACAGTAGAAGTAAAAATAGTCTTGAGGTTTGAACTTAGGTTGTAGTCAAAATGTTTTACTACTAAATATACGCGGAAGCGAAAGCAAACAACCAACTCATATAAGCTCCACGGAATTCTACTTTTACAGAACTTTAGAAATTTTTGTTAGAAAATTGGTCGTTCGTCTTACTTTTTGGATTTTGAAGAGCACTATTGGGTTCGGTAGAATACTTTTGCAATTTTAAAACTGACAGATTCGAGTCGGCATGGAATACACCGTTCCCCAAAAGTTTTATTATGTTATAAACACAAGGCCAGTGGTTTTTTGCAACTTTACTTAGAAATTATATGTTTCCTTTGAACCTGTATGATAGTAATTTTGCTGTTGTAATTAGAATAAGGTTGTTGCTGTGCTATGCACACTGTAAATAATTAGTTAGGTAAAAGTACAAGAAAGATAAAAAATTATTTTCAGAGAAATACTGTTGTACAAAGTGAAGTGATCCGTAGTGTTCTCATTGGTTGATAATTATTGCAAATATTATAGTGTACATTTCGATATTTGAAGTATTTGTTAGAATAGCTCAGTAACCACTTGCAGGCTTATGAACGCATTCCGTTATGTCAGAATTTATGTTATAAGGGTGCATGTGTAGGAAGGATCGATCCAGTCGACATGGTTAAACGACTTTGTTTTGAGCTTTCAAGATGGATGGTTGAAACATTTCACTTGGCGGTTTTTTAGTAAAGGTAATGTTTTATAGGTTTGTAATGTAGTTGCTATTTAAGGTAATCTGATTAAATCTTGTAATCAGAGCGTTGTTTTGAATGTGATGTTGGTACTTATTGTAAAAGTGTTAGTTATTTACTCACCGAAGGAAATATTTGTGTTACCTGTTGCTTTCGGTTTAGAATCGGATACCGGTTGTTTTACTTGTGATGTTTAATATAGATGAATTATTTACGATTTTATTGAAGGCTTGTATGTATAAATGAGCATGGCTTGGTTTAACAACTAAAATTGATATTTATTTATCTGAATTGTTCATTTAGTATCTAAATCAGTAAAACTAATATTTGTTTATCTGTAATAATGTTTATTTTGTATTTGATACAGAGGGGTAACTCCAATTGAATTGCACCTGTTACCGAATCATTAGTGAATGTACCCTTACTGTGATTTTACGAGCAATTAGTACCAATACATAATTTTTTGATATATTGAATCAAATTATTGGGCAAGTTTGAATATGAGCAATATTACATTTCAATGTTGTATTTGTTTTGGGTTTTATTGAATTAACCACAAAGGTGTGTATGTTTTTTTGTTTATAATTTGTAATGCCACGATGTGTTTAATTTAAGCAAAGTACGTTTTAACCGATGCAATCATAATGAATAATTTTTAGCGTTTACTTACTCGGTTTAATATGTTTAACTAACATGCATTTATATAAAGATTTAGCGCCTGAATCTGGGCTTGTATTTTTGCTATAAAATTTTGATATGTATTTGCTGCCTACATGTTTTATAATGTTTGATATTTGTGATGCATTTGACATTTTTATTTTATGTGTAATTGTTCTATTTCAGCATCACATTTACAACTGCACCGCTCACATCTTGGTTTAAACGTAATTATATGTTTGTTTTTTTTGTTTATCCTATTATCTAGCCGATGTTCCTATATAATTAACTGGTATTTAAAGTTTGTGATAATTGTTGTGATTTAATTAAATTAAACCTTTGATATGATCGACCATCTCGTGCTTTTCGTATTTGCATTTATGACTATGTTGGAGTTAGTCTATTTAATAATAAGCGCCTTTTAACCATGTGCAATCATACCATAAGTTCATTTCAGCGATTCATGTCATCTTCTCAAGGTACTTGTAGTGGTACCCTTTTGCAAGTAATAGGAAGTTGGCTAGCCTTTGTAAAATATTTTGTAACACGGGCTGGAAACTGTTAATGTATGTATGTTGACGCGTGTGTTTGAGCCTTGTTAAATATTACTAACATTTTATGTCCGTGCGGGGAGGAACATTGGTAGTCAAGGTGCAGGTCATCTTTCTGGTGTCCCCCCCTCTTCAACTTTAGCAGGGTAGTATTGGTCTAGCCGATATCAGTACCTACCAGAAAAGACTAGCTGGTCTACACTAACGTTTCTTCAGTTGTCATGTGTGGTATGTCTGTGTAACAGTTGACATCCCGTCAATTTCAGTGTTGGTGATCTGGGTACTTGTACGTTACCCGTCCTTGTCGAGATGTGCCAAATGCAGTTGGAAGTGTGAGGGCAGTTTGGGGTTTTCTCTGCCGTGCTCTTTCCCCAAACGCCTAGGTTGAGTACGGCACTGTTTGCCTTGAATGTAAATTTTCTATGCTTTCATGCCAATGACCCATTTGGTGGTTATTGTTTTGATTAAAAGTCAAGTTAAGTAAATGCTGTAGTTTTATTTCAAACCTTCCCGCCTTAACGCCATCTCCTCCTTGTGAATTTGAGTTACATTACAAAAACACAAAGTAAGTGTCGTCTAGCCACTGCCACTAGATGTTAGATCATAGAGCCCAGTGTACCGTGTATAGAGGGCGTTTGGGTCAGCCTTCAGGTCGGTTACATTACAAAAGCTTTGAAAGTTTTGCTTTTAAGTAGTAATTGAAAATTTATTCAAATTGAAATATATGATGTTTTCTTGTACAATTAAAGTTTCCAGGAAATAATTAGAGATAAAAATGTTGAAGAAAAAGAAGTTTCAAACATTTATCACTATTATAATTGTTTTACACACAACAATTTATTGATGGATTTCTAGAACTTAAGTCGAAAATTGCCAAAAATCTTGATGCCACATCAATTTATCAACTTTTTCTGGTTATTTCAAAAGCAGCAACCATTTATCGATGTTTAACTTCTATTTACATACCTTCTACAGATTATTGACGTGTTTTTATTAATTTAAGTTAGCAAAAATTACGTTGCCTTAAGTAATTTATATAACTCCAAACAATAAATACTTGTCTCTTAATTAATATAGAAATAAACAAGTTAGTGAATATCCAATAGGTTGTTAATTCAGCTAAAATATTAAAGTTACGAGAAAATAGACATAAAATTGATGAAAAATTAGAACATGTTCTAAGTCGGCTTAAATTGATAAAAATCAGGTTCGAAATTAATGTATAAATTATTGTACAGGGAGTTTATAAAAGAACTCCTTGATTTAAAGTTTTATTTGTACACAGTAAAGTTAAAATAACAGTTATGAAACCTATATAGTATTAAAGAGAATCTTTTCAATTTTTTCTTGATACCTAATAAAGTTCTATGTGCACCATTTGTTGCCCTGGCCACGTTTAAACGATAATCAGTTTCTTCCCAGGTATTTAGCAGCATACCAGGCTTGAAGGACATGACATCTACGACAATCCCCTCCATCAAATGAGCAATGTCACAGATCTTCTCGGAATAAACAATGTTTTTACATGTCCCCAAAAAAAGAAATCTAGTGGAGTCAGATCTGGGCTCCTTGGTGGCCATGCAATCGGCCCACGTCCACCAATCCACCGGTCAGGGAAACGCAAGTTCAACGCATCACGGACACGGTCGCTATAGTCAGAGGTAGCGCGCCGTCTTGTTGAAAGACAATCGGTCCCTTTTCTAGTTCGATATCATCTATCCGTGGGAAAACGTATAGTTCAAGCATTTCACAATTTCTTCTCTGCGAAGATGAAAGGTTCTACGATACGATCATGCATCAATCCACACCAAACATTGACTTTGGGAGAGTCTCGCTGATGTTCTATGAATTCATGCGATGACTCAGACCCCCAAATCCTACAGTTGTGTCGGTTGACAGACCCACTTACGTGAAAAGCCGCCTCATTTGAAAACAACATTTTCTAGGAAGTTCTCATTTTCTTTAATCCTGTTCAAAATGCAGACTGCTAAAGGCCACGCACTGCGATCGAATATTAGTAAAACAGTCTTGGCAATATACTGAACTCAAGTTCAAAACCCGAAAATTTATTACTGGTTTCGTTTTTTAATTATGATTTTTTAAATCAAGAAGTTCTTTTATAAACTCCCGGTATATTAATTTACACTTTTGAGCGGATCTGCTGCTCAAGGTCAACAAGTTCTAAAAATTAATCAATAAATCGTTGTGTGTAAAACACATAAGGTAATACAATTTTCTTGTTTGATTTTATGCAAATAGGATGTGTTTTAAATTAGTTAAAAGTCTTTAAGAATACTTATTTTATTTATTTTTGTGCTCGGAAAATAATATCCGACCATATGTGTAATTTATAATGGGATTAAGAATAACAGCTTTTCTTTATTTAATAGACAGTATTTAAGTATGTCATGCGTATAATTTATTAGAGAAGACTTAAAAGAAAACATTACTGTTTATAGATAACTATAGGATAAGAGAGATAAGAAAGTAATTATTTTTTGGCGACGGTGCGCTTTGGCACATTGGAGCTAAAATATTTTTTATTTTTAATATAACTTATGACTTCATTTAATTACCACTTACAAAAAAATGCAGATTACTGCCAATTTACGCCATATTTTTAAAAAAAGTTTACAAAAATTGAAAGAAAAGCGCCTAGCGACATGAATAAAATGCACATGTTGCTTCACATAGAATATTTTATAAGTGAACCTAAGTAAGGTTAATTTTAATAAGCACTTAGTAATTTTCCAAATGTTAGTAAATTTTGATGGTTCTTCAAAATTTATATATGGCACTAGATACTGATCTTTCTACAAGTTGACGCTAAACGACGTTGGCTATGCTCCGTTTTTAATTCACAGTACTGAACATCGTACGGAATTTAATTTACAGTAAACTGAACTGCTGAAAAAGACAACCTATAACATCATGAAGACGTTCATGTGGTTATTGCTTGAATGTAGAAAATACGCATTTACATTCAAGATGTTCCGATTTTATTACAAGTGTAATAAAGATAGCAAGAAAGGGAAATGTGTTCTACATTCGCAGCAATAATTTTCATACGTACTCGATTCGTACTGAATACAAATGAAGCAATTCTTATATCTTATGTCTGAACCTGTTTCGTATTCATACAGACATTCATTGCTATAGAATGTAAAAATGCAAATTGCACGTGTATAAATAATCACCCTGTATGATATAAACATATTGTAAATAAATAGCAAGTAACTAAGTCGTATGTGTAAATTGTAAGATACCGTAAAACGCATTAAATGCGAACGTAAAAATCGATCGTTATAAGGTAAAGCCATTTATTTTTAATTTTCGATACATTTTTGATAAAAATGCATTTGACTTGCTGTAAATAGCATAAAAGAGTACAGCTTTACGCATTTAGTTTAGGAAACTACAATCAACGTTGAAAACCTCAAAATCAATAAATAATTTTGTATGCCGAAACGAAAACAAATATTTCTATAAAACGGAACCCCTTTTGCATTAAAAACCAATTCAAGTTTAAATTAATTGCCCCGTAGATATTGCAATGTATTCTAAATAAAAAATTCTCTAGAATATAAAAAAATGAGTCGTCGATATTAAAAAATACGTCAAATTTTTATAACTCATTAAAAAATAAACATTTTATTCCTAGAAGCAGTTTGAACATTGAAAATAAACCGTAAAATTCCTGGAATAACCGATAAATAATCGATTGTCTTTTGCATTAGTATGCGACGCCGCAGTAATAGTAAATGTGGGACAAGAAGGGATAGAACGCGTCACGTGTAATTTGGAACCAGATAACAAGGTAATAAATGCCGAAATCACAGACGCTCATTAGATTTTCTGAGAAACCTTACATCATTATGTTCCACGCCATTCTGGTAAAATTCTATAAAATAGATAATTTGTATATAAGGAAGCATTTATTGTTTCGAGATTGATTCGTTAAGTTTGAGTTCAGTCCGATCGATTTATTAATTTCATCCGATTCAGTAGATGCTTAAAGTAAATCGCGAAATGTTATTTTAAAGCGATAGCCCGTTGCGTTATGAAGATGATAATAGAAGTATGCAGTAAAACATACTGTTATTTAAGAGTTGCGAGGTAGCAATAAATATAGAAGTGATATTTTTGAACCCAAATTACATACAAAAATGGAATTATTAATTACGAAGAAAATGCAAAATTCTTCAATATGAAGCTAGTTTAAAGATGTATTAAATAATCGAAGGGAAGATTTAACAAAAAAATGTACCTTCATAATTGCTGTTGAAAATCAGAATTTTAATTTGGGGAAACTTGTAAGCTAATTTTGAAGATCAATTTAAAATAAGAAGATTTTTAATTACGAGGAGCGTTTTTGTGGATTCTGGAAGTATCACTTCTAGATTTATTTTTAACTGATATTAGAGTATTTGGATCTATTTTAAGATAGTCCTAATAATTTTTTTGTGTGAGGGCTCTTTACCAGGAGTTTATGCTCAGAGTTCGTAATACTCTGACCTTTTAATAGATTATATGTCAAGGATTTTTTCTGGCCAAAACAAATCTTACAAGCAGGGAAATAATTTATAACCAGGTGAACGATCCTCAAAAGAATAAGTAAATGCTTTTGTATGAAAGAAAATAATTCATATTTTATAAATGCTTTGTGATATTGCTGCGTTTTATTTCATTTTGAAAACTCCGTAAACTCCGTTGAGCTAGGCAAAGTTAAAAACGAAGGTAAGTGAACAATCTCAAGTATCTATTTTCATATCAATTTTTTTTGTAACGTCCCAAAGCAAGGCGTCACATCAATATGTATAAATATATACACAATTCTGTGATAAGGGGTTGTTTAGGGGTGTATTGAGTAGTAAGGGTCGTGTAGTAACTATAAATAGCAATGGGAATCAGAAAGCTGCATTTATTTAGCAGAAAAATAAGTAATTCGTACATTATGTAAATAGCAAGCATTTAATACCCTGTATATAGACCGTAATTAACTTTAAACAATGCCAGCAAGTACATCTTTCGATAATAGAACGTGCATTCAGCAGAGAAATAATCGTACATGTAATTAAAACTACGTTGAGAAGTGTTTAACAAGTTTATAAAATTATGACGCAGAAGATTAGACAAAACCTAATAAATCCTCATGCAATTACGCTTGCGATAAAGAAGGAACAATATGCGCTTTGATAAGAAAACGCACTTTCAAAGATCAGTCTAAATAAATACATGAACGAAAACAGCACTAGAGTTACATCATTTATTTTTGTACAATTATCCAAAAGCATTATCTATACAAAACAACAGACGTAAGTTAAAGTCTGGCTACGATAACAAATAATAAGACAATCAAAGATCGCAAATAAACACCATGGCACAGAAATCCGAAAGATTTTTATCAGAAATCAGCTTGAAATATTAAAGACAAACGTAGTTGGTCGCGACAATTTGCAAGACTGCTTATAGTGGGAAAAGCTATATAACACCCACCGGTGATAAGGTAGGTCAGTTTTCACTTGAAGCACGTTGAATCCACATCACTTTTAACTAGAAATCTACGCGTAAGATAAATAAAATTTATAATATAGTGAAAATAGTGCTGCATAAAAATTGTGTTAAGAATATATGAAAAGTTTTTGCCATTTTTTCAGAAAACGTGAGTAGAAATTGGTTAATTAATTTAAATTAAATATTGATAATGATATAGGGCTTCTAATCTGCGTCGAAAATAAAAAATCTGGTATATTTCTGGACTATTTCTGGTTCAATTCTAATCCATGGTCCTAAGGCGATAATTCTAATTATGGGACAATTCTAATACGCTGCTAATCTATCATCCAAAGGCTGGAATTTCAAGTGGTATTTAAGGAAAAGATTCAAAGCATATACAGAGAAATATCGAATAAAGCAAGAGGTGATTTTGAAAAACAAGGGGTAACCGCACTGAAATATTGGTTTGACAAAGCAGAGCATTGGTATTCGATTGAGGACAACAAAGTGGTGTTGATCCACAACACGAAACAACATATCAGGAGATCACAGGTCAGATCTACTTAATTTTAAGGAATCTTTTCAATTTGAATTTTAATACTGAATTTATTCAATTTATCCAAAACTTGTAAAAAGTCAACAGGAACATTACATGCGTTTAAACTTACGTAATAAATCATAAAGAGGTTTCGAACGTTCCAGATTTTTTTGTAAAGGGTGTTGTTTTTGGTGACTTTATATTGAATTAAAAGTATATAAATTTTGGGATAAATCATCCATATGATATTAATTGCTTGAAGGGTGTATTTAAAGAATTTCAAAAATTGTAAATATCATTTCCTTTCATTATATGAATGTTGATTGACTTCGTTTTATCAATTCAAACAGGTAATCATAAAAGGGGTGAAAGAAAATTGATCATCGTAACGTTGTGCACTCTGTGTAGACTAAAAAGGGCTAGCCGTGGCATAATAATAAAGTAAAAGATTAATTTGAGAGAAACACAGAGCGGTGGCGTTAAGTAGAACGTTTGTTACACCGAGTACGGCGTTTTCATATCAATAATATATATATATATATATATATATATATATATATATATATGAAATTTTTGTGGATGTAAAAATTTTGGGATGCAATCGTTCGAATAAAGTTTAAATTCAAAAGAACTTTTTTGGTGAAACGATTGTAAACGAAAATTTTTGACGTAGAAGAAAAGATTTTACCAATAAAGAACAAAAACCAACTAAACCAAAAACCTAAAGTTAGAAAAATAGATCTCATATTGAAAAACAGCCTTAATAAAACAAAACAGCTTTGAGGTTTAAAAAAAAATTAATATCAAATAAAAAAGCTGCATCCTTTAAAAATTTTACTGTTGAAAAAAAGGAGCTCTAATTTTCAAAAAACTGTCCTAAAAACAACAAAAGTTTGAAAAATTGCCCTAACATTTAAAAAAATTTCTTATCAAATAAAGGATCGTGAATATGTTCACCAAAAATTTTACATAACAGCTAAAATTTTGAAAACAACGCTACCAATAAAAAAAAATAGAGGTGCGAAGTTGGGCGCCAAAAATGTTCTGGATGAAATAAGCGTTAAAACAAATTAAATTTTGATTTGCCCTGAAGGGGTGGTGACCTTCTAACAATAAAAGGATACGTTGGCTAACTGCAGTGGTGTGGGAGTGAGTTCATGCGGATAAATCAGAAAAGAAAATAAAAAATACCAAATTAATAATTAACAACGTTTAACTTCAAAAATTGTACATTACATTAACATTTACACTGACAGGTCTTGTCTCTGTCAAAATCGAGGGGCGCCAAACAGTCGGTCACTATAAGACTTGTGATGTACTTTCTAGTTGGAAGACTGTTATTCCGCATAAAACTACCTTGCTTTGGTTTACAAAATTGGTCATAATTAAATTTCTCAAAATATAACAGTTCTTCCAGATATGACTAGCATTGTGGTAGCTGGATATCCTTTACAAGTCACTGACTACCTATTTCCTAAATAATTGAAATAAAAATCCACCTAAAGTTAACCTCTATTAACATAAAAACATAATTTCATTACACATACATATCTTTTTCTAAAAATAAATCATTCCCTGTAATCTGGACAGATTGTTGCTGAACCAAATCCTAAAGAAAATCATAATAAAAAACTTAAACCTAAACCATCAACAAAACTTTTCTAATTCCGCATTTTTCTGCTTTCCTATTTAATTATTACATTAATGAATCCCAAATTGTCGTTCATCAAAACAATGATACAGTGTGTAAAATGCTTTTGAAAATTCTATGCAATTAATAATACTAAGTTCACCTTGATCAAGTGCCATATAAATGCCATCAGTTACTTTTAGAAGTACAATTCCGCAACTATTTGACTATGTTGCTGTGAAAGTTAATAACTAGTGGAATTGCTAATGATCGATCAAGTTAATTTTATTTTATTTAGTCTCTGGTAATAGAACTCCATGAGTTTTATGCTGTATGATTGAACGAACGGAATAGGTTTAGGAAAAGCAGCTAATTGTGAGGCTCCCTTGAAAAAGGTCTTGGTCGGCGCACCTAGTGATAAAATGAGCTCTGATACTAGACAACGTTCCTATTGTGCAGAACAAATAATCCATAAGCCCAATTTGCACGTACTCATAATTTATTTTATGTACATTTGATAGATTTAACCTTAAAAAACTTCTTCTTTGTTGATTTCTATCATATTTATAATTTTTTAATAGAAACTTCTGTACAATTTTTAATTGTGCTATCTGTTGCAGGACCAGGATACGCTTCACCTTTGGAAGCAATGAAAGGCCCAAAAGAAAAACTTCTGTATGTTATTTGCGTACAACCTAAACCAGCCGAAGGGAAACATGATCTACTTGCAACAATAGATGTAGACCCAGAATCGCCAACTTATTGCAAAGTAATTAACTATGTTATAATTTGTAAACTTAGTTTTATATTTGCAGATAATTCACAGACTATATACACATCATCTGAAAGATGAATTACACCATAGTGGATGGAATTCATGCTCCAGCTGTTACAAAATTAAAGAAGGATGCTGCAAGATTCCAGTTAGAGACAAACTTGTTCTTCCATGCTTGGGATCAGATAGAGTATACATAGTTGATACTGGAAAAGATCCAAGGGCTCCTTTGTTTGCAAAGGTAATGTACTCATAGTAGGTTCAGTGGCGTAACTACACCCCTGCCAGCCCCCGCTATGCGGGGGGGCCCCAAGTGCAAGAAGGCCCAAACGATAATAAACTCAACTTATTCATCTTCAACGTATTTGGCAGGTAAGAAACGGTCAAGAAAATATTGCAGATAATTCAGAAACCGCAGGTTAACGAACGTTTTCTTGATGTTACTACTAGGAACTGCTGAAATACAAGAAATAATAATTAAGATAAATACTGAACACCACCTGCAGCCTGCATCCTTTCTTCTTTCTATCCGTTCTGTCCTATTTTGTAAGGGTTAATAAACAGATGAAAGAGACTGTAAACTTTAATAACAAAGATGTCTATATTATTCTTAAGTGATAAGTTGTATAAAGTGGTAAAGCATTATTAAACGACGTATAGTAGGGTTAGTTTGGTTTGTGGGATTTTAAATAGGAATAAAAGGGCTATTGTCTGTACAGTACAGATTCACAGGATGGCAGGTAGCTTAGTAACCTTCGCTTTCTAGAAATATAATACTAGAAAGAAATTCATTTTGTGGTTTCTAGTCAGCTGGTTGCAACGTGTTTGCATTAGCTGCATTATATATAACGGAAAGGAAGTAAAAAGCATTCCAGTACGTTTTACTCAATAGTGTTGTGTTCGTATTACAGGAGGTCTTTCATATTTAAACGTAAGTATTTATATCTACTGGGTGCTTCAGAAAAATGTATACACACTTTGAACTTCCATAGAAAATTTATTTACCGTTCTACAAAGTTAAATTTCAGGAAAATAGAAAGCTGAAAGTCCAATGTAAATGAAACATAAATAACAAATGTTAATACTGTTCAAATTGGTGATCTGCAGCATCAATACAATTCTGAGTACGAGTCACCACAGATTCTGTACATCGTATCAAAACGTCCAATGAGATTTCTCTACACACTGCTTGAATCTCATTCCAAAGAATGTCTAGGTTACGTGGTTTACGTTTGTACACCTCATCTTTTACTGTGCCCCACAAGAAGAAATCCAGT
Organism: Platerodrilus igneus; assembly: GCA_036346225.1. Taxonomy (NCBI): domain Eukaryota; kingdom Metazoa; phylum Arthropoda; class Insecta; order Coleoptera; family Lycidae; genus Platerodrilus; species Platerodrilus igneus. Next base: position 3,139,425 of record JARFIW010000090.1, read on the forward strand.
GGTGTAAGGTCTGGAGAGCGTGCTGGAAACTCGATTGGCCCCCTGAGTCCTATCCACTGGCCCGACAAATTTTGATCCAGGAAATATGGAATCAGCAAGCATTGTTAGGTAATTAATACCAGTTACAGTGCCTTCAAATCGAAAAGGTCCAATGAGTCCCCTTGAAGACAAACCGCACCACACATTTACACCAGGCAAATTTACAGCTTTTTCAATTGTAATGTGAGGATTTTCTTCACACCAGTAAACACAATTGTGCCTATTGACAGTTCCATTAAGTTTGAATTGGGCTTCATCCGACCAAATGATGCTACCCATAAATCCCGGTTCACGTATCACCATCTCCTGAATCCATTCACAAAATTGCAACCTTCGATCTGGATCGTCGTCATTTAGCTGTTGCACCAGCCTTGGAATGTAAACACGATACTTGCCTCTCTTCAGAATGCGTAGCTCGCTGCTAGCACTTACATCACTTTCACGTGCCCCTTGCCTTGAAGATTTGTTAGGAGAGCGTTGAAACAGTTCCAAGACTGTCGTTGATGACTCATCACTTGTAGCTGTTCGAGGCCGACCTGAATGACCTTTATGCACATCACACACTGTTCCATAAACTTTGAATTTGTCTCGTATGCGTGTAATTGTTAATCTTGAAGGTGGTTCTGTATCATACTCCCTTCTCCACTGTCTTTGAACTTCATTTACATTCTCAAACTTCCAGTACCACTTAATAACCTGCTTTCGTTCTTCAAAACTCAAACGTACGTCCGCCATGTTGATATTACAAATTCCAACTGATAATATAACATAGAGGGACGATTATGCTGGCACCTGGCGAAGAAATGTAACATTAGCCTTGTAGTGCGGGAAAACTACAATAGTTTAAAGTGTGTATACATTTTTTTGAAGCACCCGGTATTTTTTATTAAACTACTATTGATTTGATCATAGTTGAAGTCGCGCTGAGAAATACATATAAATAAATCTTTAAGCATTCAATAAAAATCATTTATATTTTGTTAATTAAAGCATTTAAAGCAAAGTATGTATGTGTTATTTGTAATTTCAAAAGGCTTTTAAATAATTATTACTTATCTAATTACATTATAATTAATTTCATTCAAAATTGCAGGAAATAATATACAATGAGCACTACAAGCGGCGCTGCAAAAAACGAAAAGGAAACTATTGGAAGAATCAAAGAGCAAGATTCCAAAAATAAGTTCCTTTTTACTTCTAAAGAGTCCGAAAACAAGAACAATCTATGAAAGAAATTGGGCTTTCGACAGTAGCATCTACTAGTTCCGCTACAGACGAACAGCAGTCGTCAACAATTTTAAAAACTCTCACCCAGGGCGCAAGTACATCACATAATGACGGCCGCGATAGAAATTTGGAACTAGATACCACTACAATTACAGAGGTAAATGTGAGTAGTACTTTTCACTTAATGAACTATCTATGGATCTGACGAAAGAATATCCAACCGATTTTGCACATTTTTAAAAATCAATGTTTTACAACATGACAATTTAAGAAAAGAAATAATTAATTACGGATTGTGTAGACCAGATGGTGCGTTTCCTAAAGATAATAAAATAGAAGTTTTTCAGTTCACTATTATTACTTAATAACTGCAAGCGAAAATAAAAGCAATACGTTAAACTTACCACACAATTCAAATGGGTGGTTGTGTTATTCTAAATTAAAAATTGTGTTTATTGTCAACCATGTTGGCTGTTTGCTTCAGTAAGGTCAAGTTGGACGACCGGAATTAATGATTGGCAGGGTTTATCAAAAAATTAAAGAGCATTTGCTTGCTCAATCTCATTTAACTTGTTGTTTTATTTACGATATGTGGAAAAAAATTATACCATAGATAAGAAAGATACTCTACTATTAAAACAAGAAACTGAATTTTGGAAAATGTTTTACACAGACTTTTCAATGTTACTTTAACACTATCCCAGCGCATGCTGTCATTTCGAGGACATAGAGAAAGTTTTTCTGATTCAAAAGACAGTTACAACGGTAATTTCTTAAGTTTAGTTCATTTAATTAGTAACTATGATCCTATATTACAAAAGTGCTTGAACGACCCAAAGGTTCAATTAAATATCTTTCCCAAAATTCAAAACGATATTATTAATACTTTAAGCGCACACTTAAAAATATTTTATTAAATAAAATTAGATCCGCTCCTTTTTCTCAATCATAATAGACACTACACAGGATATAACTAAGATTGATCAATTAAGTAAAATTGTAAGATATATTGATTTTAAAAAGACAGCTTGGGAGAGGTAACCAAAATAGATATTTGTGAAACTTTTGTGGGTTTTACAAAAGTAGAGTCCCAATCTGCTGAAGGACTATGTAATACTATATTAAGCAATTTAACCAACATGCAATTAGATATAAATAAATGTAGAGGCAGGGCTACGATGGAGCTAACGTTATGAGCGGTACGTATTCTGGCGTGCAAAGAGAATTTTAAACATAGAGCCTGCAGCCTTATATATGCACTGTAGTGCCCATAACTTAAATCTAGTCATAAATGATGCCGTTAAAGGTATAAAAGAAATAGAATCGTTTTTCTACTTTTAGAAAACATATATACATTTTTGCTAATAGTATAGTAAGATGGAATTGGCTTTCTGTTTTTAAAGAAAATTTCACACAATTGAAACGCTTAAATCCGACACGTTGGGCGGATCGAGTAAAATCTTTAGCTGCCATAAGAATTCGGTATAAAGATATAGTAATGTCTCTTAATAAAATTATTATGATATCAAAAAACAGATGAACGAAATGACGCAAAGCAAATATTAACTAGCATGGATAATTTTAATTTTATTTTTAAGTGTTTTTTAAGTCAAATTCTAGAAGAGCTTAACAAGCTCTCACAAACTGCTCAGAGTGAAAAGGCGAATATTAATCAGATAACTCTTATTACAAAAACTTTAAAATTTTTCAAGGAAACAAGAAATAACTATTCCAACATCAAGGAGGAAGCAGCGAAAGTTGCAGGGCAATGGAATATTAAACCGGAATTTATAAAAAAAGGCAACCAAAAATAAAAAGCATTACGATGAATTATCCAATGATTATCGATTTAATGATGAAAAATTTAAATTTAAAATAAATGTATTTTATCGCGTAATGGATATTATAATTTCACAGCTGTCGAATCGTTTTAAATCGCTTTTCATGTAAACGAAAAGTTTAATTTCTTAGAACCTAATGTATTTTTGAATTTAACTGCAGACGATATTTTATCTAAGGCAAAACAATTGCAAAAATTTTACTACAAAGATTTAAATGATGCTATAGGTATAGAACTTACTACACTCAAAAATAATAGACTTATTTGTGATGAATTAAAAATGTTAACGGTATCTTACAATTTTAGAATATCTAGTACTTTCCAAATCTACAGGTTCTAGCAGTTTTCCAAACACCATAACAGCCTTAATGTTATACCTAACTTTACCCGTTAGCGTTGCAAGTGCGGAGAGATCTTTCTCAAAATTAAAAATTATTAAAATTATCTTAGGAACCGCACTTCACAAGATAGATTAGACGATTTATCCCTCTTAGCAGTAGAACATGACACTGCCAAAAATATGAATATAGAGGATACAATAAACGCGTTTGCAGCAAAACATGCAAGAAAAACAAAATTTTGAATTTGATTTGGAATGTCTGCTAGCTCATAGGTTTTTACTGTATCAAATTTTAGGTGTAAATAATTTTGTGCGGCGTATAAATATGTAGATTTAACTTCAAAAATTGTACATTACATTAACATTTACACTGACAGGTCTTGTCTCTGTCAAAATCGAGGGGCGCCAAACAGTCGGTCACTATAAGACTTGTGATGTACTTTCTAGTTGGAAGACTGTTATTCCGCATAAAACTACCTTGCTTTGGTTTACAAAATTGGTCATAATTAAATTTCTCAAAATATAACAGTTCTTCCAGATATGACTAGCATTGTGGTAGCTGGATATCCTTTACAAGTCACTGACTACCTATTTCCTAAATAATTGAAATAAAAATCCACCTAAAGTTAACCTCTATTAACATAAAAACATAATTTCATTACACATACATATCTTTTTCTAAAAATAAATCATTCCCTGTAATCTGGACAGATTGTTGCTGAACCAAATCCTAAAGAAAATCATAATAAAAAACTTAAACCTAAACCATCAACAAAACTTTTCTAATTCCGCATTTTTCTGCTTTCCTATTTAATTATTACATTAATGAATCCCAAATTGTCGTTCATCAAAACAATGATACAGTGTGTAAAATGCTTTTGAAAATTCTATGCAATTAATAATACTAAGTTCACCTTGATCAAGTGCCATATAAATGCCATCAGTTACTTTTAGAAGTACAATTCCGCAACTATTTGACTATGTTGCTGTGAAAGTTAATAACTAGTGGAATTGCTAATGATCGATCAAGTTAATTTTATTTTATTTAGTCTCTGGTAATAGAACTCCATGAGTTTTATGCTGTATGATTGAACGAACGGAATAGGTTTAGGAAAAGCAGCTAATTGTGAGGCTCCCTTGAAAAAGGTCTTGGTCGGCGCACCTAGTGATAAAATGAGCTCTGATACTAGACAACGTTCCTATTGTGCAGAACAAATAATCCATAAGCCCAATTTGCACGTACTCATAATTTATTTTATGTACATTTGATAGATTTAACCTTAAAAAACTTCTTCTTTGTTGATTTCTATCATATTTATAATTTTTTAATAGAAACTTCGGTACAATTTTTAATTGTGCTATCTGTTGCAGGACCAGGATACGCTTCACCTTTGGAAGCAATGAAAGGCCCAAAAGAAAAACTTCTGTATGTTATTTGCGTACAACCTAAACCAGCCGAAGGAAACATGATCTACTTGCAACAATAGATGTAGACCCAGAATCGCCAACTTATTGCAAAGTAATTAACTATGTTATAATTTGTAAACTTAGTTTTATATTTGCAGATAATTCACAGACTATATACACATCATCTGAAAGATGAATTACACCATAGTGGATGGAATTCATGCTCCAGCTGTTACAAAATTAAAGAAGGATGCTGCAAGATTCCAGTTAGAGACAAACTTGTTCTTCCATGCTTGGGATCAGATAGAGTATACATAGTTGATACTGGAAAAGATCCAAGGGCTCCTTTGTTTGCAAAGGTAATGTACTCATAGTAGGTTTTAGTTTTGAAGTATCCAATTTGCTTAAGTTATGTTAATTTCCTAACACCAAATGTTTTTTCACATTTCTATAAAAGAGCCTTTGCTGTGATATATTTTAAGCTTGGCTTTAAAGCATCAGAAGTAGTGTTTATCATGATTACTTATACTCGTTCATATTTACCAAACTGCGAAAAAAAAACACTTATAGGTAAAATGAGTGGTATATTATAAATTTAGATTTGACCTGAAGGGACAGGAACTCCGTAACAATTTCAAGCGTGCGCCCGCTAACTACAATGGTGCAGGAGTGGGCTTCTATGGAAGAAATAATAAAAACTAAATATTAACATTTAAAATTGCCGAAATAGCTGAAAGATTTCTTCTCTTGTCATAATTAAAGGGCGTCAAACTGTTTTGTCATAGCAATCCCTTCGATATTATCCCTACGCAGAGGACGGTTATTCTGAATAGACCTCCTTTGCTTTTGGTTTCCTAAATGTATCCCATTATACGATACCTTTTTCTACAATCCCCTGAAAACACTCATAAAATTTTGGTCAAATTAAATAACATCGTAAATTTAAATACATCTCCCAAATACAATTCCATTACTGGGGTAACTAAATATTCTTTCACAACTAGCTTATTTTACGTATTTCCTAAATAAGTGCAAATAAAATTCAATCTACACTTAATCTCTATTGACCTTAAATAGTCGGAATATAAATACAGATATGCTTTCCTAAAAAAAACTTATTTCGTAACCTCAAACTGACCAGGTATTACTAAAAGAAATCCTAAAGAAAAACATTAAATCAAATCCATCAAGTATAGTATCACTCCAATTTTCCCGTGTCCCATATTGAATTACATGACATTCTAGATCCCATTTCTGCAAATGCTATTAATAATAAACATAGACAACAGTTAAATATTAACTTTTCTGTTTATCATTTCATTGTCCATTAAAAATACTTAGATTTAAAATCAATACGTACATATTTCTTAATATTTTAAAATGTTCCAAACATCATGCTCAAATTTAACCAACATTAGTTTCGTCATTAATTCATCGTCCAATAAAGTAATTGCTTTCATGTTTGATTAATTTTTTACTACATGAATACAAATCTGTTTACATTTAAAATTCAGATATACATAATTAAAAAGTATAAACATAAAAGCTCATGTACCATTCACTGTTTAATTTCCTCCTTAAATTTGAAGATGTCCAGAAATCATCAGTACCTCCATTTACTGACATTTTAGCTGACACAGCTCCCTTAACACACAACACAAAATTCCAAACTATTTGAGGAGTGAACTGTCAAAGTCCTAATTCCTTTTAACCGGTCGCAACGGCGTTAATTCTACGAATCCGTGAATTAAACGGTACCGCGCCTGTGCAAACTTAGTTCAAATAAATGAGTCGCACTCCAGGTAATCTATATCCTCATGCCTAAACCAACAGCGCGGCTTTCCTACCTTATTACTTATTCGTATGACTTCATTTCAACCCTTCTAATTATCTGCTTGCGAATAATTAATTTTTTCCGTTGGATGTTTAACTATTGTCATTTTTCTCGCTGTGCATACCTTCAGAGAGTGATGGGGGGGGTCATGGTAGTCTTTCTATTGAACTTTTATTGAAATACGTAAAAAATATGTAGTTTCGTGTGGTTTACTTATGTTAACGTCTCATGCTTAGCATTGTCTCGTGTCTTCAGCAATAAAAATACATTAAAACATTTTACATTGTATTGTATATTTGTGAGTTATACTAAACAAGCGTTTGTGTTTTAAGTAATTAACTACATTGTAATAAACCTATTCTTATCTTGTCTTATTACATTGTAAACTATGGCTGTAATTGTTTCGGTGCATTATTAAATGGAATTATTTCTAATGAACGGTATACAAAAGTTTTCTTAATTTTATGTGAAAAATGCGTAACATAGAAATCTATTTTCTTTTTTTACGGTTTTGAAATTATTTATGGACCTGAGTTACATTCAAATTTGCATTACACAGACATAAAACTATGCTTTTTTGGTTATAAGTTTATTACTTGAATTCTCTTTTATAGAACTAAAATTTATTAAAATGTCATACTTAATAGACACTGCTATTCGTGAAACAGGCAGAGGATGTGTTAATATTAATTTTGTTCGTTTAAAATTAATTTTCTACTTTTCTATCTGATTTCTATTTAATGTAACATCAACGCATTACAAAGATGTCTCTTTTTTTATTTATAAAACTAACTCTAAACTGTTGTAGATTAAAATGTGGTGCTTACATTATAACCCTTACGGCTATTTGAAACTCAATAAAACACAAAATAATTACTTGCTCAGCAGCTTAAATAACAAATGTCTCTGCAACTTCCTGCTGCGGCTGCAATATCCTCCACTGCTGCGTGTCCCAATGTTCTATTCTTCCTATTTAGGCTAACTACTTGGCTACGGCTCTTATATTGTGTGTTACTTCCTAACTAATTAGTGAAATATTCTTCAAATGAAGTTTTTCCATTATAGCTCAAGTATACAACTGTTGAACCCCAATAGTTCAACCACAGATAATAATCAATTCTTGAAATACAAACACTTATTCTTAGTTTAGCTCACTTGTCCCACAAATTACTCAATACATTTTTATATGCTATACCATTCATAATACCATAACATCTTGATATAAGAGATTACAAATCCTAATAATGTAGACCCCGGTTTTGAAAATTACGTGTGAATTCCCTTTATAGTAAAGTTCATTTAGTTGTTTATAATATCGTACATAACGACACTTCACCATGGTTTCCCAATATCTACAGTCCCTTCTATGTAAATTAATTCATTTTCAATACATATCACGATGCCCAACAACCAAACAAACCCGTAGCTATGCAGCAATATTCCACAAGTAATGGAACTTTAACTTATTCACAATTATAGAACCTAAATAAATTGATAGGTGGAGTCTATAAATACTATGGAAACCTTATAAACATTTAGTATCTCTTTGACCAAGACACCAACCACGTAAATTTAAAGTTAAATATTACGTAAGAGTGAACTTACTGAAAGTTAATAATTTATTAAAAATAGTGAAAAATAAAAGTGCCAATTTATAAAACGAGAAATAGCCGTTTTGATCCTAAGACGTAAGGTAAACTATTAATTGAATTTAATTCTAATATTTAGGGCTCTGAGTGTACCTCTGAATGTACCTGTAAATATCCGTCAGAATGTAATTCTAAATGTACCACTAAACAAACTTCGAGAATTTTATAAAAATACTTCTAAATAAGCCTACAAAGAAACATAATAAACGTCAAGATACTCAAATTAAACTACAAGCAAGCACCAAGTCATTCCAAAAATCCGAAGGGAAAAATTCAAACAACAGTTAATTAATCATTCTGGTTAACAATTGAACAAATCAAGCTGTAACAATCCAGGGTGCTGACCATCGATATTCAGAGGCAGAAACAAGCAAAGAAAATACAGGTCAGAGATTTTATTCATTATTAGTATAAGACTGTTTTTCAATTTTTAACATTTAATATTTGCTATATCAAATATCTGTAAAGGTCATCAAAAATCATTTAATAATTTGTAAAATACAGGAAGGATCGTTTTGAACGTTCAAAAGGTACTTAAAAGTAATTACAGTTGTAGCGTGATCCCTTTTACCGCACGCCAATGATTAGTTTAGTGGAACACACTCCTAACCTCCTAATAAGTAGTATGTGTTATGCCGTGTAGAGGAATGGTCGTATCCTTCTTCGCTCATGTATTATGCATTGTTTTGATTGTTAAGTCCTTAATATACGTAGTTTACTGTGTACCTTTGCTTTATATTATAACCCTGAGATTAAAATACAAATACATATATTGTGTACAACGAGTATTATTAGTAATTGTAACAAAAAACCGCCCCTCGTCCCGTTAAATAGTATTTTTGCTGGCTTTCAGGGAACATAAATATTGGTGGAATCAGATAAATATCTATATTTTATTCAGGGGCAAATTTTTGAATATTAAACAAATTAATAATTTATAGACATAAAAGTGTACATATTATCGATTATTATATTGTATATTTTGGATTGCTTCATTTTCATTTACATTATTTTAACAGATAGTTAAATAGAAAGAAAAGGGGATAAACAAAATTTATTGTCGTGATGTAGGACACTCTGTGTTTAATAGATTAAGCTAGCCGAGGCATACAAATTCCAGGAATTACAGGATTTAGAGACGCAGAGGAAAGAGGCCAATACGAAGACAACACTAAAGTTTGAAAAAGCGACGGCAACGTTAGGGGCTGTGACATAGCAAGGTCGTATTACGAAATAATCGTGGGCAGAGATTACAGCAAAATTAGTACAACCTACAATCGTAGGGCTAATTCACAGCAAATAAATATAACGACCAACTAGGGGCTATTCACAGCAATAAAAATGACGACCCAATCGTAGGGGCACGATCAAATATAAAATTTAACAATTTGAAGCGTAGGGGCAAGAACACCAATAAAGTAATTTAGAAATTGAATCGTGGGGCATTTCACAGCAATATATATATATATATATATATATATATATATATATATATATATAAAATTTTAAATGTGTTCTACAATCTCATAAAGATAGTAAAAATTTTGTAATTTTTATTTTCAAATGCAAAATTGCAAAATAATCTTCTTGCTGCCTGTATACATCATATAGTTGTTGAATGATACAGCATAAGACGATTCTAGCATAAATTGCACTTAAATATGTTAATATATGCAACGTGGACTATTTTAGTCAATAATTAACATTTGTCTATGGTCACTAATTAATCCAACAGTTTAGTGCAACGTTAAAATGTTGCTGTTGCTGTTAACAAAATTCTAAATACTATGGAAATTTTTTGACCATCGTTTATTATCAAAATTTAGAGTGTTTAAAAAGTGTAGTTTTCAAAAATAAATCCTGTATACTTTCCTGTGTTGAAGGTCAACATTGAGTGTGAGATTTTAAACATTAATAAATAAACTTTACAAAAAGTGACTGCTAAGTGTTATGAAACGCGTACGGACCTGCATCCTGACTACAGAAAACGATTTTGAATATTTACTGTAAAGGTATTTGCATTGTAATTTGAATATTTTGTTAACATTAATATTTTTGTAATACATTTACGTCATCAAATACACCCGTTGTATGACTTCTTGTATACTGAAAAAACTAAACAAACCGTTTTTTATGCTTGTACTGTTTTTAGCTGTAAAAATTAACGATTTATTGAATAAATGTAATGCATTTATGCTTGAAAATTAAACAAACTTTGCACAGTGGTTTTTTGGTATTTTTAGAAAATGTTGATTTTATTATAACAGTAAAATGGAACGGTATACTTCAAATCTCCTACTCTACAATAATAAATTTTTATTTTTAGGTAATTGAGCCTTCAAAACTTCATGCATTTGATTGTGCAACTCCCCACACAAGCCATTGTTTAGCTTCTGGAGAAATTATGATATCTACACTAGGAGATGTTAACGGCAATGGAAAAGGAGACTTTATTCTCATAGATGGTGAAACTTTGGAAGTCAAAGGTAACTATAATCTGTGTTAAAAATAATATATGACAATAAAATACGAAAAAAATTTAAAACTTCAAACATGCTGTATCAAATAAACTTATCTATGTTTAAAAATTGTTTAACAACTTTCAGTAACAAAGGTACAAATTATCTAGTCAAATGAGTAAGAAACATATAATCTAAATATATTATATGACTTACCTTTTCCATTATGCATACTAGTTTGGATTATATGAGAAAGGAAGGAGCAAGCACATCTCAATTTAATATAAATTAACGCCGTTACTGTAACGATGTAACATACAAGTATTGTATGTTATGTTAAAATTCTCTCATGCGTGGAGTGGTGAAATGACAATTATCAAATCTGCAAGTAGACAATATTTTTAATAAAATAATTATTAAATACTCCCTATATGTTTGTTGTAGTTTGTATTGTATTTTTCTTAATCTTTCTTAGGGATTAAACTACTCGGAGTTTTTAAAATTGTGTTTATTTACGTTTAGTCCGTGACCTAGGATCGTTGTCAAAATTCAACGATCTTAGGTCATGGATTGAAACGTAAATAAAGACAATATTAAAAACCCTGAGTGGTTTAATCCCCAAGAAAGATTAAGAAAAAAATAATTATAATATGATCAGAATAATTGTTTAGTTGAAATATGGCATGACTAATAAATAGAATAATGGAAAACTTAGTGCATACGTTTTAAATACAGTGCCTGTATATTAAATCTTAAATGTGGTGAAAAGGTATGGAATGCTACACGTCATACTTAGGTCTTATCAGAATTGTACATATATCCTTAGCTGTGTGTTTACTCATAGGTTAGCAGAATAACACTAATATTTTCAGACATAAACTTTATTAAATTTAAAAGTAACCATTAGCAAAATTGAAGCCCTAGACAGGTCGATCTGACAACACTGGAATAGGAAAAAATAACCCTTTCGCACAAATCAATTTCAAATAAATAATGCTCAAGTGGCATGAAATATGAATGTCATATCCAGAGGTAAATTCAAAATTTACATAAGTAAATACCTATCTAAAAATACAGCTGTTACAATATTGCACATAAAATTAAACTGCAAAGCTATATCTCATTTGCATATTTAACAATAGTCCTAAAAACTTAATTTGAAATTGTGTAATGTAAAAATAACCTTACACACACACATTAGTCATGCTTTACTTATTTTATCAAAATATTGTTGTTTATATCATTTGGAATATTTTGATTGTTAGTACATTTCGATGAAGCAGATAAGGGTCATTGAAGTAACTAGACAGAATTAATAGTACTGAAACTCTTGCTTATACTCCTCGTAGAAACTATTTACTATACAACATAATTAGAACTAGCGACATTTAAATACAAAATGGAAAATTTCCAAAAATGCTATCTAGCCAAATTCAACAAGGAGTATTAGGTATATTGTTGTAAAATTAGCATATGCATATAATAAAAAATATAAACAAAAGTATAGTTATATGCTATAACCAAGATGTCGTCAAAATTAATTGAATTACTACTGTAAACATACAAATAAGATAAAGTTTAAGCTAATAGTAGGTGTATGTTTGTAAACCTTAACTATTTAATATTGGTAGTAACCCAATACTTTAATCATGTATATGCCATAAACTTATAGAAATTTAATCCCTTCATCATGATTCAAAATCTTGTCAACTAATTATTGAAAATTATCATCTTTAGATTTTCAGTCATGAAACTGGTTGGACACAAATCTCCATTGTTTGCTATTCTGAGCTAATCTCTGAAGTTCACACAGTCCACATCTTTCACTATCTGCGTGCAATAGTATAGTCTAGATCTACCTCTACCTCTCGTTTTTCCATTCTATGCTTCTAATATATTCCGCACTATTCCCTTATGCCTTAGTATGTGGCCTATCATCCTATCTCTCCTATTTTTTACAGTTTTCCACATATTTCATTCTTCCCATACTACTATTAGAACCTCTTTGTTCTTAACTTTGTCTGTCCATGATATCTTCATCATACGTCTGTAGTACCACATTTCAAAGGCTTCTACAACACTACAAAGGCTTATATCTTTTTCATGTCTGCCTCTCCTACTTGTACATGTTTCACAGCCATACAATGCTATGCTCTACACAAATGCTTTCAGCAATCTTTTCCTTGTTTCTGTTTCTTATTTTGAGCATAGTAGTTTTTTTTTTTTGTTAAATGCATTACAACCTTGTGCTAAGTTTTATATTTTTTGCACTATTCCCATCTAACATTATTTGACTTCCTAGGTAGCATAAATCCTTAACATCTAGTAAGTTCTCGTTTCCTGTTGGTATTCTGATTTTGACTAATTTACGCCTCCATTACATACTAGTACGTTAGTTTTATTTTTGCTATATTTCATACCATATCCCTCTGTTAGTACTGTTTCCATTTCAATAAGAATTGCTTATAACTCTTCCTTGCTAGACGCTAATACCGCTATATCATCTGCAAATCTAAGCATATCAATTGTTTGTTCCTGCATAATAATTTCAAATGTCTTCCTGCATTTGATAGTATTCATTGTCTCTTCGCCATACAAGTTAAAAATTAATGGGGATAGCACACATCTCTGTCTCATCCCTTCCCTAATATTTACTGCTCTATCTTCCTGCTCTAATTCTATTATCGCAGTTTGTCCTTTGTATAAGCTATGTACTATTCATCTATCCCTATAACTCAAATCTTTCTTAGTATTTTGAACATCTTTTCCCATTTTAGATTTCTAATGTTTTTTCGAGACCCTATATATACATGTGGTCCTTTTTCTATTGTTTTCTCCATTATCACCCTTAAAGCTAAAATGGCTTCACGTGTTCTCTCGTTTTGCCTAAACCCAAATTAGTCTTCTCTTCAGTCCGTTTTTCCATCCGTCTTTGTATTACTCTACTAAATAGTTTTGACACTGGTACCGCTAAACTTATTATTCAGAAATTTTCACATATATCCACACATCTCTTTTTCGGTATAACAACCATGGTATTACGTTTGAAATTTTTGGGTATTCTGCCTATCTCCTACATATAGCCAACAAGTTGGAAGAAACGTTCTGTTATTGTTTTTCCAGAAGGTTTTAGAGTTTCTACTTGCTTATTATCTGTACTCAGTACCTTACTATTTTTCAGGTTTTTTAATGCTAGTTCAAACTCGACGCTTAGTAAAGGACATCCCAAGTGATCTTTTTCAATGTCTGTCTCCAGTTCTAGTTCTTCTAGTTCCGATCCTGTATATTAAATCCCTATATATTCTTGCCACGTATCCACTTTCTCTACATTTTCTATAATGATGCATCCTCCAGTGTCCCTTATATTTTAGCTATACGGCTTTATATCCCTAAAATTCATTTTAATTAGTTTGTATGCTTTGTCCGTCTTTCCTATTTCCATCTTAGTTTGTACCTCTTTATACTTTTCTTCAATCCATTGCTTTCCTGCATTTTCGAATAATTTCCTATTTTAAGGCTTTGTATCTTTGTTCCCTGCTTCGTCTGGTTTGTTTTGTATTTTGCTTTTCTTCTATTAAATTCAGAATATCTTTTGTCACCCATGGTTTCTTATTTTCCTTTTATTTACACCCTAGAAAATCTCTGCCCCCAATGTCTAAGCTGGATATGATGTTATTCCATTCTGCTTCTACCTTCATAGTATCAGAAGTTTTCCCAATGTCTTTCAACAATTTGTTCGATGTTTTCTCAAATCTTGTGACCTTCCTTATCTTTTAGTTTCTCAAGGTCAAAGTGTCTTTTTCCGTTCCTTGTTTTCAAAATTTTTAATTTAAGCCTGGCTTTCATAATTACTATATTGTTGTCAGTGTCTATATCTGCTTCTGGGTAGCTTCTAGTTTTTCTTGATTTCTATACCGTTGTCTAACAAGAATGTAATCTATTTGATATCTTTCTATGTCTCCTGGAATTTTCCACGTATATCGTCTTCTAGTATGATGTTGAAATAAGGTGTTCGTGATGGTTAAATTGTTCCTGTCGGAAAATTTTACCAGCATATTTCCACTGTCATTCCTCGTGCCTAAACCAACTAAACCTACTACCGCTCATTCTCTACCCTTGCATACTACTGCATAAAAATCTCCCTTAATTATTAAATTTTCATACCCTTTTACAAATCTTAGTATGTCTTTGATATCTTTGTAGATTGCTTATAATTCTTTCTTCATCACTGTAGCTGGAAGTGAGTATAAATACTTGTTTTATTACCATATTTATCATTTTAGATTTTAATCTGAGGATAAGTACCCTTTTGTTTTTTTGTAAGTAGTTTTCTACATGTAATGTTCCCCTTTATTACTTTTATTATTATTGATTGTAGAAGTTTTAATTAGCAGCTTTTATGAGAAAAACTAATGACAGGTTCAAGGTTATAATTATATATTAAATTTTGGAAATTATAATATTATTACTGATATACCCTAACTAAAAGGAAATATTATAACATTTAAATCTGTTTGATTATTCTTTGTTAACTCCGGCCGCCATCGGTTTCGCATGGACGGATCTAGGGTTGGTAACGGGTGATTTTAAGATTATATACCTTTTTGCGTACGTTGCCTTTAGTTTTATTTATTATAGTTAATCAAGTATAAATACCTACCAAAGACAAAAAAGAATAACCCCTGCAGCAACTCCTTACGTGTTGTAAATAATACCAAAAAATTTAGCAGAACTCTTAGCACTATTACACTATCAAAAGGCTCAATAATTTCACTTATTATTATTTATACAGCAAAAATACATTAGATGTCCTATTAAACACAATGAAAATTATTCAAGTTTTTTCATTATTTAACGTGCACAAAAGTTCTTAAAAATCTACCTGGCTATAACCTTTTGGCCAAAAGAATAGAATACATTTCTAAGTTACTCACCTCTAAGAAAATACCTTAAACTACTTACAAGAATTATGTCGGTTACAGTAACAGCTTTTCAAATTGCTCCTTTTGTTTCATACCTTTTGATGATGGATCCAATATATCGGTGCCTTACCAATTTTATTTATTTTTGTAATAAATTGATGCAGAATCGTTTTACCAAAACGATTATAAAGTAACGTTTACTGGTAATTAACGGCGATTCTATTGCTATTATAAAATTATAAGTAGATTTAATTTTCCTTTTTGTTAATTAGTTTAAATTCTAATAAACTTATTCGTATTTTTCGAATTTACGACTTTACCGCCGAAGTGTAGGACACCTCAGTACTACTTGAGCTCAAAATTACCCAAGTACTTTTTTGTTAGTTAAACGTATCATGTAAAGAACATTGATTAATCTAACCTCAGTGGTTTATATTTATAACTTTTTCTGGATGATGGATCAGTCCACTATTAGACCAATCTGTTCAAACGGCGTTTCTTTGAAAACGCGAGATCATGTCCCTGCCAGTGTCGACAGGATTTTTCACGTAATATGACTCATGGCTATGGAACGTTTCGCCAACTGGGTTTCATGTACAATTCGCATGATCACCAAGACAGAGCCGGACTCTAAAGTATTGGACTACAAATTACATTAACAAAATATTTAAAATATATGAATTATTCCTATTTACAGGGTTAGCGGTCATTACATACAGTGACCTACCTCTTCCCGCACAACTATCCCCACACCCACATTTTCTTCCTTTGATCCTGTATGAATTATTCTAAAGTTTCAACTCCAAAAATCTCCCACCTCGGGCCATCGTACTTTGCTAATCTCTGCTATGTCTAATGCTAACCTATCTATTTTAATTTTCAAATTCTCTGGCTTGTGTACTTGCTTCGTGCTTCTAGCATTCCATGCTCCGACTCGTAAAATGTCCTCGGTTCTTATTTTAAACTAGCCGATCACCCTCTCTGAGGCAGTTCTCTCGCGTACATCTGAATGGGAAACTATTTTAACTCCAGAATCTTATACCCCAGAGAATCTCATCAATTTTTTTTGTAAATTTTTATACGCTGTGTACTTGGGAGATAATGTGGTGGTTTCCCGTTGCTTTCCACATCAGACGGCACAGGGACGTAGTTGGTATGTGTATGAATACTATTCCCAAGTCATTTGTTCAAGTCCGAACACCATCTGCTTGAAAAATGTTAGGCCAGCATCTATCACTAAAATATGCCTTCCTTCTGATGAGAGGTAAAATGTAGGTCCCATGTGTGAGTGTTGTCACGTATGTTAAAAATTCCTACCTAGTTTGAAACCGCAAAATTTAAAATTTCCAGATAAAATAAACTCGCATCCTGGCGAATGTAGTACCTTTGGGTGGAGCATTGGAAAATCTAATGTAGTGCTTTCCATGTTGTAGTAGTGTGTGTTAGAATGCCATAGCAACCCCTCTGGTCTCTGCCACTCAAGTACCGAAAGAGCTGCTGCCCTCTTTCAGGGACCTGTCTTAATCTGGTTTCTTTCTAAAGACTGCACTAATTTGGTTAAACCTATGGTTTGGTTCTTTAGCTCAATGAAACACGCAAGCTATTCTAAGTCGTTTTAGAAATCTATAACTTCTTCAACGTGCAGGTCTATTCAGAATGGCATTGAAAATAATAGTCTTGTATTTTTGATACATGAACTTAAATAAATCGGCATTCAAAACAATGTTGGTTGCTTTCCTTGTGCAACTTTTGTTAGGTATTCTAACTGATCCAAGATGTACTTAGTTAAATGTTCTGTACCTCATATAAACTGCAGAGTTCAAACAGCTCAGATTTTTTCTTCCTCTTTACCTATCGCAAGTGCATTTAGTAAACCACTTTTAGTTTAAGTGATCCCCTGACATCCATCATTTTTGTTTAAAGTATAATTTTAGCTTATGTTTATTGTTTTTAAATATGTATGTAAGATAAACATTTAATAGTTGGATGGATCCTAGTAAATTGTTTATTATTGCAAAACAGCAGGCTTCTATGATTTCCACAAAACTATTAATTTTACAGATTTGAATTATGCAGTTGTAAAGAAATCGAATACAATTTTATTCTATGAAATGGTGGAAGAAGTGCAAGTGGCTACAAATGTTGTAATAGTGCAGTGATGAAAAGCTAGAGGTTATTGAAACTGCATATGCTAACCTAACAGTTTGAGATCCAGGTCCGCCACTAACCGCCTGAATGCCCACGTACAAATCAAACTATGCTGCCACCAGCCACATCTCCAGTTTTATCAGACCGGGTTTGTATAATGTAAAAAACAAAGAAATACTTTTCAAAGTTAAATGTCACACTATTTATGTTTATTGTCGATTTAAGTAAATCAACTGTGATTTATATGAACGTTTATATCAATAAAAAATGTAAAAATATATAACTGAGACTACTAAATCTAAATATTATGTATAAAACCGATATAGTATTTATAATATCTGGAACTTATGTTAATTTTAAAGAAATAATTTTAAAAACATGTCAGTTAAATATGTTATATAATATTTACTATCTACGTGGCAAACAACATTCACAGAATAATAAATAATACTCTTAATACAAAATTTTCATTCATTATACATAATATGCTAATAAAATTACACGAATTGAACTTTTCTTGCTTTCATATAAGTGGGTAAGTAATATTCTTAATGCATATAGCTGTATTTGGTAAAGTTGAAATTAAATCATTTGTAAAAAGATATTGCACAAAGGTGTGTAGTTCACAAAGTTAATTTTCTGAAACTGCAGATTTAAATACATTAATTTCGTTATAAAAATCAATTCAATCTTTAAGTTTGAGATGTAAATCTTTACAATGTTTCACTTTGGGGTAAGTAAGTAAGTAATCTACTACTCAAAAAGCCAAACATCGCCAAATTCTTTTAACTCTTGGAATTTAGTTTTAAAGAATTTAAAAGTCTAATCTAAAATTTAAAAAATCTACTTTGAAATTGGTTTTTGGGTATAATAACATTTCACCACACTGTTCATATTCAAATAGTTTTGGTGTTCATTTTGGACGACGAATATTAATTGGTGGCAAATCAAATTCATGATTAATCTCATGGGCCGTTTTGGTAGATTCTTGTAAAACCATTTTGAAGTGCTTACCTGTGCGATATTTTGTGAACTTATCAATCAAATTTATCAGCAAGTTTCTGCATAGTTGCGTATTCATTGTGGGGCTTTGCATCAAAGAATTGATTTCGTTTAAAACATCGAACGAGTTTACAACAGAGCAAATAAATTTATAATTTTGAACGTTTAAAGCAAGTGAATGCACTTTGTGAGTTGTGGCAATCCCACTAAGACGAATTTTCAGATATGTGCAACAATACATCATATACTTTATCCATATGATACCGTAATTGTTTGATAGCGTCAACTCTGCTGGACCAATGCGTAGAACTTAGGGCTTTTTATTTTAAACGAGAAAGATGATTGTAAAGAATTGACCCTTTTTTTTGTAGATGGTGAAAAAAAACGTAAACTTCTTGAATTATGTTGAAAAAATTTATAGTTTCGTTAGAAATATTTGCTGCATCATTGACTACTAAGTTTAGACTACGAGCTGAACATGGAACGTAAAACATTCCACTATTAAATTCCAAAATTTTCTTTGCAATCCGTTGTGTTTTCCTTTCATATTAAAACCGTTATCATAACCCTGCCCTCTCAAATTTTGAATGTTGAGGTGGAATTCTAAAAACAAATTAACAAAATTTAATAGACCCTTACCAGTGGAACTGGTAACCAGGCAAAAATCAATGAATTATTCGCATATTTCTTCTTTGGTATTTGTATTGTTTAAATAGACATGTCAAAGTCTTACAGTTATTTGTTCCATGTGTGTTACATCTGGTGTGCAATCTAATCTGATCAAAAAATATTTTGATCGTCTGACTTTGTTTAAAATAGAATTTTTTGTCGTACCGAGTAAATCAATAATTTTGTTCTACCTATTATCTCCTAAATAATGAGCCATACGGTTTGAATGTTTATTAAATTTTGAGGATTAAATTCTGTGAATATGTTCCCCCATAACTGAATCAAAAGAAGCTATCATTTCAATTGCTTTTAGAAAATTACCGTTATCATGCTCAAACAGTGTTTTTGATGTACCACAAAAGGCCAAACATTATTGTGATAAAAACAATGTTAACAGCAATAATTCTTTCTATTACGTCATATCGGTGCATTTTCTTTGATTCTAATAATCTCGGTTACATTTGATTTATAGTGATTTTTGTTTGTAGCATATTATTCAACTGCTCTCATGATTTCACGTTTTCGTTGTGGATAATGCTGATCTCATTTCTTTTTAAAGTTAATGATAAATGCTGCCAATAAGAAAAAACATTCAAATCAGATATACTAGTCACAGTTATACCAGTAATTTTGCAGCAAAAGCAATAAAGTGAATCTTTTGAAAGATGTCTATAATAGTAATTGTCACTAAATTAACATGAAAACTCTGGTTATGTAACTGTACAAGACCACACCTAACTAAAGTATTAACAAGATCACTATGAATATTACCAGACCACAAATACGGATCATCACTACAAGTTATACTTATACTACTACAAACCACTAATTACGTCAATGACGGTGTAACACTAAAACATTCTTAAGAAGTACCTTTTCTTGTATTACCGGCGTCGCCATCTTAAAAAGAGCTACAACATATTTTTTTCTCTTCAGATACTTTCGTAGGTTCAGGATCTGTGCTTGTCAACGCCGTGGTAGGGTCATAAATTTCTTGACGTTCTTTATTTTCAGGTTTGTTAAAATTTTAATCATGGAACTAGTAAATTATTCTTTCTGTATCTCTTTTTCACGTTTTTGAAGTTGGGATTGAGCACCAGAAAGTTTTTCCTTTTCTGTGGTTCCTGAAACAGTTTTTTATTAACGTTTATATTAATGCCACAAAAAAACAAATAATTGAGTGTTGCTGACAGGGAAGCTTAAAACAAACTTATGAGTAGATATGCACTCACTACAAAGAACTTTTTAATTTCATTTATTTTAAAGAATCATTTTAAATAATCATTCGGACTATTTAAGTAATTTTAATGTAACCTTTATTTATGTGACAAAATTGAAAAGCTTGTCTTTAAAATTTGCATCACGTAAAAAGTTTGTTCAATTAAATTGTTCTTCATATATGAGATTAATGAATATTTGTTAGATTCGACTCCTAAAAGTTCTGTCAATTCGGATTTAGTAACCCAATACAATAGTACGGTACTTAAATTTATTTCTGCTAAGCTCTTAATTCAACCTGTAAGTGAAGATGCCATTTTTAAAATTATACGGAGCATCAAAAGCAGAGCTAGGTGTTGACAGTTTAAATATTTTATCTATTCAATTATTTGTGTCATATCTTTTACCTTTTATTACTCATGTTATCAATGCTTGTATTCGACAAAAAAGATTTCCTTCGTTGTGGAAAAAAGTGTTGGTTACTCCACTTCCAAAGAATAACAAACCTGTAACTTTTGCGGACCTCCGGCCAATCAGTGTCCTACCAACAATGCCTAAAATTTTAGAAAGGGTGCGTGAGGATCAAATTTTGGAACATTTACAGTTTAATAGAATTATTTCACTCTTGCAATCCGGGTTTCGACGCGGTCACATCTACGAAACTGCTTTATTGAAGGCGACGGATGATATTTTAAAAGCACTTGACCAGGTGGCTGTTACATGTTTAGTATTATTAGATTTTACCAAAGCTTTCGACACCATTGTTCATGAAATTTTATCTGCTTTACTATATTATGTTGGTTTTCCGATGATGCTATGGAGTTTTTAAATTCATTTCTGGTAGACAGGTACCAGGTCGTGAAACATGGAAATAGCATGTCTAAGTTTTGATTAGTTACCTCGGGTGTGCTTCAAGGCTCCGTTTTAGGTCCGCTATTATTTTCTATTTACATATCAGACCTACCTAAATTTCTGTTTTCCTGTAAGTATCACTGTTATGCTGATGATACCAACTCTATCTTTCATTTGCTCCTACTGAAGCACAACCAGCTATTGCTGCTAATAACTACGACTTGGCACAAATTTTTGAATTTTCTCAAATTTATGGGCTTATTATTAATGCCAACAAATCCCAGGCGACTTTGTACGCACCTAAACTGGATAGAATCAATTTAGTTAATAGTATTGTAATATCGGTTAATGGCTGCATTATACCCTATTCTGATAATGTAAAAAATCTCGGTGTTCATTTCGATAGTGATCTAAGATTTACCGGTCATATATCTAAGTGTCATCAAAGCGCTTATTACAATCTAAAACTTATGTACATGAACAGACACTCTTTTGATTCAGTCATCAAAACCTCCCTATGTAACGCTGTAGTGCTAAGTCGCATTGACTACTAAGACACAGTTTATGGTCCCCAATTGCGTTACTTTGATGTAAATCGAATTCAAAAATTACAAAATTCATGCTTGAGATTGATACATGGAATACGCAAATATCATCCGATCTCCCATAAAAGAATGGAATCGAGATTGCTTACTATGGTAAAACGTCGTCGCCTGCACTGTGTATGTCTATATCACAATATTATCACTAAAAAAACATCGCCATACTTGTATAATTTAATTACTTTTCGTACAGATGTACACAATGTTAATATTCGATTCAGGGGTAATCTAACTCCGCCCAGTCATAAAACTGAGCGTTTTAAATCGTCATTCTCTTATATGATACCTAAACTTTATAACGCCCTTCCGGAGTGTATTCACACTTATTCTAAGCAACGATTCCGTAAGTTCATGTTTCAATCATTATTTTCCAATGCTGTGTAAAGTATAATTGTGCACTTGTTGTAGCGATGAACCTTGTTTCCAAAATTTTCCCTGCTGCAAGGTAATGATTATTGTCTGAGGTTTAAGGTTAGGTATGTTGTTCAATAGGTTATTAGGTTATTAACTTTGTCTGTCCATGGTATCACCCTCATATATCTAAAGCACAGCATTCCAAAAGACTACTACCGTTTTTCTGTCTGCTTTTCCTACTGCCCGTATTATAAGCATACTGTGCTGTGCTACACACATATGCTTTAGACAATTTTCTTCTTGTTTCTGTTTGTTGTCTTTCCTCATAGGCGCTCTTCTTTCTTGTTAGATGCAGTTTGGTCCCCTTCTATTGTTTTACAATTATATACCCTATTTTTCCAACATTCTGTTGATGTGAGGAGGGGGGAGGACTACTACGCCCAAGGTCCTGGGTTTGAATCCCGACACGATCCGCTTGAAAAATGTCAGACAAGCATTTTTCACAAAAATACACCCTTGTTCGGATGAGAGGTAAAATGGAGGTCCCGTGTGTGAATGTTGTCACTCACGTTAAAGATCCCTTGCTTGAAATAGCTCTTACGGTCCCGTCGACGCGGCACAAGATACACAAAAGACAGTTAGTAACGATATTACATAATGTGAAAATCGACGCTCAAATTTCGATGACGTCACACAATATGCAAATTATGGCACGTAATTTTCAAATTTCTAAAATATATTATAAAAACCCACACGGGGTACTTACGTGAATATGTAAAGCTTCCTACAGAATTACTTCCTGAAGGCGGCTCGTGGCTCCCTTCAGGATTATTTCATGATGGCGGCTGCGGGGCTCCGTAGATTCGTTATTATACCTCGGGTCGTGGATCTTCTACCAGGTTGTATCCAGATTCGTTGGTCTTCTTTCTATGTATGCAGGGAACAACAGGAACGGGTTTATAAGGAAAGATAATCAAAGATAACAAAGAAAAAGGGATCTACATAATTAAAAGATACGATACGATACCGGACCAACCACACTTGTTGACGTTCCAAAGGCAAGTCCCTCAGCGTCTTCCGAAAATTCCCCACTTTCTTTTTTGTCCACACGCGTCGACGCGAAGTCTCGCGCAAGCACTTCTGAAGTGACGGAAATACGCGCAACAAGTCTTTTAAATTTATGGTGCGAAATTTCCGCATATTAAAACTATATTAAAAAATGTCTAGTGCCAAAATTTTTGGCACGTAACATAGCAATGTAGTACCTTCAGGTGGAGCATTGGAAAATCACGTGTAAGGGGATGTGAAGGGGGGTAAGCAGCCTGTGGCTGCCAAGTTCCCCCAACACTTAGACATTTGCCGAATTAATAGTTTTCCAGTAAATCCTTTCGAAAATTAACATTAGTTGAAAATATTGCAATACCAATACCTGTAGTTATTTATAATAATCATCATGTTTAAGTACAGTTACTTTTTCGTCATTAATTTATCCATCTTGTGACTGGTTGAACGCGTACCTCCATTGATTTCTATTCTGAGCTAGCCTACACATTTCCCTGAAATTCCTACAGCCTACATCTTTCACTATCTGTGTGCAGTAGTCTAACCTAGGTCTACCTATACTGCTCTTTTTTCCTATCTCTGCTTCTAATATATTCCGCACTATTCCCTCATGCTGTAGTATGTGGCCTATCATCCTATCTCTCCTATTTTTTACCGTTTTGCACATATTTCTTTCTTCCCCTATCATTTTTAGTACCTCTTCGTTCTTAACTTTGTCTGTCCATGATATCTTCATCATACGTCTGTAGCACCACATTTCAAAGGCTTCTACGAATATTTAACAATAAATTTATGTCCCAGGATAAAATTATAGGAAGACATCGGAAAATGTTTATTACTTAAAAGTCATTAGGACATTCGAAAAGATGACAAATGCTTAAAATCCCATTAAGTGTATTCCTTGGCCATTAATCCCCAACGTATTTTATTTACACAAGGTGAAATTGTAAATATTATTGGGCAGTTAGGTGTCTTATGAGTACTCATAAAGTATAACTTGTATTGAAAGACGCCAAACAGTTTGCAAAAATTTGGTGAAATATAGTATGCACAGTTCAGACTCCTATTACTGCATTTACGTATTACAAAGGAATACATTTAGTTATGTAATATAATTCTATCGCCCGAGATTAATTTAAGTTACAAACTTTTACTTATCTTTCTTTTAACAGCAGCCCATTGAGATATTTATTGATCCGTATTTCAGCATCATTTATACCTCACATTGCCACGTACGATTTTTGTTCTTATAAATAATAGAAAGAAAATATTGACATACAATACTATAAACTTAAAGATAAAGCAGGCTGCATCAAGTTTCGTTCCTAGGCTCGTATGTAAGCATGCCTTCTGATAAGTAGTAGTAGTAGTAGTTTATTTTGTATTCATTCGAAATGGTAGTTTACAGTTTTAATACAATTTAGTAACATCTTATTAAAATTTTATACAATATGATTAAAATATATCACAGTCAAATATCACTAAAAACTAATTTGTATACAATGCAAATCCCAGTAGTGCTAACCTAATTCAACGCATTATTCAAATCATCCTGTGGAAATTCATCCACTGAGTAATAGCAGCGTTCACGTAGCAAAGACAACAGACCTGCTTTAAAACCTTTAAATTTTGACGATCTAATACTGTTTGGAAGTTTATTATATAGAGTGGGTGCTATGTAAATGAAGGATTTTTTTACTAAAGTAGAAAAGGGAAACATTCATTGTCTGCCGCACTTTTTGTAGATATTAATAAGGCATTTGAATCTGTTAATCACGACATCCTTTTGTCTAAATTGGACTTTTATGGAATCCGAGGAGTTGCAAACGATTGGTTTCAATCATACTTGGGAGGCAGATCACAATCTGTACGAATTCAAGTTGATCAGACTCTAGTAAGCAAGTATCACATTTAGGTGTTCCTCAAGGCTCTGTACTGGGCCCTATGTTATTCCTAATTTTTGTTAATGATTTTATATATTCAACTTCATATGCAAATTGTACTTTGTTTGCTGACGATATAACTATCAATTGGGAATCTTGTTCAATAACAACAATTAAGCAACATATTTCTGCTGATATTAAATGTATATTCAACTGGTTCATAATCAACAGACTTCAAATAAATACTAAAAAGACTTGCATGATTACATTCAAAAGATATGATTTGATTGATGGTATTTTAAATGATTTTTCCCTCAATACTGTAACCTCAACTCCGTATTTGGGCTTGATTATCGACCAGGGTTTGAACTGGTCTCAGCACACCAATAGTCTGGCCAATAAACTAACGTCAGCTTGCTATGCTATAAAATCTGTATCCAGGCACTTAACTGAGACAACCTCATTAAGCGTATACTATGCCTTATTTGATTCAAGATTGAGATATGGTATTGTCTTCTGGGGTAATACCTCAGGAAATACATCAACTATTTTTAAACTTCAATAACTATGATCTTTGGCTATGGAAAAAGGCAGTTGAGCCGGATCTCCTCCGTGCCGACTGTTGATAAAACCTGCAAAGTCAGGTGAAACAGCACGAAGGCACAAATTGTGGGCTAGGTGATGCTGTACTTCCCATAATGTGTTCGTGTTTAATATTACATCTTTGCTACTCATCTAATCAAAGAATGAAATTTAATGGCAAGTGACTCAATATTAGCCACAAGGGCATCCTGTCGACGCGTTTCGCCCTTATTGGGGCTCATCAGGACAGGAGTAGCAAAGATGTAATATTAAACACGAACACATTATGGGAAGTACAGCATCACCTAGCCCACAATTTGTGCCTTCGTGCTGTTTCACCTGACTTTGCAGGTTTTATCAACAGTCGGCACGGAGGAGATCCGGCTCAACTGCCTTTTTCCATAGCCAAAGATCATAGTTATTGAAGTTTAAAAATAGTTGATGTATTTCCTGAGGTATTACCCCAGAAGACAATACCATATCTCAATCTTGAATCAAATAAGGCATAGTATACGCTTAATGAGGTTGTCTCAGTTAAGTGCCTGGATACAGATTTTATAGCATAGCAAGCTGACGTTAGTTTATTGGCCAGACTATTGGTGTGCTGAGACCAGTTCAAACCCTGGTCGATAATCAAGCCCAAATACGGAGTTGAGGTTACAGTATTGAGGGAAAAATCATTTAAAATACCATCAATCAAATCATATCTTTTGAATGTAATCATGCAAGTCTTTTTAGTATTTATTTGAAGTCTGTTGATTATGAACCAGTTGAATATACATTTAATATCAGCAGAAATATGTTGCTTAATTGTTGTTATTGAACAAGATTCCCAATTGATAGTTATATCGTCAGCAAACAAAGTACAATTTGCATATGAAGTTGAATATATAAAATCATTAACAAAAATTAGGAATAACATAGGGCCCAGTACAGAGCCTTGAGGAACACCTAAATGTGATACTTGCTTACTAGAGTCTGATCAACTTGAATTCGTACAGATTGTGATCTGCCTCCCAAGTATGATTGAAACCAATCGTTTGCAACTCCTCGGATTCCATAAAAGTCCAATTTAGACAAAAGGATGTCGTGATTAACAGATTCAAATGCCTTATTAATATCTACAAAAAGTGCGGCAGACAATGAATGTCTTTTATTTAGTGCTGAGTACACAGTGTTCAAGAAATTATATAAGGCATCTGTTGTTGATTTATTAGCACAAAACCCATATTGGGTAGATGAAAGAATTTTGAATTTTACTAGAAAGTTGACAATTCTGTTTTTTACTAATGTTTCGATCAACTTAGAGAACACTGACAGTAATGAAATGGGCCTATAATTGTTCACCTCAAAGGAACCCCCTTTATGTAGCGGATCGACAATAGTGTGTTTGAGGCATTCTGGAAAGATGCCCAATTGGAAAGATTCATTAATCAGATCGGCAAGATATTTAAATATGTCAATAGGTAGTTCAACTAATACTTTTGCTGGGATGTTGTCGTCACCTGCACAGTGTTTATTTTTGAGAGATTTCAGCACTTCTATAAGTTCAAACTCATCAGTAGGGAAGAACATGAAATTGTGAATATTGGATTGTCCATGTTCTTGTAGGAAATCTATTGCTATAGATGTTGGCGTTTTATTGTTTGCTACAAGTTTGGACGCAGCTGTTACAAAATGTTTGTTTAATACTTTGGCTACATTTTCATCTGAACAGTTATGCAATTTAATGTTTTGACTTGAGGAGCCACCCCTTCCCGTTATTTCATTTACTATTTTCCACGATTCCTTTTGTTTGCTCTTAGACAATTTTATACGGTTTGCTATACAGGTAGCCTTAGCTAGTGATATAACGGATTTAAATATCTTTTTATATGCTCGATAATAAGCGTTTATAAAGTTTTCATTTGGGAAATGTTTACATAGCATATGCAGTGTTTTTTTATTTTTAGCAGCAATCTTGATGCCTGTAGTTAACCAGTTTTTACATTTTTGTTTACTTCTGACACGAGGAAAAGATGTTTCAAATGCTGATGAGATATTTATGAGTAATGTTTGAAATCTAATATTTAAGTCACCGCTGGTAGAATGAGTATCTATCTGGGAACATAAATCAAAGAATGTTTTTTTATTTTTTTTACTAAAAGCTCGCAGATAAAAGTCCTTTCGAATGCTTGGTACAATTAGGGAAGATTTGAAATAGACAAATTCATGGTCTGAGAGATCGTTATTTATTGCCGAGGTAGTTAAGAAGGGATTTAAATTAGTTATTATATAGTCTATACGGGAGCTTGAGTTGCTTGTAATTCTAGTATCCTGATGTACTAGCATCGACATGTTGTATAAATTAAATATACGTTGTAGCTTGATTGTATTATTATCGTTGATGTTGTTATAATTGATGTTGAAATCGCCTGAAATAATGACAGCACCATGATTCGTAACTGCATTAAGTAATGAATCCAGTGAGTCAAAGAAGTAGTCAATGTTTCCAGCGGGAGACCGGTAGATACATATGATATGGACATTATTTATTCTACTAAAAATATGGGAAAATTCAAAGTTAATTTCTTCACGCAAAAAATAGAAGGTGGGATAGTCTTCAAAATCGGAATTCAGAGCCGAGTAAATTGCTGTGCTGCCATGCTGTTGTCGTTGTCTATGAAATATACTGCAGAGTTTATAATTGTCTATACATATGTATTCTTGTTGTTTTAACGAATGTTCTGTTATGCATACAATCCTAGGAAATTTTTAATTGTCTAATAGGAGAAGTAAATTATCAGCTTTGCCACGTAAACATCGCATATTACACAATAGAATTGTTAGATAAGTGGAATTTTCATTTATAAAAAAGGAATGCTGCCGCTGTAGTTATTGCGAACAATTTCTGTGTCATCAATACCTTTCACAGGACTTGTCAAACACATTATTATTAATTTCTTCGTGACTTGAATGGTTCAATATATTATCAGAAGTAGTAATATAAATAAGATTGTTGGTAGCACTTATTATGTGCCTTATAAGTTGTTCTTTGCCTCTGTTAGTCATATGCAGACCATGCGTTGTGAAGTGACATGATGATAAAATACTGTTTATGTCGAAGAAAAAGTATGCCGATTGTGATGCAACAAGATGGACGTATATTTTTTGATTGATGGAATAAATAAATTTATTTAGCATATCCCTCTTGTTCCAATAAGGTGTAGCTAACCATATAAGGTTTGTGCTGTCAGTAACATTTTTTAAGATAGACAATGATTCATATGAGAGATTATTTTCTTTGAGAGCATTATTAATACCTCCTAGTAGGATAACATAATCATTGTCAGCATAATTTTTTAAGTTATTGGGTATATTTCTTATGACCTCATCCATAGTTGCATTTGGTTTGCATTCCACATATACCGAATAATTGGTCTTGTTCAATGAGGAACGTAAAATTTCCGAAAAACCTCTTACTAGACTATCACCATAGACTGATATTTTTGTTTTATCTTGTGTATAACAGGCCGTTTTTTTATATTTTGCAAATGAGGAACAGGCTTATTAGTATTGGTAATTTCATTTATTAATGGAACATTATTTCTAGAAGTTAAACAATGTTCAGTGAGATTGATTTCCATAGGTTCCGAAGTTTCGTGAGCATCATGATCACTATCAGTAGAAATATTAACTGATATTAAATTTTTGGTTGTTTTCGATTTTTTATTATTATTAACAACTTGCGATATGACGCCGGTATCTGGACTGCAACATAACTTTTCCACATTATTATGCTTATTATTATCTGGTCTTGTGTAGATAGGGGGATATCCATATAGAATCTCAAACCACTCATCAGAAAATGTTTGATTGTTCACATCAAACCCTGAATCAGTGTTAATCTCTGTACTAGGGGTTTGAGTTCCAACACACTCAAAGTTTGTTGATTTACTTGTGTTTGCATGCTGGACTATGCTTTCTAATAGTTTAATTTTCTCATGAGCTTCTTTTAGTAGAAAATACAAATGTTTTTCATTTGATATTGCTTCTTGCACAAACTCAGTGTACTGTAATTTTAATTTAGCCAGGTGGTTATCTTCTAACTCATTATCTTCTTGTAGGTGAAAAATGCGATTACAAAGTTCACTCACCTTATCAATGTCCTTGCATTCATTGTTTATTAAGTTGTTTTCATCTTCCACAGTTACACAGTTATCACATTTAATTAAGTTGTTACCTAATAATTTTTTGTTTTTCACTCTGCACAAACAGCTTTTATGTAAGACATTGTAGCACTTGACACATATAAAGTTATTAAACAGTTTTTTTGGACAACATTTAAAAACAAAACTTGAAGAGCTAGGATTCTGTATTACTACACTTGCTGCCATCTTGGAGGGGTATGGTAAATCTCTACATAACGATTAATTAGCTGCAGAACGATGCCGACGATGGTAGGGCGCTTATTTGTGCTGTCCAATTGGCTGCTGTACTAATTAATAATGAAATTGATATATTTGCGCCCCCTGAACAGACCACCTGCATGTGGTGCATGCCTGCTTATGGCGGCCCTCTTGATATTTTACTGCTAAGTGTTTTAACCGATACTGAAGCAACTATACATTAATTACCCACAAAAAAAAGTGCACCTCTCATTGTGCTTTTGATACAATAACTTTTTAATATGTTAATAATCGCTGTGGTGCGACATCATTTCCTAAATAGGAAGAAACGTGATTGGTGATGACTTTTATATGCTGATTGTCTTGGAAATAACCCGCATACTTTCTAAATGTTAATAAAAAACACATTCTTTTATGATTATTACCAATACTTGTACCAACCATATACATTTTGCAGTGTATTGACATCACTTTAACAGTTACCATGGATTCATACCAATTTTAAAACTTTTTTGTTTCAAAATACGATCTAAATATGTGAAGACCCGAACTTTTTTATACTTGATTATGAAAAATAACTCTCCACAAAATTCAAAATTAAACTACGTCACTATTGGCACTTATCTTGAGTATTATAGCAAGATATGAAAAAATATATCATTCAAAAAAACAGGAAAATTATTCTGGCATAAAGTGACAAAGGATTTGTAAGCTTAGATGTGTCATGTCCCAAACGATTAAAGAAATGAAAAATCTTGTAAACATGCATAAAAACACCAAGAATTTAAAAGTCTTAACTATAAAGTGTCCAACAAGGCTTTTATTATCCTATAAGTTCCAAGCCTTATCACTCAAGGATCCTAATTCCTTCAGCCCACTTGTACCAAATTTATACATACTAGTTAACTGTATAGATTGAACGGCTGAAATATAAAACAAATAATATATTGCCAGATATATTACCCAAACATTCCTTATTAGAACCTTTATCACTACAGTTGTATTGCGTCATAGTTTAAAACCAATAATTTGTTATTGAAATTCAAAAATATTTGTCGCACCTTTGTGAATATTATATGTAGATTCATATAATTTTGGAGACGTCTTTGTTATGCGTTTGTATTAGTAAACGTTTCTGTAATTAATTTTTATATTACAAAAGTGGATCGATCACCTTTGATTCTTAAATATTTGTATTTGTGCAATTTTTAATTTCAAATTAATTTTTAATGTTGAACTTACTTGTAAAGACAAATTAATTACCTGTTTTATTAAAGATAAAATCCAAAGAGAACATGTATTTTTTATACATAATTATCTCTATTCTCCTACTTCTTAATATTAATAGAGAACTTTTTCCTCATAGCCTAATTAATGACACATTCAATATGCTTACAGGTACTTGGACCAAAGGACAAACAGCTAAATTTGGATATGACTTCTGGTACCAACCTTACCACGATATCATGGTTTCTACTGAATGGGGTGCACCAAGAATTTGGAAACGAGGATACCTCCCAGAAGACGCTTTGGATACGAGTGTATATGGACGTTCTTTAAATTTCTTTTCTTGGAATCGCCAGGAGCTTATAAAATCTATTGATCTTGGAGAAGATGGTATTGCTCCATTAGAAGTACGCTTTTTACATAATCCTAAAGAAAGTCAAGGTTTTGTGGGTACCTGTGTCAATGCTAAAGTATATAGGTAATGTAATATTTTCAATTATAATATGCTCTAACTTTAATTACAATTATAGGTTTTTTAAAACAGAAGATAATTCTTGGGATGTAGAAAAGGTGATTGATGTAAAACCAAAGAAGGTTGAAAATTGGCCTGTAGATTATATTCAGGGTAATTTCTGGCATATGTTAAACAGATTTTTATTAAAATATTTGTAGGAATGATCACTGATATTCTTCTTTCCTTGGATGACAAATACCTTTATTTCAGCAACTGGCTACATGGTGATGTAAGACAGTATGATATTTCTGATCCTAAACACCCAAAGCTGACAGGTATAAACTGAAAATTTATATATAATTTGTTCTACGTTGTTCGTGTTAGGTCAAGTATTTTTGGGTGGTAGAATTCTAAGTGATTCACATGTCAAGGTGGTAGAAGATCCAGAATTAAGTGAGCCCCCAAAACCAGTTTTTGTAAAAGGAAAACGCTTATATGGAGGTCCCCAAATGTTACAACTCTCATTAGATGGAAAACGCTTATATGTAACTTCAAGTCTGTACTCAGGATGGGACCATCAATTTTATCCAGAAGAAATTGAAAATGGAAGTTTCATGGTAAAATTGAATATAGATGTTGAAAATGGTGGAATGAAACTGGATGAAAACTTCCTTGTTGATTTTGGACATGGACCAGATGGCCCTCTTTTGGCTCATGAAATGAGGTAATGTTTTAAAAAATATAAATAAAGATTAATTTTGTTTTTAGATATCCCGGTGGTGACTGCACTTCAGACATTTGGCTTGCAGAAGAATAAACAATTGATTAGTACATTACAATGAACAAGAACTTATAAAAGTCTAGTTTATTCTTTTTATTTTATTACAACTATCTAATATAAGTATCAAATAAATGTTAATATGTGTAACATTTATTATTTCTTTAACTGATAAGTTCAATTATTCTTGCTGTACAAATTAAAAGTAAGCTTGAAATATGTTTATTAAATATCTAATAGGTATGGAATAAAGCAAATTATTTGATTTGATATTGAAAGGAAACGTATTGCTAAAATTAAACAACAGCTGAATGAAACCAACTTAGTGACCTACACAACAGTAGAAATAATAGGTATAACAAACGTTTTAATGTGAACAAGAGATCTTTCTGTTTATGTATGTATGTCTCTCACTAATTACTTATTAAAATAAAAACTTAAAATTCCTAGTTTGCATTGAGCAAACGATGCATTGTTTCTGCAGGGAGCCGGCAACACACCATCTCCAAATG
Source organism: Platerodrilus igneus (assembly GCA_036346225.1). Taxonomy (NCBI): domain Eukaryota; kingdom Metazoa; phylum Arthropoda; class Insecta; order Coleoptera; family Lycidae; genus Platerodrilus; species Platerodrilus igneus. The sequence continues at coordinate 3,172,873 of JARFIW010000090.1, forward strand.
TCCTGATATTCCTTGTTAAATTTATTCCCTCTCTTTTTATTTAAAAAATACAAACTATTTAACAACTTCTAGCGTTTTTCTTTATTTAAAAGTTCTCCTGATTTTGGGCTACCTTCAAAATTTTTGCCTTCTTTTGAAAATTTCAAAAGTACCAATTCTTTCCTATAAGCATCTGCTATAAATACATATATATATATATATATATATATATATATATATATATATATATATATATTGCTGTGATAACCTCCTTTGAATGCGGGAACTGGGTCCTTTCAACAAAAAAATTCTAGTCCCACTGATTGGGCGTCATAAACTGCTGTGATCCTGGTTTCGCTTCAGCTGCTCACCTAATTTTATAAACCTCCTCATTCATAAAATTAAACAACACATTCCTACCACAAACATCAACGTTAACTCTATTTACATCAATATTCAGAATACATTAAATTTTCAAATTAAATTTCAGCATAAAATTCAGTTTTAAAAAGAATTTCAAGATTAATTTTATTATCACTTTAACGTGCATCCAGAATTAAAGTCCTTGTTGGATGCCTACTAATTAATATAACAATATAAGCAGACCGGAGTCTGAGTATAAAGGAGCATCTACCACCCCTTTACGTTAATTAACCAGGTTCGTCTAATTGAGCTCAAAGACATACCCAAAGTTTCATCATAATTCAGAACATCAATACTAAATACCCTTTCTACTTAAACAAGCAAATTTCATCTTAAAATTAAAATTTTATGGTTAGTACAATTTCACTAATGTCCATTTAAAGTAAATCAATTATAAAGTTATTCAACACACACAAAATGTCAAACAAAATAGTATAATTTACCTGAAGGTTACTGTCCTCGTAGCTTCAATGTACATCGTCCCTTTAGTTAATCACACCATTCCAACAGGATTATATTTACGGCTTCTAATTCTCAACGCTTTTAAAATTTTCTCCATCACCATTTATTTAAAGTTGTTTCTGGGCTTTTCCGGAACTCATCTGTGTATATCTGACCCTTGTTTCGTGGATCCAGACACGTATTTGAACCATTTAATTATTAACACCCCCGAAAAATAGCAGAGAAATTCATGCGTCTTTCACCGATATACGTCAAAACTGCCTACTTTTGTGTATACATTTGTCGTCGTAAATTTTGCTAATTGGTACAGTGATACTAAATTTTATTACCTTGTATCTAAGTGCACTGAAGTACATTCATGTTAGCACGTAAATAACAAACTATTTTGAATCACTAAAATATACGAGCAAAATTTTAAATTATTTTATCAAACTAAAATGCACTGTTTAACATCTTGAATCAAGTCGCGGATGTAAGAGCTTTTAACGCATCGAATAGTCAAAAGTCTAAGAGGTCGAAATTCATATTACCCCCGGTATATATAGCGAATAGCCGGCACGTCGCTTTTGTCCTCAAAACAGACAATTCTTAAGAATTTCTCATTCTATGTTCCCAGTCCGTCGCTCGCGCGTCGGTTTTACTAATTTTCACTCGCCCCATTTAAAAATCAGAAATTCTCACACGGCACGCAAACATGTCCGAGAAAACTAATTAATTTTGTACAGAAATTGTTGTTTCTACCTCTGATATTTGCATCCTATTTTCAACCAATTGTGACCCTCGTGACGTTGCTTAAATCACGCCTTTTACTATATGTGTCTTTGCTTGAAGCATTTTCTCTTTCCTTTTCTAACCTGTTCGTATTGGTGCAAATTGATATTCTTTATTATCGATTATATTTTAGTCCATGTGGACTATCTGGGTTAAATAACCCCGTATCGCACCTTCTCGTGAATATTAAGCCCCGGTTTCTCCAAGATTCTTTGTAAACCATTTGTTATCTACACAATTTTTGTCGTACGTGATATTTAAACTACGCAGGTGTTCAAAATAATATTAATTCTCAGAGCTTTATTTTCTGGTATTATAATCTTGGATTTTCACCGACTTTTATGCTTATTATTAATAATGGTTTAATTAACTCCAATTAAAATTGACTTCTATCCTTTCATATTTAGCGAATACAAGTTAAATATTAATTATTATGTGTACACTCTGTTTAATACCGGTTACTTAAAATAGGGTTAATTAATATAAATTTTGCACGTAATTTCCATTTGTTTAGGAATAATTACATTACACGCAGAGCTTTTTAATACTGCTTCTTTTGATATAAAGCGTCTTGTACATGATTTTAAATTTCTTATTTTTACTGAGACGACCGAATTTATTTATGCTTCATGGTTTTAATAAAGCGTATTATCTAATAAAATTCCTTATACACGGTGATTAAAATTCTTTGATGTGATTATTTAATTTTCTACCCTGGTCTAAATATGAGTATTTTCCCCCTATTTGAATACAAATAATCCAACTTATTTGAATGCAAATATAAAGCATTTAGACAAAAAATTACAAAAAAAAATTGCCTATCTCTATCTACCCTTATCTATCTAACTTACCTACTTTGTCTCCAATCCAAAAAAATTATTTACACCTGTCCTATATCCCTATCTTATTCCTAACTCTCACCTAATTCTCTAAACTGAAATTATCCCTAACTTCATCCTACTTATCCATCTAATCCTATATACATCCTATATACCTATCCTATTCCTAACTTTTAAACTAATCTTCACTATACTTTACTTCCCCCTACCTAATCCTATATACCTATCCTACTCTTACTCTATTCCTAACTCTCCACTAATCTTATATGAAATATCTATACTTAACCTATCTTATTTTCTTCCTACATTTACTCTTTATTCTCATCCTAAACCTATTTCTAATTATCTCCCATATTTATCCTATACTTAGCTTTATTTTCTATATCTATACTAAAATTCACCTATCTCTATCCTTTGTTCATTAAGTTATTTAAATCTAACTCTCTTCTTGACCCTCCAAGTCTTTCGTCTAACTATCCTAATACTCTTCATCCCTATTTCTCCCCCTTCTATATCTATACTTAACATCCCTGTTCTCTCACATACAATAAACTTATCATCCCTATTATCCTTACTCTTAAATATTACTTCTTCTTCAGTCCCTACCCTTGCCTGTTTCTCATTTATCATTGTGTCCCTTTCTGCCGACAAACCAAACGATACTACTTTACAATTCTCGATTTTTCTCTCTACGGAAAATCCTACGTACCTTCTAGAATTCTTGTGTAATGGAATCCGCCAGAATGAATTCCTTAAATCTACTTTATTAAAAACAAACTTGCCACTTAACCTCGTCAAAAATATTTCTGCCTTCACCTGCTCCCGATATGCTGCTGTTACTTCTACCACCACTAATTCTGCACGTTTTTGTAATAAAGCTTGAACCTCTACTCTCCTATCCTCTGGACATCTTATTGTGTTGATCTGTTTACCTTCATCATCCTCTACCTCTACTACATTAATATTCAACCCCGTGTCATCCTCTGTGACTTCATAACTGCCCTTCCATGGCACTACCCTATCCTTAATCCTTATTACCTTCCGTTCCATATCTATCAACACCCCTAACTTCATCATACAGTCAACACCTAAAATGCTCTGAAACTTCAGTCCAGGCACAATTACAAACTCCTGTTCACAGCTTAAACCTCCTATATCTATCCTAAGCACCACAACACTATTTACTACAGCAAACTTCTTTTTATTTGGAGCTACTAAATGGCTACGCTTTATAGGCATAATTCTATCACAAACCTTATCCCTAATTTTGCTGACGAATTCCTCCGATATTAAACTCGCCTCTGCCCCTGTATCAAGTAATACTTCTACATTATTCTCAAAAATTTCTAAATTAATAATTGGCAAACATAAATTTTCCTTAGTTTCTGGCTCTACTTCCTCCTCAATTTTGAAAAATTCACGTGGATGTTCATATACATTTATACTGAAATCTAGTGGTCTGTCGCGTTCTAAAAATCCTGTCCAGGTCTGTTTTCCCTACTCGGTCCTGGTCTAGCCGTCACCTCAGCGTACGTCCTAGGCGTTTCCACTCGTTCCGTGTCTGTATTAGCAGTCCCGCTCATGTCTGGTGAACTATTCATTCTGGTAGGTCCCGGTCTCGTGCAGGTCCCCTTCCTAAACTATTACTCCTAACGTATGGTCGTCTCTGTTCCCAATTCTGTCGCTGGTATCCGTAATTATTCCCCCTTCTAGCATAGTTGTCCCTTCTATTGTCAAACCTAACTGTGTTGATCTGTCTTTCCCTAATATCCCGAGGTCGTCCACTACTTACGTCGTCGTACCTCTGCAGGTATTCCAAAACATTTCTCTGTCCACTATGTTCTGTAGTGCTACGTGCTGTCTTATGTCTACCTCGAAGTGTCGTGATAAATACTTAATAATTTGTCGGTCCGTCAGTAGTGGGTTCAGTTGCTTTGCTATGCTATACTTGCGTATAGCATATTGCTCCCTACTTCCTGAAAATTCTCACTTAAACTTCCCTGTGATTAAGTCGTCTCGTACCTGATCTTGTCTGTGGTCACTCCAGTAGTGCTTTAAAAATTTGTTTTCAAAGTCCTGATACGTGTCTATGTCCTGTCCTACTAAATTGTACCACGCTTCCGCATTGTCCTTTAATAAAGCCTTTATCGTATTTAGTTTAGTCTGTTCGTCAAATAAATTTCCCACTAGATTTCTTACACTATTAATAAAAATTTGTGGATTTACCCTGTTATCGCCATAAAATTTCATGTGTTGGTCCAATGATACTCCACCTGTAGAAAATCTGGGACCATCCCCGTTAAATTTGACATGTTGTATTTAATACTACTAACTTCGCGTTCTACCCTGCCTAACTGATCCCTACATGAGTCCGTCACTTCAGTCATTTTACATTAATCTCTTCTTCACAGAACATGCGTACTTCGGACTTTAAATGTCCCATTTCCTGTCGAAGACCTGTAATATCACGCTCATTTTTTCAACCCTATTTTCAACTTCCCCATCTTTACGGTAAGACTATTTTAAATTCTGAAACTTCTTTATTCGTCTTATCTATTTTCTCACTTAGGGTTTCCTAACTCCTGTTAATGTCTCATTCATTCGGTCAAATTTTCGATTTGAGTCCTCTCTCGCTCTATTCGATTCATCGCTTAGCAGTTCTAATTTTCTGTTAGACCTCCATCGCTCTATTCAATTCTTCCCTAGCTCTATTAGATTCTTCACTCATCCTCTCTAACATTCTCAATATCATCTCGTTTCCTTGATCCCTGATTCCGTCCTCGACTGATCTCTACTGCCTCCAGCTTCTTCCATTTTAGAATTTTTTCGCACAATGCACTATCGTCACTTCCAATTTCCACTCCTTGACTCCTTAACCACTCTTTTCTCTGCATACGTTCTACTCACTCACACACACTCAAAATACTCTTAAATTTATACACACAGAAACTCTCTCTCAGATCGCCAGTTTCCTGGAATAGTTAAACACTATCTGGAATTCGAGCCCTCACGTTGTGGTCGCCATAAACTGCTGTGATATACTCCTTTGAATGCGGGAACTGGGTCCTTTCAACAAAAAATTCTAGTCCCACCGATTGGGCGTCATAAACTGCTGTGATCCTGGTTTCGCTTCAGCTGCTCACCTAATTTTATAAACCTCCTCATTCATAAAATTAAACAACACATTCCTACCACAAACATCAACGTTAACTCTATTTACATCAATATTCAGAATACATTAAATTTTCAAATTAAATTTCAGCATAAAATTCAGTTTTAAAAGAATTTCAAGATTAATTTTATTATCACTTTAACGTGCATCCAGAATTAAAGTCCTTGTTGGATGCCTACTAATTAATATAACAATATAAGCAGACCGGAGTCTGAGTATAAAGGAGCATCTACCACCCTTTACGTTAATTAACCAGGTTCGTCTAATTGAGCTCAAAGACATACCCAAAGTTTCATCATAATTCAGAACATCAATACTAAATACCCTTTCTACTTAAACAAGCAAATTTCATCTTAAAATTAAAATTTTATGGTTAGTACAATTTCACTAATGTCCATTTAAAGTAAATCAATTATAAAGTTATTCAACACACACAAAATGTCAAACAAAATAGTATAATTTACCTGAAGGTTACTGTCCTCGTAGCTTCAATGTACATCGTCCCTTTAGTTAATCACACCATTCCAACAGGATTATATTTACGGCTTCTAATTCTCAACGCTTTTAAAATTTTCTCCATCACCATTTATTTAAAGTTGTTTCTGGGCTTTTCCGGAACTCATCTGTGTATATCTGACCCTTGTTTCGTGGATCCAGACACGTATTTGAACCATTTAATTATTAACACCCCGAAAATAGCAGAGAAATTCATGCGTCTTTCACCGATATACGCCAAAACTGCCTACTTTTGTGTATACATTTGTCGTCGTAAATTTTGCTAATTGGTACAGTGATACTAAACTTTATTACCTTGTATCTAAGTGCACTGAAGTACATTCATGTTAGCACGTAAATAACAAACTATTTTGAATCACTAAAATATACGAGCAAAATTTTAAATTATTTTATCAAACTAAAATGCACTGTTTAACATCTTGAATCAAGTCGCGGATGTAAGAGCTTTTAACGCATCGAATAGTCAAAAGTCTAAGAGGCCGAAATTCATATTACCCCCGGTATATATAGCGAATAGCCGGCACGTCGCTTTTGTCCTCAAAACAGACAATTCTTAAGAATTTCTCATTCTATGTTCCCAGTCCGTCGCTCGCGCGTCGGTTTTTACTAATTTTTCACTCGCCCCATTTAAAAATCAGAAATTCTCACACGGCACGCAAACATGTCCGAGAAAAACTAATTAATTTTGTACAGAAATTGTTGTTTCTACCTCTGATATTTGCATCCTATTTTCAACCAATTGTGACCCTCGTGACGTTGCTTAAATCACGCCTTTTACTATATGTGTCTTTCCTTTTCTAACCTGTTCGTATTGGTGCAAATTGATATTCTTTATTATCGATTATATTTTAGTCCATGTGGACTATCTGGGTTAAATAACCCCGTATCGCACCTTCTCGTGAATATTAAGCCCCGGTTTCTCCAAGATTCTTTGTAAACCATTTGTTATCTACACAATTTTCGCCGTACGTGATATTTAAACTACGCAGGTGTTCAAAATAATATTAATTCTCAGAGCTTTATTTTCTGGTATTATAATCTTGGATTTTCACCGACTTTTATGCTTATTATTAATAATGGTTTAATTAACTCCAATTAAAATTGACTTCTATCCTTTCATATTTAGCGAATACAAGTTAAATATTAATTATTATGTGTACACTCTGTTTAATACCGGTTACTTAAAATAGGGTTAATTAATATAAATTTTGCACGTAATTTCCATTTGTTTAGGAATAATTACATTACACGCAGAGCTTTTTAATACTGCTTCTTTTGATATAAAGCGTCTTGTACATGATTTTAAATTTCTTATTTTTACTGAAACGACCGAATTTATTTATATGCTTCATGGTTTTAATAAAGCGTATTATCTAATAAAATTCCTTATACACGGTGATTAAAATTATTTGATGTGATTATTTAATTTTCTACCCTGGTCTAAATATGAGTAATATATATATATATATATATATATATATATATATATATATATATATCAAGTAAGATGTATCTGTAAACAAACGCTTATGAAAATAATAAGAGCTATTGACAAATACAAATCGGGCTGGTAGTTATATAGCCATTAACAAAACATTAGCTTTATTACTTCATAGGGGAGGAAAAATGATATATATATATATATATATATATATATATATATATACAGGGTGAGTTTTTTTTCATTTTCACTATGGGCATCTTGGAAACTGTTAGAGATAGAGAGACGCTCAAATGGGAAAAATAATGTGGTTTTGTCTGCTGATCTCGCACTTGCTTAAAAAATCCATGGATATCTAGATATATTGAAAAAACTAAATATTGCAATTTTTTCAAATTCATCTGTCGGCGTTATTGTTGACATTAGAGTAATAATGTAAATAGAAAATATGTAGATATTTTTATGCTGAATTAGAATGAGTAGTTGGAAAAATTTAATTTTTTTTTGTTTCATAGATATGAACATAACCTCAATTTTTTTTAAATGGAAAGCATAGTTGTCTATGTGCTTGTTTAATAGCTTATGTTGTGCAGATTTTACTGATATAGCACATGATGGAGTTATTCTTGTAAATGACCGAAATATTAAGGTTTTTTGTTTTTATTGTGCAGAATTATCAGACCACCCATGTAAACAATAAAACAAGCCTATAGAATCGCACTTTATATTTTGAAGTAACTGTCATTGGTATCATTGTTCACATTATTACTAATAATTAGGTTCTTTTATGCTAAAATGATTTATAGTAAGGAGGGAAAGCTCGTTATGTTAACTTGTTACATTGAGTGTAATAAAAATTCTACTAGAGCAGCAGATTTATATTTTGAAAGCTACTTTAACCGCCGTCAACCATCTGTTCCGACATTTCGTAACTTGTATATAGATTTAAAAGACTATGGCAGTTTTATACAAGGAAAAGAACACAATGTACAAAATATTGATGAAAGTATACAAATAAATGTATTAGCTGTTCAGGTCAATCCTTCTACTTCTACAAGAGAAATTGCTTTATCCAGTGGAAAATCGCAACGGTCTATTGTTCGGGTCCTGAAAAAGCATAAGTTACATCCATACAAAATATCAATTGCTCCAGGAAATGAAGACAAGCGGATAAGATTTTGCAGATGGTTTGTGGAGTGTCAGTAGGATCACGAATTTCCATTTATTGTTTTATGGTCAGATGAAACAAGGTACACAGATTGTGGTATTTTTATTAGGTTCAATGAGTATTTGTGGATGCAAGAAAAACCACATGCAGTTCAGCAACGAACACCTCAAATAAAATTTGGTTTTAATGTATGGGGTGGTGTTCTAGGCACCAATATTATAAGACCTATAATATTTAATGGAAGTTTAACAGGAGGGAAATATTTAAATATGTTGGAAGCAAATGTAGAGAATAGATGAACTTCCTTTACGAGTGCACGGGAGACTCAAATGGTTCCAGCAAGATGGTGCACCTCCGCACAACAACCGTAGTGTTACTGACTATTTAAATAGGTTAAATTCGGATTCTTAGATTGGTAGACATGGTCCAGTGCAGTGGCCACTCCGAAGCCAGGAATTTTCAATATTAGACTTTTTTATACATGAACATGTAAAAAATAAAGTGTATATTAAAAAATTTCATATAGAAGCAAAACTACGCGTAGCTGTAATTAAAGTTCATAGAAGCATTACTAAGCGTTCATTAAAAAAAGCAATGTATTCCATTGCTAAGAGGTGTAAGTTATGTATTGCACAAAGTGGTGGGCTTTTTAAGCATTTGTAATTTATTAATACAATATTTATTCAGTTTGAGTTCGTTCATATTTTAGTTTTGTTTCCATTTATTATACATTAAGGGTTTTTGTGATTTTCAATCCGTATAAATTTAAATTGTATATTATTGTTGTTATTTGAATTATCTTGATATCAGTTAATTTTTTGTTACCAGTTTGTTGTTAAAAATAGCTAACGAGTATTGTTATAATAAAGAAATGCAGCCGTGAAGTCTCCTTTTCTGATTGTATATTGAAACAGCCATTTTATTAAATAAAACAAGAAAAAAATCAATATTTTGGTCATTTCCAGGAGTAATCCCATTATGTGCCATATGAATAAAATCAGCACAATATAAGCTATTAAACAAGCCCATAGCCAACTATGATTTCCATTAAAAAAAATTGAGGTTATGTACATAACTATGAAACAAAAAAAAATTAAATTTTTCCAACCACTCGTTCTTATTCGGCGTAAAAATATCTACAAGTTTTCTATTTACATTATTTCTCTAATGCCAACAATAAAGCTGACAGACAGATTTGAAAAAAATTGCAATATTTAGTTTTTTCAATATATCTAGATATCTGTGGATTTTTTCAAAAAAGAAAAGCACATGCGAGATCAGCAGACAAAACCGCATTACTTTTCCCATTTGAGCGTCTCTCTATCTCTAACGGTTTCCAAGATGCCCATAGTGAAAATGAAAAAAAACTCACCCTGTGTATATATATATATATATATATATATATATATATATATATATATATATATCAATTACATGAAATGTATCTGAAAATACATATTGTATTTATCTGTACAAATCGAACTTGTATTTGAATAGCCATAGAAAACAATTACTTGATCGTTTCATAGGGGGAAAAACATCCATTGGCCAGGTTTCGACCTCATTTGGGTCTCATCAGAATTGACTAGTTTTTCAACCCTAACAAAACAAGCAATCTCAATGTATACGAACGAACCAGTTCGATTTGTATAGGTAAATACAATATGTATTTACAGATACATCTCATGTAGTTGGTTTAATTTAACTGCAGATAGCAGAGAAATTTTTGCTTTTTTATATATTTTATGTGTCTTAAAGGCAAGAATTGAATGCCGCCACGGGAAGTAATGTTACTTATTGCATTAAATATGCATGTTTGTACTAAAAATCCTAAAGGCAAAACGTACATGTATGGTACATGCATAAAATGCCCATCCATTTAACTAATATAAAGCATAGTTTCGTTTACCAAACATTCTTAATTTAATATAATAAATATTATATTATATAAAATATTACTCTTTTGGTAATTAATTACTGTGAGTTGAGATTTAACCCATATAGACCAAGATGGCGTCTTTTTCTCAGTAGTATATGTGTATATACACACACACACACACACCGTAAAGATCGCTTATAACACAGGTGGATCGCAAAATGGAAAATCTAGTATCTAGATTAATCAGGGAGGACAAACGCTTGTCGCAAACGAGTGAGGATTACTCGTCTTTGACACTTCAAGTAGAATCTTTGAAAGTGGAATTAAATAAGGTTAAACTAAACAAATAAATAAATATGCGTTTATTCTTAGCCGATCAAATTTACAAGGATCACAGAAATGAATAAATATCATTATTTAACACTAAATGATAATAAAGTATAAGTAAAATAAATTTGAACATATAATCAGATTACGGCACAGAATCCCAAGGCGATAGTTCAGTATAGACTGCTCTTCCACTATCACCTTGAATTTATAAAATATTGATTGTACAAAATGCCTATAGTGTTAGTAACTACATAATCAAATAAATCATATGTCTATATACATGTTGAAATTGAGGTGGATTGATAATAATAATGTTAGGTAGCACATGATAGTATGTTTAAACTAAATTACTGAGAATCCAGCAGTACATGATACATCATTTTTTTAAACTGTGAAGTTGAGTAACTTTTAAAACTTGACGGAACATCATTGTACACCTTAGCAATATTGTATTTAAAGGATTGCTTGAACAAAGAAGTGGCATGCATAGGTATTGACATGAGACCCCTATGACAAAGATGTATATGATGTACATCCGTTCTGAAGCTAATTTTATTATATAAATACGGCGGTACCTTTTTGGTGATGAGTTTGTGGTAAAACGTTACAGATTGAAGGTACCGTCTATTTTTTGTGCTTAGCCAACTCGCATCCTTTAGTTTATGTGAGATATGTGAAGCTCTAGGTATGGTGTATATGAACCGTAAGCAGCTATTTTGCACTCGCTGTATTCTTTGAACGCTGGCATGATCTAGACATAGGCCATATACTGCAACACAGTAATTAAAATGGGATAGTACTAACGCATCGCATAACGCGATTTTAGTTTTTATGTTTAAGTATGATCTGTGTGGAAACAACAGCTTTAAATTGAAAAACGCACTTTGAATATTTTTAGAGATATGTCTAGTAAATCTGAAAGAACTGTCCATAATTAATCCGAGTTTCTTAACTTGTTTAACAAACGGAATTTGTACATTGTCTATTACAACGGGCGGAACAAACAATGTGATTTTAATAATCTATAGGAACACTGTGGCACGATTTAAATAAAATTAAATAAAAACCCTTAACCACAAAAAATATTTAAATTACTAGATACGTATTTCGACCACTATGTGGTCATCATCAGTAAAAAAAAAAAATTAGCTGTATAATTTACTATATTGTTGCTTTAAACACTATCGAGGATATTCTCCTCACCCGCAGGCTGGTGTTCTCAACAACAAACAAGTGAATTGTGACATTATAACTTAAATCTACCTAATTTATACTAATTCTAAATCTACTGAAGCGGAACCAGTTTAATCTTGCTTTCTCATTGGTTGTTGACCAATAGGGAAAGCAAAGCAGATGACTCTATTGGCCCTTTATCGGTGTTTAAGAGGGGTCCTTTATGTTTAACAATTTTAATTGATTCATAGGCATTTAAGGAGGAAAACGTTGGTACCGCTTTTAACAATTTAACATTTTCTAGTTTAACGGGATGGCTGGTTTCAAATATATGTTTGGCGACCCGAGACCTTTCATATTTACCATATTTGAAGTGAGCAATGTGTTCTTTAAATCTTGTTGTTATATTCCTCTTGGTCTGACCAATATATTTTTGAAAACACCCTGGCCCTGCACAACTAATTTCATAAATCCCCGACTTTTGCAATTTTTCCACCTTGTCTTTTGGATTACCTAGCAAATCTTTAATTTTATTATTATTAGTGAAAGCAATTTTGAAATTACACTGTTTGAATATTTTATCAAGACCCTTTGTGGTTTTGTGAAACGGAAGTTTAACATATTTAACATTATCGTTAGAGGTGGTTGATTGCAAAGTCGTTGATTTACGGATGTTGATCCTATTTTTACACTTTCTAAAATATTATCTATAATATCAGAAGAGAAACCATTGTAATTCGCTATTTGTTTAATAAGAGCAAATTCCTTATTAAATCTGTTTTTATTTAAAGGAAATTCAATAATCTATTAATTAAAAGTTAAATGAAGCCAACTTATGTTGTATGCTATGATTAGAGGAAGACAAAATAAAGCGATTTACATTGGTTTCTTTTCTATAAATGTCAAATTCTAATTTATTACCATTTCTAATTACTAATGTATCTAAAAGGGTAATTGTCCATTATTCTCTAGTTCATACGTAAATTTTATGCTTTGAAATTTTGAATTCATTTCTTTAAGAAAATCATCAACATTTGATTTAGAAGTGTCAAAAACTGCAAAATATCATCCACGTACCTTAACCATATTCTTGGGAAGTATTTGGAGTTTTCTTTTAACTCGGTTTCAAAACGAGACATAAATAAATTTGCTATGAAGGTGATAGCTATTTCCCATTGCTGTGCCTTCATGTTGTTCGTACAACTTGTTGTTGAATTGAAAACAGTTCTGGGACATGCAATGCGAAACAAGCTTGATATAGTCCTCAACTTTATCATCATCAATATCACTATCTATAAGAACATCCTTTAAATATGTCAAAGTACGTGGTATTGGAACACTAGGGAATAATGAACTGACATCAAATGAAATTAAGATTTCGTTCTCTTCTAATGTGATATTTTTAATTTTATTAATGAACTCTAAAGAGTTTTGTACAGACAAACTATTAAACTTTAAATTCTTAAATTCATTTGACAGCCATCGTGATAAATAGTAAGTCGGTGAGTTGATACCTGAAACTATTGGTCTCATCGATTTATTATTTTTGTGAATCTTATTTAAGATGAATTTAAGAATTTAAAGTTTAATAGTTTGAGAACTCTGGTTTGGACACTTTAAAGCCTGGTTTGGTCAAACCGGTTTCTGTAAATGAAAGTGACGGTGTATTAGGTAGATTACGTGATCGGAGCAAAATTAAACCACCTATTCGGTATGAAGAATAAGAACTTTCTGCTTTTACTGTGGATAGTGAACCGTTAACGTATCAAGAAGCAATTTCTGGTAAAGACTCATTGGGTTGGTCACGGGCCATACAAGAAGAGATCGCTGCTCTTTATGAAAATTCGACTTGGACATTGGTAAAACTTACTAATAAAGAGAAAATTCTTAGGTTCAAAAAGGAAGTATGAACCTAATGATAGAGTTCGGTTTAAGGCACGTTTAGTCGCACAGGGTTGTGCTCAACGCGAAGGCATAGACTATACAGACACTTTCGGACCGGTTGTGCGTTATGAATCGGTACGCGTGTTATTGGCAATCGCTGCTGAAAAAGACTGGTTTGATTCTGTATTCCACCTTCAGCAAAGTCAGTTGATTCCTGCAGACCGAAGAAGATAGAAGCTCCCATCATTAAAACAATTGGTATAATTAATTAGATAAAATTTACTAATTCATTTTTCGTAGTGCAATACCATAAATACCACTGAAATCAATATTTAGTTGAAATTTAGAATACAAGAAAATAATTGGACATACTTAATGGAGACTTGGTTTGGTTAGATAATATTTTGTTCGGAAGATGTACATGGAATTGTCGACATATGCTGTTATTTGATTCTACTCTAAAAGTTCAAGTTTTTTGATTGAACTGTACTTCGGCACGTGAGTGACATTTAACCTTTAAGTTAAGTCGTATTTATATAAATGTTTTATGTATGATGGAAGGTTGAAATTTTACTTTGATTTAGTTATCTTAAAATTCATTTAGAAAAAAAATCCCATTTTATTCTTGTAACTTTACAAAATTTTAAAGATGGCTACGTAGTTTGCCTATCACATTTGTTTCACAAGCAGACCGTAGTGGCTTCACTAAAAAAATTGTTATTGACATATGATGTCAAAAATATCAAGTTATTCAACATAATTACCACATGTTATTTTGCGTTACATTAAAAATATCTTTGGTTATTTTGAGGTCATGTGATTTAATTTTAAAGAACATGATGAATTTTTTTTGTAAGATATAAAGTAAAGCCTACTCTGTGTTTGAATGATACATTTTTATAAGACGTAAAATAATCTAATTTCTCACTTGTAAAGTCGACCGTAGTACTACTGATGACTATAATTAAAACTTGAAATATGAATTATTAAGAAAGTATATACCTTACAGTAAACTTACATAGGAGTATTCAATTTAGAAATCTTTGTGTTTTTTGTGAAGACAGAACAATACTAGTTTCTTTTCATGTAAATTTTTGTTGAAAAAGTTAATGTTGAAACAAGCTAAAACAATTTAATTGAATAGAATTTATTTTTGCTTAACTCTTTTATTATTAAAAATTCAAGTGAAATTTATAGGTTCTTAATAAGCAAAAGGTTAACTTGGTCTAATGATAACAAATACCCTGGGTGTGTATATTTTTGGAACTTAAATTCAATTATATTATTTTTGGTGAATATTTTTAAGGACACAAAAGGGTGTACATGTTGTGCATTTGTTTGTTCACAGGTTAAGCCGAGACACCTGTAATACATCTGGCAATAGATATTTTGGTAAGTGCTTTGCGAGGTTAATATATAGGTTTTGTGGCTATATAAGCGGTGTAGACTTCAGGTTTCCGCATTCCCCTAATACAAGTATGTTGTTGTATTGAAAAATACTGTGGCGCTCTTTATCTATATTTTTGGTCATTTGACAACCCACGACCCAAGCTCATGATCTACCCAGAGCTAACACTCTACTAGCCGTTTATCTCTAACGAGTTTTTCTTTTCCTCAAGCCGTTTTCCATCCAACTTTACCTTGGGCTTCCTTCATTAATAAGAAATTCTCGACCTTGTGATATCAGGTAAAGGTTTATGGTAAATGGTGGTCCAGTTTGCTATCTGATATTCACGAGGAAATTTTTTTTTTACAATATGGCGATTTGAAGGAGGTTATTTACATGCAACAACTTCCCGATTTTGAAATAGACTTGGATTCAGTATGTCTCCTACAAAGGTCATCGTATGTACTTAAACAGGCACCTAGGTGTTGGAATTCAAAATTTGTCACATTTTTGGAAGAATTCCATTTTAAAGCAACAAATGCAGACAGCTGTGTTTCTGTTAGAGAAGATGAAATAAACACCATTTTTCTGGCCTTGTATGTTGACGATGGATTGCTAATTACCAGTTGTTCCAAAACAATTTGTTATAATGACGCAAATGAAACAAAGATTTCAAATCAGTTTTAAATGGTTTACATTTCATTGGCATGGAAATAATTCATAATCAAAATAAACGGAGCATAAGTATTTGTCAGGCAAAGTATGTTAAGAAAATGCTTAGAAAATTCGGTATGGATACATGTAAGCCATCGAAAGTTCCTGCAGAACCTGGTTCACATTTGAGTTCATTGGAAATATCCAAAGTGGAAAATACCAAAGAAATACCACACAGGGAGGCAATCGGTGCACTTCTATTTTTGGCTAGGATCAGCCGACCAGATATTGAGTACGCTGTAAATCAAGTTAGTCAATATTCTACATGTGTTGGTACTCAACATTGGATAGCTGTAAAGAAGTTTTCCCGATATCTTCAGGCTACCCAAAATTATGGCATTATCTACGGAGGTAGTGGGAGCAGTAATTCTACATTAACTGGTTATACTGATGCAGATTATGCCACTGATGTAAACTCAAGAAAATCTACTAGTGGTTGTATATTTATACTAAATGGTGGTCCTGTGTTGTGGTCGAGTTGAAAACGAGTCGTTGCTCTTTTGACAACTGAATCTGAATATATAGCTCTAAGTGATGGTACAAAGGATTCTATTTGGTTGAAAAGTTTTCTTCAGGATTTAAAAATCCAAGAAGAGTGATACAGTAATAGTTGATAATCAATCAGTTACAAAATTATCAAAGAATCCCGAATTTCATAATCGGAGCAAGCACATCAACGTACGTTATCACAGTATAAGTGAATATTATATGCTCGTAGTGATATAGACATTGTTTTTGTGGAATCTAGGGAACAGCTGGCTGATATACTTACAAAACCTTTGGGTCCTCAAATTTTAGGTTGTCTTCACGAAAAATTAAATATTGTGGATTTGGTGCAGCTTAAGTGGGAGTGTTAGAAATATAAGCTGCAAGTGTGGTTATATTTGTGTAATAATGTGATAGCGATATTTTTAGCCTTGCATTTGTAAGGCAAGGATGCACAATGGGTATGTTGATATTGGTTGTGCACAGTTTGCATCCTTGTCTAATAGTTAATTTTTTAAAAAGGGTGTAGTGTGCTAATGACATCGAAAATGTCACACAATTTTATTTTAATAAAATGTAACTAGTTTTTTCCTTGACGTTAACACATATAAACATTGTATGCTTCTGTAATACTTGTTTATTAATAAAGGTGTAAACCAGCAAGACTTGACGGCTTCCGAATTTTTATTTATATTCTATTTTTGGTGTAGTCCTTTCAATATTATATCTCATGAACAAATAAGATGTGATTCATGTGCTCTATTTTATATTATTCAGTAATTATATAAATAAAATAATTAGAAAGAACTACAATGTAGAACGAGGTTTGGGATATGTTGCAGAATAAAGGAAATTAAAACATCAATAGTTGCCTAAACCAACAATGTAATACATAAGTTGATTTAGTTATGTAATGGTTTAATTAAAAATAGAGTTTGCCATCTATTTTACATTACAATCCTGCTAAAGCCAGTTTGATAGTCTATACATGTGGCATGCTGCAATTAGATATGTAACTACAATTAATAGGTCCCCAGGACACCCGGATAAGCCTTTTTTCGAGACAAGAAAATCGAAAAATAAAATAGTCATTTATTTGATATTTCGAGAAACAAACATTCAGTTATATCGTTGACTAATAAATATCAGTCAACGTTTATATACTCAAAACCATGAAAGAAGTCGTCTGCATCATCACTTGCATTCGTGCGAATTAAGTTGAAAATTTTAAATCAATGTAGCATCTAGTTCATAAATACCCATTAAATATTCCGATTTGGAAGTTTACGTCAAGCTTTTAAAACTTTAAAAAGTATATTCCATTTAGAAAAAGCATAATTTTACCCAAGCTTAGTCTGTTAAGAATTTAATTCAAAACATACGGCACATACTCTTCGCTGTCGTTTTCCCAGACGAACGTGTTCACGTAGGTCTTTCCTTAAAACACGTACAAATCGTATTACTATCTCTATCATATACATTAGTTAAGCTTTTAAATAATCTTAAATGTATGTTTTGAATTGAGTGAGACACCCATGACGTAGAGGACTTCTTTCGTGGTTTCTACTATATAAATATATACATATATCATAAAATACACATGAAAACTGAAAATACTGTGGGATATGGTCCAATAATAAAACAAATAAATGAATATATTAAATCAAATCAACGCTTCGGCAAACGTTTATGCCTTATATCATAATCTATAAATAGAAAAAACAATGAGTAAAAAATATATATAAAGACCTAAATAACTTACTTTGATTTGCATACAATGTACAAATATTTGAGTAAATTTACACGATTTACTTGAAAAAACAGGATGAATAAATTTAATTAAGAAGTGTCAAACGGCACATCTGGGCACATCTTACGATCATGGGTTAGATAACTTTGTTCTTACTATGATGAACTGTTTCGTCTATGGATGACAGTACAAAACGAAAAGAAATAGGTTATAGCGTTGATTGCAATCAACGGTTATAGCATAATAATTTGAAAATGTCATGGATAGGTTCCTAAAATGACAACAGTTACACTTCGTAAATAATAATTACTTCAACTATGATTGGATAAGCTCCAGATTATACAACGCAGACCTTGTTCTCACTTACTTAACGTAACATAAATCGATGTAACACAAATTAATATAAGATTCCTGCATCCAAAACAACTTAAAGTAGTTAATTATTGGTTTTCTGCACATGCGTACTTCGTCAAACTGCCCCCTTAGCGTGATAATAACCACGTTAATTTTAATCTTACATAATCTATAAATATTTTTGTTTATAACAAATAGTTGTATTAATTACATTATTCTTCAGTTGTATTTATTTATTTCAATCCAGGATTGCTTTTTGGTGGCGTCCTTAAATTCGGATCTTTTCTTAATGATAAATGGGGATAGCTATTTAATACCAAATCTATGTTTTCCATCATCCATAATAAATGCTGGAAACTAGAATTATATACCTATTACAAATTTAATTCATGTACCTGTGTTTAAATTTACTAAATGAATTATAACATTCGCCTAATAGACAGTTGAGGTTATGTAAATGATAAATGCTTATTATTTTAGGCGGTAATTACCAGTTTAATTTAAACAAGGTGCACAATCTATATAGCTATGCCGTTTCTAGATACCAGCGATTGGCGGAATTAAGAACACGGAAATTAAGAACTTGGATAAGTTGAAGTTGATTCAACTTTATGAACCGTTAAGTAAATTAGGATAATTTTCGTTTCAAACGCCAACATAAACGTCTATGTACTTTAACTTTTGTGTTATGTTAATTTGTCTTACATTGCGTTAATTGATGTTACGTTAAGTGAATGAGAACATGGCTTAAACGTTATGTACTTTGTCGACATTCATTTTATTGTTTATGGGATTGAACACCTTGTTAATATTAAACGATTCTAAGAACAACCTAGTCTTATAGTTGCGTGCACTGCATAGACAACTAATATAAAAGTGCACTGTCCAAGATGATGGTAACTTCGAACAAGGGTGTATGTTTGGTTGCATACACATGCGCAAACAACTCACATTCAGAAGAGTTTTTTCGACAGTGACATCTACGTTGTGTTAAGCGACTCTTTAAGGATTGACTGGTGTGGCCAATGTACCTGTTATTACACGACCGTCTCACGCCAGTAATGCCGTGGCTGCAATGATAGGTTAGGTTACTGTTTTTTAATTATAATAGCTATTTATAACAGTAACCTAACCTGTCATCGCAGCCACGGCATTACTGGCGTGAGACGGTCGTGTTATTACAGCTACACGTGATCTTGTAAACGAAGTTACTACTTAATAATTTTGGACTACGATCCTTCAATTTCGTGAATAAACTCTGGATGAAATTTATATATTCATAAACGATAGCCACCTTAGGTTGTTTAATCAATCTCCATTATTGGTAAGAATTTGCTATCAAATTTACATAAAACCTATATTTTTATATAATAAACTTAACTGCTTACCTAGTAATTAAGATACCCTAACGGTCAATTTCATAATCAACTTAAAGTGACTTTAACTATAAAGTTCCTTTAAATTAGGGAAATGGATTTAATAACAACTTTTTAATCTCTCTTTAGAACTAAAGTGACTTTAAAGTTAAATAGGGAAAATTGATTATTTAACCGCTTAAAGTAGACTTTAAATGCTTTGTTGTTAAACCTAACCTCAATTGGGAAGTTGTTTTAGTTTTACAATGAACGCATGGGACATACCTTCTAATTCTAGTTCGTCTGAAGAGGAATATATAGTTCTTCGCAGACATAAAATTTATAAAGAACAAAAGAATTACCTTGAACTGTATGATGAATTGGACTTTTTTGAAAGATTTTGATTAACCAAACAAACAGTTCTACATATTTTAGATCAAATTCAAGAGCAGATTGCCCTACCTATAAACAGGTATATTAAGTACTTCTTACTACATATTTGCTTTTACTTAAGAATTACAATTTTTAGAGGTGAAGAACTTCTATTGCAACTCCTACTTACTTTGCGATTTTTTGCATCAGATAGTATGCAAATAGTAGGCGCAAATTTTATTGGAATTTCAAGGGCTACTGCAAGTCGCATTATGAAGAGAGTTCTACTGCAGTTGCATCGTTGAAACAGCTTTATGTACGAATGTTCTCTGATCAAGGGGAAATGCAGCATGCTTCTGAAGAGTTTTATGCTTTTGCATCGTTCCCACATACCATAGATTGCATCTTGATAAAAATTGATTCCCCAGGTGGTCAGGATGCCGAGATTTTCCGGTGTAGAAAAGGATTTTTTTGCCATAAACGTCTAGACAGTTTGCGATGCACAATTCAAAATACAAAATATCGTTGCAAGATGGCGTGGCTCGGTACATGACTGTTATATATGTGAACACACACAATCGAGGGTTAACTGTTGGTTACTGGTTAATTAGTGGTTAACTATTAGTTGGTGTTTTTCAATTATTGATTAGGAACAAACTAGGAGTTAACTTTACCGGTACCTTAAGTATGGGTTAACTTACAGTTTGTTGTGTATTCTATAGAATATATATACAACAGGTAGTTTTGTGCTCTAATAGTAGTCTTTCTACACGTTAAGATTTAATAGTTGTTCTTTTGTAATCATCTTTAATAAATAAAGTCAAATTCCAGTTATTTTGATACGTAATCAGCTAAGCTATTTCTTTAATCTAAAACAATATTAATGGATTTTTATGATGCATATAATTTAAATGCTTATAGTAGTGATGAAGGAGCTACAAGGCCAAAGAATATATGTTATAGACCAAATTTTTTCGAAGAATATGACCATAAGGACTTTTTTGATCGCTTTAGGCTCTCTATTAGAACTGTAGAAAAGCTTTTGGAGGAAGTTGAAGATGCAATTTCATATCCAACAAATAGGTAAGGTAATATTTATTTAAATAAAAAGCATTATGTCAAATTGATGTTTTAGGTATGACTGTTTATCTGCTGCACAACAGTTGCTATTAACTTTAAATTTTTATACAAATGGGTCATTTTTACGGACAACTGGAGACTTTTGTGGTGCCAGTAAAGCAACAAGTTGTAAAACAGTCAGAAGAGTTAGTGTGGCACTAGCACGACTTCGACCACAATATATAAAAATGTCCCAATCGGATGAAGAAATAACAGATATTCGTCAACGTTTCTACAATATTGCTAGATTTCCTAGATGCATTGGAGGACTAGATTGTACCCACGTAAAAATACAATCTCCGGGAGGTGACAATACTGAAAGTTTTCGAAACAGAAAGCAATTTTTTTCACTTAATGTTCAAACGATTTCTGATCCGGATTTGAACATTTTAAATATTGTGACAAGGTGGTCCGGATCTTCACATGATTCACAAATTTTTCGCAATTCAGTTATTGCAGCTTCTTTTGAAAGCGGACATTATGAAGAGAGTCTTCTTGTCGGCGACGGTGCATATCCAGTAAAACCATATTTAATAACACCATTATTACAACCTAGAAATGATATCGAAACACTATTTAACGAGTCGCAAATCCGAACAAGGAATTGTGTGGAAAGACAATATGGTGTATGGAAAAGACGATTTCCATGTCTTGCGATGGGGTTACATGTAAATCTGGACACTGCCCAAGCGATTGTTGTAGCAACAGCTGTATTGCACAATATCGCAAGCAGTGAAAATGAAGAAATTCCTCCAGTTAATGAAGAGCAGGAAACTGCTATCAATTTCATCAATAATATTGATGTTGCTGTAGTTCAAGAGCAACTTGGTGCAAATAATGCAATAAGACATAATTTAATAAATAATTAGTTAATGTAACAATAGAAATGAAACATACATAAACAAGCTAAAATTATTACAACTACATTAAAATTATAGGTTACATATGATAACTATTCCTAAAGAAATCAATTTAAACAAAAAGCCCTAAATATCTAAATATAATAGATTTTAAATACTACATACACAACGAAACTATTCTATACATATACTACTTTAATAACTTTTTATTTGCAAGTTCAATTTGTTGTTTTGCTCCATCCGCAAGTCATGTTCCTCTAAAAAATTTTGTCTTTGAAGCTTTACAAACTCCAGCTTTCCTGCACTAACTGGTATCCGATGGAAACATACCTTTTAGAACCATTTCTTTTAATCAATAAAGATGTAGGTTTCTGATCTAAAAGATTTGTGCTTATAGCATTACCAGCACCTATAATGTTTAATACATAGTCTTTTCTTTGTTTAATCTTAATTTGTTTGAAAGTGGCATTTTTAGAGTTTTTGATGAATATGATGACCAATCATGCTTCTCTCTTTGATGCTCATCTTCATCATCAGCTTCAACTACCTCAAACAATGTATCTACAAAAATTTATATTAGACAAGCAATTGGTAACACAATAAACGCAATAGCATGGGCTGTTTATATAGTAAGTCTAGGATCACTTGCTTTTACGTACTTTCAGGATTTACAAACAATAGTTCTCCAATCTGTACATCTTTTGAACTGTCCAGGGCAGTTTTATTATCATCGGCAACTAAAAGTACCATCTTAACAATACCAGGTATAGTGTTATCATCATCATATTCGTTATGTAATCCTTCCACCTGTTTCGAGATGAGATCTTTTATTTTATTGTCTATATCGGTCAACTCAATTGGAGTAAAAGGTCCACCCCCAGTTTTCAGTAAGTTTAACTTATTCAGGGAAAATTTCTGTTTTGTTTTCTTTTTTAAATTAGCGTACTTTTCCTTCAAGTTTTTTGAAGATCGAAATGAATTTCTGTCGCATTCGCTGTTAAATTCGGCCTCAATCTTTTTCCAAATTGCCTCCTCAATCCATATAGTGTTACCGCATCTTTTACATTCAACAATGTGTTTGTATTGTTCTACTAGTTGGACTAACAGGTGCTCCTCCTCCAAAGTAAAGTTGATACATCATTTTGCCATTGTACCTATTATTAATGGATAATGTATACCTATGTATTTCATTAATCAGATATAACGTTAACTTACCTTATATATTTGATTCGAGGTAATAATAATTTTGTTTAATGATACGCTTACCTAATCCGCAAATTCGAGGTTAACTATATTAAGTGACGTTTAGGCTCCAGTAGCTCTAATATATATGACAAATAGTTGAAATGTCCAATAACAAGGTCTACCAATAGTAGACAAAGTTAATAAACCAGATGTTAGCTTACCATCACTATGAAAACGCATTCCATAAATAACTGCAGGTTAACTTCTAACTTGTGGTTTACTAACTACCGATTGAAAAACCGGGCCTTAGTCAATAACGGCGTTCTCTGAACCGACCTTTAAAAAACAGGACATATTCATTCGTGTGTGTCATGAAAATGTCAGTAACTACACTTAATAAATTACAGTATGTTATACAATAAATTCATTCAATCATTGATTGTATTATATTTATTACACAATATACAATAGTGGCGACGAGATGTTTCGAACCTACAATTACAATTAGGATTGCAAACGGATTACAACGTGCTGCAACTAAATTCGTCATACATAACCTACAATGGCTGAGGAACCAAATCCAAACAATAAGTCAAGATAATTTTCAAAAGTTATGTCCTACAGTAAGGATAAATCCAACAACTATTTGTTTACGAGCTTGCAACCAGCAAGCTTTTCCTGCTCTAGGGGAGTCTACAGTAAAAGTCACTTACAAAGATGTGCAATTCATTGGCAAAATTTACATTGTCAAAAATGGACTAGATGCGATTTGTGGTCGTGAATGGTTAACTAAATGTGGAGTTTTGAAATTGGAAAATGCATACAGAATTAATGAAATCCATAATTTAGAGAAGGAAATTACAAGAGTGACTGTAAAAGTTTTACATGATTTCAGTGATGTTTTCGAAGCAAAAATTGGTTCTATTCCAGAAATAGAAGATAAACTAAAATTACGTGAAGGAGCTACACCGATTTACATTAAACCTAGACCAGTACCATATGCATTAAAAGATCTAATAGAATCTGAAATTGACAGACTGGAAAAGGATAGAATATTTGTTAAGGTTATGCATTCAGACTGGGGTACACCAATCGTACCAGTGGTAAAGAAAGACAATCAAATACGTCTCTGTGCTGATTACAAGGTAACACTAAACCAATGCATAATTAATGATAAGTACCCTATTCCAAAAGTTGAAGATCTATACCAGAAATTAAAATACGGAAAATATTACTGTGTATTAGATATTTACAAGGCATACTTACACATGAAAATGTCAAACGAAAGTGCATTAATGCAAACAATCAGTACTCATAAAGGCTCATATAAGGTTACAAAACTAATGTTTTGAGTAAAGACAGCACCTAATATGTGGCAACGCTTTGTCGATGAAAATGTAACTAGTGGTTTGGAAGACATTGCATGTTTTTTTGATGATATTATCATAACAGGTAAAGATCTAGAAGAAACAGAATTACGTTTACGTACATTATTACAAGGATTACATAAACTTGATTTACATTTAAATATGAATAAATGTCAATTTTTTAAAAAATCTGTCACATACCTAAGACATAAAATAGACATAGAGGGTTTACATAAAACCCAAGACAAAGTTAAGGCAATTTTAGAGATTAGTCCTCCTACAAATTTATTTATTTACCTATTTATTTATATAAATTAATTACTTACAGGTAATACCCAAATAGTAATAATATACATGAAGAAATGAGCAACATAGCACTTTACAAAATGGATAAAGATGTCTTCAAATATTTACACGTGACATTGAAAATATCGATATTGGATGGTATAGAAGCATTGTAAACTCCCATTAACTTATCACTAAATGCACTAGCCCCATAGTTAGTACGATGACTACCGATGTAGAATAAATCATTACTCCTGGTGAGTTTAACTGGTATCAGAAACTGCAGCATGCTTAGTAATTCCGGACAGTCAACTATGTCATGTAGCAATTTATAAAGAAATATTATAAACGCTGCAGTACGTCGAGCTAGCAGTGATTGATAACCGACCAATCGACGCCGAATGTCATGTGAACTTTCGACATACGGATATCTAAGCTTCCAGAGAATGAAATTAATGAACTTGATTTGTACACGCTCAATTTTCTGGATGTGAGTGGCATAATAAGGTGACCAAATGATGCAATTGTATTCTAAAATACTACGAACTAAAGAATTGTATAATGATTTCAAAGCTTGGACATCGTTGATGTGTATACAGTTTCTTTTAATGAATCCCAACATCCTAAATGCTTTAGAGACAACTGAATTAATATGATTAATAAAATTTAAACCAACATCAAAAACAACCCCTAAATCAGAGATAGTTACCACAGTTTCGAGTTTAGAACATCCAATGCAATAATCAAACAAAATCAAGTCTTTACATTTAGTGAACCTCATAATTTTGCACTTCCCAATATTTACTTTGAGTTTATTGTGAGCCAAGTAGATTACTAGATTGTCAATATCTTTTTGTACTTTAAGACAGTCATGTATAGAACTAATACACCCAAAAAACTTTAAGTCGTCGGCATATAGTAAGCATTTCGTATTTTTAAATGCAGAAACAACGTCATTAATAAAGAGAATAAAAAGAATTGGGCCAAGGTGTGACCCTTGAGGCACACCTGACGAAACACTGATGCTTCTGGATGTTATGCCTGCAATTTTCACACATTGGGAGCGATTCACTAAGTAGGAATATATCCATTTCAAATACGAACCTGTAATACCAAGAAAACGAAGTTTATCAATGAGTAACGTGTGACAAACACTGTCGAAAGCTTTCGAAACATCGGCGTATACTGTATCAACTTGTAATCCACTTTCCAAGCTATTTATAAGAAAATTGTGATACATGGCAAGGTTAGTGACAGTGGAGCGGCCTTTAAAGAAGCCATGCTGTTCAATAGCAATACAATTTTTAAATACACTGAATAACTCGTATGATGGACTCAAACAGCTTAGCAATAGAAGATAAAATTGATATGCCACGATAATTCTCGATTTTAGAACGGTCGCCCGATTTAAATACTGGGATTAAAAATGACCTTTTCCAAGCTAGGGGAAATGTTCCACTACTAAAGCTTTTATTAAAAAGAATCGCTAAAGCTTGCGATAGACTATCACAGCATTGGTGTAGGAATAATGAAGGAATGCCGTCAGATCCAGCACACTTAAATGAATCTAAGGCATGAATGTTTCTTTTTACTTCATCTTCAGTAAAGATATGTGAAACAAGAGTAGTGCTATTGTAAGAATATGAATATGAAGAGGGAGGATCATTCAAGTGATTAACATAGCAAGATTCAAACATTGAGGCAAAAGCATTGGCAAAACTACGAGCATCACTTAAAATTTTGCCATTGTATGACATCCGTTTTGGAATGCCTGAATCTCTCTTTAATGACTTAATGAAAGACCAAAAATGTTTTGTGTTGGCGGAAATCATTAGCTCACTATTACAGATGAATTTTAAATAACAAAAGTCAATCAAACGTTTTGATTCCTTACGAGCCGTGGAATATCTAACATAGTCCGTTTCCAATCTAGAGTGCTGATACCTATTATATAGTTTATTTTTTAATTGAATGAGTTTAATTAAAGAATTACTATACCAACACGGATATTTTCTAGACTTTCTTTTTAATATGGGAACAAATTTATTAATACCTTCATAAACAGTTGAATAGAAGAAATTTATGGCTTCATCTATACTCTGAAAGTTGTCTAAAACTGACCAATCAATTGACATACATACTGTTAAGTTCATCATAGTTTGCTTTTTTATAAGCAAAGACATGGACATTCTCACAAAACCTAATACGAGGAATAAAATTACTCTTGATAGAAATAAGCAAGGGAATATGGTGACCGTCCACAGTAGTTAAAGCAACATCAGATTCACGCACTAGAGCATAAACCCCCTCATCTGCAAAAACTAGATCCAAAAACTTACCAGAAGAATTAGAAACACCATTAACCTGCAGTAAATTAAGAAATTGCATATTCTCAATTAGATTTTCAGCCTCGATTGGCAAAGTGCCACATGTGCTGAAAAATCAACGTCAGGTACCCAATTAATTTTAGGCAAATTAAAATCCCCGATTATTAAAAATTTGGGATTTTTATGAGCCATTTGAAGTCTTGCAGCATTGTCCATAAATTCTTGATACAATTCACAATTTGAGTTGGGTGGAAAATATACTCCACATATTATTATACACTGTGAAAATAGGTCGATTTTTACCCAGGTGTCCTCAAAATGTATATTGGAACAACCAGGAAGCTGGGAAGTATTAATATTAGAAGTAATAGCAACAAGTGATCCACCACCATGGTCACAATTGAGTGCAGAATAGTTCCTGTTGGTGTTAAAGACAGTGTAAGTAGAAGGAAATAACTCATAATTAGAAATATCATTGTTCAGCCATGTCTCAGTCAAGACAATAATTTCAAAATTGAAAGAACAACTGGCACGGTAGCAATCAACAGTTTTTGTACGAAGACCACGAACATTCTGGTAAAAAACGTTGATGAATGATGAATGTCTGTTATTAACTGAACTGAACTCAAACAATTTCTGGGAATGGTAAACTACTACCATAAATTCGTCCCAAATTTATCTACAAAAATTTCAGAATTAAATAAATTATTACACAAAAACGTAATGTTCGTTTGGTCAAACAAGTGTCAACAGACCTTCGAAGAAATTAAAAAAGATGTTATCAGTGAAAGAGTATTAATTCCATTTGATGAAAACTCACCGCTAATACTAGCAACTGATGCTTCTCCAGTGGGGTTATCTGCAGTGTTATCACACATGACCAAAGAAGGCGAAAATCCTATCGCATTTACATCGCGCAGCTTATCCAAAAGTGAAGCAAATTACAGTCAGATTGATAAAGAAGCTACAGCAATTTTTTGGGGATTACACAAGTTTTACAATTATTGTTATGGTCGTGAATTTACATTGATCACGGACAACAAACCCCTAATTTCAATTTTTAATCCAAAGAAATGTTTATCAGTCTTGACAGCACAAAGATTATTACACTATGCTCAGTTTTTATCAGGGTTTGATTATAAAATAATCTACAGAAATACAAAAGACCATACAAACGCTGACTTCCTATCAAGACATCCATTGCTTGTTGATGAGGAAATACTGAAACGCAACGAATGTCAAGATTTACAATTACATGAGGCAGTATTACCAATTACAAGTCAAACAATTGCAATTGAAACACGTAAAGATAAGGAGCTACGTATCCTTTACAATGCTTTACAATCAGGCTCAAATTTAGATAATACCCCTTACAAAGGCAAGGAAGAAGAGTTAATGATTCATGATGGGTGCATTTATCGTGGAGTGAGAGTCATTATACCAAAAACCTTACAAAAACAAATACTTGATGAACTTCATGTGTCTCACATAGGCATCGTTAAGATGAAGAGTCTAGCTAGAAGCTATTGTTACTGGATAAACATAGACAGTGATATTGAAGCACTTGCTAAAAGCTGTTATGGTTGTGCGAGAGTAGCTAACGAACCAAGCAAAGTTCCTATTCATGCATGGGAAACGTCATTCTTACCATGGACTCGTATACATATTGACTTTGCTGGTCCATTTATGGAATACTATTTTTTGATGGTTGTTGATGCCAAATCAAAATGGATGGAGGTAATCCCTATGAAAAATATTACAAGCTACCATACAATTCGCGCATTACGTGAAATATTTGTTAGATTTGGACTACCAATTATGTTAGTCTCGGACAATGGCACTAATTTTACATCGGCAGAATTTAAACATTTCCTGCAATCAAACGGTATAGTACATCGTACTACAGCACCTGCTCAATGGTCAGGCGGAGTGATACATACAAACCTTCAAGAATAGCCTTAGATCTGCGGAGAATGAACCAGGAGATTTACATGTTAAACTACATAGACTTTTGATGCAGCAGCGGAAAGTAATAAGTTCAGCTACAAACAGAAGTCCTGCTGAAACGGCTAAAATTCAACCTACGTACAAGACTCGACTTAATTAAGTATTCACCAAAGGAAAAGGTAAATTCTGACCCTGACAAATTACGTCAATATGAAGTAGGTGAAAAGGTACGATACTGGTACTATATGAATAGAAGGATGAAGTGGATGTTCGGCAAAATTATACAAAGGCTGGGAAGCTTAAATTATCTTATCAAAAGTGGTGACAAAGACATTAAGCGGCATATCGACCAACTACGACTTACAAATGTTTCTCCACCTATTGAAGTTCCAAATCCTATCACATTTGGTAATACAATTTCAGAACCTAAAATCACGTTGGAAAATCCTATACCCTCTGCACCGGACGCTCCAACGCCCATTTTGGATGATACTGGAAATGGAAATAAGCCTATGTCCAATTCAACCGCTGCAACCTTACCTGTTGAAGATGAACAAAGGAGCTCTAATGAAGAAAGCCCCCTGCGACGGTCCACTAGAAGTCGTCGCAAGCCCGAACGTTTAAATCTGCGAGGGAAGACATATATGTGGACACACCTTTAGTCAATAACGGCGTTCTCTGAACCGACCTTTAAAAAACGGGACATATTCATTCGCGTGTGTCATGAAAATGTCAGTAACTACACTTAATAAATTACAGTATGTTATATAATAAATTCATTCAATCACTGATTGTATTATATTTATTACACAATATACAATAATGACCAAACAATTTTTAATAATAGCAATATCAAAAAATCAATTTGACAATGGGATTTATGGCAAGTACATCTTGGTTGGCGATAGCGGCTACACTTTGCAAAAGTATTTAATGACAAAACTATCTGAAACACGTAATGCAGTGGAAAATTTGTATAACGAGTCAATTACAAGAATCCGAAATACTGTAGGAAGACAATATGGTTTATGGAAAAGGAGATTCCCTATTTTAAAATTTGGAATGCCGGTTCAAATGGAAACAATTATGAACGTTATTGTTGCAACAGCAGTATTGCATATTATAGCAATATGAATGAAGATATTACTGAAAGTTGGTGGGGGGGGGGGGAGGGGCTGAAGATGATTTGCCAAAATTGGTAAACGATGACAATATCAATTTAGCAAGACCATTTCGACAAATTCAATTTTCTGCCGTTCCTCGGATTTTTGTAAACACTGCTTTTAACTTATAGTATTTTTGTTTGGCGATTAACACAGGATTTAGCATAGTTGACCATAAATGTTTTGCCACCTTCTTCTTTAATTTTAAGGGAGTATAGGTACTCCAGTCTGCCGAAACTTCCTGTTATTAAAATTTTAGATGCAATATAAACAAATAATACACACCTGTCCTACAGTTCATGTGTCCTCATTTTTATGAACAATGGCAGTCTTAGTCTTATTCTTTGCAAGTGTAGGAACAGTTGATACCTAAAATTCAGTTCAGATCATATAATAAAATCATTCGAAATACCTTTGGCAATTCCTCTAATTTGTCAGTATATTCAATTTTTATACTTTCACAATCATATTCATTAATCTAAAAATTATTAATGTATAAAATAGTTTATAAGCTTTAAGTGAAACTTACATTGCATGCTTCAACTGGCATTACTACACTACTTGAGGTACTTGCACCTTCATCTGCATTGTTATAGTGAGATTTCACCTGTTGTTGTCTTGTCACTGCAATGCTGTCGGAGTCAAAATTTGATTCTAGTCCCACTACTGTTTTGTAGTTGATAATTTTTAAAACAGCTTCAATTATAAGATAAATAGAATCACTGCATGCTGGTCCACCACCAATTCCTTTATCGTAATGAGTTAATTGTGCAATGTATTTTTTGGCTTTTAATTTTAAATTATCATACTTTGATTGCAATTGCATTAGTGTTCTGGCATGTATTTCTTGTGAATTATATGATATCAAAATTTGATTCCAAGCTTCCTGCTGTAACATGTTATACTATTGCCTTTTCTTTGGTTGACACTATTCGTTATTCTGCATTCGATTATGTTTTTATATTTAGCTACTTCTTGCAGTAATATTAATTCTTCTTCCTTGGTGAAGTTTGACAAGCGACTTCTTTTTTGGTCTCCACATTTGGTTGATCTATTAATAATTGTTGCGAATAACTGGTATTATTTAAAGTAAACACAGAACGTACCTATAACCATTGCAAATTACCAATTAACACGAATTGAGTACAACAAACAATTTCTTTATTGCCAAACAAGTTCCATCAACAAAAACAATTAAACACAGCATAACCTAAATTATATTGCAAATTCAGTACAATTGAACTAATTGTTAGATTTCAGAATTGCCACCATTCACTTAAAAACTTAAATGGCTATTTAACTAAAGTAGATTGTTTCTATTTTTATGAAACAGAATATTTTTAAAAGTCGACTTTATCTTTAAACATACTTTAGCTTTAAGTCTTTTATTATAAAATAGGCCATAATTCCAGAAAAACTGTAGCTCCTTTTTAAGCCAAATAACAAACCAATAAGATAAACATAGCTACAAAATTTGAACGTGCTTTAATAACAGCTAACTCTTCAAATTCTTTACTTA
Source organism: Platerodrilus igneus (assembly GCA_036346225.1). Taxonomy (NCBI): domain Eukaryota; kingdom Metazoa; phylum Arthropoda; class Insecta; order Coleoptera; family Lycidae; genus Platerodrilus; species Platerodrilus igneus. The sequence continues at coordinate 3,205,100 of JARFIW010000090.1, forward strand.
GGTCTAAGCTACGAGCCATACGCTTTTTGAACTTCTAAGTTAGGTACAGCTAACATACTTAAACGATCTTGGATCATTTTGTTTGGCAAATAGTTTTCTTCAGTTTAATTGCCGTTTTACAAACAAAAATTTATTAATCAACTATAGAACTTAAAAAATAAGAAGAAAATTGCCAAGGATCTTGATGACCTTGAATAGTTTACACACATCAATTTGTTACCTTTTTTTATTATTTTAGAAGCATCAACCGTTTTTCAATATTACTCTCTACTTACATACTTTCTACAGATTATTGACGTGGTTTATATTAATTTAAATTAGCAAAAATTACAGTACCTTAAGTAATTCACACAACCACCAAACAATAAATGCTTAACCTCTTAATTATAATAGGAATAAACAACTTAGTGAACACCATATAGGTTGGTAATAAAAAATGGCCAGTAAGTTGATAAAAAATTAGAACTTGTTCTAAGTCGACTCAAAATTGATAAGAACCAACTTATTGAAATTGATCTATAAATTGTTGTATGTAATACATATTGTTGCGATCCACTATTAGGCAACCCGTCAAACATACAAACGCCGGAGTCACAGCATATTCCCCAGGATTCAAGATTTCTTCTAGAAATTACTAGAGAATGAGTCATATCTTTAATTCAGGGTATATATAAGACCGCTTACGAATGTAGGGAGTAGTTGTTGCCTAGACTCCGATGGGGTAACAGCTCACGTATTCCGACCACCGCCTTTGGGCGATCAAAGGTGGGCAGCGGAACGTTGACGTCCTGAGGGAGTTCTCCAGCTATGCGGGGTGCCTAGGAATGGGTACACAAGTGAAGTCGTCAGGGATGCACATCCGTCAGTCCTGTTTAGACAAGCTACCTGACGATGGAGAGGCCTGTGGCGAGTAGCCAGTCCTGTTAGGCGAAAACCACAGGCCAGTGGACCCAGGATCCGGAATACTGTGTAGTAGGAGGACAACTGAGGGGAAGATCCGGGAAACTGCTCACTGCACCAAACCAAGAGGATTCCAGGAGCAGGTCTTCTGGAATCCAGACCTACATATATAAATATATATATTAAGAACATCAACATCAACTACAAGCCACAACTTACCAGAAGAAGAAATTTCAACATGCCGAAAAACTCGTGGAGTTACATGGCACTATAGCGACGCTGAGAGCGTCGCGTCCAGCAAATGTACGGGATGTAGGGAGTTGGTCTATATCAGAATATTGTATATAAATTATATTGTATATAGTAAATGTAGTTGAGCTTTTGAAAGTCCGAGAGTAAACATAAATGCTATATGAGCTGAACGTGTCTAATGTACATGCAACTTGTAGTATACATAAATAGATAGAAGTGTATAAATAATAGTTGTGTTAGAGTTATTAATGGACCTATGGTAAAGAAGTTAGTTTAAGAAGATATTAGTGCTTGAAAATTCATTAGTGTGATAGTGTCCTAGAAAATATGTCTGGTGTACCTAGACGACGTGATAGTGTTAGGCCGGTCTTTTGCAGAACATCTTAAGAACCTAGAGGAGATATTCCAAAGATTACGCGGGGCAAACCTTACATTGAGCTCCAAGAAGTATCACCTATTTGGAAAAGAGGTGAAATACCTAGGACATGTCGTTTCGGAGACCGGAATAAGAGCTGACCCTAACAAAATAAAAACGGTACAAGAGTGGCCTACACCAGCAGATATACACCAACTACGCAGTTTTCTAGGATTGTGCACATATTACCGACGTTTTATACTTGGGTTTGCGAACATTGCCAAACCGTTAACGAAACTAACCGAAGATGGACAAGAATATGATTGGAATGACGACTGCCACAGTGCATTTGAACAAATGAAACAGCTACTAGTTACAGCACCGATTTTGAGTTATCCACGGATGGAGGGGAAATTTGTGTTAGATACTGATGCCAGTAACACAGCTATAGGAAGCGTTCTTTCCCAAGTGCAAGACGGACAAGAAAAAGTTATTGGGTATTTCAGCAAGGAACTATTGTGTGACAAGAAGGGCGCTGTTGGCCGTCGTCAAATCCGTAGAGCACTTTTATAAGTACTTATACGGACGTAAATTTCTGTTGAGAACAGACCATGCTGCACTAAAATGGTTACTGCAGTTTCGAAATCCTGAAGGGCAAGTTGCAAGGTGGATAGAGCGGCTGCAGGAATATGACTTTGACACAGAACATCGTGTAGGAACTAGCCATCGAAATGCAGACGCTCTGTCAAGAAAACCTTGTCCGGTAGACTGCAATCATTGTTCCAAAATGGAAGAGAAAACAAGTGTCGTCCATAGAATGACGGTAACCGATGATACTTGGCAACCCGAAAGAATACGAGAAGATCAGGAGAATGACGCCGAATTGGGACGTATTATTGAGTAGAAAAGTAGAGTACAACGACCAGCTTGGGAAGAAATTAGTATTTCAAGTAGGAGCCTGAAGGCATACTGGGCACAGTGGGACTCCTTGGCGATTGAAAATAGAATCCTGAAACGACGCCTGGAATGTGAAGACGGTACTGAGAGACTTCAAGTGATAGTGCCGAAAAGCACAGTGCCGGAAGTGTTGCAGCACTTGCACGATGGTATTTCCGGAGGGCACTTTGGCGTGAAAAGAACTCTCGAAAGAGTGAGAGAAAGATTCTATTGGGTGAACTGCAAGGAAGATGTGAAGGAGTGGTGCCGGAAATGTGAGTTGTGTGCCTTTGCAAATGGCCCGGTCACAAAACGGAAAGCCCCAATGAGACAGTATAACGTGGGTATCCTTTTGAGAGGGTAGCCATTGATGTAGCTGGTCCGTTTCCTGAATCAGAGAAAGAAAATAAATACATCTTGGTTGCAATGGATTATTTTTCCAAATGGCCGGAGGCATATTCTATACCTAACCAAGAAGCCGAGACGGTTGCAGATGTACTAGTGAAGGAGTTGTTTTGTCGCTTTGGAGTTCCGTTAGAATTGCACTCCGATCAGGGTCGAAACTTCGAATCAGCGTTGTTTCAAAACGTCTGCAGGCATCTTGGAATCAGGAAGACTAGAACCACGCCACTTCATCCTCAATCGGATGGAATGGTTGAAAGAATGAACAGGACGTTAGGAAAGTACCTAGCCAAAGTTGTCTCTGAACATCAACGAGACTGGGGCCAATATTTACATTTGTTCCTACTGGCGTACCGATCTTCGGTACATTATAGCACAGGATACTCTCCCGCTTGCGTGATGTTAGGACGTAAATTGAGGCTACCATGTGATCTTCAGTTTGGATTTAAACCTGGAGAAAAATCGCAGGTGAAGATTACGTTAGTAAGCTTCGTGGAAGATCAAATAGCATTCACGAAAACGTCCGAAAGAATATACAGGCAGCAAGCGATCGAATGAAATCACAATATGACACGAGAGCACAAGAAGGTGGTTATCAACCTGGAGAGTTAGTGTGGTTGTATAATCCACAAAGAAAACGTGGGTTGTCGCCAAAATTACAAAGACAATGGAAAGGCCCGTACGAAGTGATGAAAAGGATTAATGATGTAGTGTATCGGATCAGAAAATCTCCTCGTGGTAAACCGAAAGTGGTACACTGTGACCGTTTAACATCCTACGCTGGCAACAACCAGGAAGACTCGAATAATGATAATGATGTTCGACAAGTTATCAATCATGAGCCAAATGTAGATTTTGAAAGCTTTATGGCGGCGTATGGTGGTTCCGCTAAGACGAGATTTGGCGTTGTTGTTGAAAAACCGCAAGATCTGTTTAGAGCACCAGAAAAGTATTCCCTTGCAAATTGCGTAGCTCAAGATTTGGCAATGTCAAAGGGAATAGCTGTTGTTTTCAAAAAAAAGTTTGGATGTGTAGATGAATTAGTACAACAGCAGCCAACTGTAGGAAAAGTTTTGGTTCTTCAAGATGAAAATCGTTATGTTTACTATCTGGTCACCAAAAATTCTTCATGGCAGAGACCTAGTTATGGACATCTATGGGAAGCTTTGCTAAATCTTAAGGCGCAGATGATGGAAAATGGAGTAACGAGACTAGCGGTGCCCAAGCTAGGCTGTGGACTGGATCGCTTAGATTGGAGGATAGTCCGAAATATGCTAGAAGTAGTTTTCCAGGGAACCAACGTCCAGGTCCTTGTTTGTTGTTATCAACCGGTTGCCTACCAAGACCAAGAAAAGAGTGTTGACTGTTATTTCCAACGACGCAGTAGATGCACCAGAGGAGATAGCTGCCGATACCGTCATTAGTCATCGAATGGCGTCAAAATGGATTAACAGTTTCGAGACATAACGGTTTTAAAGAGGTGGCAGTGTTGCAATCCGCTATTAGGCAACCCGTCAAACATTCAAACGCCGGAGGCACAGTATATTCCCCAGGATTCGAGAATTCTTTTAGAAATTACTAGAGAATGAGTCATATCTTTAATTCAGGGTATATATAAGACCGCTTATGAATGTAAGAGTTAGTCTATACTAGAATGTCTAATATACATATATCAGAATATTGTTATAAATTATATCGTGTATAGTGAATGTAGTTGAGCTTTTGAAAGTCCGAGAGTAAACATTAATGCTATATGAGCTGAACGTGTCTAATGTACATGCAACTTGTAGTATACATAAATAGATAGAAGTGTATAAATAATAGTTGTGTTAGTGTTATTAATGGACCTATGGTAAAGAAGTTAGTTTAAGAAGATATTAGTGCTTGTAAATTCATTAATGTGATAGTGCTTCATTATTAAGTGGACTAAAAGCATCTATAAATAAGGCATATACTGTTAATTAGACTTGTGAACAGTGAGTAATAAAGACTATTGTTATTACTTGTTTTTAAATTAGAGAAACGCGGTAGTAGTAGCCCGCTGGAATACTATTAAGCCGACTAGCTGCTCAAGTCAATAGGTCCTAGAAATTGACCTTGAGCAGCAAATCACCTCAAAAGTGTGCATTACATACAACAATTTATATAAATCATGTCAACAATCTGTAGAAGGTATGTAAATAGAAAGTAAACATTGAAAAACGGTTGCTGCTCCTGAAATAACCAGAAAAAAGTTGAAAATTAATGTGTGTAAAACCACTCAAGGTTATCAAGATTCTCGGCATTTTCTACTTATTTAAGTTCTAAAAATTCATCAATAAATTCTTGTGCGTGAAATAGCTATAAGTTTGGTAAAATATCGTTCCGAAGCTATTACGGTGGCAGGTAACGTTAAAAATAATATAATCAAAGGTACCAAACTACCAACAGAAGAATCGACGCCAGAATATTCAATTTTAATAGTTTTGCCAACTCCTTCTTTGTGCTAATTCTTTTCAACTCGTTTTTAAAAAGTTTTGAAGGTCAATATTTGTAAACCTAACTGTTCAGATAAATTGGAAACTGCATTTGCTGTTTGGAGTATTTCATCAATTTGCTATCTCAATTAAATGTTGTGGTTTAATATTTAAAAACTAGTCGACTATAGCATGGAATTCTGGAATCCATCAAATCTATTGTTTATTTGTCCAACTACGATATCTATCATTCGAAGAAAAACATTTATTTTGTATTAATTTTCTTCGTCCAAAAATCGATCATCTTTAACTAGTTCCTCAAAGTATTTTTTAGTATCTTTTCTTCTTATATTGTTACATGCCAACCGGCATGTATCACGTTAGATTTAATTTGTAAATAAATTCCTGCGTATATTTTTAAATGAATACATCAATTTCCGTTGTCCCTGACAGCCGCGTCTGCGTAAAAGGATTTGGAGTGCGCGCGTGGTGGAAAAAGACGCCATTAAGTTGCGAGCCCTCGACAACGCAACAACTATCTTGGTGTGGTGTGTCTTTTCTTTTTAGGCATGTAGGTTCCTTCTAACTTTGTCTTTTGTTGTACCTGGTACCTTAATTCCTGTCATTCCCCTACGAGTACAGAAGCTGCAGAAAGGACGGATGGTAATTTGAATCAACTGAACCTAACCTGCAATTCACCGTTGTGCCTTGAGATGAATTTTCAACATCCCACCACGTAAGTAATTTGTTTTGATTTAAATTGTGCTTGCAAATTGACTTAAAAAGCGGTTGCATCACCCTAAAAACGTGTTCAGTATCAGTTGCAATATGGCAAGTAAAATTACCGCGTAATTATGCATTAAATTATGACAATGACGTGTGGTTATCGCGAGTATAACAATTGCGCAGTATAACAATTGCCCGAAAGTGTAACAGTTTGTGTATAGTTTTGAGATACGCCACAGTTTTACACAACAGTTATCGATTCCACTTTAAAAATTTCAAAATCATTTGTCATTTTTTATATCTAGTAGTGTCTGTTTTAAACTTTCTGACGCTTTTGTATTTTTTTTATACGTATAATCGAGCCTAAATTAATCAATCCAAATAATTTTGCGAGTACTACTTTCCAGTATTATTTTACACAAAGCTTTGAAAATCTCTTTATATTTTGTTTTAACTGCTAGTAATAATATTTGTCTCCCAGCTAAACGAGTTGGATTCATGCATTTTAGAGTAATGTCCGATTTATCCGTAATGGAATTTAATAAATCCCATCTATTTATGGTATTGCCGAAAAAGTAATAAATATCTTGCAAATGCATAAAATAATTTTGTATTTCAGTTACAACTTTAACAGCATCATTTAACACTAGATTTAAATTGTGAACAGCGCCATAAACATAAACCGCTTTAGGCACTATTCGGGACCGTAGACAGGGCTACGCCAGATAGGTCAAGTCTGCCCGGAAAATTTTTGAACCAGTCCTAGCCGCTAGCCTGAGCTTGCAAAGAATTGTAATACTGTATCTACTAGTAAATATTAGGGTAAAAAATTCTGGAGTTAAAATAGTCCCCCATTCGGATTTTTAGGAGGGGACTACTTCGGGGATGTGATCGAAAGGTATAAAAAAAGAGTCGTGAGCATTCTGCGAGTCGGAGCGTGGAATGTCAGAAGTATGAAGCAAGTAGGTAAGCTAGAGAACTTGAAAATTGAAATGGACAGGCTAGCACTAGACATAGTAGGGATTAGTGAAGTTCGGTGGCCAGAGACGCGGGAATTTTGGAGTGGAGACTTTAGGGTAATTCATACATAATCAGAGAAAGGAAATTTGGGCATGGGGATAGTTATGCGAAAAAAGATAGGACAATGTGCGGAAAACTACTTACAAAAGTACGAAAGAGTACTCATGGTTAAATTAGAATCTAAATCGGAACTTGATACTTAAATACAATAATAATACAAGTATACATGCCCAACTCTGGCTACAGTGAGGAAGAAGTAGAGGCGATCTTCATAGATATCAAAGACATACTAAGATACGTAAAAGGACATGAAAGTTTAATAATCACGGGGATTTTAATGCAGTGCTGGGTGAGGGCAGGGAAGGAGCGGTAGTAGGTTTATTTGGTTTAGGCACGAGAAACGACAGGGGAAATAAACGAGTAGAATTTTGCTATAAGAACAATTTAATCATCACAAACACATTATTTCAACGTCATGCTAGAAGACGATATACGTGGTAGATGCCAGGGGACATAGGAAGATATCAAATAGATTACCTTCTTGTTAGACAACAGTTTAGGAATCAAGTAAAAGACTGTAGAATCTACTCAGATACAGACACTGACCACAACATCGTAATTATGAAGGCCACTCTTAAATTTAAAAATTTGAAAAAAGGAAACAGATACTACGGGCATTTTTGTAATTTAACCTTTCTACGCTATCCTCAATTCATAAATACATTTCTACAAATTACTATTTTTTTATATCTCTTATATTTATTAACTCCTTAGGCGAAGGTGTCGTATTGTAATGAGTGGATTGCATCGTTTCCTTTGAATCGCTGTTTGTATCAAGTAAATACGTCCGAATAGTTTTCATATTGTATGCAATTTAGCTCGTCGGTATTACTTTAAAAGTAGATAATTTGAAGATTGATTTTCATTAATAAATTACTGTCCAACTTATGGAAAATGATAAGCAGCTCGCAATTAATTAGTAGATATAAATTTTGTTCCTTATGTGGATATACGAGTCGAGTTGATAAGAGTCGATAAGCGGTTGTAATGGTGTTTTGAGTTGTAGTTTTGTGCTTTGTTACTATATGTTCGTTACGTTAAAAATGCGGTTTCCTTGTTGCTTTCCTAATTGTGTTTTTAGTGGTCTTTCTTGTGAAATGAAAAGTTGTATATTAACTGTAGCAGTGTAGTTCTAATGCCTTTTGAAGGAAGGTTGCTTTATATGTAACGTGTTTGGTCGACGCACGTGTGTTTTAAGGACATTTGACTGACGGTTTTACTTTAGTGATACACGTGCCTTACTAATTGTTGTTTTTTGTTGGTGCTTTGTCTTTTGATATTTAAACGGTGTGTGCGATCTAGTTTTTTGTGGTCCCTTTTTGTTTATTAGGGTAAGTGCAATAAACTTGTACAGAATTCTTAAAGGAGCCACTTTAGTCAGGTTTTAAACTCCCTAAAACATTTACAAAATGGAATTGCAGAAGTGTTTAACTCATTCCGTATTAATGATATGTGAAATTTACCTTGCATTTAATAAGTGAATAAAATATGAACGTTCTTTTTTTTTAAAAGACGAGATTGTGAGAGTGATCGTGTTTTTAAATGTTTCACCGTATTCAAACAATGCCTGCACCAACTGAAATTAGCTTCAGAAGTTGACGAAGTTCTTTCTGCTGAAGCAGATCCGCAATACGGAAAAATTCTTGACGGATGGTTGGATCGGAACTATTCTAACTTTAATTGTTCTTAGTTGCGTGTGTTGCATGTGTTCCTGTCTGTTGTACCACAACTTCCACCCCCGCGAATAGACTGTGAATCTTTGCCAAGCTACACCAGGGCATCCGGCTTACCAAGTTTTAAGTTGATAATGGGATGGAACCATGGACACCCCATACTCTACCAGCTCCAACTGCAAGGCTATCAGTAGCCGAACTGGTCCAATTCTATAGAAACTCTTCCTGTGCTCCTGGTTGTGTAAGTTGAACTATTTCATACTTATTAGTACTTTAAATATCTATCCGTTGTTTTGCCATATCTTCGTCGTTCTGATACCTTTTACAATAGACTTGCATGCTATTTTAAAACATAGAAAAAAAAATAAAGAAAGAAAGGAAAAGAATCAATGCTACTGAATTACTCATATCAATTGTGTCTTACCTATTTATTTACTGAATTACTCATATCAATTGTGTCTTACCTATTTATTTTTTTTTAACTTTTTGTCTAATTTATGTTTAATTGGTATGTGAGGAAACGTTTCTGCTACTCCCCAATATTACCTCACTGTGTACTAAATATTTTTCTGTATTGCTTTTACCGTTATTATATTATATAGTTTATCGAAACAGTTTCTTTTTTTTCATTCTACATAGTACTGAATAACTTAGACTTTTCATTGCTGCTATGCTTTTTCTTTATTTCAGGTTTGCAGGACTAATCTTTTTTATTGCAGGTTTACTATTCTAATTTCTTTTATTGCAGGTACTGTTACTAACTCCTTACCGCCGCATACATCATAGGTCAGTCTGCTTTCTACAACCCCCCCTACTCTCCGATTGAGCCGGGTCATTGCCTTGACTTTCTTTGTGTTACGTAGCATAAATTTGGTGCCCAACGCGGCTGCCACGAAAAAAACGTAACACAGAAAAGAGCAATTTGACTTTGAGAAACTAAAACATAAAGATATCCACGAAAGATTTGAAAAGAAGTCAAAATAATTGCTAGAAAATATCTGATACTAAAGAACTATAAATCCAGCTTAGACGTGGCGGCTAAAGATATTCTGGGGCATACACAAAAAGAAAATAAGAAACCATGGATAACAAAGAATATTCTTAATTTAATAGAAGAAAGACGAAAACACAAAAATAGATCAGACGAAACAGGGAAACGGAGATACAAATGCAGGAAAGCTAAAGAACAATGGATTGATGAAAAGTGCAAAAAAGTACAAATTAAGATGGAAATAGGAAAGACAGACGAAGCATACAAAATAATTAAAATGAATTTTAGGGATATAAAACCATATAGCAAAAATATAAGGAACGCCGGAGGAAAGGTCATTATAGAAAATGTAGAGAAACTGGTTCGATGGCAAGAATATGTAGACAGGAGAGGAACTAACAGCATTAGAACAGGAACCAGACATTGAAAATGATGACTTCGGATATCCTATACTTAGAGATGAGTTTGAATTAACATTAAAGAGTCTGAAAAATGGCAAAACGCCGGGTACAGATAAGGTGCAAGCAAAAATCCTAAACATCTCTTCCAACTTATAAGCTATATGTATGAGACAGGCAATATACCCAAAGATTTCAAACGTAACATCCTAGATAGATGTGAAAATTTTCGAACAATAAGTTTGACAGCACACGTGTCAAAGAATTGTACAACGACAAATGGAAAAACGAGCTAAAGAAGTACTAGGAGAAGATCAATTTAGGTTTAGGCAAAACAGGCGAACACGGGAGGCTATTTTAGTTCTGAGGGTGCTAATGTAGAAAACAATAGAAAAGGGGGAAAGCCTGTAGACAGGGCTTGTAAATATGGAAAAAGCATTTGACAATGTAAAAAGGAAAAAAATGTTTGAAATACTCAAAAAGATTGGAATGAGTTTTAGGGATAGACAAATAGTTCATGGCTTATACAAGGAGCAAACAGTGGTAATAGAATTAGAGTCGGAACATCGAAAAGTAAATATTAGTAAAAGAGTGCTGCAAGGATGTGCTCTATCTCCATTAATGCTTAATTTATACATTAAAGAGGCAATGAATACTGTCAATGCATGAAGACATTTGGAATTACTATGGAGGGACAAATGATCGATATGTTTAGATTTGCAGATGATATAGTGGTATTAGCGCTTAGCAAAAAAGAGTTAGAAGGTGCTCTTCATGAAATGGAAATAGTTCTAACGGAGAGATATGGTATCAAAATTAACAAAAATAAAACTAAAGTTCTAGTATGCAAAAGAGGGGAAAATAAATCAAAAACAAGAATACAAATAGGCAACGAGAACTTACAAGAGGTTAAAGATTTCTGCTACCTAGGAAGCCAAATTACGCAAGATGGAAAAAGCACAAAAAATATATAACAAAGATTAGCACAATGTCGTGCTACATTTAACAAGAAAAAGCAACTACTGTGTTCAAAGACAACAAACATAGAAACAAGTATAAGCTTGTTTAAAAGATATGTGTGGGGCAGTTGAACCTGGGCAGTACGAGAAGTGGACAAGAAAAAGATAGAAGTCTTTGAAATGTGGTGCTACAGACATATGATGAAGATATCACGGACAGACAAAGTTAAGAACAAAAAGGTACTAGAAATGCTAGGGAAAGAAGGAAATAGTGGATTACAGTAAAAAATAGGAGAGATAGGATGATAGGCCGCATACTAAGAGATAGGAAAAAAAGAGACGTAGAGGTAGAGCTAGGTTAGACTATTGTACACAGATACTAAAGGAATTAAGATGTGGGAATTTCAGGGAAATGTGTAGGCTAGCTCAGAATAGAAATCAATGCAGGTACGCATCCAACCGGTTCCAAATTGAAAAAACTAATAAGGGAAAAAATAACTGTACTTAAACATGATGATTATTATAAACTACTACAGGTATTGGTCTTGCAATATTCCCAACTAATGTTAATTGTGCGGAAAGATTTACTGGAAAACTATTAATTCGGCAAATGTCTAAGTGTTGGGGGATCTTTGACTGCCAGAGGTTGCTTAACCCCCTTCACATACCACTGAATCTCGGAGAAATAGGGCATATAATTAGAAAAAATTGAAAGGGAACCTAGCTGTATATAGGTTATTGTGAGAATTTCAGGAAACTGCATAGGCTAGCTCAGAACATAAATGGGAGTAGGCGTCCAACCAGTTTCAAGATGGAAAACCTAATGACGAAAAAATAAGTGCACTTAAATCTGATGATTATTATAAACAACTACATGTGTCGGTTGTAAAATATTTTTAACTAATGTTGATTCTGTGAAAGGATATATTGAAAAAACTATTAATTCGACAAATGCTCAAGTGCTGGGGAAACTTGGCAGCCACAGACTGCTTACCCTCCTTCATATACCGTTCATTTACATTTCCAATGCTCCACCGTGGATCTAAGAGATAGGATAAAGAGAAGTAGAGGATACCACGGTTAGACTATTGCACACAGCTAGTGAATGCTGTAGACAGGGACTTTCAGGGAAATGTGTAGGCTAGCTCAGTATATAAATCAATGGAGGTACGCGTCCAACCAGTTTCAAGATGGAAAAACTAATGACGAAAAAATAACTGTACTTAAAATTGATGATTATTATAAGCAACTACAGGTATTGGTTTTGTGATATTCTCAACTAATGTTAATTGTGCGAAAGGATTTACTGGAAAACTATTAATTCGATAAATGTTTAAGTGTTAGGGAATCTCGGTAGTCACAGGCTGCTTAACCCCCTTCACATATCGTGCATTTATATTTCCAAATCTCCACCAGAAGGTACTACATTTGCCAGGAGGCGAGTTGCCTTGCCGTTCCAGGCAAGGTAGGGATCTTTAACGTGCTTGACAACACTCACACACGGGACCTCCATTTCACCTCTCATCCGAACGAGGGCGTAATTTTTGTGAAAAATGCTCACCTGCCATTTTTCAAGCAGTCGGCCGTATCGGGATTTGAACCCGGGACCTTGGGATCCGTAGTCTTACGCTTACTACATTGATCCACGGCGACGCCCCTCCTTCATATACCACTGAATATCGGGGAGATAGGATATATAATTGTAAAACAATAGAAGGAGACCAAACTACATGTAACAAGAAAAACTGAGGTTTTGTTAAAAGACAACAAGCATAGAAACAAGAAGGAAATTGTTGAGAGCATATACACATATGCACAGCACAGTACGTCTATGTAATAGGGGCAATAGGACAAGCAGACAGAAAGAGATAGAAGCCTTGTGCAATGTTGTGCTTCAGATGTATGAAGATGGTAGCATGAACGGACTAAGTTAATAACAAATAGGTTATAGAAATAGTAGAGGAATAAAGATATCTGTGGAAAACAAAAAAAAATAGAAGAAATCCATGGACAGGATACGTTCTAAGGCATTTTGGGAATAGTACGGGATATATTACAAGCAAAGATAGGAAAAGAGAGGTTGAACAAGATCAAACTTTCCCACGTAGGTAGTGATAGATGCAGACTGTGCAAATTTCAGGGAAATGTGTAGGTTAGTTCAGACTAGGAAACAATGAGGGTACGCATCTAACCAGTTCCAGGACTGAAGACCTGATGATGATTGTAAATATTAACAAGAAAATATAATATGATTATTACAGCGAACATGCGATGTATTAACTTTGAATGTAAACGCCCAAACAGATTTCAGGTAGGTTTAACAGCTTAGAGCAGTCGCTTTACTAAACAGTTTTAGTGAGACGTTCATTTATAATAAAATCTTAAAACTCCCATGTGGATAATGCATCCCAGTCGACAAGAACAAAAATTCATTAATCAAGTTTTCTTTTCTTGTCTTTTGTTTTTGTTCACAGATGGTCAGCAGTTGTGAGCGGTGACCTTTCATTTTGTTTTTCTTTTTAGAAACTAGGTAGCAGTAGGTAATGGGTAGTGCGTAGAGTGTAGCTAAATTTAAGGAACGGTTACAATAAATATAAAGGAACTTTCTGTGTGTTATCTGCCAGTCGTTGTTATGTCGCACTGTACTCGTAGTCAGACATCCCCACTCGTCACTTTACAACAGTAATTCAGTAATTGGTGATACCTACGCTAGTGATCCGTAGTATTTCCCAAGTCGATTCTCATTGGTTAATAATTATTGCAAATACTATAGTGTACATTTCGATATCCGAAGGTATTTGTTTGAATAGCTCAATAACCACTTGCGGGTTTCTGAACTCATTCCGTGACGTCAGAATTTACGTTATAAGGGGCGCATGGAATATTGGGCCGATCGATCTGGTCTACAAAGTTAAAGGACTTTACTTCAGCATTTCAAAATGCGTAACTTTCGTTTTTATTTTTTTTGTTTGTATAGATATTATCGGGTGGAGTAACTTATATAAAGATGTTGATTATGGTGTTACGAGTTAAGTACAAAACCACTTTAATTCTCTCAGAAGTTAACCGTAGATGTAGTTTATCCATATTAACAGTAAGTACTTCTGGACACTTTCGAACCATCTCTGAACTCTAACTACAGCGGGATGAGACTAACAGGGGGGATCTTTATAAATACGGTAATGTCAGGCACCACTAAACTCAAAAATTTAAAATAAGGGAGACAGCATCACTAAAGAGAGTGTAGGAACTTTAGTAACGATAATACGCATGTAAAGCACAGAGGCTAAGATAGTTAAATTTATGCAATATTATCGCTGAAGGAGAAAGCAATTATGCATTAAATGTCAAACAGATCATGGACTGCAACTGGATGAAAAATATACTTTTATATCAAATTTAATCGTAGGGCTACTTTCTAAATAAATTGTTACATTAATAATTTATTAAAAAGTATATCTAATAAATTAAAGATTATTCTCTTCATGTAACAGATATTTACAATTCTAATTTAAATTTTCTCAAATTTTCTTGGCTGAAGATGGAATTTATATCAAGTAATAATGTTACATAAAAATGACAATTGTTATATTTAATAAATTTTTTATATCATATTCAGATCTGAGTCGATGTACATATAATCATTAATTGAAATGGAATCTCATCATCATCTATCCAAAGCACATTTTCTTTCATGTTCACATGAAACCCATAGCCTCTCATGAAATCCATTCCCAAGATAACTTCTTTTGTAATTTCAGCTACCAATACTCAATGATTAATTAGTTTGTCTCGAATTCCTAACGTCACGGCAGTCTCTCAGTGAGTAGAAGTTTTTTCACCACTTGCCGTTCGAAGACATACCGATGCAGGCAGCACTTTTCCACGACCAACCAAATCTGGTCTCACAATAGTCCATGTCGCTCCTGTATCCACGAGTAATCGGACAACCCTACCATTAATGCTGTCCAGACGTTCCATCGACGATGCAGCACGGATGATAATCTCCTGGGCACATTGTAGTGTCGACGTTATCCCCCTTACGTCGACTTGCTTTAGTATTCTTGCTAATAAACCGGCTGTTTTTTTGGTTGAGTACATCGTCCCTGTATATGACCAACTTCACCGCAGTTCCAGCATCGCAGACCCCATCTCCGCGGTCGTTATCTTTCCAGCCTTTCCGCATTTTGTTTTTCAAACACATGGTTGATTATTTCTTCTATTTTTTCTGCGACTGACCAAGTTCTTCTAAGACATCGAACTTTGTGACTTACCCTGTGTGATGTCTGCTTAGCTACTTCAAATTCAACCGCATGAGCCAGTGCGCCATCTATCATTTTTGGCCGTGTCAATCTTAGTACTTGCTGTATTTCGCCATCTTTAACGCCATCCACAAATGTTGAACAGCCAGTTGTACGAGGATGCTATCTGGTACCGTTGGGTATGCCAATCTAACGAATCTGGCAATGTAAGCTTCAAATTTTGCAGGCTTTCATTTGTCTTTTGCGAGCGGCTCTTAACTTGTGCATGGTAAACCTATTGAAGGTGGGCGTCTCCATATCTCATCTCAAGCTTTGATGTTAAGAGGCGGCAATCATTTTGTTGAGGATTGGGAATCGTTTACAAGATGTTAAGAGCTTCTCCTCGTAGGGCCACTATTAAGGAGATAGCCTTCTCTTTGTTGCACCAACCGTTCGCTATTACAGCACCTTCGAATTGTTTCAAATATGTGGGCTAAGGTGTTTTACCATCAAATATGGGTGATTTCACTTTAAATGTTGACGGTACTGACTCGCTTCCTTCCATACCTCTTATTTCGGGGATGATCTGATTTACAACTTGGTTTGCTAATTCAAGTGGCCGCGTTGTTAATGAAATCATTTGTTCTTGCAGCCTCATCACATTTTCTTTCATTTTTACCAATTTACTGTCCAACTTTTGTTCAACTGCTTTTACCTGTTTAGTGAAATCTTCTTTCAATGCAATGGAGCCTTCCATTATTCCTTGTTCTATCGTGACTGTATTTTCATTCAACTTTTCTTCCATTTTTGCAGCATTTTCACAAAGTTTCACTTCTAGTTTAGCCGACCTTTTCATACCGGATTTAAAATCCTTAAGGAAATTCATTAAAAGTTTCTGCGTCCATTTTACTTTACCTTCTTGTAACAGGCATACACAAACTACTCAAATGTCTTTAGACTTGTAGTGTAACCGACCTGAAGGCTGACCCAAACGTCTCTATAAACGGCACACCGGGCTTCATGATCTAACATCTAGTGGCAGTGGCTCGACGACTCTTACGTTGTGTTATAATGCAACCCAAACTCACACTGGGAAGATGGCGTTAAAGCGGGAAGGTTTGAAATAAAACTACAGCATTTACCTAACTTGACTTTTAATCAAAACAATAACCACTAAATAAGTCATTGGCATGAAAGCATAAAAAATGACATTTAAAGCAAAAAGTGCCGCACTCAACCTGGGCGATTAGGGAAACAGCACGACAGAGAAAACCCCAAACTGCCCTCACACTTCCAACTGCATTTGGCACATCTCGACAAGGACGGTTAACGTACAAGTACCCAGATCACCAACACTGAAATTGATGGGATGTCAACTGTTACCCAGACAAACCACACATGACAATTGAAGAAACGTTAGTGTAGACCAGCTAGTCTTTTCTGGTAGGTACTGAGATCGGCTAGGCCAATACTACCCAGCTAAAGTTGAAGAGGGGGGACACCAGGAAGATGACCTGCACGTTGACTACCAATGTTCCTCCCCGCACGAACATAAAATGTTAGTAATATTCAACAAGACTCAAACACACGCGCCCACATACATGCATTAACAGTTTTCAGTTACAAAATATTTCACAAAGGCTAGTCGACTTCCTATTATTTGCAAATGGGTACCACTACAAGTACCTTAACAAGATGACATGAATCGTTGAAATGAACTTATGGTATGATTGCGCATGGTTAAAAAGGCGCTTATTATTGAATAGACTAACTCCAACATAGTCATAACTGCAAACGCGAAAAGCACGAGATGGTCGATCATACCAGAGGTTCGATTTAATTACATCACAACAATTATCACAAACGTTAAATACTAGTTAATTATATAGAAACATCGGCTAGATAATAGGATAAATAAAACAACAAACATATCATTAAGTTAAACCCAGATGTGAGCAGTGCAGTTGTAAATGTGATTAATATGCTGAAATAAAACAATTACACATAAATAAAATGTCAAATGAATTACAAATATCAAACAAATACAAAATTATGTCGGCAGCAAATACATATCCAAAATTCTACAGCATAAAAACAAGCCCAGATTCAGGCCCTAAACCTTTATATAAGTGCATGTTAGTTAAATATATTAAATCTACTAAGCAAATGTTAAAAATAATTCATTATGATTGCATCGGTTAACACGTACCTTTTGAAAAATTAAACACATCGTGGCATTAAAAATTACAAACTAAAAATATACACGACAACGTTGTGTTTAATTCAATTTCTATCTTAAAACAAAAACAAATATAACATAGAAATAGAATACTGTTCATATTCAAAGTTGTCTGATAATTTGATTCAATATATCAAAGGAATGATGGTACTTTTCATAGATTGCTCGTAAAATCACAGTAAAGGTACATTTACTATTGGTTCTGCAATAAGTAAGTGCAATGCAATGGAAGTTCGAACTCGGTATTAAATACTAAATAAACATTATTGCAAATAAACATATTAGTTTTACTCTGATTTAGATACTAAATAAACAATTCCAATAAATAAATACCTATTAGTTTTCGATTGTTAAACCAAACCACACTCATTTATACATAAAACGTTCAATAAAACTGGCATCAAATTCTAAGCCACAAGCAACAGGTAACACAAATATTTCCTTCAATGATTAAATAACTAACGGTTTTACAATAAGTACCAACATCACACTCAAAACAAAGCTGGTATTACCAGATGTAGTCAGATTACCTGAAATAGCAACCACATTATCAACTTATAAAACATTACCTTTTTAACCGCTAAGGGAGACTTTTTCGACCTGCCATTTTGAAATCTAAAAACAAAGTCTTTTACCTTTGTCGACTATATTGACCATCTCTACACATGAGCCCCTTATACTGTAAATTCTAACGTCACGGAATGCGTTCAGAAACCTGCAAGTGGTTACTGAGCTGTTCTAACAAATACCTTCAAATATCGAAATGTACACTATAATATTTGCAATAATTATCAACCAATGAGAAATCGACTTAGAAACACTACTAATCACTACATTCTTGTGTTTTTCTTTTTTTTTTAAATTAATCACTATACACCCAACACAGCGCGACACCAGTGTAGCGGGCTACTGTTAACGCGTTTATCAATTTAGAACAAGTAATAACAAAAGTCTTTATTATTCATTATTCTCATGTTTAATTAACAGTATATGCTTTATAGATGTTTTCAGTCCAATTAACAATAAAGCACTCTCACACTAATGCTATTTACAAACACTAATATCTTCTTAAACTAAATCTTTAACCATTAGTCTTCTTAACAACACCAAACACTACTATAATTTATTTTTACTCTTTTGTCTATTTATGTACATGCTGACCAACTAACTATACACGATATGATTTATATACGACATTTGGATATAGACTAACTTATGAACACCCAGGACCGATCTTATATGTATACCCTAAAATTAACTAAGTGATTCATAGTCTGGTATTTGCTCGAATGTTCTAGGTTTCTGTAGAATACACTTCGGTTATACAACTTGCGTGTTTGACGGGTTACCTAATAGTTCGTAACAATAATAATAAATAAACAAACCTTCACATTTAGCGTATAGATCTGGATTACCATCAACAACTGTGAAATTTGTAGACTTTATTGCTTTAACTTAAAAGGAAGATGAAGAAATAAATTGCGTGGGTGCCTATTCGGGTGGATACACTGCATATGAAGACGAACGACGTGACTATTGCTCTGTACTAGCAAACTCGGATGAACACGAGGTAGTTGGTTCAGCTGCAATTTCTCGCGTACTTAGCCGTAGTGGTGCTACATCAGGAGACGGGGATGGTATGCTGAAATATGTAGTTAACTTAAGTGCCTTCTGCTACACTGAAGTGATCCGTAGTGTTTCTAAGTCGATTTCTCATTGGTTGATAATTATTGCAAATATTATAGTGTACATTTCGATATTTGAAAGTATTTGTTAGAATAGCTCAGTAATCACTTTCAGGTTTCTGAACGCATTTTATTATGTCAGAATTTATGTTTTAAGAGGCGCACGTGTAGAGACGCTCGATCTAGTCGACAGGGTTAAAACGATTTTGTTTTGAGATGTAAAGATGGATGGTTCAAATATTTTCACTTGGCGGTTTTTTTTATTAAAGGTAGTGTTTTTAAGTTTATACTGTAGTGGTTATTTAAGGTAATCTGATTACATCTTGTAATCAAAGCATTGTTTTGAGTATGATGTTGGTACTTATTGTAAAACCGTTAGTTATTTAATCATTGAAGGAAGTATTTATGTGTTACCTGTTGCTTTTGGCTTAGAATTTCACGCCGGTTTTATTGACCGTTTTATGTTTACGAGAATGGTTTGGTTTAACAACTGAAAACTAATATTTATTTATCTGAATTGTTTATTTAGTATCTAATCAGCGTAAAACTGAGATTTGTTTATTAGAAATAATGTTTATTTAGTATTTAATACAGAGTTGGAACATTAATTGCATTGCACCTGTTATTGAATCAATAGTAAATGTACCCTTACTGTGATTTTATAAACAATGTGTACTAACACCACCCCTTGGATATATTGAATCGAATTATTAGGCAAATTTGAATATGAACAGTATTATATTTCTTTGTTATATTTGTTTTGGTTTTAAGATAAAAATTGAATTAACTATTTTTGTTTGTAATTTGACATGCCACGATGGGTTTAATTTTTCAATAGGTACGTTTTAACCGATGCAATCATAATGAATAATTTTTAACATTTGCTTACTAGATTTAATATATTTAACTAGATGCACTTATATAAAGATTTGGCGCTTGAATCTGGGTTTGTTTTTATGATGTAAAATTTGGATATGTATTTGCTGCCAACATATTTTGTATTTGTTTGATATTTTGACTCATTTGACATTATATTTATGTGTATTTGTTTAATTTCAGCATATTAATCACATTTACAACTATACTGCTCACATCTGGATTTAATTTAATGATATGTTTGTTGTTTTGTTTATCCTATTATCTAGCCGATGTTTCTATATAATTAACTAGTATTTAACGTTTGTGATCATTGTTGTGATGTAGTTAAATTGAACCTCTGGTATGATCGACCGTCTCGTGCTTTTCGCGTTTGCAGTTATGACAATTTTGGGATTTAGTCTATTCAATAATAAGCGCCTTTTAACCATGCGCAATCATACCATAAGTTCATTTCAACGATTCATGTCATCTTGTTAAGGTACTTGTAGTGGTACCCTTTTGCAAATAATAGGAAGTCGACTAGCCTTTGTGAAATATTTTGTAACACGAGCTGGAAACTGTTAATGTATGTATGTGGGCGCGTGTGTTTGAGTTTTGTTGAATATTACTAACATTTTATGTTCGTGCGGGGAGGAACATTGGTAGTCATGGTGCAGGTCATCTTCCTGGTGTCCCCCCTCTTCAACTTTAGCTGGGTAGTATTGGCCTATCCGATCTCAGTACCTACCACAAAAGACTAGCTGGTCTACACTAACGTTTCTTTAGTTGTCATGCGTGGTTTGTCTGGGTAACAGTTGACATTCCATCAATTTCAGTGTTGGTGATCTGGGTACTTGTACGTTAACCGTCCTTGTCGAGATGTGCCAAATGCAGTTGGAAGTGTGAGGGCAGTTTGGGGTTTTCTCTGCCGTGCTGTTTCCCCAATCGTCCAGGTTGAGTGCGGCACTTTTTGCTTTAAATGTAATTTTTTTATGCTTTCATGCCAATGACTTATTTAGTGGTTATTGTTTTGATTAAAAGTCAAGTTAGGTAAATGCTGTAGTTTTATTTCAAACCTTCCCGCTTTAACGCCATCTTCCCAGTGTGAATTTGGGTTGCATTATAACACAACGTAGGAGTCGTCGAGCTACTGCCACTAGATGTTAGATCATGGAGCCCGGTGTGCCGTTTATAGAGACGTTTGGGTCAGCCTTCAGGTCGGTTACACTACAATACCTTGTCCATTTAAGTTTTTATTTGTTCTTTTCTTTTGCGTCCCACACCCCGCGATCCGCGGTTCAGCAAGTAGCTAGTTAAGTCATTGGCTGCAAACGTGCATTGACCATAATATATAACTTACTAAACGTCTCCATGACATAACTCATAATTAGTTAACGGTCTGGCATGTTGGCAGCGACTCGTTTCTTAGGCCTTACCATAACATATAATTTAACACTTTCCTTTTTGCAGGAATAACCAGGTAATATTTCATTTCCTTATAAATGAGAATCATGTAAACATGTTAGAGATCTTTAACAACCATCAGGTTGCACATATCTAGGTAGAGCCAGATAGATAAGAAAAAGAGTATAGGAAAACCTAGACCAAGCTATATTAGTCAAATTATTAGAAATTTAGGTCGTGAAGGGTAAATAAAACTTTTTAAATTAGCACAGAATAGAAAAGAAGTTAGAGCTGCGCCAAACCGACCTTAAGTAAGGTCGGAAACAAAATGATGAACAAAATGAGGATAGCCTAACAAAATCAAAATGATTTGATTATCCAGTCTGGGGTTTAAATTGTGAGAATGGGTTACTGTTGACGCAAATCATATGGTTGCTGCAAAGCAAAAAATGTCGATCTGCCTCATTGTTAACAAGTTATAATAACTTCAATAAATCAAAAATGTGTGACTGTAATTCTCCTTTAAAGAATTTTAGAGAAATATTTTGTTTGTAATGTAGCATTATCTAGTTTTCAATGCTAGTTATTAAAATACAAATCAAACTACATAGGATTGTTAGAAGTAAATAAACTAAATAGTGTCGGTTATGAAATGTGGATGTAAAACTCATAGAGAACATTTATCTATGGTAAAACTATAATATTTTAGCGTAACCAATATCCAAACACCAAATTTTGATATGCCGTTTTCAGACTTAAGCTTTAAAAATAATGTTAACTGTTATGTTTTATATTGTGATCTACCAATTAGTATTCATTATTTTAATAACCAAACTACTGTAGAAATACTGTAGCAAAATACTTTTTAATGGTTAATAAAACAGAAACGCGTAAAAACATAGTAAAACAAAAAATAATTATTATTGTTAAATTTTGAACAACATCGAATGCCTACAACTAATATTTAGTACATGGTAAAAAAAGATTATTAGAAATTTGTGATGTAAATAATTATGGTCTAATCGTTGATTGAGGCAATCAACGGTAGAATTGCTTAATGTATTTGAGTGATGAACCAGATTACTAGATAATAAACGAAGTCTGGCAACGCTGGTGTATTAAACTAATAAAATAAAATGTTATATATATATAAAATACATGCATTCTTATTTATACATGTTATAATTACAATGTTTATTAAACCAAGGATTATTCAAACATTTTTTTTTTGCTAATAATCTCGATATTAAGTTTTAAATTCTGTAACTTTTCACGCTCCTTTATTGGTACACATAAAAGAGGGATTGGTACAGGATTTTTAATATGATGCTAGATACTGATTGGTTAACTTCAATGACGTCAGATATCGTATAAATAGCATTCGCCCATAAACGTACGATTAATTTCTTTGTTCGTGTTCTAGTTGTCTACGGTTCGTGTCGAGTAGAAAAGTGAAAAATTTGTCAAGCTGAGAATTATCATAAATTAATTGAGTATTTTTTTATTACAAGCATCGTTAGTGTCTCAACGTTGGTTTCTCTTTGCACCAGGTAAGGTTTTTGGCTATCCTTGTTTATACATTTAATACCAATATCTATTGCTGCGTAGGCGTTGTCTTTTGTTTGCCATTCCGACATCTTTTTGTTTGAAACATCATATCAAAATTAACTTGCGCCAAAATAGACTTCTTAATATATTGCTATCGTCGTAAAAGGCTGTACATAGGGTATTAATTATAAGATTATTTCACTTTTACTTTCAATTTATCTAAAATGCAATATGGCCGCTATTTTAATATTGCGCAATTGTAAATCTCTTTGTTTTGTTACAGATAAAGATGCAGATATTTGTAAAAACACTAACTGGTAAGACTATTACCTTGGAAGTCGAACCCTCCGACACCATAGAAAATGTGAAATCGAAAATTCAGGATAAGGAAGGGATTCCACCAGATCAGCAACGGTTAATTTTTGCTGGAAAGCAATTGGAAGATGGCCGCACCCTTTCCGACTACAATATCCAAAAGGAGTCGACTCTTCACTTGGTTTTGCGTCTACGTGGAGGTATGCAGATTTTTGTAAAAACGTTAACTGGCAAGACTATAACATTGGAGGTTGAACCATCTGATACCATCGAAAATGTTAAAGCAAAAATTCAGGATAAAGAGGGTATTCCTCCAGATCAGCAGCGTCTTATTTTTGCTGGCAAGCAGTTGGAAGATGGCCGCACTCTTTCTGATTACAACATACAGAAAGAATCTACTTTACATTTAGTGTTGAGACTTCGAGGTGGTATGCAAATATTTGTTAAGACTTTGACTGGTAAAACCATTACGCTTGAAGTTGAACCTTCCGATACTATCGAGAACGTCAAAGCTAAAATTCAAGATAAGGAAGGCATTCCACCTGATCAGCAACGTTTGATCTTTGCTGGAAAACAACTGGAAGATGGGCGTACACTTTCTGACTACAATATTCAAAAGGAATCTACATTACATTTGGTATTGCGTCTCCGTGGTGGCATGCAAATATTTGTTAAAACCTTAACAGGTAAAACCATAACGTTGGAAGTAGAACCTTCCGATACAATTGAAAATGTGAAGGCAAAGATTCAAGATAAAGAAGGAATCCCGCCAGATCAGCAACGTCTAATTTTTGCAGGAAAGCAATTGGAGGATGGTCGCACACTTTCAGACTACAATATTCAGAAAGAATCTACCTTGCACCTGGTTTTGCGTTTACGTGGTGGAATGCAAATCTTTGTGAAGACGTTAACTGGTAAAACAATTACGTTAGAAGTTGAGCCATCCGATACCATTGAAAACGTCAAAGCAAAGATTCAAGATAAGGAAGGAATTCCTCCAGATCAACAGCGTTTGATTTTTGCTGGCAAGCAACTTGAGGATGGTCGCACATTATCAGATTATAATATTCAAAAGGAGTCTACCTTACACTTGGTGTTGCGTCTTCGTGGTGGTATGCAAATATTTGTCAAAACTTTAACCGGAAAAACCATTACTCTGGAAGTAGAGCCTTCTGATACCATCGAAAATGTCAAAACAAAAATACAAGACAAAGAAGGTATTCCTCCGGATCAGCAGCGTTTAATTTTTGCTGGTAAACAACTTGAAGATGGTCGTACTCTTTCAGATTACAACATACAAAAGGAATCTACCTTGCATCTTGTCTTGCGTTTACGAGGTGGCGATTATTAAATGACACATTTTCAATATTCTAAAACTTTTTACTGATTATATAGTTAAATTTAGCTTCTGTAAACAATAATATGAATTAAACTTTGCTTATGATTAAAAATTACTTATGGTTGTGTTCTTAAGGTTTTTGCGTTTGTCTACAAAATTGTTGCTACCTAGTTAAGTATTGGCCATTTCACTGAGTTTCGGTAAAGTTTGAATCTGTTCCATAAAACATAATTATGCCTATTATTTTTGTAGGAACAAAAAAATTATTTTTAAATTGTAAATTGCATTTAATTCTTTAAGGTACTGTAAAATATGCCTTAATAATATATTAAACAATTCTGGAGGTAGTAGAAGTATCTAATCTGAGAACTTAAAAGTTGCTTAAGGGAGAGGTGTTATGTAAGTCAGAATTGTAGCAAGTAAACGACTCTGTAAAAATTCACTTTCTATCCTACAAACGATGCGGTCTCATATGGCTTCCTCTAAGAAATTACCGTAAAATTTGCAACTATCGGCCATCGATCGCAATTCTTCAACAAAAGTAGCAATTGATTCATTATGTTTTTGTACCCTTTTATAAAACATAGCATTGAACTTTTGGAGAAAAATGTCTGTAATTATTTCTTTATAAGAATGTTCCGTTACTTTTTTGGGAGCACAAATCAACACGCATGTGAAGTTGGAATGGACACTACAATTTTTGAAACAAGTATATACAGTTTGTTTGTGCTGCGCAGTGCCAAAAATTCAGTGTTTGTGCTCAAAAGTTGTGCAAGTTATTCGTGATTTAAAGTGGCCAATTCAACTTCGCAGGAAGTTGGAATGGCCACCATGAAATATTGATATTTTTTCAACTTTCTTTATTCCGTTTTTTTGTGCTGTGGTGCCAAAAATTTAGCGTTTGTGCTGAAAAACTGTGCAAGTTATTCGTGATTTAAAGTGGTCAATCCAACTTCGCAATAAGGTGGAATTCCTATCAAGAGATCCACAAATTTTTTTCACATTCTTTATTGTGTTCGTTTGTGCCGTGCAGTGTCCAAAATTTGGCAATTGTGCAAGTTATTCGTTATTTAAAGTGGTCAATCCAACTTCGCAGAAAGGTGGAATGGTCATGACGAAAATTGAAGCTTTTAACTTTTTTTATTGCATTCGTTTGGTACTTCATTTGTGTTGTGTAGTACTAAAAATTCAGCGTGTGTGGTCAAAAATTGCTCAAGTTATTCGCGATTTAAAGTGGCCAATGCAATTTCAAGTGAAGCTGGAATGACCATCATGAAAAATTAAAATTTTTTTAGTTCATTTATTTGTGTTTTCGTTTGTGCCTTGGGGTGTCAATAATTCACAATTTTAAAAAACTCTTTAATTCATATAAGGTAATACAAATTGAAAACAAATATAATTTAATAAGATACATAAATCAATAGATGGGATTGCACAAAATCAGCCTGTGTTTTTATCTTAGATGATAAATCGTCAAAAATCTCCCTCTCATTACATGATTGTTGAATATGAGACAGATAATGCCCAAAATAATTAGCATTAACATGCAATATGAAATCGATAACCAAAACTAAGCGATAATTTTTGTCTAATATTTGAACAGTACGTGGAATTTCGCATAATTTAACTTTAAACAATTTGGGGTTCCTGTAGAAATGAAACCAATGAAGGTAAGGTGTAGGTTTGAAACTGCATCAGATTTGTTGACAGAGCTTGTTCTCGCATTTGTGCAACACGATGTCCTAATCAACGACGTGCTATAATTCTACATCTTCAAGATCTATAAATGTACCATTTATTCCACTAGACTATAACATACCATCAATGTTTGGTTTACAGTCATTGCAAGAAGCAATTATTAATTTCCGAACCACTGAAGCATGCCCCAATATTGATCATAAAACATCAGTAAATATGAATATTCAGTATAATATTCACAATATAATTTTTTTTGAAATCTTCAACCTAGATATGGAACAAATACTGGTGGAACTTTTAAAGTCGAATTATGCGAAATTCCACGTACTGTTAAATTATTAGACAAAAATTATCGCTTAGTTTTGATTATCGATTTCATATCACATGTTAATGCTAATTATTGTGGGCATTATCTGTCTCATATTCAACGATCATGTAATGAGAGGGAGATTTTTGATGATTTATCATCTAAGATAAAAACACAGACTGATTTTGTGCAATCCCATCTATTGATTTATATCTTATTAAATTATATTTGTTTTCAATTTGTATTACCTTATGTTATAGCACTGTGCTACAACTAGTTATTTTTGTTTATACGATAGAATGTAAACCCAATCATGACTGTATAGAAATCAACCGTTATATTTTAGAAACCTTGACCTGTTGTGGCTCACTTAGTTAAAGGAATAAAACATAATTACACAGCGACTGAACTTTTACTTTTAAACATGTATTTTAATAAGTGAAGTAATATTGTAAATTAATTAACTGAAAAACATTTCATCTTACGGTAACATTAGTTCGTGTTGTAACGCGTAAATGTACTCGACTACTACTGTTCTAGCAACCCCACACATTTTTACACTTGTATGCTGCGTCCTTAGCTAGAAAGCGGTTAACCTTGATACAACCGCAACGCACTTGCTTATTACAGGGTGAATATCCCTCGGTTAGAAATTATAATGTGTAGGATAAAACCCAAGCTTTTAGTTATAGATGTATATCTTGATATTAATCCAAAATAATCTTAACACCTTATATGAATTGAAGAGTTTTTTAAAATTGTGAATTATTGACACCCCAAGGCACAAACGAAAACAAATAAATGAACTAAAAAAAATTTCAATTTTTCATACTGGTCATTCCAGCTTCACTTGAAATTGCATTGACCACTTTAAATCGCGAATAACTTGCGCAATTTTTGACCACAAACGCTGAATTTTTAGTACTACGTAACACAAATAGAGTACCAAATGAACGCAATAAAAAAAGTTAAAAGGTTTCATTTTTTGTCGTAGCCATTCCACCTTTCTGCAAAGTTGGATTGACCACCTTAAATAACGAATAACTTGCACAGTTTTTGAGCACTAACGCCGAATTTTGGACACTGCACGGCACAAACGAACACAATAAAGAATGTGAAAAAAATTTGTGTATCTCTTGATGGGCATTCCTCCTTATTGCGTATTTGGATTGAACACTTTAAATCGCGAATAACGTGCACAGTTTTTGAGCACAAATGCTAAATTTTGGACACTGCGTGGCACAAACAGAGCACAAACAAACGCAGTAAAGGAAGTGAAAAAAATATCAATATTTCATGGTGGCCATTCCAACTTCCTGCGAAGTTGGATTGACCACTTTAAATCACGAATAACTTGCATAACTTTTGAGCACAAACGCTGAATTTTTGGCACTGCGCGGCACAAACAAACGCAATAAAGAAAGTTGAAAAAATATCAATATTTCGTGGTGGCCATTCCAACTTCCTGCGAAGTTAGATTGGCCACTTTAAATCACAAAATAACTTGCGCAACTTTTGAGCACAAACACTGAATTTTTGGCACTGCGCAGTACAAACGAACTGTATATACTTGTTTTAAAAATTGTATAGTGTCCATTCCAACTTCACACACGTAAATTGACTTAATTGTAGAATAGCATTTTAAAGCACAAACTATTAATAAAGTTGCACGTTTAAGTTTGTCCTCCAATATTATTAGCCTCTATGAAGAACTCTATTCTTTCGGCGTAGGATTTTCATGCTTCAGGTTGAGTAGTATTAAATTCCTCGATTTTTCCAATATTCGTCATAACTTTATCCTCGTTGCCAATTGTGTAAAGTATGCCTTAATAATATATTAAACAATTCTTGAGGTAGTAGAAGTATTTAATCTGAGAACTCTACAAGTTGTATTAATGTGCATAACACGACAAGCTTGTTTTCACGATACCTAGCAGCATAAAAATCTTGGCTATTTCATGCACACAAACATAACAGGTACAAAGGGTTTACTGATACTGATGGCAAGTGAACTGGACAAGTTTAGAATTTTTTTTATTTCTAAGTATGATTTAAGCTTCGATATTTATGTTAAAATAAAATAAAACTATTTCCTGGTGCATATGGCGAGGTCGTTTTTGCTAAATGTGAAACATCTATGATTGTACATATTAAATTAGATGTTAATTCGTTTGTTTGCTTACATATTCTGAAATGTGTACTATTGTCAAATAACTGATTACAAATCGGTTATTCTTCGTAAACACAATATATTTTGGCAAATTATGACATCAATACTGTTGTGTATAATTTTGATTGAGGGATTGTTGACCCAGTTAATTAGTCGTATTTGTACTTGCCTTAATGTATGGTTCAAGTTACAACAAATATAGAACTTTATTCTAAACATGCTATTTTAGTGAAAATTAACAGTTGAAAACAGAAACTAGGGTAAATAAATTTCGTGTAAAGCATGAGCATGTGGTAAGGTTTTTAATATACTAGCAGCATTTCCACGTTGTATGGCGAGTGAAATCCTTTGATAAAAAAAATGTTTGGCTCGTAGTTCCCTTGATTCTTTGAAAAGTCTGAAGCTAATGTCATTAATGAAATCCTTTGTTTCTTCAGTCCAAGGTCCTAAGGTTTCAAAGGCTAATGTTTTGAATGGTGACGATTCAATGGATATATATTTTTCGTGTTTCCATTTGTAGGCTGCGGCTGCACCTGCTTTCTCCTTTGTTTTGTTTAAGTAGCTTTTGGCGAGAGTATCAACGCATGTCACATCCTACACGTCAACCATGAGACAAGGGTAACTTCATCGGGGCGTTTGCCATCATCACGGCATAGACCAACATGCTCCAGAGAGGAGATACAAATCGAAGCGAACAGTTGGTAATTGCTGTAAGATCACGTTTCCCGGTTTCTCCAGCGGAGTGAGAAATAATATCCTTTATGTATTGTGGTCGGAATCCATCTACTCCTGCAGCATATCCACATTTGAAATAATACATTGCTTTCTTACAGCTTCTTCTGAAAGGAGAAAGGTGTCCTCTGGATCTGCAGGCGGGTCTGGAAAATTAAGATTTTGGGGTCCACGGGGATGTTTCTGTTGTAGTGACTTTAGCGTGTCTAAGTTAAATGGTGCCAGGGGGTCGCTGGATTGTTAAATTATATTTGGTAGTTAGAAGAAGAGCTATCTATGAAAAGAACAAAAGTTGTTATGTGATGTCTATCTGACTTTAATTTGTAATAATAAATTCATATATTCTATTTACTTTAATACTTGTTATTTACTGTGTTATTTACTGCTGTAGTTTAATCTCTGCTAACAGGTTATGGGTCCAGTGACAATAGTTTTGTAAATTTTGACAAAAAGTAGTAAATTACTCCTGTTGTATAATCTTCTTTCTGTTGTATTGATACCATATCATCACAGAATTTTTCACACCTGACCATAGGAAAATTAAAGAGTCGCGAAAATTATGAGGCATGGAAATTTGCTGTGTAAGTTTATCTAGAAGAGCTAGAACTATGAGATTGTGTAATTGGCACTGAAAAGATTAAAAGAAGATCAGACAATGCAGATCAAAACTTGTACTATTGTTAGATCCGATAAACTATGTTCGTGTACAATCTACCAAAACAGCACAAGAAGTATGGGAAAATCTGAAAAAAACATTCGAGGACAATGGAATAACTAGAAGAGTAGGACTTCTTTGCTCTTTAGCAACACCTAGATTACAAAATTGTGAATTAGTTGAAGATTATGTAAATAAGATCATAAGCACTGCCTATAAGTTAACTAATATAAGTTTAGAGGTTAATGACGAGTGGGTTGAAACTATTTTATTTACAGGGCTCCCAGAGCAATATGAAACCATGATAATGGGCATTGAAAACTTTGAGGTTAAAGTAACTGGGGATTTCATCAAGATGAAATTGTTGCAGGATATTTCCCTTAAACAACCAAACAAATCGGGTACCTCGGCATTATATGCTTACGGCTATGGATTACAAAATAAAAATAATAATTTCCAAAACACTGTTCAAGAGCATTATAGTCGTAAGAAATATCCGGCCAAACAAAGAAAAGGCCCTAGTTGCTTTTAAAGTAATAATTATGGTCACATTTCTAAGCAATGTACCAAGAAAAAATATGATAAGGATGATAAAAAATAAAAATGGACAAAGTAGAAATGGTAAATCATTATTTGCTGCATTTTCTGTTCAGTCGGAAGCTAACGTGACTATTATTTGGACTCTGGAGCGACTGCTCATCTTTCAATGAACAAGGAATCTAGCAAATTGAGTATCACCATAGCAAATAATTCAAAAATGATGACGGACTTAGTAACATCAATCTTCCTGTAACAGCATGTTGTTCAAATAAAAAACGTTTACTTTTTTCCTGAATTGAAAGTAAATTTGCTATCTGTAAGACAAATAGTTAGCAAGGGAAATTCCATTTTATTTGATTCTAATGGTGCCAAAATGTACAATAAAAATAAGGAAATGATAGCAATGCTTCACTGGGCAATTATTTATTTAAATTAGATGTGCCTAAGCATAATGTATTTGCTGCGTCATCACGGAACAAAGATTTCTGGCACAGAAGTATGGGCCATCTGAATTTAGACAGTTTAAAACAATTAAATTGTGAATACTCCCTGTATGTTTGTTGTGGTTTGTTTAGCATTCTTCTTAAGCTTCTTTTGGGAATTAAACCACTCATAGTTTTTTAAATGATCTTTATTTACGTTTCGATCCATGACCTAGGATCGTTGTCAAAATAATAAAAACTTCAAGTTTGATGTTTATGACATAAATTGAAGGTTACTTTGATTTATTGATGTTTGAAATATTTGATTTGAGTACACTAAGCAAAAATTTTTAAAGTTTAAAAGAATGATTGCCTTCAATTTGTGTTGCGACCTGGGATCGACTTTCCTAAGGTAGCCAATACGCTTAACGTGAAATCAGTTGATTAATTTTTATTGGTGAATTTTATATAAATTCAATAATTTGGGAAACATTTTTTAACATGTTTCTATTTATACAATTGAGAGATTTCTAATTTTATGTCTTATTTTACCGAGATTCAGTGAAGGGGATTAAGCAACCTGTGGCTACCAAGATCCCCCAACATTTATAATTTGCCGAAATAATGGTTTTCTAGTTAATATGCTTATTGTTATGTAATTAGTTATTGTATGTATAAATAGAAATCATGTATGTAGGCTGTGTTTCATGTTAATATCGCAAGGAAAAACTTGCAATGCTACCTAGATATTGTGGGCATTTGATCTTCATTTGTTATTTCTTTTGGTAATGGAATCCATTGTTTACTGAAAGTCACGGATTCGTTTGCAACGCAGTTATTTTTATGTAGGGTTATATAGGCAGCTTCTTTGATTTTGCGTTTTTGGTGGTTTTCTTCTTTGTCGATAATTTTTGCATCTTCCCATTTTATTTTATGACTGGAGTCCCATGCATGTTGGCAAATCATGGATTTTTCAAATTTTCTATTTTTTATATATGATTTAGGTTCTCTTAATCGAACTTCAAATGGTCTGGAACTTTCCCCTATATAAAACTTATTACATTCGCACGGTATTTTGTAGATACAGTTTTTTGATCTTTGTATTGCGTTTTTGGGTTTTGTTTTTGTTAATTGTGCTCTTAGTGTATTGTTGGTTTTAAATACTGTTTTAATTCTAAATTTGTTTCCTATTCTTTGAATTTTTTCGGAGAATCCTTTTATGTATGGTATCGAGAGCATTTTGTGGTGTGTATCGTTGTTTTTATTTTCTTTTTCTTTATTTGTAGGGTTTTTATTCATTTCTTTCTCTATTATTCTTTTAGGATATTTGTTTTCTATTAGTGTACATCTGATTAGGTCCTTCTCTTTCTTTAAAATTTCTTCGTTTGATGATATTAATTTTGCTCTATCATACATGGTTTTGATAATTCCTCGTTTGACACATTGTGGGTGGTTTGAATCGAAGTTTAAGTATCTGTTTGTGTGCGTTGGTTTTCTATATACATATGTATTAATTGTTGTATCGTTTTTGCTAACTAGAATATCTAAAAACGGAAGTTTTCCATGTTGTTCTAATTCATATGTGAATTTAATAGTTGGTTCTATTTCGTTAATTGACTGTACAAAGTTTTAATTAATTCTATATTATGAGGCCAAATAGCATAAACATCATCAACGTATCTCCACCAGATCAGTGGTTTCAATTCTTGTGTGAATATCACATCTTTTCGAATTCCTCCATGAATATATTACTAAAGATTGGCGATAGTGGACTTCCCATTGCCATTCCGAAGCTTTGTTTGTAAAATTGATCATTTATTTGAAAATATGTGGTATTTACGCATAAACCAAGTAATTCCATAATCGATGATATACTTAGTTTTGCTCTTTCTTTAAGATTGTCATCTTTTTCTAGTTTGTTTTTCATAATATTAAGCGTTTTGTTTATAGGGACATTTGTGAAGAGATTTACTACATCAAAGCTTACCAATAAAAATTAATCAGCTGATTTCACGTTAAGCATATTGGCTACCTTAGGAAAGTCGATCCCAGGTCGCAACACAAATTGAAGGCAATCATTCTTTTAAACTTTAAAAATTTTTGCTTAGTGTACTCAAATCAAATATTTCAAACATCAATAAATCAAAGTAACCTTCAATTTATGTCATAAACATCAAACTTGAAGTTTTTATTATTTTGACAACGATCCTAGGTCATGGATCGAAACGTAAATAAAGATCATTTTAAAAACTATGAGTGGTTTAATTCCCAAAGAAGCTTAAGAAGAAAATTAAATTGTGGCTTAGTAGATGGTTTGTAATTTTCTGAAACTAACAATACAAACTTCTGTGAAACATGTATAATAGGCAAAAGTCCCTGTCTACCATTCCCAACAAGCAGCTCCAAATCAAAAGCACTATTACAGTTAATTCATTCCGATGTGCTTGGACCTATGGAAACATAATCTCTTGCAGGATCAAATTATGTTTTATCATTTTTAGAGGACCACAGCCAAAAATTGTTCGTGTATTTTCTAAAAACCAAAGATCAAGTGGTGCATCATTTTGAGAAATGATGGAAGAAGCAAATTCGATAATAAAAGGTTAAATGACATTCTAGAATGTGTTGGTATATGAAACCAGACTACTTGCCCTTATACAAACCAGCACAACGGGAAAGCCGAACGATTTTTTCGTAACCTGATGGACAAAGCAAGATGTTTACTGGTTGATACTGATCTCCCACATCAATTCTGGGCCGAAGCTATAAACATGGCTTGTTATTTGTTAAATCGTTCCCCAAGTAAAAATATTGAAAATACTCCGGAACAATTATGGTCAGGAAGAAACCTACACACATAAGGATTTTGGGGTACAAAGCTTTGCTCACGTTCCTGCTCAAAAGCAAAAAAAAACTGGACCATAGAGCAACATTGTGTATATTTATAGGATACAGTTTGGAATCCAAAGACTCTATGCTCCTCAGAAGAAATGTGTCTTCATATTGAGCGATGTAATGTTTTCTGAACATGTAAAGGGAAGTTCCCTATTGTCTGAAACTTTTAAAGATTTCAACCATCCTTCTTAGGTCTTTCCTGAAATGGAAACCGTAATAGTGAATGAGCTAGATCGTGAAATTGATATTGCCTATTAATGAAGCTGAAAAAAGCAATATAATTGAATCCTCGGATAATATGGGGAATAATTTAGATTCTGACTTTGAAGTACCCATAGGTGGGACAGATGAGGTGATAGAACCTGTATTACAGAGAGTTCAAAGGACTCGCAAGCTACCTGCGGCATTGGATGATGTCGTTATATATTCTACATTCGGCTATGGACGCTGAAATAAAATCTCAAATTGAAAATTGTACATGGGAATTGGTAGACCTCCCACCAGGAAAGAAACCATTGCAAAATAAATGGGTGTTGAACAAAGAGAGATGTAACAGGTAAAATTGTTAAATACAGAGCTCGTCTCATTGTGAAAGGTTGTTCTAAAAAAAGGGATAGATTTTGAAGAAACTTTTTCACCAGTGGTTCGTTAGAGTTCTATCAGATACTTGTAGGCTTTAGCAGCTGAATATGATTTGGATAGATGGTGTATCCGCTTTCCTACAAGGTGATCTTACACAAGAATTTTCTATGCTTTAGCCGCACAGATATATGAAATCAAATAAACTCTGTCGTCTTCAAAAAAGTTCATATGGTCTTATACAATCAAGTCGCGCCTGGAACACAAAACTAAATTCTTGTTTAAAGGATAAAATTGGACTATAGCAATCCAGTTTTGATCCATGTGTTTATTTTAAAAGAACTGAGAATTATATTGTCATTATAGCAGTATGGGTTGATGATATTTTAATATTTTCAAGTAATACTTTTTTAACAAATGAGGTAAAAACCCACTTAGCCAGTACTCTATAAATGTCAAGTATGGAGGAAGCTAAATACATAATAGGTTTCCAGATAGAAAGAAACAGAAAAGAATAGACAATTTCTATGTCAACAACCATACATTGAGGAGATACTGAGGCGTTTTAATATGGACAAGTGTAATCTATGGCCAATACCAATGATGCCGAATTTTAAGTTATCTACTAAACAGGTACCAAGTGAAGTATGCATAAATGTTCCTTATCATAAAGCTGTCGGTAGCTTGCTTTTCGCCTCGCAAGTATCGAGACCAGATATATCATATGCTGTGAATTATATCAGCCATTTTAGTAACTATCCTGGCACTGATCATTGGATGGCAGTAAAAAGAATCATGCGCTATTTGAAAGAAACTGTAGATAAAACATTAGTGTATAATGGTAAAAGTGATCAGACAACTGATATCTATGGGTACAGTGATGCTGATTGGGCTAGTGAACCAGAAGAAAGACGATCCACAACTGGTTTTGTTTTTCTTAAAAATAATGGTGCAATATCTTGGAATACAAGAAAGCAACCTACAATAGCTCTTTCCACAACGGAAGCTCAATATATGGCCATGTCAGCTGCGACACAGGAAACCTTATGGCTAAAAGGACTTTCAGAAGAGATCTTAATGCCGTCTGTCTCTCTTCCAACCATTATATTTGTGGACAATGATGGAGCACGAAATTTAGCCATGAATGGAGAGAACAAAGATCAAGAACTAAACATAGAATATGTCATCATTTTATTCGGGAAAAGGTAAGCAGTGGCAAAATTGAGTTTCGCAGTGTTGGGACAAAAAAAATGGTGGCGGACTCACTGACCAAGGCACTAGCCAAGAACAAATTAAATATTTGTGCATTGGGTCAGGGATTACCAAATAAGGGAGGATGTTAAATTATATTTGGTAGTTAGAAAAGAGCTGTCTATGATAAGAACAAAAGTTGTTATGTGATGTCTATCTGACTTTAATTTGTAATAATAAACTCATATATTCTGTTTACTTTAATACATGGTTAGAATCACAAATCTGCATTGTTTACTGCTGTAGTTTAATTTCTGCTAACATAGACAAGAGAACCAACACAGAACCTTTAATGTCTGCATCCTTAAACTTTGCTCCGATTCGATCTGTCAAGGGTGCTGAATTGTGCCTTTTATTGTTGGGGACTGGAACCTTAAAAGTGTGGAAATTGTTATTGATCTTTATCGTTAGCAGACTAGACTTTATGTTGCGTGTATTAAGCATTATATATGAAAAGATGAGTGTTTGACCAAAAAGGAATGGAGTTCTGGGTTATACATTCATTGACAACAGACACGAATTTATTAGCAATTGAAAGACGAACTCCTTAGGAATTCTACAAACGGTTTTCGTGAACTGTTTTGTCATTGATAAGTCAACCATGAGGGATACGATTGGAGTTTGTCCTTCTAATTGAGACTGGTAAGTTTCAAACGAAATATTATGTTTCTTCTCTATGTGCTGGTTTAATCTGTCTTGACTCTTGAGGGTCCTTCTTGGAGAAAATGGACAGGCTAAACAGGCAGGAGTTTATTGAGTTGAAGAAATGTAGTCATTAACTGGTAGCGACTCCTTCTGTGACAAATCTGCAATTGGTTGGGGAAGGGATGTCGGCATGTTGGTTAAAGTTAGTGGGGTTCAATGGCTCGGATGTTTGAGGCAGTTGGGGCATAGCCAAGGCTTCTTTTTAGCTTTTTCCAGGCGTTTAACTTGAGAGTTTGTTAGGTTTACACAGTCAACACGGAACCAGTCTTCGCAGTCAGTGCACTGGATCATCATCGAGTTTGCGACAAGTACAGTTGACACTGTTCTTTCTAGTATAAAGTGGAATTTCCATTTTTATTTATGAATTGAAAAACTAAATTGTATATATAATCTAAAATTTTTCAAAATATTTAAAAATTTTTAGGATAAATGATTGATATTATTATTGAAGACTATTCAATGTAAATACAAAACAACATGGTGTCAGGTGAAAAAACACAATTGCTAAAATATCTGTTTTCACAAAATTGCGAAACATCCCGATTTATTGTGAGATTATAGATGTGTGATTCCAGTCAAGAATGGAATATAAACCTCCTAAATGATTTAGCTTATTGGGTTAGGTTGTTGAAAATTGGAAAAATTTCAAGCAAAAATTCAATATTTTCCTTGAAGCAAATGAATATACTAAGAAATCTGATCCAGTCAAAATTGCTATGTTACTGAATGCGGTTGGTGATGAAGGGCTACAGCTGTACAACACACACTAACCAGTGAAGAACATAAATCCTTAGGAGTTGAAAATGCTTTTACAAAATACTGCACCCGGCAAAAATACACTGTATTTAATAGATTTAAATTATTCAATCGACAACAGCTTGAAGGCAAAACTTTTGATAATGTTCAAACCGAACTTACTAGACTAGCTTGAACTTGTGAATTTAATATCCAAAGGGTTCGCTAATTAGAGATAAAATTATAATCGGTGTACGAGATGCAAGGTTGCAAGAAAGATTATTGCGGGAAACCAATTTAGAATTAGATGATACAATTAGTATTGTAGAGCACAGAAGACCAGCAAATATAAAGCTAAAACATTGAGAGTCTTCAACAAGTACAGTTGTAAAGAAAATTCCTTTTACAAATATTAAAACCTTTAAATGTACCAATTGTAACACAGAACATGGAATGAATTAATGTCTAGCTTTTGGTAAAAAGTGTAATTATTGCAATAAGTTAAATCACTTTAGTCGGGCATGCAAAACCAGGAACAAAAATACAATCGGGAAAAAGTCAAATCAAAATTTGGTAAAGGAAATATAAGAAAATTTAAGTGAGATGGCGACGCAAGAGAATTCATTAGAGGGTGGATTACATTTACTAAATAATCAAATTATTTAAGTCAAGCTCTACTTGGTAAACACTAGTGGACGCACAATATCATAATTAATGATGTTTCAATTAATTTCACTTTGGTACAGCAGCTGACATAAATGTACCGCCATATAACACCTATTTAAAAGTTTGTCCAGATATTCAATGACAACCCAGTCATTCTAAAATTGTAGCATATGGAGGATACCTAATTCAAACAAAAGGCATAGTTGAAATAATGCGCGTGCCTGAAAACAGAGATGAATTACTAAAGTTTACTGTTATCGATACCAATTCAAATCTAATTTTAAGTTTAAATACATGTGTTAATTAATCGAATTGAAGTGGTTAATAGCTAAGAGGAGGATGATATTTAAAATAACATTCAAGATGAACAAGAATTTATTAATAAAAATGGGCACATTTTTGAACGCTTAGGAAAAACTGCCCCATGAATATAAAATAAATTAAAAGAAAATGCGGTACCCTGTAACAACCCGATTTTCAATCGCTTTGTTGAACATAAATTGTATCAT
Organism: Platerodrilus igneus; assembly: GCA_036346225.1. Classification (NCBI taxonomy): domain Eukaryota; kingdom Metazoa; phylum Arthropoda; class Insecta; order Coleoptera; family Lycidae; genus Platerodrilus; species Platerodrilus igneus. Next base: position 3,243,721 of record JARFIW010000090.1, read on the forward strand.
TATTTCTTATATAATGTTACGCTACTGCGTACTAAAACTTAGATTATTATCAGTTGACACAATTTAATTATTACTTGTATATTTCACGAACCGTGGTTGAATTATTATATGTACGGGTTACAAATCCTGCATAGACCGTGGTGGAATAATCTCATACAAGCAAATGCTTCTATATTTTAAAAAGCTTTCGTTTTACATCTACGGTACCTGGGATCGCATAATACTTACAATACAATGTAGTGAGAGGGTTTAGTTTCTGGTATTTAAACATATGGTGCGGCCTATGGCCGCAGGACCGGACGGATTCATTGGGGTTTTGCAGGAATGTGGTTGCAGATGTAGAAAAACAGCAATGATTCCGGGCTTTTTTTGATGGTAGTCTTTGGGTAAAGACGTGTTTATGTGTGTGCTTAGAACACGTGAGTATTTATTTTGGTTTGAAGGACATTTTTTTAATAATGCAAAGCAACCCTTTGCTATGAGTTTTATTTCGATTCTGCACCACTTTTTGTAGCGTCTTATTAATTTGTAGGGAAGGATTACTTTTAATTCTACATAGACGTTAACGACGGTGTGCTATTGCTTAGGGTTATTTAAAAGAAAATTCCTTTGCTTCAACTACCGGTCATTGGAACGTAATAAAGACGTGAACTAACCTTTGTTAATAGCTCAGTAAAGAAAGCTTTTTCGGATTTCCGTGTCAAACTTTTGTAGTGTTGTAAAGACAGTAATGCAAGTTGTGTTTCAAAGTGCTTTTGTTAATATAATTAAAGGTCTTAAGTTAATCATAGTTAGGCTAAAGATTAGGTATATGTGACGACGTGCACGTCCCTAGATAACAATTAGGTTAGATAGAATTACGTTTATTTTATGTCGGAATAGGGGGCCCTGTAGGCCTTATTTCATTTCGAGTTCAAGACTGTTTATTTATTTGTATATATATATGCTTTTCCTGACAGTCGATGGTATAATAAAATGTTACTTCTTTTTTCTAAACTACGAAGTTATTTAATGATTACTTTTATTAGGTATCAGTGCCTTTCCGCTGATTGGCACCCATGTTTATTATAAATTGGTTTGTATATATTGCTGATTTTTATTCGTATTGCATAATTGGTAAGTACAAGCAAGGTTTTAGTTATGAGTTTGAACCACGACCTACGCCGCTGAGTTTAGTCTGCCTGGCCTTAATTAACCGTCTTGACTGGTCTTCACATTTCCTCGACGGATGGTTGATTAGGTAATTATTACAACCCTTAGTAAAAACAATGCGAAGAATTCCTGAAGTATTTAAACTAACATTAAGAATTGTCTTAAACGAGTTGGAAAATTAAAAGTAATTTCTAAAGTGACTAATCCAACAGTCTGGGTTAACGGCATAGTAATTGTCAATTTACAGTTTTGGATATGAAAGGCAGATTTCTACAAGTACCCTTGGAATTCTTATCATCTTATCTATGTACCGTGATGTATTGAAATGAATCAAATTGCTGAAAAAATATTATGTTGCTATAGCAAAATAAAAACTACTGTCATAATTTATAATGTTCAAAAATAAAGCTGCTCCTATTTATAAGGTGTAATTTAATTGCTTTTCAGCATTACAGTTTTGGCAAAAAGGTTGTTAAGGATTTAAAGTACAATTAAATTTTAAAATACAAGAATGACAGTGTCAAATTTAGCTAGTTGCAAGGTGACTGAAGGTCAGTGATTTATAGTAAGTTCTGGTATAGGAACATTACTGAATTTAGAACAAATATGGTTAATTGGAATGTGTGTGAAGAACATTCAGAACAGTATTTTGAAGCAAATTACATTGAAGATAATAGGAAAGTGTCAGTTCTGTTAACGATAATTGGTCAAGAAGCATATAAAATATTCAGAGATTTGTGTGATTCGGACTTACCAAAACAAAAAAATTATGGTGAATTAATATCTGTATTGAATAAGCAATTTTCTTCAAGAATTTCAGTTTTCCGGAAAAAGATCGAATTTGATCATGTTATTCAACAAGAGGAGAGTATCAGTGAATGGTTTGTGAAGATAAAGAATTCATCTAAAGGGTGCAAGTTTAGTAAGAACTTAATGAAAGAGTATGAGACAAATTTGTAACTGGTATGTCAAGATGACTTACTCTGGATAAAATTTGTGAAAAAAGTCACGAAATTGGATTAAATAGCTTAGTAGAAATTGCACTGAAAAAAGATGAAAAAGGAAGAAGGTTTACAGTAAATTAGCTTTACAAGGGGGCGAATGTTTTAGTAAGGTAGATTTCTTGAATGCGTACAACTAGCTGGAATTGGGTGATAGTACCAGATGTTTATTGGTATGGAGCACACATAAGGGGTATATATTTATTGAATCACTTGCCTTTTGGCACTAAGCTGGCTTGTTTGTTGTTTCAGAATATAGTAGGGAAGGTTTTACAGGGTTGTTCTGGTGTGATTAACTTCTTAGACGATGTTGTGATAACAGGCAGGAATAAGGCTGAACATTTAAAAATTTGCAAGAAGTATTTGATCGGTTAGATTTTGTTGAACTTAGGTTGAATGTTAAGTGTGAAGTTTTCGAGCCAAAATTAAATATTTGGGTCACGTGATAAATAAGAAGGGTTTGCATAAAGATTTAGACAAGGTTAAGGCAATAGTTGATTCGCCAAGGCCTTGGACAGTTACGGAGGTAAAGGCATTTATTGGCATGATAAACTATTATGGAAAGTTTATTTATTCAGGATTTAACAAATATTTTGGGTCTATTATATAAATTGTTGAGTAAAGATGTTGAATTCGACTGGGACTCAAAATGTTAGGAAGCTTTTGAAAGTGTTAAGTCAGAAATCACTTCAGATGGTAGTTTGGTACATTTTGATCCAACGAAAAGATTGAGCTAGTGTGTGATGTATCGAGTTTGGGGATAGGCACTGCTCTTCTGCTTATTTTTCTGGACGCTCGGAAAAACCTATATGCTTCGCTTCTTGAATTTTAAGTGATTCGGAAAGAAATTATGCAGTTATAGATCGAGAAGTCCTGTCAATCTATTGGGTTATTCTTAAGTTTTATCAGTACATTGTGGTGAACCATTTTATTTTGTGCAGTAACCACAGGTCGTTTCTGGCTTTATCTGGGAAACATAAAAGCATTCCACAAATGGCTGCTGCTCATTTACAGCATTGGGTGTTTTTTCTAAGCAGATTGAATTATAATTTTCAGTATACTGAAGGTTCAGAAAATTGTGTGGATGGGTTCTCGTGTTTACATATTAATAGTTCTGTGGAAAGAGTAGATGTGCCAGACTATATTCATTTTGTGGTGGAGGACAAAATTTCAATAGATTCGGATAAAATTAGATCTAAAACTAGAAAGGATTGTAGATATTTTGAGTAAAATTTACATTTGTTAGAGATGGTTAGCCCCCGGGTAATATTTCATTTCCTTATAAATGGGAATCATGTAAACAAGTTGAAGTTCTTTAACAACCATCAGGTTGCTGATATCTATGTAGAACCAGGTAGATAAGCAAAAGATAGAAGAGTATAGGAAGACCTAGACCAAGCTATATTAGTCAAATTATTAGAAATTTAGGTTGTGAAGGATATGTAGAACTTTTTAGATTAGCGCAGAATAAAAAAGAAGTTAGTGCTGCGTCAAACCGACCTTAAGTAAGGTCGAAAACAAACTGATGATGATGATGGTTAGCCCAATTTAGTTGAGGAGAAAATCAAACCATATTATTATAAAAACTTCGAAATAATTTTCGATAGGGATTTACTGATGTGGGGTAATCGTTAGATAACACCTGAAAAGTTTAAGATAGCTTCTGTTGGAGATTCATGGCGCTCACTTGGGAATGGTTAAAATGAAGTCATTGGCAAGACAATATTTTTTTGTGGCCAGGATTAGACAAAGACATTGAAGAATATGTTAAGAATTGTGACTACTGTACGTCTAACTTCTCACAACCTGCTTGATAAAGTTTCCCGAGGTTTTCAGGTTTTTGATAGGATTATGTCAAATTTTTAGGACCTTTCAAAGATCGTATTTATTTAATTATTTTAGATTCGTTTTCTAAATGGAAGTATTTAAAATGAATAAGGCAAATTCTACTAATACTACTGAGAAACTAAGGGACTGCTTTGCACGTGTTGGTATTCCTAATAAGATTATTACCGATAATGGTAGTCAATTCACTTCAGCGGAATTCGCTGTTTTGTAAGTTTAATAGAATTGAGCATATCAAAACCGTATCTTACCATCCGGCGACTAACGGTGCTGCAGAAAATTCTGTTATGTATTTTAAAGAGGGATTGGATGTCTCTCAAAGATTATGAAAATTCCGGCATTAGTATGAGCACTTTAATTAGTAGGTATTTATTTTCTTATCATAACACCCCTCCAAATTAATATTGAATCGTAAAGTTAAGACAAAGCTAGATTTTTGTCAAGTTCTGTGGTTTACAAGCTTTGTGATAGGTAAATTAAATATTTAATGGCACTAGAAATGTCACGTTTGATGAGGAAAAGATGGTGTATGTAAGGAATTAATGCAAATAAATAAACAAGGATGGAAAACGGCATTAGTTAAATAGAGCCTGTTGCTAGAAAACAAAATGCTTGCAGAAAGCACATTGATCAAATGCTTAAAGTGAGGACATTTTTTAATTTGGAGATCTCTCTATTGAATAAGAAGGGTAAGTGACAGTAATATACCTAATGTTCAATTCAAACAAAAATTGGAATAGCAAATCTGTGGTGGTGATATTGAGCGAATCTAATTCTATTGAACAGTATGTTAAGGAATTATATGAACAGTCATACAGTAATAGCAAAAATATAACTGAATCAAACATTAAGTTCGATACTGTTGAGGAAAATTCTGATATCAAAAATCAATGTAGAACAAATATCTTAATTAGATCTAAAAGAGTGATTAAGCCACCTGTTAGGCTAAACTTATGATCTTTATATGTTTTGTGTTTGTCGATCTTATGCGAGGATTGTGATGTATTGGAAATGAATAACATTGCCTGGAAAACTAGTGTGTTGTTATGGCAAAATAAAAAGCCCATGTCATAATTTATAATGTTTAAAAAACTATAGCTGCTCGTGTACCTTCAACACTCCGTTTGGATGATATAAGTTCAATAAAATTCCTACTGGTTTGTGTGCAAATCTAGAAAAATTTCAAGGAGAAAATGTCAAAATATTTGATGACAAAGTGCAAGTGTACTTGAATGATTTAATCATCGCAGCAAGTACTGACTAGAAGCACAATGAAATACTCCATAAAGTCGTAAACAGAAGTGGAGTTCAAAGTAAACTTATTGCTGGCTAAAATGCAGTATAAAGTTAGTCAGGTAAAATATTTAGATTTTGTGTTTTTGAAAGAGGGATTAAAATCCGATTTCGATCAAGTAGAAGCAATGCAAAAGATTTGCAAACCTAGAAAAAAAAGAATGAGAAATTTTTAAGTGTAATTACGTTTCTGCATAAATTTATTCCAAATAGGTCAAATTTGAAAAATTTATTTAAAAAATAAAGTTGTTTGGCATTGGTTTCTACACATCGAAATGCTTTCGATAGATTAAAACTACTTGATTTGAATTTACCAACACAAATTCTTTGATCCATTAGAAAAAATGTTCACGTCTCCAATGAGGATGATATTTTCAGTGGAGCTGATTAAATTTGCAAAAACTAATTGAAGAGCACGTAGACAGGTGAAGCTCGCGCTTGGTTTGTACACAACGCCCATTGAGGTATTGAACTTGTTTCTCATAATTCAGATTCAGAGCTGCTCAAGTAATGAATATTCAGTATAGTCCAGTTTATTTTTATTACTTTGTATTGTATATCACTCTTGACATAGAAGCACAGGCCACCACCTCATGTAGGTCGAACCGTTCTAATTAGATTGTATTTAGTTATTGTATGAGGTCAGACAGGTAATCTGCAGAGTCAAGTTCCAGTTATGTCGATAATGTCAAAGTTATAGGGAGACAATGATACGACAAACTCATCAAAGCAAGCAAATAGTGACATATTTATGAGAGGCATAGTTGAGGAGACTGAGAAGTTTGCATAGCAACTGGTGATTGTTTGTTTGGATACTTGCTGATAGGAAGTTTTGCAGTGATTACAGTTGATGTTAGAATCAGTTCTAATAGTTGCCATTTTTAAGACTTGTAGGTAGCAAGAGCATTCTTTATCTACCGCTGAGTGATTGAGGTTCATATTAAATTTAGCATTTGCACTACAGTTTGAGCACCTGATTTTATCAGTACAACTCTTGTAATTATGGTTTCCTGCATATAAAAGCAGACGAGTTCAGACCTACATTTTGTAGCAATGTGGTGAAATTTAAGGCATTTGTAGTGGTGAGTTATGTTGACGTGATTGTAAGTGTTCCCCGCAGACTAACCAATGGCAGCCTTGCGCAAATTTAGTAATTTTGCATGCGTTTGAGGATCAGAATTAACACTGAATTTTCAATTGTTTTTTGGCAATGGTCTTTAGTAGTTTTAGATGAAAGTTATTCACATCCTAGTTCAACTTATTCTGTTAGATCAGTTTCTCAAGGGTGCATTCGTATGCTTCTACTCCATCTTTGTGAATATTGACCACTCTTATCCTTGGCATTTTAAGATTGGCTGTTTCTATTTTATACTTCAAGCCTAGCTTTTCAACAATATCATTATGCAGCAGATTACACTCGGCTTGATTTTTACATCCGATTAATAAACGAACCTTTGCTGTTTCCTGAAACTTAAAAATGCTCATACCTATTGTAACTGGGTTAAGCCATTCTTGACATCTCACTTTGTGGTTTTGCTTTCCTGAAAACTGATTAATTAGAAAATAGGTTCTGAGTTGACTGCATTGGCAAAGATTTAGATAAAACTTTACTTTGCATGAATACTGAGTGCGAGGGCCAGTTCTTCAAAGCTAAGTTAATTTCAGTTGTAAAGGTCTAGACTCTAGAATGACGCATTTATTTCCTCAAAACCTCTCAAAACTTTATCTGCATAAGACTTTCTAATGTATCTATTCGACATTTATCAGTTGCGAGAGACAGTCTCTACAGTGAAATACAAGATTCAGTTCAAGACAAGCACTTCAGATATACTAAGGCCATTACAACTACCACATATTGAGCATTTGCATCTATCACAGTTGAACACTTTGTTGTTAGCATAATGTATTGTACAAAGACACATTTCAAGTCACCCTGCATATCAGATCAAGTTGGTATATGTGTGTCATAGTTTGCAAATTCCTATAATTTGAAGATTAAAGCCTTGTTTAATCCATTGGACAGAGAGTTATCAACAGTTGTGAAGTGCTTATCTCATTGAGTTTACCAGGTGGAATATTTTATAACTTCAATTATTATGAACTTTTGGAATTACTAACTGCTATTCCTGCTGCCTCTAAGTAACAGCTACAGCTAATAAACTATTATCCAGCTAGTAGATGTCTCTAGCCGAGGTGCAGATGACACGTTTTATTCTCAATATGTTTCATAAAAACACTTTACTTTGCATTTTGCAGCTAATCAACATGTTTAAGCAATTTTTCACTGCATATATGTGATGAGACAGTGCACCATCGTACAGGAACCACAAACGTTTACAGATGGAGACGTGTTTTAGAATAATATTTTCATCCAGGTTTTTTCAACTAGTTCTTGTGGCACTTAATATCACTGATGTTGCATTTTGACAGAAAAATATATCACTCCTGCAGGACTGTTAGAATTGATGTTCCCTAGCTTACTGTGAGGTTTGACACTTTTGTCATTTTGGCTGTTACTGTTGGTTTTTTTCCTCTTCTTTTCCTTTACTTTTGGTTTTTTCTGCAGAAACCAATCGTTTCTCGAGGTTGAAGACAACTTTGACAGCGTTGACAACGTTCTACTTTTGTCCTCGCTCATTGCCTACTCACCTATCTTTCCCTGTGTTTCTTTTCAATTTTTTTTGCTTTGTCGGGTACCTTGGTTCTTCGAGCCAGATAAAAATTCTTTTATTGCTTTTTGAGTATTTTTTTGTTAATTTTCTTAAGTGAATTTTTTTTGTTAGTACTACACTGTCTGCATCGTTACTTTTGTTTTCTTACCCCGACCTTTTAATTTTGCTGGAGGGGGGATTTGTTACATTCATTTTACGACAGTAAATAAAACCTACTCATTTCTTACATTATTCCTACACATAGATTCCGCTTCAATACTCCAACATCCTGTATATTTTACCTTTCTACAATAAGTACGCTTCCTAATAATTTGCATTTAAGTTTATTTATTTTAAAACGAAAAGCATGTCAGATAGTCGGTACCTTGATTTAAGTGTCTGTTGGTTTGGCCCATATTCTTAGAGCGTATAATTATTTCGAATATTACTTCAATCTAAAGTTTCATTAAAACAATGGGTCTTACTTCATTGATAAAGCATGTTTCGAATCGCTAATCACACCTGTGTTTGATAACGCCGGCATGAATGTTAATTCGTGTTATTAAACGAATCCATTTTTACATGAATCTTCCTGCAACTAAACGACTGCAAGTATTCGTTGCCTTTTTTGTTATATACGAAATTTTCATGCATACACCATTTGCTTCCTCCGGTGGACAGGATCGCCCCCTGCATTGACCCCTGAGTTATCAAGAATTGCAAAAACGAAGCAACTAAGAAACTTTTAAGCGGGAAAATTACTATTGCTGTGGTATCAGAAGAGGCGAACTGTCAACTCCAATTATGAAACCCGTTAACTCAGTGTTTGACCACCGACTTATGATGGATCTTTTTCTTTCCTCGTCATAGTTTTCGGTATTGGAAAAGGATTTCACTTCGCGCCAGCCCGCCGCTGGAACACAATAAGATGACAGCTGCTGTCATTTTGCATATAACATTTACTTTTAATCCTCACGACCTATAACCTTTCGTGGTCTTATGTTTTGTTTTAGCAGTAACATATGGTTGCGGCATAATATTGTTATTTAGTCCCGCTGCGAGGATGCATCCTAATGGCAGAGGATCATAGGAACTTGCAATACGTAAGTAAACCTTTTTCTTACCTACTGGCAGTTTGTGTAATATCCCCAAGTTTTAAAATTTGTAAATGTAGAGTATTTTTGCCTTCATGCCTTTTTTTTGTACTATGAAAATTCTTTGGAAGAAATTGTGTGGTTTGTTTAGGTGGGGTTTCTTTTTTATTTTTGGTGTAACATATTTTCTAATTAGAGGTTTTTTCTTGCGAGTTACAAATAAGTGTTTTATGTTTATTTTCAGGTCTTTTGGTTATTTTGTATTGGTAAAACACCGCCAACTCAACTATTGAGCCTGGGAATTCTTGTATTATCCGTCCAGTTACGTCGAGGTACATAGCAAGCTCAGAAATGTGAATACAAATGAACGAATTAAATTGTTTCTGGAGACGATAACTGACATTGTGAAACTTAGTATTTTAAAAATATTTCTTTAAAAAACTGCATTTAAAAATATAAAAAGATCTATAAATAAGTGACAAATTCTTGAAACTATAAAATGCTGTAGAACATCATATTACATGGAATCATGAGGTACTATGGCACCAAAAATAAAATATTTTCTTGGAAAAACTTTATTTAAAAATATAAAAAAGATCTATAAATAAGTGAACATTAAATTCTTAAAGCTATAAAATTCTGTAGAACATTAATATTACCTTGAATCCGAAGGTACTACGGCACCTAGAATGTTGAGCTATCGAGATTGTGCTGTAGATTTCAAAGCTATCCTCAAAGAATCAATTTTTATACCAGCCATATAAATTCGAATCAATCTTTAGTATATTGATTCTAGATCCATCCGTTCTACAAAGACAAGCATTAATATATGTAACGTACTAATAAAAGCTTTAAGTTATGTAAGCATCTTGGCAACCTACACAAAAATTAAAACTACAGAACGACATATTTCAAGATCCCGCTTGAAAATTTACACAAAAACCCAGATTATCCAAAATAAAGCTATTTGTTTTATGTGAAATTGGCATAGACATAAGCACCCTCAATCCTTCCTTTTTAGAATCGCCATGCCGTATTCCAATATGATTAACTTGTGGCAAAGCATTTTTTAAACTAAAATGTCCAAATTGATAGCAATATAAAAATACTAGATGCGACGACAAGTTACAATTCATATTCATTTAGGTCAAAAGTTACGAATCACACATGTAGTCATGTACTTCTAATATTTCAGAAATCTGCATCGTGTGATTTTAGATTGGTGCAGATTTGATTACGATTCTAAACTTTCCGAACTATTCTTAAAAACCAAATAAAATTGAGATTAATAAGGATTGGGGTGAGGTGTTGTCATGCATTCGGCGATAAATTGGAATTTTATTTATTGTTGCTCACAATTACGACCTATTAAGAAGTCTCCCGCCAAATCAAAATAAAAATGGATAATTTTATAAGTTTTTCAAAGAGGAAATTGAAGTCCGCCAATTTTTCAATGAAATATTAAATGTCTGTCCGAGTGCTTTATATGTTTCTTTTATTTTATTCAAATAGGTTGCCAAAACATTTCGGTAATCAACTAACCAATAAGAATTTTTGATTTTAATAAGATAGTAATATAATAGGGCAACTCTATTGCCCAGCCATTCTACAAAATATAAGCTTCTAAATAATAAACTAATACAAAAATGTATAGTGGGAATACCAGGAGATTGGTAAAACTTCCAAACTCCAACGATGCAAGAACACTACTATAATTTAGCACATGCTTACGACCTGCACGTATAGATACATAGGTGCAGGAGATACCTTTTGTGCATACATATTATTTGAAATGAAGCCCCCACAAAAAACATATGTTCTTTAACACCAAAAATATCAACGAAGTTAATTTTTAGGATATTCTCCTTCGACGCTAGTTACAAGTAGCATTAATATCATATACAGATTACTAAAATAAATTATAATTACCATTATTTAATCTGGAATCAGATGTAATACACGGTGTAAGATTTCTCAACCTAACATTGACAGTTACAGACAGCTGATGACATCATAGCACGAGAACAGCAAAATCACACAATCGAATAAGGAAGAAAGTGGCTCCCAGACCATGAAGTGGTTCTTGTCTGCTGTTGCGCACATAAAATATTATTTATCTAAGTAGAGATTCGTTAAAAACCATGTTTAAAATAAAGTACTCCTTGTACTCTGCCGTCATGCATGTGTTCTTTATTTAATTCATCTTGATAATTATGTCCCTTGATCATATTGCACGGATACAACGGTCGTATGCGTTTGCTTTACGTGAGCTATTTTTACAACTCATTTGTAAACAAAATATCGCAGTAGTAAAAAAAGGAGAGTAATACACATAAGCCCTAGCAAGACTAAACGATTACAATTTTTACATTGACTATTCTATAAAATAACAATAAAATTGAATTGATATTACATATTATTAATTTTAGTACAGTATTTCGTTGCTTAAGCCTTACCATAACATATAATTTAATAAACGTCACCATGACATAACTCACAATTAGGTAGCGGTCTGGCATGTTGGCAGCGATTCGTTGCTTAAGTCTTACCATAACATATTATTTAACACTTTTCATTTTTGAAGCGGATAACCAGGTTATATTTCATTTCCTTATAAATGGTGATCATGTAAACATGTTAGAGTTCTTTAACAACCATCAGGTTGCTAATATCTATGTAGAGTCAGCTGGATAGGAAAAAGATAGAAGGATTTAGGAAGATCTAGACCAAACTATATTAGTCAAATTATTAGAAATTTAGGTTGTGAAGGGTATGTAGAGCTTTTTTAGATTAGCACAGATTAGAAAAGAAGTTAGAGCTGCGTCAAACCGACCTTAAGTAAGGTCGAAAACAAAATGATGATGATTTTGTAAATAGTAATTTTGGGCATTTGTAATGAATTCATTAATACACTCACAAATGGTATCCAGAAAATTACTTTTGAAAATGTATTGTAAAATTTATTATCTCTGAAAATTATTTAATACTGAATTAATTTCTAATTACATACTATGTATATACAATATTTAAACATAAAATTTCTGAAACCATTACATATTTCAATTTTAGTTTCTATTGTTTTATCAGCACTCAAATTGAATGATGCTATGAAGACAAAGATGCGCCATAAATAACCCATAAAAATTTAATATTTAAATAATTAATAATTATAAAATATTTTGGAACAAAAGATTTTCAAAAATATGCAGGGGTGTTCATTTGAACAAATCTTTCCAAACAATGCAAGCAAGTGTACTCAAAGAAAATTAGCCCGCTAACATTGAATGATTTACAAGTAACGAATGTTAAAGCTATTGTTAATCCATAAGGTTGTCTTAACTAAAGCAAGTATCCAAGATTTTAATCAAATTAAGTACCAATGAATGCTAGCCAACGAAGCATTTCTGAGTGGTTCTAAAATCTTTGAATAATTGATACAGATCCAAATTGTTTTTTATAAATAAAGTATGTAGTAAATATTTTAAATAATGTTGAATTAAACCTAGTAAAAACTATCTGAACGGTGCCGTAGTTTATGCGTAGGTTCTCCGTCTCTAGTTCAGAGCTACTTAAATGGTGTATTTGAAGTAATTCTTATACAATCCGTTCTACAAATCTGTAGTGAGGTCATATTGACCAGCAGCTGTTATATTGCCAAACTTGTGACTGTTAATCAGGAAGAAACATCCAAAAGGTGAAATTTGTTCTGAAGAGAACAGTTTTAATACAATATAAACATGAAAAAGTCGTAACATTGCTAAAACAACAATTCGCAAATGGCAGCCGACAGATGCCAAATAAAATGAAATTTATAAAAGTGCTAACAACAACAGCGTAACTTGATGTTAACCTGTAGTATTTATTTTCTCTTAAATATTACAAATAGTTTTGGATTACATTTTGCAATAAAAATTAGTGTGTAACGTCTCTATAGTGCAATAGAATTTTTTTGTTTATTCTATATACATAGAGTGTAAAATTGATGCCTTTAACAGATGCAAGCAACAATTACATGTAATTTTTTAATACATTTTCTGTTTAATTGGTCAATCTTCACTGTGTGTGCGCGTGTGCACGCTTGCATCGATACTTGCATGCGCAAGTTCGTGCGCGTTTGCTTACACGCGCGCGTATGCATTATTATTATCGTTATTATTTATTAAAGTATTGTGGTATATAACAAAATAGTAGTCACAATTACTAGTATAATTTCATAAGAAAAATAATACTTTGTAACAATATGCTTATTTATCTAACATATTATAGTTCATCTGTCAATTGTTTGTTACAAAATAATGTCTCTTTGCCAACTCAACATTATAACACACACAATTATAAGCTCAATTAAATTACAATGCTCAGTCCAATCATTAAATCCCCAGCAAACGAATTAAAGTTACTAAAACACCTACCCTGGGTATTATTAGGTGTTGGGCTTTTTGGAGCTTGCGGTCTATTCTCCTTTTGTCCTGTTGTTGTTCGAGTTGCAATTGCTGCCGGAAGGGCTTCTCCGGAGAGACGATAAGCAAAGCAAGAAGGGTGGGGACGACAACACTCTCGTTAGTACTGCCCGGTACGATAAGTTTATCGATACGGTAGATGTGGCGGTACGATAGAGTCCTCTTTGACTAATCGGTGGTCCTTGCTTTTTATGTCTTTTCCCAACAGCCGGGTCTACGCACTTCCGCTTCTTTTTGTGGAAAAACTAAACTCTTCTCGTGCCGGAATCCTGCGTCAGCGCTTAGGTTTGCAATGATAAGTCTGTCGCCGACATCCGTGTGAATGTTTCTATGCCCAAAGTTTCAAACATCAGCGGAATTGTACTAATTAAACGGGGATTTTTATAAATATTACAGTAAAGTCCCTAACCCCTAAATTAATATTTCCAATTTCTGAAAGCTTTAAAATAAAACGCTACAATCGCCCTAAAGATTCAAAAAGAAAACAAAAAAGAAAAATGCCTCTTTGTACGAGAGCTTACATATTCACTACTTTTGTCTATAGGTGCCACCTGGTTTTTTAAACCGTAACAAAAGTTGCAATACCAGGAGACGGAATTAAGCAGCCACTCGATGTTAAGGCTTACTTGAACTGTGTGCGCACAGATCCTGTTCGTTGTACTATCAACCGCACAAATTTCATCGGAGGCATGAAATTCACATACTTATTACTATACTATAAAGCTAATTACAAAAATTTTGCTTATACCTTTAATTATGATTGCGTGCAAATTTTTATATGTCTCGTTAAATACATTTTTGTTAGCTAAAATAGCTTCAGCAAAATAAAGCAGGTATAATGCGGCGACTGCAACGTTATGTTAACAAATTAACAATGCTACCGCATTATAATACCTAATTCCTTAACGTATCGTGAAATGTCTGTCCTGTTGAATTTTTTCTCAATCCTTGATTTGAGTTCGTTCTTCACAACTGAAATTCGGTCCGAGCGTTCTTCATCATGCACACATTTGTCCGTTTGCCTTTAAACATAATACACCCTTTCCGTACTGAAGGTTCGTTCATCACATCACTAAACATCAGTTATTTGTCTATAAATTTTGTTAGGTCGCGCGCCTTTCGCATTCAGAAACCGTATCACACTACAAACCTTACATTTGGCGGATCATTGATTCTGTTACACATAAAGACGTACAAACAATTAATACACGACTGCATCAGCTCACGGTTACCGCCAGACTAACCCAAGGGAAGCGAAAGGTGTACGACTCGGCGGCAGAGGTAGTGAAAACTACAAGGCTTGTCACATCAAAACGATCTTTACTTTCCAAATGACCCTCGTATATATACATGCGTATGTAAATTTAAAACTGAATATACCATGTACTTTATGTACCACCTGTTTTTAATTTAACTATGACTTCTGCTGAGACCCTCGAAAGTAGACCACCAAAATTACTCTAAACCTTTATTCAATATTTTAAATCTTATTTATCCTCTTGGATGGCTCTCGCACACACTAAAAAATTAGAACCTCCTTAACACTTTGTTTTGTTTTAAATTTTAAAAACCACGGCTATTAAATTAGACTTTAAAACTTCTCATGGTAAATTTGGATTATAAGAGAATACTACTAACATCCAATTTTATTGGGTTTAATAATAAAATTGTATGCTGCCACAAAATTTAGCAGTGTGCGGTTTTCTCTATTTTAAAACAGGACAACCCAAAATACACCCTCTTATAGGAACAAATTACAGGTTTTGCCTTTGTCAACAATAAAACTTGACCATTAACCTTGCTTCCTTTATTTAAATAAGCAGTTTTAATGTTCAAAAATGTATCTTTTAAAGAAAGCTTTTACCATAATAAATTATAAATACTTTTAACTTCAGCTTGGATGAACTTTTCTCACACTGGTTGAATGTATGGCTACACAGTTCCACTCAGGTAAAATGGGAATGCCTATTATAAGAGTACTTTTAGTATTATAAAAATTCAGTTTTCAGAATGTACTCAAATTGATGCAATATAAAAAATAAAATATGAACTTCAATACAGATTATACCTAAATACACGCTGCTTCTATCCTGGGACTGAAATATTGTTGCGAGCTACTATTAGGCAACCGGTCAAACACATAAGCGCCGTAAGCACTGTATATTCCCCAGGAACCTAGGATGTTCGAGCACATACCAGAGAATGAATCATCTATTTTAATTCAAGGTATATATAAGATCGCTGATAAAATGCAAGAGTTGAGTCTATATCAAAATGTCGAATATAAATTATATCGTGTAAAGTTAATTAGTTGAGCTTTTGGAAGTCCTGGAGTAAACTTAAATGTTATATTATGTAAAGGTGTTTAATGTACATGCAGATTGTAGAATACATAAATAGATAAACGTGTAATAAATAAATAGTTGTGTTAGTGTTGTTAATATACCTATGGTCAAGAATTTAGTTTAAGAAGATATTAGTGCTTGTAAATAGCATTAGTGTGATAGTGCTTCATTGTTAATTGGACTAAAAACATTTATAAATAAGACATATACTGTTAATTAGATTTGTGAACAGTGAGTAATAAAAACCTTTGTTATTACTTGTTTTAAATTAGTGAAACGCGTAGTAGTAACCCGCTACACTGGTGTCAGGCCTGTGTGGGGTATATAGTGATTAATTTAAAAGGAGAACACACAAGTCTAAAGATATTTAAGTAGTTTGTATATGCCAGTTACAAGAAGCCAAAGTAAAATGGAGGCAGAAACTTTAATGAACTTCCTCAAGGATTTTAAATCCGGTATGGAGGAGAGGTCGACTAAACTGGAAGTGACACTAAATGAAAACGTAGTGAGGTCAGTTGAACTGGAATCAAACCTTACCGAAAGGTTAAGTAAAAATGCTAAGAAAATAGAAGAACGGTTTAGTGAAAACGCGGTGAAAATGGAAGAGTTGAATGAAAAGACTGCCACGCTAGAACAAATATTAATGGAAAGCTCCATCGCATTGAAAAAAGATGTCACTGAACAAGTAAAAATAGTTGAGCAAAAGTTGGACAGTAAATTGGTAAAAATGGAAGAAGATGTGATGAGGCTGCAAGAACGAGTGATTTCACTAACAACGCGGCCACTTGAATTAGTAAACCAAGTTGTAAATCAGAACATTCCAGAAATAAGAAGCATGGAAGAGAGCGAGTCATTACCGTCAAAATTTAAAGTGAAACCACTCACATTTAATGGTAAAACACCTTGGTCCACATATTTGAAACAATTTACAGCTGCTGCAATAGCCAACGGTTGATGCAACAAAGAAAAGGCTATCTCTCTAATAGTGGCCCTACGGCGGGAAGCTCTTAACATCTTACAAACGATTCCCGATCACCAGCAGAATGATTACGGCCTCTTAACGTCGAAGATTGAGATAAGATATGGAGACGCTCATCTTCAACAGGTATACCATGCACAAGTTAAGAACCTCTCGCAGAGGACAAATGAAAGCCTGCAATAATTCGAAGCTGACATTGCCAGATTAGTTAGATTGTCATATCCAACGGCACCAGATAGCTTTCTCGAACAATTGGCTGTTTAAACATTTGTGGATGGCGTTAAAGACAGCGAAATACAGCAAGCGCTAAGATTAGCACGGCCAAAAATATTAGATGACGCACTGGCCCATGCGCTTGAATTTGAAGCAGCTAAGCAGACATCACACAGGGTGAGTCACAGAGTTCGGTCTGCCATAGAAGAACCTGGTCAAGCGCAGAACAACATAGAAGAAATAATCAACCGTGTGGCGGAAAGGCTGGAAAGACAACAACCGCGGAGATGGAGTCTGCGATGCTGGAGCTTCGGCAAAGTTTGTCATATACAGAGACGCTGCACTCAACCAGCAAAACAACCGGTTGAGCAGCAGCAAAACTAGAGCAAGTCGACGTAAGGGGGCAAACGTCGACAGCACAACGTAGTGCCCCGGAGATTATCATCCGTACTTCATCGTTGATGGGAAGTCTGGACAGCATTACATCGATGGTGGAATTAATGGTAGGGTTGTTCGGTTACTCGTGGATACAAGAGCAACAAGGACTATTGTGAGACCAGATTTGGTTGGTTGTGGAAATGTGCTACCTGCATTGGTGTGTCTTCGAGCGGCAAGTGGTGAGAAACTTTATACTGACGGAGAGACTGCCGTTACTTTGGCAATTGGGGACAAACTAATTAATCATCGGGTGTTGGTAGCTGAAATTACAGAGGAAGTGATCTTGGGAATGGATATCATGAAAGAACATGGGTTTCATGTAATCATGAAAGAAATTGTGCTTCGGATAGATGATGAGATTCTACTTCAAGGGACGAGTAACCAAACGATGCAAGTTCGAATGATGTGTGATATGAAAATACCCGAGAAGGCGGAAATGATAGTAATGGGACGGTCGGGTGGTACGCTCCGGGAAGAACAAATATGCACGATGGAAGCAACTGAATCGGGAATGGGTCAGGAGGGATTACTGATTGGAAGAACGCTGGTGAAGTTTCGAAATATGATACCAGTAAGGGTGCTAAACATTAATCCGCATACAGTGACCCTGAAGAAAGACATGATTGTGGAAAATTACATTCCAGTATGCCATCTTAAACGTTGTGTGAACGACAAAAAAGATAAACCAGCCAACGGTTGCTCACAGAAATTGCTGGATATGTTGATACCTTCGTGTCAAGGATTAAACGGCGACTAACTGGGCAAGGTAAAAGAACTAGTTGGACGATATCGAGGTGTGTTTGCACTAGATGATAGTGAGAAAAAAAGGACAAATGTTGTGCAACACAAACAAGATCAATACTGGAGATGCGCAATCGATAAGACAACACCCCAGGCGGCTTTCTTTGGCAAAACGTAAGGAAGCCGAGCAAATTATCACCGATATGGAAGAACAGGGAGTGATTGAACCCTTGAATAGTCCATGGGGACCCCGGTAGTACTTGTCAAGAAAAAGGACGGATCGAAAAGGTTTTGTGTAGACTACCGGCGGCTTAACAAAGTGACAAAGAAAGACAGCTATTTTTGTCAAGAATTGATGACACCTTGGATACTCTATCCGGGTCTAAATGGTTTTCGTCCTTAGACTTGAAAAGCGGATACTGGCAGGTAGGCTTGGAGCCAAACGATAAAAAAAAAACTGCGTTTACAATTGGAACTGGATTATTTCAGTTCAAGGTCATGCCATTTGGATTATGCAATGCCCCTGCTACTTTTGAACGATTGATGGAGTCGATCCTGCGTGGACTGTCCTGGAAAACATGTCTGGTGTACCTAGACGACGTGACAGTGTTAGGCCGGTCTTTTGAAGAACATCTTAAGAACTTAGAGGAGATATTCCAAAGATTACGCGGGGAAAACCTTACATTGAGCCCCAAGAAGTGTCACCTATTTGGAAAAGAGGTGAAATACCTAGGATATGTCGTTTCGGAGACCGAATAAGAGCTGACCCTGACAAAATAAAAACGGTACAAGAGTGGCCTACACCAGCAGATATACACCAACTACGCAGTTTTCTAGGATTGTGCACATATTACCGACGTTTTATACTTGGGTTTGCGAACATTGCCAAACCGTTGACGAAATTAACCGAAGATGGACAAGATTGGAATGACGACTGCCACAGTGCATTTGAACAACTGAAACGGCTACTAGTTACAGCACCAATTTTGAGTTATTCATGGATGGAGGGGAAATTTGTATTGGATACCGATGCCAGTAACACAGCTGTAGGAAGCGTTCTTGCTCAAGTGCAGGACGGACAAGAAAAAGTTATTCGGTATTTCAGCAAGGTCTTGTCGCGGCCAGAAAAGAACTATTGTGTGACAAGAAGGGAGCTGTTGGCCGTCGTCAAATCCGTAGAGCACTTTTATAAGTACTTATACGGCCGTAAATTCTTGTTAAGAACAGACCATGCTGCACTAAAATGGTTACTGCAGTTTTAAAATCCTGAAGGGCAAGTTGCAAGGTGGATAGAGCGGCTGCAGGAATATGACTTTGATACAGAACATCGTGTAGGAACTAGCCATCGGAATGCAGACGCTCTATCAAGGAGACCTTGTCCGGTAGACTGCAATCATTGCTCCAAGATGGAAGAGAAAATAAGTGTCATCCATAGAAGGACGGTAACCGATGATACTTGGCAACCCGAAAGAATACGAGAAGACCAGGTGAATGACGCCGAATTAGAACGTATTATTGAGTGGAAAAGTGGAGGACAACGACCAGCTTGGTAAGAAATTAGTATTTCAAGTAGGAGCCTAAAGGCGTACTGGGCACAGTGGGATTCCTTGGTGATTGAAAATAGAATCTTAAAACGACACCTGGAATGTGAAGATGGCATTGAGAGACTCCAAGGAATAGTGCCGAGAAGCAGAGTGCCAAAAGTGTTGCAGCACTTGCACGATGGTATTTCCGGAGGGCACTTTGGCGTGAAAAAAACTCTCGAAAGAGTGAGAGAAGGATTCTATTGGGTGAACTGCAAAGAAGATGTGAAGGAGTGGTGCCGGAAATGTGAGTTGTGTGCCTCTGCAAATGGCCCGGTCACAAAACGGAAAGCCCCAATGAGACAGTATAACTTGGGGAATCCTTTTGAGAGAGTAGCCATTGATATAACTGGTCCATTTCCTGAATCAGAGAAAGGAAATAAATACCTCTTGGTTGCAATGGATTATTTTACCAAATGGCCGGAGGCATATGCTATACCTAACCAAGAAGCCGAGACGGTTGCAGATGTACTAGTGAGGAAGTTGTTTTGTCGCTTTGGAGTTCCATTGGAATTACACTCCGATCAAGGTCGGAACTTCGAATCAGCGTTGTTTTAAAACGTCTGCAAGCATCATGGAATCAGGAAGACTAGAACCACGCCACTTCATCCTCAATCGGATGGAATGGTTGAAAGAATAAACAGGACGTTAGGAAAGTACCTAGCCAAAGTTGTCTCTTAACATCAACGAGACTTTGATCAATATTTACATTTGTTCCTACTGGCGTACCGATCTTCGGTACATGATAGTACAGTATACTCTCCCGCTTGCGTGATGTTAGGACGTGAATTGCGACTACTATGTGATCTTCAGTTTGGATTTAAACCTGGAGAAGAGATCGCAGGTGAAGATTACGTCAGTAAGCTTTGTGAAAGATCAAATAGCATTCACGAAAACGTCCGAAAGAATATCCTGGCAGCAAGCGATCGAATGAAATCACAATATGACACGAGAGCTCAAGAAGGTGGTTATCAACCTGGAGATTTAGTGTGGTTGTATAATCTACAAAGAAAGCGTGGGTTGTTGCCAAAATTACAAAGACAATGGGAAGGCCCGTACAAAGTGATGAAAAGGATTAATGATGTAGTGTACCGGATCAGAAGATCTCCACGTGGTAAACCGAAAGTAGTACACCTTGACCGTTTAACATCTTACGCTGGCAACAACCAGGAAGACTCGAGTAATCAGCATGCTGTTCGAAGAGTTATTAATCGTGAGCCAAATGTAGATTTTGAGAGTTTTATGGCGGCGTATGGTGGTTCCGCTAAAGCGAGATTTGACGTTGTTGTTGGAAAACAGCAAGATCTGTTTAGAGCACCAGAAGAGTATTCCCTTGCATATTGCGTAGCTCAGGACCTGCAAATGTCAAGAGGGATAGCTATTGTTTTCAAGAAAAGGTTTGGATGTGTGGATGAATTAGTACAACAGCAGGCAACTGTAGGAAAAGCTTTGGTCCTTCAGGATAAAAATCGTTATGTTTACTATCTGGTCACCAAAAATTCTTCATGGTAGAGACCTAGTTATGGACATCTATGGTAGGCTATGCTAAATCTTAAGGCTCAGATGATGGAAAATGGAGTAACGAAACTAGCGGTGCCCAAGCTGGGCTGTGGACTGGATCGCTTAGATTGGAGGATAGTCCGAAATATGCTAGAAGTAGTTTTCCAAGGAACCAACGTCCAGGTCCTTGTTTGTTGTTATCAACCGGTTGCCTACCAAGACCAAGAAAAGAGTGTTGACTGTTATTTCCAACGACGCGATGGATGCACCAGAGGAGATAGCTGCCGATACCCTCATCAGTCATCCAATTGACGTCAAAATGTATTTACAGTTACGAGACGTAACGGTTTTAAAGAGAGGGCAGTGTTGCGAGCTACTATTAGGCAACCCGTCAAACACACAAGCGCCGTAAGCACTGTATATTCTCCAGGAACCTAGGATGTTCGAGCACATACCAGAGAATGAATCATCTATTTTAATTCAGGGTATATATAAGATCGCTGATAAAATGTAAGAGTTGAGTCTATATCAGAATGTCAAATATAAATTATATCGTGCAAAGTTAAATAGTTGAGCTTTTGCAAGTCCAAGAGTAAACATAAATGTTATATTATGTGAACGTGTCTAATGTACATGCGGCTTGTAGAATACATAAATAGACAAAAGTGTAATAAATAAATAGTTGTGTTAGTGTTATTAATATACCTGTGGTTAAGAATTTAGTCTAAGAAGATATTAGTACTTGTAAATAGCATTAGTGTGTTAGGGCTTCATTGTTAATTGGACTGAAAAACATCTATAAATAAGGCATATACAGTTAATTAGACTTGTGAGCAGTGAGTAATAAAGACCTTTGTTATTACTTGTTTTAAATAAGTGAAACGCGGTAGTAGTAGCCCGCTACATTATGTTTTCAGCGTTCCTTTTCGTACCACGTCGATGATGTTTAAATTTTGTCAGAAGGCGTTTTGTTGCTCCAAATACTCTTCTGCTAATGATCCTTACTGGAATGTCTTTCTTTTATAGGGCTCCGCTACAATATCCTTTCTTCAATAAATACAGTTTTTAATCTTTATATATTCTTTATCGTAGTGCTTAAATTTTTCTTTAAACGCTTCAATTCAATTCAAACTCTTTTACTTTGATTTAAAATAAAACTCATGAGCAATAAGAAAACACAATTTTGTTATATTCAAAATTTTTGTAACCCCTTTAAATAAATAACTTCGTAACTAGGATATTACAACATATTGTTTTTCTAGCTAACTTTGTACATAAAATTAAAACATATTACTCATAAACTAAATTACACAGAATGCATTTATAGAAAATCATCTGACTTATAAATTATTGATAGATATTACATATTACACATGCATTAATTTCATTGGTTAAAATGTAATAACATTGATAACATTGTTACGGTATTCCGTGCAGACAAGAAAGAAAGCAGCAAAGTAAGTAGAGAAAATCGCCTACACCAAATACTGCAACAAAACAGAAACAGAATGCAAGAATCGAACTTCAAAAAAATTAGGTTCGGGCTAGCTCAAAAACATCGTTCGGTACAACGTGATGTACAGAAAGCGTCAATTTGCATATAATATAGTATAAACCTAAACATTTTAAAATGACGAGCATAAAATCTTATTATCTAAATATAAACATACTTATAACATATTCCAACCCTAAATATGTACAAAAAGTAAAAAATAATACAGTACCATCTGCTTTAAAAAGCGCATCTCGTAAAATTTAAGAATGTAAAATTAAATTTTAAACAACAAGTTATTGACATTAACATTAATTTACACAGAAAAGTAAACAGTAGAAAGTGCTCTAGCGCAAGCTTTAAGAATAATGTACACAATAGTTCGAGTTGTGGGCGTGCATTTGGTAACGTATAGTTTGAAATTTAGTGCGGAATCAACCCAACAAAACAAGTGTCTATCTTCCAAAGCAGTAACACAAATAAAACAAGTAGAAAAATTCACCGTACCTTGAACTAACAGCTTCTTTCTGGTACCATTTTAATTTGAGGAAATGCGGCTACATTTGTCTACAGCTGGGAGCTGGAACCGCCAACTTAATTTATACTAACGCACTATGTACAAAACGCATTTTAAAATCGTAACTATACAGAACAGTCGAACAGTAAGAGCACGAAATAAGTAAGAGTCTTTCAAAAGTTGAACTTATATTTATACAGCTTAAAAATGACAGGAATAAGTAACATACAATCATTCCCAGCAATAGAATGTTAAATCTTCTACGAAAGTAAGCGAAAATATATATTCCAGACAACGGTAAAACGTTCTTAGAATGCAAGCAGTAAAGAAGGTAAAATACGATAATTAATTCCTGAATTTCGTTATTCGCATGGGAAAGCAAAATAAATTTTAAGCATCTGAGCGATTCTGCAACCAGCCATACGGCCAAAAAAAATCAGTTGCCTGACTTTCAGGAAAGAACGGAGATTTGTATTGTTATCGATCCACGCTACGAAGATATCCGGAATGACTTAATTAAAGGGAACGATTTTATTACCCATAAAATTTGAGCGACCAAACAGGTGCAGATAACAAAATAAAATTTTACATTAAACAAGCAAGAAAACAACCCGATTAAAGTATTTAATGAGCGAGAAGTTTTAGAAAGAATCTATTAGAAGCAAAACCTTTGCTACTTTCAATGAATAACTATTGCAAAGCAGCTGTTAGAATGTGTTATAAGGAATTGCTGAGGCGAGCTTCTAGCTGTTTAACGATAACATTTTTGAAGTTATTTTAACGACCAGCAAGCATTTCACGAATTTATCCATTGTCGTCATCATTTTGTTTTCGACCTTACTTAAGGTCGGTTTGACGCAGCTCTAACTTCTTTTCTATTCTGTGCTAATCTAACAAGTTTGTAATAGAATATGTTCCACGTACTGAGGGGAATTTTTATACAGGACGGTTTAACACATATTTATTGAACTTGTTAAATGACAAGCTCGTATAGCTTGAGAATAATATAAATAAAGGTTAAATTAGCTTTTTAATTAAGATAGTTGCAATTTAATGCAGAATTGATCTATTACAAAAAGTAACCGTAACAACATGCTTTTTATGATATTATAACTTCTGAAATTGTTTTATTTCGTAGAAACATACTTTTGGTATGACAATGCTTTAATACATAAAAATAATTACTTTAGAATCGTTCATCTGCTTAGAATAAGGTCTTTCTCTAATGCAATATTAACAAAATTACTGAAAGATTAATTTCTGATACAGCAATTTGTAAAACTTGAAATTGTTCACTTACCTTCCTTTTTAACTTTGTCTGGCTAGCTCAACGGAATTGACAAAGTTTTTTTAATTAAATCAAACACAGCAATATCACAAAGCATTTATACAATATGAAATGTTTTCTCTTATACAAAAGCATTTACAATATTGTTTCTTTCAAACATAAAATAATTTCTAAGAAGTACTTGTTAAAAAGAATTTGTTCCTTGCCTTATTTTAAATTTACAGAACTAAATTCCCTTTTTTTATGGATGATTTACCTGGTTTTGTTTATTGCCACGCTTGTAGGGGTTTGTTTGGCCAAAAAATTCTTGACAGATAATCTATTAAAAGCTCAGGTCTTTTACCAAAAAAATATTATATGATTAACACTTAATATTCTACCTTAAATTAGATACATATACTCCAATATCAGTTAAAAATAAATTAAAAATTAATACTTGCAGAATTCACAAAAAAGGCTCCTTGTAATTGAATATCTTCTTATTTTAAATTGGCGTCAAATCTTTTTGCAAGATTTATTCATATTTAAAATCTTCGTTTTAAACAGCGGTTACCAAAGTACATTTTTGGTTAAATCTTCCTTTCAATTATTTAATAAAATTTTTTAAATAGTGTTATCTTGAAGAATTTTCCCTCGTGTAATTAATAAATTCCATTTTTTTATGTAATTTTCGTTTAAAACATCACTTCTATATACATAATAATTATTAGATTAAAGTATGCTTACTGGATACTTCAAATATCATCCTCGCAAAGTAACAGCTTGCGATTTAAAATAACATTTTGCGATCGAATTTAAGGATCGACTGCATCTAATGAATGAATCAAATCTATTGAATGAATTTTGTTTTTAATAAACTCTTTGTTATATACAAATTATAAATTTCCTAGAATAGTATGGAACATTATGATGATGTAAGGTTTTTCAGAAAAATTCATTAGCATTTAAAACTGCAGCTTTTTATTACCTTGTTATCTGGTCCCAGTTATCCGTGATGCGCGCTGTTCGTTCTGCTTCCACATATACTATTATTGTAGGGTATCGCTTCTCTCCAACGGTAAATGCGAAAATCATAAATAATTTTTATCAGTCATTTCAAAAATTTTGCAGTTTTTTTCGTGTTTCGACCGCTTCTATTTTATTACTTAGGTTATTTACGTAGTTCTAAATACCCATTACTCATCTTTTTATATTCTAAAAAATTCTTTATTTAAAATAAATTTCTGTAATCCACAGGATAATTAATTTAAACTTTAATTGCTTTTAATGCAAAAGTGGTTGCATTTTATACAAAATATTTGCTTTTAACATCAAAACGTGTTTTTAATACTCCTATTAAGGTTAGAATTGGAGTTTCATTTAAGTTGATTGTAGTTTATTATGCTAAATTCGTAATGCTGGTACTATTCTACCTTATTTACAATAAATCAAAAGCATTTTTATCAAAAATGTATTGATATTTAGTAAGTGAAAATAAATGGCTTTGTATTTTATCTTAAAACGATCGATTTGCGTTCGTATTTAATGCGTTTTTTGGTATCTTACAATTAATTATTTTTACATATACAGCTTACCTTATTTGCTATGTATTTACAATATGTTTATATAATACAGGGTGATTATTTATACACGCGCAGTTTGCGTTTTTGCTCGTACATCGATGAATAAAAGTACGCTTGTATTATACAGGACGTAACCATGAATTTACGGAAATTTTTATTTTTTCGGATTATATTATATTTTAGTAGGATTTATTTTTAGAATTTGGGTTTCAGTGACCTCTTGTGACCCCTTATCACGTCAATATAAATACATTATACATACAGGGTCTCATTGGTTTTATGTCATTAAATTTAGAAGGTGATAGAGATTGATTGGTTAAACAAAAAAACCTATAAGGTAGTTTACTCTTGGATCGATTTTAAATTGCTCGACCTAGGTCAACTTAAGTAAAAGTTTTAGGACTGTCGTTTTGTTATATGTTTAGAAGAAATAACTTACCTTTGCTAGTATTATCCTGAATCATTCCTCGTACAATAAATGCATAGCTGCAAGTTCGTTGTTTGTATAACTCCCGGCCATCTTAATGTAGCGGGCTATTACTACCGCGTTTCACTAATTTAAAACAAGTAATAACAAAGGTCTTTATTACTCACTATTCACAAGTCTAATTAACAGTATATGCCTTATTTATAGATGTTTTCAGTCCAATTAACAATTAAGCACTATCACACTAATAAATTTACAAGCACTAATATCTTCTTACACTAAATTCTTAACCATAGGTTTATTAACAACACTAACACAACTATTTATTTATTACACTTTTGTCTATTTATGTATTCTACAAGCTGCATGTAAATTAGACACGTTCACATAATAAAACATTTCTGTATACTCTTGGACTTCCAAACTCAACTATTTAACTTCTACACGATATAATTTATATTCGACATTCTGATATGGACTAACTCTGTACTTCATCATAGGTCTTATTTATACTCTGAATTAAAAAGGATGATTCATCCTCCAGTAATTGCCAGAAAATTCTCGGTCCCTGGAGAATATACAATGCTTACGGCGCTTGTGTGCTGCCTAATAGTAGGTCGTAACAGTAATTTCAAATCACAATTCACGAAACTACTACGCGAAAAAATATATAATTATCTAGAACCAATTACAATTAAATCACAACACAGGGTTTAAGTGTTTTACCTAAGCAGGTAGTGAAACACATGTGAAAAAATCAAACAGGAAAAATACTTACGAATCGTTTACCTCAGGTTACGAACTATTTCAATGAAGAAGCAAAGACAACTTGAAGTAGGTTATCGTATAAAAGCTTCATAAAGCTGAATTGCAAGAAACTCAAGTTTACGGGGTCAGAAACCCAATACAGTCGACCACATCAGTATAATGAAATTTTATTTTTTGTCGTGATTATCATTAGATGATCTAAATGTTTAAAAAAAATTAAAACTTATTTTAATAGGAGCTAAAGTGTATTGGGTTATTTCGTTTGACAACAAAATGCACTCTATTTTACTCATTTAGGTTTTGCAACTTGGTTGATCGACTCTAAAGAACAATGTTATTTGTATTTTATTTGTGACCTGCCTAACATTGCACTGGTTTTAAAACATTTATGGTAGTTTTCTGTGTGTCCGTTTGTTGTTTAACCATTCGTCTTAGATTTCAAGTTTATTAACAATTTCTGTTTGTCTTATCGGTCTCTACGCGCCCTTTAAATTAATGACATGAAACTAATGCCACCATGTATGTAATTTGTATCGTTAAACTCTTACTTAAGTTATACCTAAACTAACTACCGACCAATAATTCACACTAAAATCGCTTATATATTAAATCAATACAGGTTTCACACTTAGACACTGAATCTGTACCTCGAACATGTCATAAAATATTTAGAACCATGCTTTGTTTTTAAATTTCAGAAAAAAACCGTCAAAATCCACTCCCAATGGAAAAATATAGTGTGTAAGTTTTGTGTATAGTCTATACTTTTTCTTGTAGTTATGAAATAAGTCAATGAGTCTGCTATGTGGTATGTTTAACATCCGATCTCATACCTTCTGGAAAAAAGGAAATGAAATTTTGTTCATAAATGCAGTCAGTACTCTTGCAATGTTTCAATAGAGTAAAAGTATGGTATTAATTTTTGAGTACATCTAAAATTACTACTAAATTACAAATACAGTTTGATAAATGCTTTAAAAACATTAATTATTGTGGGAAATGTTACTTTATTAAATTGAATGCACAATTTGTAAAGCTTGTGCGTTACTTAAGTACACATTAGGTTATAGAAATAAATTTTCTATAATTTAATAGTTTAATGAACTTTAGTAAAAAATTACCCTTAAAAATTTATAGAAGCTTGGGAAGTTTATCTTTTATACAGTGGTTATTTCAATAGAAAATTTAAAAATTTTGCGCCGCATGTACGGCTCATTGCGATCCCATTAACCAAACTAAGTTTGGTTGATTAGGACAAATAGATAAACCGAAAAGCATCTAATGTATATTAAATACTGTAACATTTTTTTAAAACTCCTAGTCTATTATGCAATATTACGATCTGTCCGCGTACTATAATATTACTGACGTTTAATTATAAAAGAAACACAAGTAGGGTTTGATATTGCGCAATATATAACGCTTTAGAGTACGTTTCTTATCATGAGATAAACCTGTGAGACGTAACGAAAGTCAGTTGTGTTCAAATTGTTATGTTTTTTTTCTCGAGGCAGCCACGTTGGGCGCCAAATTTATGTTACGTTGGCTCGTAGCCGTGCGTAACAGAAAGAAAAACAAAGAAGTGACCGGGCTCAATCGGAGAGTAGGGGGTCGTAGAAAGCAGACCAACATACAATGTACGCGGCTGTAAGAAGTTAGTGATAAAACCTGCAAGAAAAAAAAAGTTAAGCAAACCTGAAAAAAAAAGAATAAGCATAGCAGCAATGAAAAGTCTAAGTTATTCAGTACTTTGTAGAATGTAAAAAAAAGAAACTGTTTAGATAAACTATATAATATAACAACGGTAAAAGCAATACAGAAAAATGTTTAGTACAAAGTGAGGTAATATTGGGGAGTAGCAGAAACGTTTCCTCACACACCAATTAAACATAAATCAGACAAAATGTTAACAAAAGATAAATAGGTAAGACACAATAGATATGAGTAATTCAGTAGTATTGATTCTTTTT
Organism: Platerodrilus igneus; assembly: GCA_036346225.1. NCBI lineage: Eukaryota > Metazoa > Arthropoda > Insecta > Coleoptera > Lycidae > Platerodrilus > Platerodrilus igneus. Next base: position 3,273,040 of record JARFIW010000090.1, read on the forward strand.
TCTTTCTTTTTTTTTCTTAATAGCAGGCAAGTCTATTGTAAAAGGTATCAACACGACAAAGAATATTGCAAAACCAACGGATAGATATTTAAAGTAATAACAAGTATGAAATAGTTCAACTTACACAACCAGGAGCACCGGAAGAGTGTCTATAGAGTTGGACTAAATCGGCTACTGATAGCCTTGCAGTTGGAGTTGGTGGAGTGTGGGGTGTCCATGGTTCCATCCCATTATCAACTTGAAACTTGACACTACTAGCAACTGCAGATTGTTCTTTTACTTTCTGTAACTGATCGAAAGCCTCCTGATAGCTTGGCAAGCCGGATGCACTGGTGTAGCTTGGCAAAGATTCACAGTCTATTCGCGGGGGTGGAATTTGTGGTACAACAGACAGTAACACATGCAACACACGCAACTAAGAACAATTAAAGTTAGTATAATTCCGATCCAAACATCCGTCAAGAATTTTTTGTATTGCGGATCTGCTTCAGCAGAAAGAACTTCGTCAACTTCTGAAGCTAATTTCAGTTGATAAAGGCATTGTTTGAAAACGGGGAAACATTTAAAAAAACACGGTCACTCTCACAATCTCGTCTTTAAAAAAATGTATGTTCATATTTTATTTACTTATTATTAAATGCAAGGTAAATTTAACGTATCATTAATACGGCATGAGTTAAAAAAAGGAGTTTAAAACCTAACTAAAGTGGCTCCTTTAAAAATTCTGTACAAGTTTATTGCACTTACTCAGATAAAAAAGGACCACGAAACTAGATCGCACACACAGTAATCCTAAAAGAATCGGTCAAGTTTAGCAAGCAAGTTCTACAACTTTTATTTCAAAAGAAACTCAACTAAAAACACAATTAGGAAAGCACGCGTAATCACTAAGTAAGTCCGTCAATGTTCCGTAAACCATATCGGAACCAAGAACAAAACTACAACTTCTATTTCCAACAGAAAATCAACAAAACACAGTTAGTAAAGCAACGCGTAATCACTAAGTCAATGTTCCGTAAACAAGCACTTCAAACACGTTCGCCTATAAAAGCCTCTTTTTTTCAATGTAATTAGAATATATCGGAACAAAGAACAAAACACGACTCTTCGTCTGTTTATTCAACTCGTTCTATTACAACCGCTTATCGTATCTTATCTAGACTTGTATATTCACATAAGCAACAAAATTTATACGAACCGCAAGACAAGGACGATGCAATCTATTCATTATAAGCGGTTTATAATTTTCAATTTATCTATCTTTAAATTACTACACACGAGTTAATAAATATCAAATATAGAACTAGTAATTTGTAGCAATGTATTTATAAATTGCGTATAGCGTAAAATGTTAAACTATAACAAAACTGCCCGTTACAAATTATCAGGCTAGTTAAGACGGGATTTCTTATCTTGATGTTTTTTTTGGGAAAGCATTATTCGCACTGTTTCAAAATCATCTCGGCAAGAATCTTTTTGGCAAAGCGCTTCCGATTTAATGGTTCTGGCTACCCCCACGTAGAAATATCGTGTGCGGTTTTTAATTTAAGATCTTAGTCGACACTTAAAATTTTAATTTGTTTAAATTTATGCACTGTTATTTTTCTAATTCAATTTTTTCCAAGGTGCGAAATGGACCTTGAGTCCTAGGGAGCTTCTTTTTAAAAAGTTTATTTCCAAAAAACACAACTATCAAATATATTTTAATTCTGTAATTACAAAAAATGATTTGCTTCTTTTACAACAGACTTGAACGCTAATCTTCATTAAACGCAAAATAAATCAATTGAAAAATACTACAAGTTAGTATTTTAATAAATCAATAATTAATAATTACGAATGAGTAGCTTGAACACCTAACAATGTTAAAGTTATGAAGTTTGAAGACTGACTGGCGATCAGGGTTTTACATTTAACATGAAGCCTATAGTCTCACGCCGTTCTGTGGGAAACAGCAGATTTTGCTTTCTGCTGTTTCTTGATAAATCGTACAATGTCTTTAATTTTAAGCAATTATATATAAGCCTGCTTGATCGCAGTTCATTGTTTCTTAACCTGTGGTTTTAAGTTGCGCCTGGTTTACAAAATAGACGTTTCTTATTCTTATTTCTGATACGAACTTTGTTGACACTTAATATATAACCTTCTTTTATACAATGTATCATGTTATATCTAGGACATAATTATTATATTTAATGATGTAATGCACCTGGTCGCAGCTACAAATCTGTACTCTAATCTACCTGCGGATGAACGAACTACCTCTCTTTACAATATCTGGCTGTGATCGAGTCGTCTAGTGGCTGTGGCTAGTGACGCCTACGTTGTGTGACCGAAACTTAACCCAAATATACACACTGAGATGGCGTTAAAGTGGGAATGTTTGAAATAAAACTACAATAGTCAACGACCCTATTTTAATTATTATATGATTACCTTAAAATTAGGTTACCATCAATTATACATGAATTACAAGTGCAAACAGTGCCTAACTCCCTGGGTTAGCGCTAAAAAGAGTATCGGCAGGTAAAACGCCAACAACCCTACGCTTCTAATTGCATAAATACACCTCTCCAAGGATGGGGCGGTGAACAAGCACCATGTGCATTTTTAATATAACGGGATGTCAACTGTTACTCAGACATTCTACGTATGAAACTAAACAAATGTTAATGTAGCCTAGCTAACATTTTCTAGAAAGTACCAGGGACGGATGTGCCATTACTGCCTGGCTAAAGTTGAAGAGGAAGAGAAGAACACCGGGAAGATAAGGATTTTGATTACCAATGTTCCACCCCGCACGACCATAAAATGTTAGTAAATTTAACAAAGGCTCAAACATACACGTTTATCGTACATACCATTAACAGTTTCCAACTAGTTTGGCAATATGGTTCACAATGAATAACCTACATTCTATCGTTGCATAAACATTACTACAAATACATTGACAAAACAAATAATTATAAATAAACATAAAGTTAAACATGAACGTATGCTATGATAGTACCAAACAAAGGATACAAATTGAATCAACCATCTCCTACATAGTCATAATGCAAACGCGTTAATAAGGGGTCATAGCAGAGGTTCGCTATAATCACATCATAACAAAAATAATAAATCTCAATATTATTTAACGATGGAATAATTATAATACGTCAAATCACATCAAACTAACTTACGGTCAGGTTTTAAAATCGAGACATAAATTATACAGTTATAAACGCACAACTAAAAACTGAAATAAACAATTACATAATCATAACAAGTTATTAGAACATTGAAAGCAAATTATAAAATATGTGTGTAACAAATACATACCAAAATTCTACAGCATTAATACAAGCTCAGATTCAGGCACTAAATCTTTATATAAATGCATGTTAAAATATATTCGAACTAGTAAGCAAAAGTTAACAATTATTTATTATGATTGCATCAGCTAATAAACGCGCATTTAAAAATTAAACATCATGTAGCATTACAAATTACACACAAAAAATATGAATAACAATTTGATTATTAATTCAATTACTATCTTAAAACACATCCAAATAACAACAATTAATCAATCTTCAATGCAATCAGATAATTTCCAAATAGCACATAATTAAAAACATTACCTTTAATAAAACAGCCAAGCGAAGCTTTTCGACCTTCTATTTTAAAATCTGAAGCAAATGTCCAATTAAAGCTTGTAAACAATATCGATCGCCTTTACAACGGTAAATTCTGACGTCACGGAGTGCATTCGGAAACCTGAAAGTGGTTACCGTGCTGTTCAAAAATACTCTCGAATATCGAAATATGCCATATAATATTTGCATTAATTATCAACCAATGAGAATCGACTAAAATACAGATCATTACACCACGTGTCAAATGGAACTTAAATATCATCATCCTCTTTAGGTCTTCAGTCCTGGAACTGGTTAGACGCGTACCATCATTGTTTCCTATTCTGAACTAACCTACCGATTTCCCTGAAATTTGCACAGTCTGCATCTATCACTATCTGATCTAGGTCTACATCTACCTCTTTTTTCCTATCTCTGCTTGTAAAATATTTCCTACTATTTCCCAACAATGCCTTAGAACGTATTCAGCCCTTCTATTTCTCTTTTTCCCCAGATATCCTTGTTCCCCTACTATTTCTTTAACCCTATTTGTTATTATCTTTGTCTGTCCATGCTATCGTCCTCATACATCTGAAGCACAGCATTTCAAAAGGCTGCTACCGTTTTTCTGTCTGCGTTTCAGACTGCCCGTATTTCATAGGCATACTGTGCTGTGCTCCACACATATGCTTCAACAATTTTCTTCTTGTTCTATGTTTGTTGTCTTTCCTCATAGACGCTGTTGTTTCTTGTTAGATGCAGTTCGGTCACCTTTTATTGTTTTACAGTTATATACCCTATTTCTCCGACCTTCAGTGATTGTGAAGGGAGGTATGCAGCATGTGGCTGCCAAGTTCCCCCAACACTAAACCATTTCCCGATTTAATATATTTTCCAATATATCTTTTCGCACAGTCAACATTAGTTGCAGATATTTCGCAACCAACAACTAGTTGTTTATACTAATCATCAGATTTATATGTGCTTATTTTTTCGTCATTAGGTTTTCCGTCTCACAACTGGTTGGACACGTACCTGCACTTATTTATATTCTGAGCTAGCCTACATAGTTCCCTGAAATTCTCACACAGCCTGTGTATACAGTTTGTTCCCCTTCTGTTGTTTTCTAATTTTATGCCCTATTTAACCGAGATTCAGTGAAGGGGGTTAAGCAGCCTGTGGCTGCCAAGATCCTCCAACACTTAGACATTTGCCGAATTAATAGTTTTCCAGTAAATTTTTTCACACACTTAACATTATTCGAGAATATTGCCCAACCACTTCTTGTAGTTACTTATAATAATCATCATGTTTCAGCACAGTTATTTTTTCGTCATTAGTTTATCCATCTCGGGATTGGTTGGATGCGTACCTCCATTGATTTCTATTCTGGGCTAGCCAACACATTTCCCTGAAACCCCTACAGTCTACATCTTTTACTATCTGTGTGCAGTAGTCTAACCTAGGTCTGCCTCTTCTTCTCTTTTATCCTATCTCTGCTTCTAATATATTCCGCACTATTCCCTCATGCCGTAGTATGTGGCCTATCATCCTATCTCTCCTATTTTTTTTTTACCATTTTCCACATATTTCATTCTTCCCCTACCATTTTTAGTGCCTCTTCGTTCTTAACTTTGTCTGTCCATGATATCTGCATCAAAGGCTTCCACCTTTTTCTTGTCCACTTCCCCTACTTAAATATGTGGAAGTAATTATCTTTGTTGGTATACGACATTTATGCTAGAAGCTCAATTTGTTTTTTTAATTTTTGTTTAAAAATTCTCACCATAAGGATCTTGTAGAAGCAAACCGTATAAGAAAGACAAGGCTATTTATTATAAACAACAGATTCCCCTTGCGGGAATGAGGAGAATTATGTGATCAAATCCAAAATTTGCTATACATTTTTATAAGATTAAGAAAAATGTGAAATTTGCTGTATTACAACGTTCTGTATAGCTTTTTATTTCAAAAATAACATTGCAAACAACTTCTTTATATTAGATAATCTTTTCGTATGCAAATTTACAAATTTACAAATTGGTATTTGTATAAACACCTCTAGTAGGTGCTTGAAATTTTACGACTAAACATAAAATTAACGAGTGAAACGACAAACATAGAAATGCAGAGTGGCCATGAAATGCCGTTAACGTTAATAAAGATAAGTAAAGGCAAAATGGTGTACCTCAAACGAAATCTTTGTCCGCTCGAACGATTTATGAGATTTTAATGGTGGGTATCGAAAAAGTTTCTATTACGAGGGTGCATTATTTCCTTATATTTGTTGATTTGTTATCTTAAAGACTATCTTAAAATGAATATTGTTCATCTCAAGTCATCCGAACTAATTTACGAAATTCAATCTAGGGATATCAAACCAGCATCTAACCAGAATGACAGACATTTGTAACTTAAAGCTATACTAGCGCTAGAAGCTAAAGAGGTACCTATTTTGAGAGTCATCGTTTTAGATCTCCCTCAAAATATGTCCGAAATTAAACAATCTCTTGAAGATATAGTTAATATAGTAAACAAAATTGATCCAGACACAAGCGAAGTCGAATTAAAGCGTGTTGTTTCTCACATAGCTCACCTTAAGCAACGGATAGAGTTGTTGTGTTTATTTGATAATGAACAAGCAAACCAAGCTAAACAAACCTTATTATCGGACATTCTGTTACTTGAAGGAATAGTTCTTGATAGACTTAACCCAAATGTAGACACAGATATACGATATACCTGTACCTTTATCAAATCTCGCAATTTCTCAAGCTCAAGCATTGGGGAAATCCATACCTGTCTACAAATGAGGTTTAACTTTCCAGGGCTTTGATTCCAAAATTTATTTAATGTTCTTTCTTGATAGGATTAACGATTTCAGAATTTCACGGAACTGTACAGATCAAGATTTATTTGTTTCAGCGCGTGAATTATTCTCTGGTTCCGCCTTGATTTGGTATCGTAATATTAGAGGTCAGATTTCCACCTGGGAGGAATTAATTACGTGTTTAAAACGGGATTTCTTACCGCATGGTTATATTACCGATCTTGGAATGAAATACGAAACCGAACCCAGGGACCTAACAAAAATGTAATTTCCTTTATTACCTCAATAGTAGCTCTATATAGTAAACTTGATAATAAACCATCAGAATTTGAAATTATCGATCAGTTGCGTAGGAATTTAAATCCATATTTTTCCGAACGGTTAGCGTTACAACACATTTCTTCTTTACCTCAATTCAAAGACTTATGTCGCTCGCTCCAAGAAGTAAAATGCGGGTGGATAAATACCGCCCTCCCCCAGAAAAACAATCTGGCCTATTAGAACCCGATCTATCTTGTCAAACTCAATCTTCTCGTAAAGTATCTATTATTAATCTTCCTTCTACCTCGACAAATAACTCACTTACCTGTTGGAATTGTAAGAAAAGTGGACATAACTATAACGTTTGCACATACCTCAAAAATATTTCTTGCTATGGCTGTGGTCGTGCTAATACCTATAAATCTAGCTGTACGAATTGTAATTCTAACGTATCGGAAAACTCCCGTCGAGATATTCCTATCCGGGACGTGAATATCTCAAGGAATCAAAATCGTCCTCAACACCAACCATTCAACGGACCCAGACGTCAATAAAATTAAACCATAAAACTACCTCTAACGCTGTACCTTTATCAAATATATCTAAGAATAATATCGCTACCTTGAATTTACAAAATGCCTTGCTTCCATTAACAGAATTATGTTATACTACCCGGTTAGAATGGTCGAGTGGGCTACAAACCGTTAATTCCTTTTACCATAAAATGTCTGCTGCATTATTACTTGTTAAAACCCTTCGATAATCGCCCTCATTTACCCATCTCGATTGGTTCCTTAAATGTAATAGCTTTACTGGACACAGGTTCCTCATGCTCCCTTATAAACAACGAAGGTCTACAACAATTATCTAAACAAAATATTAAAATTCAAATTGTTCCCGAAAAAACTTCCATAAATTTAGCTGACGATAATCAAATATATGTAACGGGTTCCTTTAAATTAAAAATTTGAGTAGAATCACTTAAACGTGACGTTCCAATTTTGATTGTGCCTACATTAGCTTATCCATTTTTACTAGGGGTAGATTTTTGTAAACTTTTTAATTTATCACTTTACTTTCAAGATTTTTCTTGGCAAACTTCCCTTAAAACAAACTCTTGTGCATCTGCAGGAATATCTAATAAAATTTTTCTTACCGATTCGCAAAATATAATTCTTAACTCTACAATCGACAAATTTTGTAAACTCAATACTTCTGAACTAGGTTGCGTTACTACTGCAACACATATTATCTCTACAGGTGATGCCCTCCCTTTTAAGCAACGTCAATATCCGTTATCGCCTGCATTACAAAGGCACTTGCATTCCGAAATAGATAAAATGTTAGAATCTGGTGTTATCTCTCCCTCAAATTCACCATGGATGTCTCCCGTGTTATTAGTCCGTAAGAAAAATGACGAATGGCGTGCTTGTTTTGATGGCAGAAAGCTTAATGCTATAACTGTCTCCGACGCTTACCTTCTATCTCGAACCGATTCAATTTTAAGCCGACTTCGAAACGCTAAATTTATCTCATCTATCGATCTTAGACAAGCTTTTTATCAGATACCCCTCGACCCATCTTCCCGTCCAAAAACTGCTTTTTGTGTTCCAGGCCGAGGTCTTTTCGAATATAATTTTTTGCCATTTGGTCTCTGTAACGCACCACAAACCTTAAACGTACTATGGATCAAACGATAGGTCCTATCTTACATCAGGAACGTGCCTTTGTATTTTTAGATGATATTTTAGTTATCTCAAGTTCCTTTGACGAACATATCGCCACATTGAATGAAGTTGCAGAACGCCTAAATGCAGCAGGTTTTAAGATAAATTGGGAGAAATGTCAATTTTGTTGTTCGTCACTTACATTTCTTGGTTTTATTATCGATGGAACTGGTCTACGAGCAGATGCTGCTAAAGTCGACGCTATTACTAAATTTAAAACATTTAGAACTGTTACCGAAATCAAACGTTTAATTGGAATGATTAGCTATTATCGCATTTTTTACCTAACCTTTCAACTATATCTGCACCCATTACCGCTTTAATTAAAAATAAAAAGAAGTCCCAAACTATCGAGTGGAATTTGGAAGCTCAGCAGGCTTTCGAACAAATTAAAACGTTAATCACTTCAGCACCTATCTTAATCTCGCCCAATTTTGATTAGAAATTTTATATACAAACCGATGCCTCACTTACTGGGTTAGGGGCAATGCTGTTCCTGGTGAGCAATGGCTTAGAACACCCAATCGCTTATGCAAGTCGTTCCTTAACTTCTGCTGAACAAAAATACTCAGCTACCGAACGAGAATTATTGCCAGTTATCTTCGGCATCGAAAAATTTAGAGGATATGTTGAAGGTACACATTTTACCGTAATTACTGATTGTGCAGCTCTCACGTGGATAAATTACTTAAAACAACCCGCAGGTCGTTTGGCAAGATGGAACTTGCGTATCTCTCAATTTACCTTTGACGTTAGGCATAGGCCTGGCAAATTAAATATCGTACCTGATGCCTTATCTCGTGATGTCGTCTCTCTTAACCTCCAGATCTAATTCCTGATACTTGGTATCTTAATATGATTAAAAAAGTTTCTGAAAATCCCGATAAATTTTCTACCTTTCGTGTAACCAACAATAGTTTATATAAATTTGTATCTTCTTCATCTCGGAAAATATCAAACATCTCTGAATGGAAGTTTGTTGTCCCTACCGCTAACCGCAGTGAAGTGCTTAAATTGTGTCATGATGATCCTATAGCTGCTCATCTTGGTGTTACAAAAACTCTCGCTAAAATATCTGAATTATATTATTGGCCCACACTAAAACAATCTGTTTCTCGTTATATTAGGAACTGTAAAATTTGTGGTTCTCATAAGAGCTCACAAGAGGCTCGTTCTGACTTAATGGGTAACTTTAAACGTGTATCTTATCCCTTTCAATTAATATCGCTTGATTTATTATGACCTCTTCCCTGATCGAAAAAAGGTAACCAATATCTTTTAGTTGTCACCGATTGGTTTTCTAAATTTGTTATGGTGCAACTCTTACGTAAAGCCACATCTGCCGCTATAATTAAATTCCTAGAGCAAAATGTATTTCTTATCTTCGGTGTTCTTCAGATTATCCTTTGTGACAATGGGGCACAATTTATCTCTAAAGATTTTCAAAATTTCGTTAACAGTTACAAAGTACAAAAAATTTGGTTTAACGCAAAATACCATTCCCAAGTAAACCCTACCAAAAGAGTAAATAGAGTTTTAATTACCGCTATCTCTTCCTATATCGATTCAGACCATACTACATGGGATGAAAATATTTTTAAAATTGCTCTAGCTTTGCGTACATCTAAACACGAAGCAACCCAATTCACTCCGTCATTTCTTGTTTTTGGAAGATATACCCCAATCGACGGTACCTATTATGGTTCAGTTCCTGACGATACTAACGTAATTGAATTTGACGATAAAGTACGCTGGGACAAAGACCAACAATCATTACCTTCTATCTTTAACGACGTTAGAAAAAATTTGTTAAAAGCTTACGAAAAAAGTAAGGACCACTATAACTTACGTAGACGAAATATTTCCTTCGCCTTGGGCGAACAAGTTTGGAAAAAGAATTATGTCTTATCGGATGCAACTAAGAAATTCTCTTCAAAATTGACCCCTAAATTCATTCTTTGTAAGGTCACTCGTGTCGTTAGTCCACTTATCTACAAACTTCAAGATGCTGAAGAAAAACGCCAAGGAAGGTGGCATATTAAAGACCTTAAGCCATTCTCTGGTGACCCAAATGCTAGTTAAGTTTTTCACGTTTCATCCCCCTGACGATTTACCTAATATTTTTTGGTTTTACTATCAATTAGTATCTTTAATTACTTATTCCTGCTCTTATACAGCATATACCTTTTACACGTTTAACTTATTTACCTTAAACTTTTTGCTTCTGGTTGACTTTTCCTTGAACTTACCGTTAGTTTTACAGTGTGTACAGCATAAAATGCAGTACATGGGGATCTTGGAAACTGTAAGAGATACGATCTTGGTTAAATGAGACAAAAGTTGCATAATCATGAGGGTATCTCAGATCGGTTTTCAAATTTCAAAAATTTTACATAGGTTACTAAATAGAGGCAATAAACACAAAATTGACGATTTCTTTATTTGCTCGTAGTTAGTCTAATTGAAATAGAATGTTCAAATTTGGTACATCATAGTAATTCCCCATTGCGCTTCACATTTTCAACTTAGATTTTGTTTAGGGCATCTAGATTTTGCGTGACGATGTTCAACTTTTTATTTTTAAATAGCCGCCATATTGGATTTTTACATTTTTGAAATGCTGACAAAAAATCCTTTCCAAAGAGGTATAACATGGCCATGTTTGATTGAATCAAAACACTAAAAATCACATAATTATGTTTTGGTCGTAGTAGGCTTTAATTTCCATTATGACAAAGAGAAACAATTGCTCAACATCTGAGAAACGTCAAAGTTTGTCCTTTATTTTGTTTCAAGTAGTGCAGTTTAAAAAAATAGTTAATTAATTTACATAGAAATTTAAGCAATTTTTTTAATTCTTAGTATAATGAAAACTGGATTGGAAATCGGGGACCAATTAAGTGGCCGGCGAGATCACCGGATTTAACTCCTCTAGATTTCTTTATATGGGGCCATTTAAAAAGTCGTGTGTACTCAAAAACGTATACAACAAGCAGTCCAAGAGGCCGTAAATAAAATAACTCCAACTATGATAAGACGATCTTGTAAAGATGTTTATAAAAGGTGTTGGTTGTGTGTTCAACAAAATGGGGGGTTATTTGAACATTTAAAATAAATAATGAATTCATGTGGCTGACTATTGTTATATTTTTTTTCCTTGATTGTTAATTTGCAATTGTCTGAACATGAATGACAACTAAAAACAGCTTAAATAATATTTTGTATTGAATAGATGCTAGTTTGTATTTATTGTTTGTTAATGCATAGTTATGTAAGTTCTGATTAATACTGATTTATTTTCAATTTTCTACGGTTTTTACTGTTTTTATTACCACTGAAAATTGAGTTTAAAATTTTTAGAGCAATTGTTTCTCTTTGCCATAATGGAAATTAAAGCCTACTACGACCAAAACATAATTATGTGATTTTTAGTGTTTTGATTCAATCAAACATAGCCATGTTATACCTCTTTAGAAAGGGGTTTTTGTAAGCATTTCAAAAATGTAAAAAAAAGTTGATCATCGTCACGCAAAATCTAGATGCCCTAGACAAAATCTAAGTTGAAAATGTGAAGCGCAATGGGGAATTACCATGATGTACCAAATTTGAACATTCTATTTCAATTAGTAGACTAACTACGAGCAAATAAAGAAATCGTCAATTTTCTGTGTTTTGCCTCTATCTAGCAACCTATGAAATTTTTTTGAAATTTTGAAACCGATCTGAGATACCCTCATGATTATGCAACTTTTGTCCCATTTAACCAAGATCGTATCTCCTACAGTTTCCAAGATCCCCATGTACTGCATTTTATACTGTACACACTGTATATCGCTTTATTGTCTAGACCCCCTAGTAGAACTCTGTCGTTTCATTTAATTAATTCTCGCACCTTTCCTACAACATATTATTTTGTTTTCAGTATTTATCTTACATCGTTTAATTGTGTGGTAATCTACGTAACTTTGGTTGCAATAACTCATTGAATTTTTATGATTGGTTTTAGCTGATGTTAGAGTGGATGCTTTCATCTTTGGGCTCACATAGGAGACGCGGCCTATGCCATTGTAAGAAATAGTTCATATTCGCAGTTGCAAAAAACTAGGACTTTCTATTCCATGTGTTTTTCCTCTGAATTATTACAGTTGCCCACATTATACTATATTATTATTTGTTTCTTTTTCCACTAAATCGTCATAACGTTTAAACATTTTTTTCGTTGTTTTTTATTGAACTTCGTGGTGAGGTGCTATTGCTTTTTATTGATATCTTATCAAATTCTCGGTTGTTCTAGCATATTGGGACAGTGTGTCTTTATTTAACGGCTTATAATTAGGCATTTTTGTGTGTTTAGGGGTGTTACCGTTTTAAAAAAATACCTTGAAACAGTTTGTTTTCGTGTGATTGTATCTGTAGTGATACTTTTAAGTTGTTGTGTCAACTTTTGTCTGATTTTCTTATCGTAGTAGATGCACTTGTTAGGAAAATGATTGTACTAGTTCTCTTAAGAGTCTAGTGATTTTTTTTAACTTATGTTATACCTTAACTTGTCAGATTAATAACGCAGGTGGTCCTACAGATCGATCTGTGTTTTATAGGGACAACTCTCTACCTTCTCTGGGACGCTTGTCCAAAAACTCTACTTTTTCATATCCCGCTGTCTCCGTTTCTGTCTTATATTTCTTTTGGTATACCTGTTCTCGTCCCGGAACACCCGTTTACCACATAAGAGTGATTTTTCCCTCACTTCGGGCTACTGACTACATTGGCTGGTTGAGTAGTGCTTTGCTATCCGCCTTTTCTGTCTCTTTAGCTCAATGCGAGCACTTCCTCTATTTTTTTTCTACCTGGAAGTGCCTTTTATGCATTCCAAATACCTACCTCCCTCTTTCTACCGTTCCTATTTCTACTGCCTTTTCATTTCCGTCAGTCACCGTGTGGTTGCGCGGGGGGTTTTCACAGACATTATAATTTGAATTAGGGCCGCTATACTTGCGGCCACGTCCCCAATGCTCCACCCGGAGGTACTACATTGGGTTTAAACGCGAAAATAATCGTGCTTCTGATTAATTCTGACTTCATAGTTAATCCACCCTAAATAAAAAACTAAATAAAAATATAACAAACCTAAAAATCTAACAAACCTAACAAGCTCTAACAATCTAACAAACATAAAAATCTGACCAACCGAAACAAAACTAAAAACAGGGTTGTAAATAATGGTATCCCAAGCGCTGACTTTGGAGTGTACCCGATCAACAAGACGGTTTTCACAGACACCCGGACCACGTCTCTGGGAATCTTTCGTGAGGTCATGCGGTGCCGTTGTCAGCGCACATGGTCGCTAACAGTGAATGTATGTATGAGTGTGTGAATGTGTGAGTGTATGTAGAAATATCGTGGGGATATCGGGTGATTATATCACCGATATCAATTAACGCTGGGTGCAGGGATGCACCCAAATGCCTTTGCCGGTCCCTCGTGTCGTTTATTGCAAACGGGCCTGCTTCACAGGTTGCCCTTTTTAGGGGGCACGAGAAATTCCCATTTAACGGCTCCACGGAGCCACTCTATCGCTATCCTACCTATTGTCTTGGATAATAACTTAAGTTAATATCTTTACCTTATTTATTATCTTGGATAATAACTTTAGTTTAATATCATTATCTTACCTATTATATTTAATAATAACTTTAGGTTAATATCGTTATCTTACCTACTACCTTTGATAATAACTTAAGCTCAATATCCTTATCTTATCTATTATCTTCGATAATAACTTGAGATCTTGTTTTATCGTTTGGTATTTATGACCAGACGTGGGAATATTTTTTTGAATATTGAATATTAAGTGAAAAATCTAACCTGATGGTAGTCATGTAATTTGTTAGGTTAGTAATGTAAGGAATTAGTAAGGTGGTACTTTTGGTAAATTTGTTGATTCACAAGCATGTCATGGACAAGTTTTGATGTGTATTGTTTATTAAACCAGAGTACCAGTAACTAAAAATTTGTTAGAGTGTAGAGTAACTCACTCTGTTGAACATTTTTAAATTTGGGCATTTTTTTGCCAAGAAGAAACAGTCTAGATGCAACGCTAATGTGCGTCTGCACTTAGGAAACTGTAATGTTAGCTTAGGTTTTAGTATATAGGTTTTGCGACTTGTCGAATTTGTTTTAGTTTAAGTAGTGTTTCATGCTCCCCGACAAATTTGTGCTGTCGACTATAACTGCGCCACACCAAAGACTCGTGTGTGCACTTTTCCGTTTCCTGGTAATCCGGAAGACGTGTTATCGGTCGGAAAAAACCAGGTGGCGCCATAAATAAACATTTTGTAGGATTTAAGTTAGGATTTATGTAGGTTAGTTAGGATTTAGATTTTAAAATGTTACTGTGCTAACAGTCATTTTCTTTTTTTAAGTTTTTTTTTTATGGCTTTGTCGCGATTGTTACGTGCCGAAATCGGCCGTAAACATTCTTATAAGTTTTAATTTGTAAGGATTTCGCGCCAATGAATTTAAAAAAACTTGTGCGCGTATTTCCGTCACTTCAGATAGTGCGTTGCGCGAGATTTAGGCCGACGCGGTGTGTCAAGAGGGGAAGGGTGATTTCCGGGATACGTGTTGAACTAGCGTCCGAGATCTGAAGAAGTGTTGTTGTCTTTTGTGTCTTATCGTATCTTTTTTTGTTATGTAAGTCCCTTTTTGCCTTCTCTTGACTATCGTTCCTTATAAACCAGTTCCTGTCGTTCCCTACATATAGAAAGAAGACGATTGAATTTAAATTCGACCCGGGCCCAGCAATCACCCACGCCCGAGAAAGATCAGCGAAGCAGCCGACGCCCGAGGAAGATTAGCGAAGCCGCCACCGACCATCATGGAGTAATTCTGCAAGAAGCCCTACATGTTCACGTGAGTACCCCGTGGGGGTTCTCCTTAAAATTTGTGTAATTGTTAAATTGTGCTGCAATAATTTGCATATTGTGTGACGTCATCAATAATTTGCGCGTCTTTTTTCCATTATCTAATATTGTTACCAACTGACGTAGTGTCTCGCGTACATCGATAACGGGGCTGCAATATCTTTCTTGCCCGCACAGAATACCGTAATACGTAACAAACGCTTAATTCAATGTAAAGTGAAGATTGCAATTCTATGTACACTTCAACTACTTTTGTCATGTACGACCGCCAAACGGCAAACATTGGAAAATCATAATGCACATATACGGATTTTAGGGACTAGTAAGCAAGATTTATTTGAATACAAAATAGGGTTACTGTAGTGATTCGTAGTATTTTCTAAGTCGATTCTCATTGGTTGATAATTATTGCAAATATTAAGATGTACATTTCGATATTCGAAGGTATTTGTTTGAATAGCTCAGTAACCACTTGCCGGTTTCTGAACGCATTCCGTGGCACCAGAATTTACGTTATAGGGAACGCATGAAATGTAGAGGCGATCGGTCTGGTCGACAAGTTAATAACTTTATTTTTCAACATTTTAAAATGGAAGGTCGAAAAGATTCAATTGGCGGTTTTATTAAGAGTAATGTTATATAAATTTATAATGTAGTTGCTATTTAGGGTAATCTGATTACATCTTGTAATTCCAGCCTTGCTTTGAATGTGATGTTGGCACTTATTGTAAAACCGTTATTTATGTAAGCATTAAAGGGAATATTTTTGTGATTACCTGTTCCTTTTGTCTTTAAATTGTTGTATACAATGCTACCTGTTGGTTGTTTTACTTATGATGTGTACCAATTTTATCGGAGATACTAATTTTTCAATGCGGCAGCGCACGGTTCGTAATAGCTATATTAAAAAGTTAGTTGCTCGTTGCAGAATTTTTGGCAAAACACCGGAAGCTGAAAATTATCACAAAGGTAGCACATCATGTGGTGGTCCTTCTGTATATGTCAAAACGCGTGAACACCAATTTTTTTAGAGATAAGGATTTTTTTAATGTGACAGCGTACGGTTCGTAATAAGTATACTAAAAAGTTAGTTGGTCGTTGCTGAGTTTTTGGTATTGGTATGAAATAGCCCCTACGTTGGCGTTCCCTTATAATTGCTATGAAATAGCCTTTTTGGATTTTAAGCCTCTACGATGGGTCCCATTAAAATTGCTGTGATATGCCCTATCAAGCCCCACGATTTGTACGTTATATTTGTTTTGTTTACCACGACTAGCTCACTGAATGCTCGACTTCCTATAAATAAATCTTATTTTACCTTTTAAATGGATTCAAATAAAGCAGTGCAAAATCACACAATATAATAATTGATAATATGTACAATGTTGTGCAACCTCAAAATTTTCCCCTGTATAGAATATTTACATTTACCAAATTTATGCTTTCCTGAAAGCCAGCAAAAATATCTTTTAATTACTCTCAAGTATCTTCGAACGCTCTGTTTTCATATTTCATATTTCATATTTTCAAATGACCTTTTTGATGACTCTTACAAATATATAATGTATAGCAAATATTAAATTTGAAACAGTCTTTAAATAATAAAATTTTTAAAAATCGCTAACCTGGAACGGTCACTGGTGTTGCTTCCTAGTGTCTGTGGTCTGTGGAATTAACTTTGAGTACCCTTTTGATCGCACCTTCAGACGTATTTTTAGATTTGTGTTTAGGCTTAGATCTCGACATGAACATCGACTTGCATATAAACTTAAATATCAACTTAGTACATCTGACATCGACGAAACTGACATCAACGAAAGCGGCATCAACAACAGCCCTGTTTTGTTAAATATTAAAATAAATTTAATTAACTGTTTAACTTACGTCTATTTGTAGATCGGCTTATTTTTCGTCGCACAATTGCACTTTCAAATTTTACTTATTCTAAATTTTAACGTTTCACTAATTAATTTCATCACGTAAATTTCTACTACATTTGTGCATAGTTTGTGCTTGGTTGAATATGAACTGAACTCTTTATTCATTTTCTATCGTATTTATAAGCCCTTCCCACCAATCGTTTCCATTGGTGTGTTTATTGATCAAGGCTTGTACTTTGGCTTATCTCTGGCAGAACTCGGTGTTTTCTCAAATTCGTTGGTTTAATTCTTCGACGAAATGTTCCATCAATCACGTAAGCTTTACAATATTTTGTTAATTTCCAATTATTGCTTTTATTCAGTCACGTATTCAATGTTTGTCGTTTAAAAGTCCAAAAACTTATCATATAGTGAATCGCCTGTTATTTATGTGTTTGTTACAGAATGTTGGTTTTCTAGTCACGTATTTAGTGACGTATTAGAATGCGTTTTCTTATACATGCGTTGATATTTTTGACGTAATTATTAAATATTTGGAATGCCAATTTATCTATGTTTGCCAATAATGTATTTATATTGATGCTATTAGTTGCGTTTTAAAACCTTATCTTCACTTATACATTATACTTAAAACATATTATACGACGTACACATTATTAATTTAGCTAAATGGTATCGGATTATTGCAAAATGAGCTTCTTTCTTATGCATTAAATCAAATGTACTATGTGTACAGTGTGCTCGCAATTGACTTTTTGTAGAATAGTCGATTTACTCCTTTAATTGATGGAACTATTTGAATTTCTTAAAGTTAAAGTTATTTATATCTATCCTATGACCTCTATAACTTAATCTACTCTTAAAACTACCCTCTTATCATAGCAATATATATATATATATATATATATATATATATATATATATATGTCAAGATGCGGAAGCACCGATATTTTTCGGAGATATAAATTTTTTAATGTGACAGCACACGGCTCGTAATAGCCATATTAAGAAGTTTATCGCTCGTTGCTAAGTTTTTGGCAAAACATCGGGAGATGAAAATTTTCACAAAGGTAGCCCATCATGTGGTGGTCCTACTGTATATGTTAAAACGCGGAAACACTAATTTCTCTCAGAGATATGAATTTTTTTAATGGGACAACCCAAGGTTCGTAGCTGGTATACTAAAAAGTTAGTTTCTCGTTGCTTAGGTTTTGGCAAAAAAACGTAGGCTGAAAATTATCACAAAAGGTGGCCCATCATGCGGCAGACCCTCTGTATATGTCAAAACGTGGGAGCACCAATTTCTTCGGAGATACGAATTTTTTTAATGTGACAGCTTACGGCTCGTAATATGTATACTAGAAAGTTTGTTGTAAGTTACTGAGTTTTTGGTAAAACAGCGAGGCTGAAAGTTTTCATAAAGGTAGCTCAACATGTGGTGGATCTTGTATATATGTCAAAATGCGGAAGGACCAATTTTTTTTTGGAGATATAAATTTTGTAATGAGAAGCACACGCTCATAATAGCCATATTAAAAAGTTAATCGCTCGTTGCTAAGTTTTTGGCCAAACACCGGTGGCTGAACATTTTCATAAAGGTAGCCCATTATGTAGTAGACCTTGTGTACATGTTTAAACGCGGGAATACTATTTTCTTTCGGAGATATAAATTTTTTAATATGACCGCCCGCGACTCGTAATGACTATAGTAAAAAGTTAATCGCTCGTAATAGGTATAGCAAAAAGTTAGTTGTTCGTTGCTGAGTTTTTGACATAACACCGGACGCTGAAAATTTTCACAAAGATAGTCCATCATGTGGTGGTCTTTCTATGTATGTCAAAACCCGGGAACACCAATTTTTTTTAGAGATATGAATTTTTTATGTGACAGCGTACGATTCGTAATAGGTATACTAAAAAGTTAGTTGCTCGTTGCTGAGTTTTTGGTAAAACAACGAAGGCTGGAAATTATCACAACGGTAGCCCATCATGTGGTGGTCCTTCTGTATATATCAATACGGGGGAACACCCATTTTTTTCAGAGATATAAATTTTCTTAATATGACAGCGTACGGTTCGTAATAGGTATACTAAAAAGTTAGTTGTTCGTTGCTGAGTTTTTGGCAAAACAACAAAGGCTGGAAATTATCAGAAAGGTAGCCCATCATGTGGTGGACCTTGTGTATATGTCAAGACGCGGGAGTACCAATTTTTTTCGGAGATATTAGTTTTTCAATGCGACTGCGCACGGCTCGTAATAGCTATATTAAAAAGCTAATTGTTCATTGCTGAGTTTGAGGCAAAACGCAGGAGGCTGAAATTTTCCACACGAGTAGCTCAATATGTGATGAATCTTCTGTATATGTCAAAATGCGAAAGCACAAATTTTTTTCGGAGATATGAATTTTTTTAATGTGCCAGCGCACGGATCGTAATAGGTACACTAAATAGTTGCTCGTTGCCGAGTTTTTGGTAAAACACCGGAGACAAAAAATTATAATTATCATGTAGTGAACCAATTTTATCGGGAATATAAATTTTTCAATGCGACAGCGCACGGTTCGTAATAGCTATATTAACAAGTTAGTTGCTCATTGCTGAATTTTTGACAAAATACCGGATGCTGAAAATTTTCCAAAGGTAATCCATGACGTGGTAGGTCTTGTATGTATATCAAAACGCGGGAATACCAATTTTTTTCCAAGATATTAATTTTGCAATGCGACAACGCACGGCTCGTAACAGCTATATTAAAAAGTTAATTACTCGTTACTGAGTTTTTCGGCAAAACGCAGGAAGCTGAAATTTTCCACAAGGGTAGCTCAATATGTTGTGGAAGTTGTGAATATATCAAAACGCAGGAGTACCAATTTTTTTCTGAGATATGAATTTTTCAATGCGACAGCGCACGGTTTGTAATAGGTATATTAAAAAGTTAGTTGCCCGTTGCTGAGTTTTTGGCAAAATGCATTGGGCTGAAATTTTCCACACCAGTAGCTCAATATGTTGTGGACCTTGTGAATATGTCAAATTGCAGGAGTACCAATTTTTTTCGAAGATATGAGTTTTTAGTGCGGCAGCGCACGGCTCGTAATAGGTATATTAAAACGTTAATTGCTCGTTGCTAAGTTTTTGGCACAACACCGGAGGTTGAAATTTTTTACAAAAGTATCCCATCATATGACAGACCTTGTGTATATGTCAAAACTCTGGAATACCAATTTTTTTTAAAAATATTAATTTTTTGATGTGACAGCGCACGACTCGTAATAGGTATATTAAAAAGTTAATTGCTCGTTATTGAGTTCTTTGCAAAACGCATGGGGCTGAAGTTTTCTACACCGGTAGCTCAATATGTTGTGGACCTTGTGAATATGTCAAATTGCAGGAGTACCAATTTTTTTCGGAGATACGAGTTTTTCAGTGCGGCAGCGCACGACTCGTAATAGATATTCTAAAAAGTTAGTCGCTCGTTTCTGAGTTTTTAACAAAACACCGGATGCTGATAATTTTTTAAAAATCAATTATTTTATAGCAGGTTTCACATCATAGTCCGGTCCGGTATAGTGGGTATGCGACTGTCTTATATTTCGTTGCGCTTGGTTGCTAACTTGACACGTATTTGGAATCATTATATGTTACGGCTAGTGACTGATGATAGACAAGCATTTGGTTCGTCAAATTTTAACAAATTTCATCAGTTAAATGATATTGGTCTATTAGGTTCTGCGGGAAACCTAAAATCGTACAATATAAATCGTATGAATTCAGAATGTTATAGTAACTTCTAACTGAAAAACAAATAATAACATAAAGCAATGTTATAAACTTTAATCTTTTATATTGTGGTATTTACTATAAAAAATGAAAAACTAAGTACATATACGCTTATTTACATGAAGACCTTAACCCATGTTTATCATGGTTAAAATAATTTAGCGCCGCACAACCCGGCATAATTTTAAAAATTAGCAGTACCACTATGTAATGCTAATGCAAATTAACTATCAGTGGGCTCCAAAATACAGACGAGTCTTGATCCTTTATATAGTGCTGTAACTAATGAAGAGAATTGGTGTTTGCACAACAGCCCATGAGATTTTGAAGGACCTATACACATTCCAGGTCAATATAATTTATAACAGCATTGGACACGTCTTAAATATTTTAATATCTAGTATAAAACAATTACCAAATAGGAAACTTTTAGATTCTAGTGTAGTGAAATATATAGTGACAAATGGGTTCACCGTATAATAGTATCCTTACTTAATATTTATAGCATTTCCTTTAGTGTACATGTTTCGTACGTATATAAAATCTTACATAATTGCGTGGGAATAAAATCCATCTCAAATGTTTTTTGATTGAAAATGTGGGTAGGTACACATTATATTAATTAATTAGGCAATTTATGCAGACTTCTATTTTTCTTTTTTTATTTGATTGAAAATAAATAATTTAATGTTTTAAATGCAAATAAAGATATGTGTCCAGACAGAGTACGTAAAATTGGCATCTACCATAGAAAACTTATGGCATCTACAATACTTTAAAATTTCTATTAGTTTCAATATTTATCGCTTGGCGGCCCCCCTGCTCGCTAAACTTCCCTTTTCCGGATCGAAAGCAGAAAAATTTTGTAGGTTAACATTCTGTATTGTATTTATAGAATTTGCTAAAATTGGATTTTTATTGATGGTTTCGACGAGACGCTAGAAGTAGGCAACTGAGTCACGTACAGATAATGTTTTGGTTGGTTATTGGATTTCGAATCTATTCCAGCTTGACGACAAAAATCACATGACGTGTCGCTATCGATTTTTTTTTAGTAAAAAGAATGATCCAAACCAAATGTGTAAGGGGAACATGAGGTATCTTCTATGAAGTGATTTTTTTTCAGGCTTCTAAGCCGTTAGTTTCATGGTATTATTTCATTGCTTGTGGTCAAAAATTTAGAAATTCTTTCTCAAGTATAAGAAAAATGCTACCAAAAGTAATATTTGTCTTGGGCGGACCAGGCGCCGGCAAAGGTACTCAGTGTGCTAATATAGTTAAGGTAACAAATTTAGCATTTTAATAAACTATATTAAGCAAATTACTTTGCAGACTTATGGTTTCATACATCTTTCTGCGGGTGATCTTTTACGTGAAGAGAGAACAAGGGAAGGATCTCGATATGGAATGCTGATTGAAAGTCATATACGTGAAGGCAAAATTGTACCAGTTGATATAACATGTAGTTTAATAGAACAAGCAATGAAAGATTCCGGAAAGAATAAATTTTTGATAGATGGTTTTCCTCGTAACCAGGATAACTTAGATGGGTGGCTCCAACGATTATCCGATAAAGTGGAACTTCTCTTCATTCTTTTCTTTAACTGCTCATTGGAGGTTTGTTTGTGTGTATCATTCTTATTCATATTTTATTTTGCCACAGGTATGTAAAGATAGGTGTTTATCGAGGGGTGCTGCAGGAAGTGGAAGAAGCGATGACAACATTGAGAGCCTACAGAAACGTTTTAACACCTATCTTTATGAAACAAAACCTATTATAGATCATTACAGAAATCTAAATATGGTTCAGGAAATAGATGCTTCCAAATCTGCAGAAGAAGTATTTGATGATGTTAAAAAAGTATTTGCTCCACTTTTTAATTAATGTTTGAGCTTAATTGTATGACACTTAGGTAATAAATTTAAATTAGTGACAGGAATTTTT
Organism: Platerodrilus igneus; assembly: GCA_036346225.1. NCBI lineage: Eukaryota > Metazoa > Arthropoda > Insecta > Coleoptera > Lycidae > Platerodrilus > Platerodrilus igneus. Next base: position 3,296,003 of record JARFIW010000090.1, read on the forward strand.
CCTAGTAATAAAGTAGATGATCTCTTATCAGAAGTGCATTTTTCAGATCACTAGTAATTGATGCTAATTTAGTGATGATAATGAAAGATTTATTTAGTATAGTAATATTGGTTGTACGAGACTCGTATTATTTTATGCACATCACTTGAAGATTCTAGTTTCTTGACAAAAAAATTTTTAAAAGTTTACTTGTCGTGTCTATACGAAAATTCCTTTGCACTTACACTACATCACTAATAGAAAATTGAACGCTATTGAAGTTGTCTTTTTATTAATTCCATAAATGACATATTTTTGAGCTAAAAGGTTTTTATAAACATTTCAACTTTGTTTTGCATATTTGCACATATAAATATTGGAAATCGTTTAAAAGAAAACCATTTTATCAAATATGAAAGTAACGAATGCTGTCTCAAAATAAAAAAAAAATTTAATTTGAAAAATTATTTGTCTATTTTAACAGGTCAAACTGAGGTATTTTGTGTGAATATGTATCCTAAAAGGAAAAATTCCAAGAATTGTATCATCTACCATAACAGGAAGACCTAATCAGCATCATGTGATTAGTAGACATTCTGGTAAGAGTTCTCATGGCAACTAGTTGTTCATATGGAGTTTACATTTAAATTCGTTGGGTTCTTTGACAATAGTTCTCACATTCTAAACATTTTAGCTTCGATGTTAAGTACTATCTAACTTTCGACATTAAGGTATTTACGGAACGTTCATTTGAAGATTATGCTAACCATTCTTAATAGTTACAACGAAGAGGTTTTTATAGTGACAATTATATCAAACACATTGAATAATTTAATATGGGAACAAAAAAATTTGTTACAAATTGACATAGCCCAACTTAAAAACGTGTAACAATTCGACACAAGCAACTTTAATTTTGATTCATACATTTGATAAGATTAATGGTAGCAATGTAATGGAAGAATTTTCTTAATATTATTGAGATTTCTGAAAATAAAAATGAACTTGTGTATAGGTTTTGTTTTTATTAAGAAATGAAATCTATATCGAATAATAAACAGAGCATGTTATGGAACGTACAATGTGCATACAATCTTAAATCATGTACAAAGGCATCTATGAATTAGAGATATCAAAATACATCTTTGCAGTTTTTTTGTTATATCATTTTAATTTGAACTTGTCATTTTATGTTGAATTAAACCTTATTTTAGAGCATTAGACTTACTAAATGCAGCAATAAAATATTTTAAAATAATCATCATTACTTAATAATTGATAATATGCTACACTTTAGAGATCTTGATATGGACCTAACTGCTTCATTGGTAGCCAAAGAATTTGATCGTTGGTATCGTACATTTATGAATTACATTGCAAGTTTCCAATCGACAGATGAACAGGAACTGAAAATCTTTATTAATTTGGTTTCTACATTAGCTGTGGAAGCTTTTATATTTAAAGAGTTATCAACTATCCTTCTGCGGTGATGGAGGACTTCCGCCCTCCATGCCACTTTAATGTTTTAATTCACCAGCCGCATCTACAAGTAAAATGGCAGAAGTTCTAAAGCAGTGGCCAGTGTATGCAGATGGTACTTGCAATTTTGAATACTCTGTTACTTGCTTAGGTACATTTCCTAATTTGTTTATGCCGACAACTTGCTTAGTACATTTAAAAAAAGGGCTAATACTACGATTATTGACTTCGTGACGAATGCCCATGTACTGTTTGCAGATTTTATAAAAAGATCCGTACAACGAGAGACCGTATATTTTTGTTTTTGTATCTGGTATTTGAATGTGTAGTATTGTACCCGTTTTCAATGTCTGTAATTTTTAAGTTTTTCAGCTTTCTTTCTGCAGTGACCACTAATTCCAATAATCAGAACAACCCAAAATACAATGTAATACAGATAAATGCATAATATATGGTTATTTTAGTTATTGTACCTTCATCAATAAATAATTATAATCTAGAGCTTCATTTATAAATTTCTTGACTTCCTCAGCAGTTTTGGATTTCTTACTTTTAAATTCATTTGATTGTCTTTTTAAGTAAGCGCTGAGTTTCGAATAATTTGCTAAATTTATGTTGTTCTTCAAACTTGTGTACTTCTAAGTATAGAGTATTTTGCCCATAACAATGATGAGTTACATTGACCAGTAATATGTCCAAAATATACCTTGAGAACAGTTTCAGAAAGTGATTGTAATCTTGTTCTTTGCTTGCCAGTCCATAAATTTGTGATATACTATTTCATATCCTTTGATTTTTGAGATAAGAGACTGTTACATGTGCTTGCCGCTTGGCTGGCTATTTCTGGTGGTGTTCCTGGTATTTCAACATCACTTTTTGAATCCGAATACATTTTTAGTATTGGATCGCATAACATCGTTTAACAACTTTTGCTGTCGGCAAGAAAACGTCGATGATTAATTTCTGTTTGCAGTTGGAAAATTCGATTTATTTAATAAAAGTTTTAAATACGTTAACAGCAAATGTAAGACAATTACACTTTAAAATCACTTCTTTATCCCAAAGGATATTTATGTGTGCTTATTAAACGTTTTTTTACCCCACCAGGGGTTCTTTAAGATTCTAAAATCAAATATTAAGATTCGAAAAATGTGCGAACGACTGAACAGACAAAGAGAAAAATTTCAGTAACGAGCTAAAGTACGTTAAATATACATGCTGTTATTAATTTAAGATAAAGCAGGACTTTTTGCCCAACAACTTTTTTCTCTAAAATGCATAATAAAGAAGTTTCCCCTTTGTTACCTATTATTATGATGGTTAACGGCATTTAAATAATGTAACTTCTATTACAATGACACTAGAAATTACAAAACAAAAACTCAACTGACAAAACAGGTAACATGATTTATGAATTTTATTAAAAGTGTTGCCAGTTAAAAATTAGTACGCTAGCATTGCCAGGCGAAACTTTAAACCCCCATAACTTTTTATCTTATAACAGGCACAAAGTTTTCGTAATACAATTTTTTTTTTATTTTTGTATGTTGAATTCAAATCTGAAATCAGAATTTTTAAATTCCGCTGTAATCCATGCATATTCGTTATGATTCAGAAGTCAAAATACCAGAATTCGAAAAAATGTGCGGACGACAACAGACGGGCAGAAAAATTTCAGTTAACGAGTTAAATTTTGTTGAAAATAGACATGCTGTTATTAATTTAAGATAAAGTAGGACTTTTGCCCAACAACTTTTTTCTCTAAAATGCATAATAAAAAACTTTCCCCTTTGTTACCTATTATTGTGATCATGCTGTATATATATATATATATATATATATATATATATATATATATATATATATATATAAAGAATGCCGTGGATCTGGGATTAAAAATCGAACCCCTCTAATAATCAATCTTATAACAAATCGAAAATTTGCACACAATAGAAAATTTTCAAAAAAACATTAATTTCTTACCCAGATTCCTCTCTTCCTCGGTTGAATTGCTTTCTTCAACTGCTTCCCTGGCTAGTTCGGTTGGGCCTCCTCTTGGATACCTAGATTCACTCTCATATTCTCTATCGTTCACGCACACTCTCAATAAAACCACAAAATAATACAACAATCATACAATATCTATTTTCCACTATTTACAAATAAAACTTCAAAATTATATACATCTCAGTGGTCAAGTTACACCTCAATAAATTCTATTTAGTAAAGTCCAGAATTTTAACTAGCAATATCAAACACATTGAATGTAACCTGACTAAATGGGCCCTGAATAATACCTTATCTTTCTTTCTGTATTTATAATTAATTTCAATTAGGCAACTCTGGAGTATGGTGAGCTCATGATACCCAGTTAATTATGATTAATGTATGCTCTTTACTTGGCATATTCTTATTACAAACACAACAAAAACCCATGTACTCATAACAAAAAATATTTAAATTCCTGAGGAATGTTAATCAGTTTTATATACACCTTTATATTTCGATTTAAATACCACAATAAAAGTTAGTTATACGTATTACTTTCAATACGCCAAATAATGTAAAATACCATCATAGTTCACTCTCACCCATCACAATAACCTTCATAGTTTATCAACAACAACAAATTCTAAAGCGTTACCTGGAATTTCTTGAAGATCCCTGCTCCGTTGATGATGCCATTAAGTTGTTTCGTGGTACTGCTCTGCTTCCGCCTCCAGATATTAGTAGTTGAACACCCTCTAAGTAATGCTGCAATGCTGTTCATACACGATACATCCAAATCCAATTATTACTCTTCTTTTATTTTGAGATTAATTCACGTTACATAACGTCACTACACGAGCTTGTTAAAAAAAGTTGCACCTCCATAAAATTTAGACTCGGCACTATCCGCGTACAAATTATGAAGCTAACACCGTACTATTTAATTTAAAATAATGTTCAATACTGTACGTAGTCTGAAGCGATCAAAATACTAAGGGACTTTTATTCATTTTCAAAAAGTATTTATACATTTTACGATGCCACCTTTCGGCCGCAATTCACCCGAAGTCCTTCATTTACAATAATATTTTTTAAAATTTTGGGTTCAACTGTCTTCTAACTCCCCGAAATTTAGCACGTCGTTACGATATTTTCTGAAAAATTAACATTCAATATACCCGTGTTTGTCTGATGTACAACTAACGATATCGACCAATAGTCTATGCTTTGATGTCTTACAAATCTCGCCTATATTAACGCTGTCCCTTGCTTATGCATATCCTACGTCTCCTAACCTTGTTTGAGTGGTAGAAATTGATATTCCTGTCCATCTGCTATCTAACCCCACGTGGACTAGCATACGTGCTTTAAATAACTCCTTATTAGCGTTTAATGCGAAAACATCCGACCGTCTGTATAATATACCTAGAATCTTGAGTTTTATCTACACAAAATAAGTGGAACCTGACATTTAGAAAACATGCAGGTGTTTAATTAACGATCGTTTTAAAATAACATTTCTAGGATTTCGCTTTTCGAAGTATTTCATATCCAACGACTGTTCGTTTGTTAGCAACTCGTTTCAGCTTGGTATTATCGATTTTTACAAGCTCTTATGCGTTTTAAACGTTATATTCCTTTGAATTCAACTTAATTAAATTAAATAATTATTTCCATTGGCTTATGCAATTTATTTTCTTTACGCACCTATTAAATTCTTAATCCCTAATTATAAAATAATGGTAATATTTGATACTTTAAATTGAATAAAATGAGATAAATTTCGCACGTAAATTTTGGTTGTTTCCTTTATACAGGGTGTTTTGAAATTACTTTGTTTATATTTACATTTAACCCTTTAAAACCACTACAATATATATATATATATATATATATTGCTATGATAATAGGGTAGTTTAGGGGTAGGTTAAGTCATGGGGGTCATAGAATAAATAAAAACAACTGCCACTTTAAGAAAGGCACACAATTCCAGAAATTATAAGAGTAAATCGGTCACCCTACATATTGTTAATTGAGAGCACACTGTATATAAAATACACGGGATTAAATGCATGAGAACATAAAGATGTTTAAGAGTAGTTTACAAGTAAAGAGGATTTTAAAACGCAACAAATTGCATCAAAATTAAATCACGGGGAAACCTAGATAAATTGACATTGCAAGATGTAACAATTGCATCAAAAATATCATTGTACACGCCTTCTAAATAATTCATTATTAGATAATCGTACGTGACTGGAAGAAATCACATTTATTCAAAAATCCAATATTCTGTAGAAATAAACAAGCACCAGTCGCTTTAATTTAACAAACATCCGAATACAGGAGTTAATAAAAGGCAAAAGTTGGAAATTCTCGAATAATAACACGATATGCGTGAGGCGTACGTGACAGTCAAGGCATACATTGAAAAATTTAAACTAAATAATTGGTAAAAATCCCAAGGTATGCAAGATAAAGGTAGAAGTATCGTCCCAGAACGTAAACACACCAATGAAATCAATAGGACGTAGGGCTTATATATACGATAAAGACGAAGCAACAAGTTAGTTTATATTCAAACTGAGCTACGACTATATTCAAAAGTATTAAGAATTTATGTAACCAGTGAAGCAAAAATCAAAGTAAATAAGAATTAAATAGTGTGAGAATTTATGCAACGAAAATAAGCCGATCTATAAATAGATGGCTTTTAATTTCAATATGGACTTTAATTTTGGCTTTTAATATTGACTTTCAATTGGAGACATATTTTGATTGAGATGACTTTAATTTTATTTAAGACGACTTTAATTTGGGACTCCAAAATTTGAACATACTCAAGCTTTGGAGATAGTTTAAAAATGAAAGTATCCTAATTTGGACATATTCTGTCTTGGTACGATTTTAATTGGAAACAATTTATGGGGCAGGCACATTAAGAAGGACACAGAAAGGGGATGCAGATCATGAACTAGGATGGAACTACAGAACCCATTCCAGGTTAGCAATCTTAATACACTTTATTATAGAAAACTGTTTTTAATTTAATATTTATTACATTGTGTATTTGTAAGAGTCATCAAAAAAAGTCACTTAACAATTTATGACAAGAGAATAGGTATCTTGGAACGTTCGAAGGTCCCTGAATAAGTAAAAGATCTTTTTGCTGACTTTCAGAAAACCATTAATCTGGTATATGTAGATCATCTGTAAAAAGGGAAAATTTTGAGAGTTATAAATATTATCAATGATTATATTGGGTATTATAGAATTGCTTTATTTGATTCGATAGGATCTATTCGGGGTAAAAGCCTAATTTAACATTTCATAACATTGGGGCTTAAAATAATAAAGGAATCAGACAGGTAATATCACAGAAAATTTATGACGGCCCAACGCTGGGGAGAATAACAGCAATTTTATGACGCCCATTGTAGGAGCTCGTTAATCCTAAAATCGGGTATCAGCAATTTTATGGTACGCCCAATCGTGGGGCAAATAACACAGCAATATATATATATATATATATATATATATATATATATATACATACATACATACATACATACATACACACACACACGTACATACATACCATACATAAGTACATACACATATAAAAAAAACGATAACAAAATAAATAAAGACGATCTTATAAAAATAAATGCAATAATAAAGATGATATAAAACAAATAAATATTATTTCACTACATTTACAAGTCAAATTGACTGTTAATTCATTGAAGCGGTGTTCGTAGAACAATGGCGACTTGAATTTATAGTAATTTTCTAAGGGTTTAATGGAGTAGGGAAGTCTATTGTATAGTGTAGGGTCCATAAAAACATGAGATTTAAACACTAGTGCTAATGAGGGTGTAATTTTACAAAAAAAATTTGCATATCTAGTGTTATGCCAGTTAATAGTGTTAGCGGTATTGTATTTATGCAGATTTTTTCAGAAAAACATTCATGAATCTAAAATAGAGAAAAATAAGTTGACACTTTGAAGTGCTTTAAGGTGATCTACAATGCTCCTTTACATCCTTGTGGCAAATAATGCGAGTTACATTTCTTTTGAAGTCTAAAGGTTGTATATCCCCAAATGCGAATACCATAACGGAGTCTGGTTTTAAATCAAACATATACTTTAAGTGGTGTCTTTAGACAATTTTGTGGATACAGTTTTTAATGCATATGCAGCGAGTGCCGATACATGCTCCAAATCATTATAAACCTAGGAACTTAGTAATAGCAACTAAGTTTAACAAGTAATTGTTTTAAACAGTTTCAATATCATGAGGCATGAAAATAATACAACATGTTTTTTTAAGTTTACTGAGAAACCAATTTTGAGCAGTTTCAATATCAGTTCAAATATGGTCTTTAATAACGACAGCAAGGAGCAGTCCCAGTACAAAGTAATATCTTCAGCAAAAAGTACACTTAGCAAAGGCAATAGAGGACGAAACATTATTATTATAAAATAAAAATAATATAGGGTCCAACATGAGCCTTGGGGCATCCGAAGAAAAAGAAATAAGGTATCCGACATGATAGTTGTGTATCTAGTAAAGTCTAACAGACTTGGGTTTAGTCCACTAAATATGATTCAAAGCAACGGTTAGCCACACCTTTAATATCATAATGGTCAAGTTTATTTAAAAGAATACTATGATGAACACAATGAAATGCCTTACTAATATCAACGAAAGCAGCATCTGATACTGTATTTTTTTTATTGAGTAAAGAATACAGACTAAATAAAAATGTTGTATATCATGTATAGTTGATCTGTCAGCACAAAAATCAGACTGACAAGCGTCAAAAAGTTTAAATTTGGTAGCAAAATTAATAAACCTATCCTCTACAAGAGTTTATAATAACTTTGATTATTTCATGGTGATACATAGGGCAAATAAAGAAACTTGCAGTATACTTCTTTATGGTTATGCAAAAACTCAATAGCTTCATCAACAGGGGTATTGTTGTTTGCCACAAGCTCTCTTGCTGAATTTGGAAAATACACGTTAAAAGCATTTGCGACATAATTATTCGGACAGTTTTCAAGTTGAATGGCTTGTTTCTGAGTATCCGATCTTTTAGTCAATGCGTCCATCTTTCCAGGTTTCCTTATTAACATCTTTAGAATTTACAATTCGATTTGATAAAAAAACGTGACTGGTATTTTAACTAAGTTGATAAAAATCCTTTTATAATGGAGATAGTAATGTTTTATGAAGTCTGAGTTAGAAAAAATACTTGTACATAATGTGAAGGGCCTTTTTATTTTTTGCTGAAATTCGTCAACCTTAGTTAACCAGCTTTTATTACGATGCTTAGATTTCTCGAGAGGGAAAGACTTTTTGACTGCAGATGAAATTTCTGTGACCAGGGTACTGAAATTGCTGTTACTGTTATTTAAATTGGAAGTATAATCACAGATAGTAAAGGAATTAATAAAATACCAGAGAATAGATTCTGCGATAGACAGGGGTGGGACTTTTACAGTTGTTTATGCAGGTAATTGGTCAGAAAGATCACGTTAACCACTTCATTATTTATAATTAAGCTTGGACTTATATTCTTTATTGCATAGTCAAGTCTGGAGCTATCGTTACGTTTAATTCTAGTATCCGATGTTACTGCATAATTAATTTGTACAGGTTAAAAGGTTGATTAAGACATGCCCTGATTGTTTGACTTTTTATAATTAATGTTAAAGTCGTCCTTGATAATTATATTAAAATAAGCAGACGTTAATGAATGTAAAAGCGTATCTAAGGAATTGAATAAGATGTTGACATTTTTCATTGGTGAGCGATAGATACAAATTACACGAAGGTTTAGCTTTTTTATTGTAGACATGCGAAAATTCAAAATTATACTCATCTACTAACCCATTGAATCTAGAATTACAGGAGAAAATTATTTGATCTGCAATAAATAGCGTTGTCAATGTGATATGCTAATAATATTGTAATAAAAAAATAATTGTACGTAAGCCAAATGATTATTGTAAACAACTAGAGGCAGTGGTTTTCCAATTATCTCAACAAATGTTGATTGTGTGAAAGGATTAATTGAAAAACTGTTAATTCGGCAAATTTCTTAAGTGTTGGGGGGCATTTTGGTAGTCTCAGGTTGCCTAACCCCCTTCGCATACCATTGAATATCGGTGAAATCGGGTAAATGAAAAAGAAAGCTAGAGATAGAGCTAGATTAGACTATTGCATGCAGATAGTGAAAGATGTAAGTTGTGAGAATTTCAAGGAAATCTGTAGGTTAGCTCAGAATAGGAAACAATGGAGATACGCGTCTAACTAGTTCCAGGACTGAAAACCTAATGATGGTGAAATAAGTAATGCATTAGCATATGGCAGACACTCAACTGTAATAAATTTATTGATTATGGTGTTATGTTTTAATTCTACAATGAGATAAGAATATCAGGTAAAGGAATCTATTAGTAAAAAATTAAAGTATTATAATTAGATTCACAATGATTCCTTTGTCAAAAAATACTGAAATGTAAACAAATCCATTTCACATCTTTACATACATACACTAGTTTTGGGTAAATAATTCTAAGGCTTACTACATAAGAATTTCAATTTATGAGGAGCACATTTCACACTTCACCTTCACATATTTCATATGACTCATGCCTGCATATGTTTTATTTTTTTACAAAATAATTAGGTGTTTTCTGTAATTCAGTGAGTATTGTTTTTAAAAGTGTTTGCTTTAGAAAGTAGCAAATGTGTCTTTGCCATTGAAAGTTGAAACATTATAAGTATTGAACTTCTAGATTGTGTGAAGTATAGAAATAATAATTTTATTATGATTATAAGAAGAGGCAATGAATCTGTCAAATGCAGGAAGACATTTGGAATTACTATGCAGGGACAAAAAATTAATATGCTTAGATTTGCAGATGATATAGCGGTATTAATATCTAGCAATGAAGAGTTAGAAGCTGCTCTTAATGAAACGGAAACGGTTTGAAAATTAACAAAACTAAAACTAAAGTACTAATATGCAAAGGGGAGGCAAATAAGTCAAAAACAAGAATACAAATGTGTAACACGAACGTACAAGAGGTTAAGGATTTTTGCTACCTAGGAAGCCAAATAACGCAAGATAGGGCACAAAAGATATAAATCAAAGATTAGCACAAAGTCGTGCTACATTTAACAAGAAAAAGCAACTACTGTGTTCAAGACAACAAACATAGAAACAAGAAAAAATTGCTTAAAACATGTTTGGAGCACAGCACTGTATGGCTGTGAAGTCTGGACAGTAGGAGAAGCGGACAAGAAAACGGTAGAAGCCTTTGAAATGTGGTGCTACAGACGTATGATGAAGATATCATGGACAGATGAAGTTAAGAACGAAGAGGTACTAAAAATGGTTGAGGAAGAAAGAAATATGTGTAAAACGGTAAAAAATAGGAGAGATAGGATGATGTACCACATACTACGGCATGAGGGAATAGTGCGGAATATATTAGAAGCAGAGATAGGAAAAGAGAAGTAGAGGTAGACCTTGGTTGGTCTACTGCACACAGATAGTGAAAGAAGTAGGCTGTACGAATTTTTCAAAAATGTGTAGGTTAGCTCAGAGTAGAAATCAATGGAGGTATGCATCCAACCAGTCCAAGATGGATAAATTAATGACGAAGAAAGTAACTGTACTTAAACATATGATTATTATAAGCAACTACCAATATTGGGGCAATATTCTTGAATAATGTAAATTGTGTGAAACGATTTAATGGAAAACTATTGTTTCGGCAAATGTTCAAGTGATGGGGGATCTTGGTAGCCTGCTTAACCCCCTTTACTGAATTTCGGTGGAATAGGGCATAAAGTTATAAAACAATAGAAGGGGAGCCGAACTGTATATAGGCTGTGTGAGAATTTCAGGGAACTGTGTAGGCTAGCTAAGAATATAAATAAGTGCAGGTACATGTCCAACCAGTTTTGAGACGGAAAACCTAATGACGAAAAAGTAAATCTGATGATTATTATAAACAACTAGTTGTTGGTTGTGAAATATTTGCAACTAATGTTGACTGTGCGAAAAGATATATTGGAAAAAATATTAAATCGGTAAATGTTCAAGTGCTGGGGGAACTTGGCAGCCACAGGCTGCTCCCCCCCATCACGGAATGTCAGAGAAATGGGTATATAATTGTAAAACAATAGAAGGGGACCGAACTGCATCTAACAAGAAAGAACAGCGTTTATGATGAAAGACAACAAACATATAACAAGAAAATTGTTGAAAGCATATGTGTGGAGCACAGCACAGTATGGCTATGAAATACGGGCAGTCTGAAAAGCAGACAGAAAAACGGTAGCAGCCTTTTGAAATGCTGTGCTTAAGATGTATGAGGATGATAGCATGGACAGACAAAGTTAATAATAAATAGGTTATCGAAATAGTAGGGGAACAAGGATATATGTGAAAAAAAAATAGGAGAAATAGAAGGGCAGAATACGTTCTAAGGCATTTTTGGGGAATAGTATGGGATATATTACAAGCAGAGATAGAAAAAATAGGTAGATGTAGACCAAAATCAGATATTGATAAATGCAGACTGTGCAAATTTCAGGGAAATATGTAGGTTAGTTCAGAATAGGAAACAATGATGGCACGAGTCTAACCAGTTCTAGAACTGAAGACCTAAAGATGATGATAAGAAAACATGCTGTTTTCTGTGACGGGAAAAAAATTTGACATTTAATGTTTCTTGACAGGTAACAAAACGTCACATTTTATTAATTTAGTTTTTCCCCTGGAAAAAAATGAGTACTTTTTTCCCGGGTATGTGCAAAAGTAACCACTCGCAGAATTAAATTGACAGATATTTGATTACTTTAAAGGTTTCCTTATAAATACAACAGCTTACTAGTTTGAAATTTGACATCAATTGATTTTTGACTTTACTATATTATAATATTTTTTCAATATTAAATCATCGTTCTCCCTGACACAGAAAAAAATAGTGTATTATACACGGGTAAAAATGTAAGATTTTAACTTTCGGTGTTTTGTCTCCCTCTGCTTCGCGTCGGGAGACAAACACACCTCGAGCTAAAACCTAGTACTTTTTTCCCTTGTATAATAAATAACTATATTTCTACAGTAATACCGAGCAAACAGACATTTTAAAACATACATTATCTCAACTACAGAGAACCTAATACTAAGGAAAAATTTGGAAGTTTTCTTTGTCTATATATACTGATCTGCAATATGTGATGGTTATTAAATTCTGCATTTTTAAATAGTGATTCTGAAAAATGCTTCTACTTTAGTATGTTGTTAACTATTAGATCTGTTGCATTTTCCACATTTTAGTTGGTATATTGCCTTTAGTCACCTTCAAATTATTAAAATTCTTATTTCATGTGGGTTAGAAAGACATACTTCAAATTTCATGTATAAGGGAAATTTAATGGCAAAGATGCAAAATAGGCCATAAGAGTATCTTGCCGATGTGCGTTTCACCTTAATTGGGGATCATCAGTATTATGGGAGTCGTTTGCAATTGATTAATATACGTCTCGTTAAATTTATTGATTTTTATCATTATAATTTTTGGCTATGGAAAAAGGCAGTTGAGCTGGATCTCCTCCTTACCGACTGTCAGGTAAGACAACGTAAAATCAGAAATAATGAGCTGGGTTATGTTGTACTTTCCACAATGTGTCTGTGTTAAATATTACAGCTTTACTACTCTGGTCCTGATAAACCGCAATTAGGGCAAAATGCACCAGTATGATATTATTGTGTCTTATTTCGAGTCACTGGCCCTTAAATTTCTGTACTTTTAATTAATTTACAGCTCATTAGCTTTTTATATATTTTCTGACAAAATGAAAGTATTTTAAAGAATTCTTAAGTGTTACTGCTTTTAGTAGTTTCAGTAGAGTTATGCCACCTGTAGATCTTTGTATAGTTTCAGGAATAGCATATGTTGTCATACAATATATTCTTAGTTCTTTGTAACCGTACAACTACACACATACAATATCCAACAGTGGAAAATTGGTTTGTCATTGGTGATGTTGTCAAACGGAAATATTAAGATTGAACAGGTTAATGCCGACTAACCTGAGGAATAGTACCATAAGTGTATATAAATTCAGGACGCCAAAGGAAATACACATTAAATATAATCATGTATTATGATATTTTGTAACATTAATACGACTTTAATGCTCAGTGGTAGTGTTAAGAGGCCGGGGTGTAAGGGTAGTGTATATAAGTTTTTCCAAATTTAATTTTATATATGTTAGGGTGTTGAGGTACTTTTTTTTATTTAGTGGTTCGTCTTTCCTGGCATACCTCACGATTTAAAACATTTAATTTTAGTGTTATATGTACTTAAACATATGTTATTAGCTTTTGCTAGACACTTATTGCTTCTGCTGTTGAATAAACACTTCTATTATAAACTTTGATTGTATGAGGTAGTTCATTTTTACTATTACAGCTAATTCCTTTCAACTGAGAGAAAGATAGTTTCTGGTATTAGATTAAAAATGAAGTTCAAAAATAGTATTTTTTCTGTGATGGGAAAAAAATTTGACATTTCATACTTCTTGACAGGTAACAAAATGTCACTTTTTATGAATTTACTTTTTACCCCAGGAAAAAAATGAGTATTTTTTTCCCGGGTACGTGCAAATAAGTAAGAACGCGAAGATATTTCATTTAAAGCCAGACGCAACAGTGTGGTCATGAAGCGCAAAACTGTCCCTTTCTGATTTCTGAATATTCAAAACAACCGATATAAACAACTTAAGTAAGCAATTTTTGAAACCACTCGCAGAATTAAATTGACATATTTGATTACTTGTTTTAAACTTCAAATTTGACATTGATTGATTTTTGACTTTTATATATTGTAATATTTTTTTCAATATTAAATCATCGTTTTGCATGTCACAGAAAAAAATAATGTATTATATACAGGTAAAAATGTGAGATTTTAACTCTTGGTGTTTTGTCCCCCTCCGCTTCGTGTCGGGAGACAAACACGCCTCGAGCTAAATCTAGTATTTGTTTCCCTTGTATAATAAATAACTATTATTTAACCTGTTACAAAATGTCAAATTCTAAATGTATTTTTAACATTATGAAAAGTCACATTTTTTATGTCAGTTCATTACAACACTTGTGATGTAATGGACGTCACTGCGAATACTTAAGCCTTTATTCAGAAAAAAAACTTTAATGGTATGAAACAAAAACATTAACTGATCGGAACTTATAAGTTAGTTGTATCTATGATTTATTTGTATAAACATAAACAACAAAATTGCTACAAAGACAATTACTAGAACTAAACCCTGAACCTGACAATACATTCATTTCTTTTTTTGAAATACCTCTACTTGAGAATGTCTTTCCTCATTATACACTGAATCCGATGGATTTATTTGGGTTGAAACAGCTATGTCGGAATATTCGGCTATGGTTAGGAAAACAAGCCTGTAACTAGAATCTTCATATATTTTAAACGATTCATAGCGATATAAAACAAAGTAATTAATCGAAAAAAATGTGGATTTTTTAGGTTTTCTAGTAATTATTTAGAATTTTCTGAGTTTGGCTAACCTCACAAATGAATATGGTTTTAGATTAGCTTGCGTACCGGTAGTGGTACATACTTCGCTAAAAACGAAATTAAATATTTGTCACAAACTTTTTTTGAGAATGTTAGTCTTTAAAGTAGACAGTTTGGAGAGACTAATGTCCAACTGCACCATGACAAATAAGCATTACTAAGGAATGAAAAGCACTTACGACAAGGGTCTCTGTTGCACTGAACTGAAAGTAGTTCTCAAGTCAAACAATCGGCTCTTACATTTGAGCACGGGTTTTACGATAGCTTAAGCAATGCTTATACATAAGATTGTGAACGTATGCACAATACTTGACCATCGTGAGTTACTTTTGACAAGTTATTTTTAGTCCGTATTTAATGAAACAATTTTATTATCAAATTTGCATCTCACAAATGGATTTTCCATCATATCTTCGAGGATGATCTAGATATTATAGAAATTATGGCTTCCCCAAATTAAACTACACACGTTTGAATTCTATAATATGGCGAATTTAATTTTTACAAACGATTTTGCTTGAGTAAACAATGTAGCTTATAGATTTTACCATTAATCTAACAACTGAAATTTCCTGATAACAGGTAAGTACGTATGAGCACTACACAAAATCAACTGTTAAGTTATGCTATTTAAGGAATAACAGCCTAACACCTATAGACCAAATATTAACTACTTTAAGATTTTATGCATCTGCTGGTCACTTCATAACAATGGCTGATTGAGGGATGCATCAACTGCTTTGAGGATTATAGGAAGAGACGTTCAAGGTGTTCGCTTCCACAAGAAAACAATATATGAATATGCCGCAAACTTCTGATAATTTGCATCGAGTTCAAAATGAGTTTTTTAAAATTTCTGCCTTTCCTCGGGTTATTGGTGTGATCAATGGAACACATAAAAATATAGTCTTGGGTGGGTGTGTGTGATAATGCTAAAGCATTGAGGAACAGGAAGCCTTACTTCTCCCTAAATATACAGGTTATGGATAATGCAAATTTAAATATAATGAATATTGTTGCATGATGGCCTGAATCCACACACGATTCTACAATAAGGCATCTGCATACTAGGATCGAGAATGGGAATTTTCGTAATTTTATTTTGTTAGGTAACATAAAAATTATTAATGTAACATTTAAATAACTCTTATAATAGGGGGTAGTTGTTATCCATTATGTCCTTATTTTTTAACTCCTTTGACTGATCCAACAACAGGTGGGAGCAATTGTACAATGAAGCGCATATACGTACAAGAAATGCTTTGGAACGATTATTTGGCAATTACAAGGATGTTTTTCTGTTTCAGCATATGGGTTGCATTTGAAACTAGAAGCGGTCGGAGCCGTTATCGTTGCTGTTGCAGTCCTACAGAGTGTGGTATGTCAGATGCATGAACTAGAATCACCACCTTTACTAGATGATATTAATGGGGTAATTTACATAAGTTGATAGAAGATGGTAGTATTCCTGTGATTGCAGTAAATGACAACCAAATAAATAATTTCAGATAAAAATTAATACAAAATTATTTTAGTAATTTATAAATTTTTAGTTATACCTAAATGCATTTACTAGTACTAAATTAATTTAAATCTCCGAAAATTTAAATTATCTATTTACCTAAAAATAACATTTAACTTTATGTATATTAAACCTAGGTTAAACTATTGCACACAGATAGTGAAAGATGTAGACTGTGGGAATTTCAGGGAAATGTGCAGACTAGCTCAGAATAGAAATCAATGGTGGTACGCGTCCAAGCAATTCTAAGATGGAACGCCTAATGACGAAAAAATAACTGTACTTAAGCCTGATGATAACTATAAACAACTAGGTTTTGGTTTTGCGATACTCGCAACTAATGTTAATTGTGCAAAAGGATTTACTCGAAAACTATTAATTCGGCAAATGTCTACGTGTTGGGGGATCCTTAGTAGCCACAGTCTGCTTAACCCCCTTCACATACCACCGAATCTTGGAGAAATAGGGCATATAATTAGGAAACCACAGAAGGTGAATTGAGCTGTGTTTATGCTGTGGAAATTTCCTCCTCACTATGGGAAAATAGGTTATATATTTGTAAATAATAGAAGGAGAACCGAACTGCATCTAACAAGAAAGAGCAGCGTCTATGTTCGAAGATAACAAATATAGAAACAAGGAGAAAATTGTTGAAAGCATATGTGTGGAGCACAGCACAGTACTCTTCTTAATCTTCTTTGGGAATGAAACCACTCATAGTTTTTAAAATCTATTTTATTTACGTTTCGATCCATGACCTAGGATCGTTGTCAAAATAATAAAAACTTCAAGTTTGACGTTTATGACATAAATTGAAGGTTACTTTGATTTATTGATGTTTGAAATATTTGGTTTGAGTACACTAAGCAAAAATTTTAAAGTTTAAAGAATGATTGCCTTCAATTTGTGTTGCGACCTGGGATCGACTTTCCTATGGTATGTCGCTTAACGTGAAATCAGCTGATTAATTTTATTGGTGAATTTTATATAAATTCAATAATTTGGGAAACATTTTTAACATGTTTCTATTTATACAATTGAGAGATTTCTGATTTTATGTCTTATTTTACCGAGATTCAGTGAAGGGGTTAAGCAACCTGTGGCTACCAAGATCCCCAACATTTATAATTTGCCGAAATAATGGTTTTCTAGTTAATATGCTTATTGTTATGTAATTAGTTATTGTATGTATAAATAGAAATCATGTATGTAGGCTGTATTTCATGTTAATATCGCAAGGAAAACCCAGGAAAAACTTGCAATGCTACCTAGATATTGTGGGCATTTGATCTTCATTTGTTATTTCTTTTGTTATTTCTTTTAGTAATGGAATCCATTGTTTACTGAAAGTCACGGATTCGTTTGCAACGCAGTTATTTTTATGTAGGGTTATATAGGCAGCTTCTTTGATTTTGCGTTTTGGTGGTTTCTTCTTTGTCGATAATTTTGCATCTTCCATTTTATTTTATGACTGAGTCCCATGCATGTTGGCAAATCATGGATTTTCAAATTTTCTATTTTTATATATGATTTATGTTCTCTTAATCGAACTTCAAATGGTCTGGAAGTTTCTCCTATATAAAACTTATTACATTTACGGTATTTTGTAGATACAGTTTTTGAATTTTGTATTGCGTTTTGGGTTTTGTTTTTGTTAATTGTGCTCTTAGTGTATTGTTGGTTCTAAATACTGTTTTAATTCTAAATTTGTTTCCTATTCTTTGAATTTTTCGAGAATCCTTTTATGTATGGTATTGAGAGCATTTTGTGGTGTGTATCGTTGTTTTGTTTTCTTTTCTTTATTTTTAGGGTTTTATTCATTTCTTTCTCTATTATTCTTTTAGGATATTTGTTTTCTATTAGTGTATATCTGATTAGGTCTTTCTCTTTCTTTAAAATTTCTTCGTTTGATGATATTAATTTTGCTCTATCATACATGGTTTTGATAATTCCTCGTTTGACACATTGTGGGTGGTTTGAATCGAAGTTTAAGTATCTGTTTGTGTGCGTTGGTTTTCTATATACCGATGTATTAATTGTTGTATCGTTTTTGCTAACTAGAATATCTAAAAATATAGAATTAATTAAAAACTTTATACAGTCAATTAACGAAATAGAACCAACTATTAAATTCACATATGAATTAGAACAACATGGAAAACTTCCGTTTTTAGATATTCTAGTTAGCAAAAACGATACAACAATTAATACATCGGTATATAGAAAACCAACGCACACAAACAGATACTTAAACTTCGATTCAAACCACCCACAATGTGTCAAACGAGGAATTATCAAAACCATGTATGATAGAGCAAAATTAATATCATCAAACGAAGAAATTTTAAAGAAAGAGAAAGACCTAATCAGATATACACTAATAGAAAACAAATATCCTAAAAGAATAATAGAGAAAGAAATGAATAAAACCCTAAAAATAAAGAAAAGAAAACAAAACAACGATACACACCACAAAATGCTCTCAATACCATACATAAAAGGATTCTCCGAAAAAATTCAAAGAATAGGAAACAAATTTAGAATTAAAACAGTATTTAGAACCAACAATACACTAAGAGCACAATTAACAAAAACAAAACCCAAAAACGCAATACAAAATTCAAAAAACTGTATCTACAAAATACCGTGCGAATGTAATAAGTTTTATATAGGAGAAACTTCAGACCATTTGAAGTTCGATTAAGAGAACATAAATCATATATAAAAATAGAAAATTTGAAAAATCCATGATTTGCCAACATGCATGGGACTCCAGTCATAAAATAAAATGGGAAGATGCAAAATTATCGACAAAGAAGAAAACCACCAAAACGCAAAATCAAAAAAGCTGCCTATATAACCCTACATAAAAATAACTGCGTTGCAAACGAATCCGTGACTTTCAGTAAACAATGGATTCCATTACTAAAAGAAATAACAAAAGAAATAACAAATGAAGATCAAATGCCCACAATATCTAGGTAGCATTGCAAGTTTTTCCTGGGTTTTCCTTGCGATATTAACGTGAAATACAGCCTACATACATGATTTCTATTTATACATACAATAACTAATTACATAACAATAAGCATATTAACTAGAAAACCATTATTTCGGCAAATTATAAATGTTGGGGATCTTGGTAGCCACAGGTTGCTTAACCCCTTCACTGAATCTCGGTAAAATAAGACATAAAATCAGAAATCTCTCAATTGTATAAATAGAAACATGTTAAAAATGTTTCCCAAATTATTGAATTTATATAAAATTCACCAATAAAATTAATCAGCTGATTTCACGTTAAGCGTATTGGCTACCATAGGAAAGTCGATCCCAGGTCGCAACACAAATTGAAGGCAATCATTCTTTTAAACTTTAAAAATTTTTTGCTTAGTGTACTCAAACCAAATATTTCAAACATCAATAAATCAAAGTAACCTTCAATTTATGTCATAAACGTCAAACTTGAAGTTTTTATTATTTTGACAACGATCCTAGGTCATGGATCGAAACGTAAATAAAATAGATTTTAAAAACTATGAGTGGTTTCATTCCCAAAGAAGATTAAGAAGAATGCTAAACAAACCACAACAAACATACAGGGAGTATTCACAGCACAGTACGTCTTTGAAATAGGGACAGTAGAAGAAGCAGGCAGAAAAACAATAGAAGACTTTTGGAATGTTGTGCTTCAGATGTATGAGGATGAGAACATGGACAGACAAAGTTAATTACAAAGTGGTCACAGAAATGGCTGGGGAATAAAGATATCTGTGGAAAACAAAAAAAAATAGGACAAATAGAAGAGCAGGATATGTTCTAAGGCATTTTTGGGGAATAGTGCAGGATATATTACAAGTAGAGATAGGAAAAAAGAGGTAGAGGTAGACATATTGAATTACAACATTCCACTGGCAAAAGAGATAAAAATAGAGCTTGTTTAATTTCACTTATGGTTTGTCTTAATAAAGAAGTCGACAAAAGGTGTATTAGTTCATTCTGTATTTTGGACTGAATCATTTTGCTCTATTGTTTTCGTTTTCAATGTGGGTTTTTAGTAATGGATCATACACAGCCAACAAATCAATAATATTTAATTAATTTCCTTTATTTTGGGATGATCTGCTTGCATCATGACCCCGAAACGAAATGTTGCATCTTGTCAAAGTCAAAATAATATTTATAATTATATATAGCATAGCAACAACTTTTACTTTAATGTCGTTTTTAGCAAAATGTGATATTATTATTTTACCATTGAGCATAAGCTAAACAAGAAGTAAGGTAAACCACAGAAGATCCGCATCAGGTATAGTTTTTGTTAACCATTACCTGTCGTTAATGGTACCATTACACCAAGCATCATTAAAACTTCTTCCCCTGTCCGAAAAGAGCCATCAAACATGACAATAAACTGCATTTAATATTGTTGAATAAGAAAGCCAAAATCTATGGATAGCTTGGGAAGTTTTAGCTTTAGTTTGATAATACTCGTTACTAAAACTTCTTTTTGATACCAGATCTTTAGGAAAAGGGCCGTGTGATTGATGAAGTTCTAAACTGATAATTTTTACTTTCCACTCGTCATCTAAATCTTGAGCGTATCGTCCTTGGTCACTGTCAATTAATACTACAGTACTTTCAAGCCCACCCTCAAAAGTATCCTCTTGTAATTCTAAGCTATCATCAGTTTTTGAAGCAGAGCCATCTTTAATGGTTTAGGTCAGGTTCTTTACACTTTAACTTGTCTGCTTAATATAATCATTCTTATTTTTATTTTATTACTTATTTCTTTACTTGTCCTGATGAAGCCCCTTACAAAAGTGGGCGAAACATCGACCGTAATGTATAATTGCACGGTCCCAACTTGGAACCATAACTATTTATAATGACTCTGGCTGTGAAAGCCTCCGACAATATCACAGGTCGTAACTTATATCACTATTATCAATATGCCCATCGACACTACTACGTCTTATACCACTACAACTAAGTACTAAATCTGTATTTACCTTTTTAAAGAAAACATCAATTTTTGGTAATTTTCTAATAGATGTTCTTTTTCAGGTCACATTTTATGTTTTTAAGCACCACTTAAATACTTTGGCTTGTTTAAACTCATTTCAATAATTTCCTAATAACTGTTCGATTGAAATTGCTGAAATAAAGGAAAACAAAAACCGATATTTTTATACAAATTAAAATCACGACAAGTTGTCCAAATTATGTAATTCAAGAGTAGCAGAGTATTGTTTACAAACACAAAACAAACTACAAACGCACTGTTCTACTCTGGGTTTTATTCCGATAGCATGTAGTGTACAACACTGAAATACTGTCATACAACAAATATAAGAACTATTATGACCAGTTATTGAACTTCTTAGAAGGAAATAAAACAAACCAAGTCTTAAAATAAACACTTTCTTGTAAACTTGTGGATTTTACAAAACAATTTATTGTCCAGTATCCGACCTCTTACAAAACAAATATTAAGAACATATTATACCTGCCCACAGTCCACAGGATTACAAAACCAGATAACACTTTCAAGCAGTCGGTCATCATGGACACATTATCTCTTTCTAGTATGTTGTGCAATGCAAATACGAATTATTAAGCCCTAAAGCTTCCAAACAGTCTAAAAATGGAACACAATAGTGTATGTTCTTTGTTCGTTCTCCTTAGAATCAAATCCTTCAAAAGAAGATATTTCTTGTTCATAGAGAAAGTTTAACGAAAAATTGTCATTACTAAATATAGTAACATGTAAACTATTATTGAATATCTCTATGGACCCCCTACGATCATAGGTTCCTTTGCAATGCGGGCCTGTTAGTTCCACCTCTGAATGTTAAGTATGGAAAAGAAGAGATTTATAAATCGATACTAAAGTTAAAATATATAATAATGGCAACGACAATTGGATAAATTGTGAAAACTGAAAAATTGGAAACTTTAAATATTTGTTTATTGCAAACATTGTTAAAATGGAAGAACTGACAGAAGAACTGTAGAATTTGTCAAGTATTATATTTAACAAATTACTAAAGTCATTACGCAAAGCTTCAAGTGCTCACAGCCTATTTTCTTTTTTATACCTATCTGTTGTTGGGCATGAGCGAAATATTATTTTTCTTAATGATGCTAATTGCTATTGAACGGAAGTTTGCTGAATAAGACAGCTCGGGGTGAAATTGGTTGATAAGTGGTTAAGAGAAAAAGGAAACTTATATTTAGGTAATATGGCTAACTTTAAAAATTACTTCCGTGCTCTGGCATGGGACGGGGTTGTGGGTTGATTTTGTTTTGTCACTCAAAACATGATAAGGGAAGGCGCTACGGTGTTTACACTATAAGAATTTGAAAGTAAAAGTCCTAAGGAAAATGCAGAAACCGTTCAACTCAAATAGATTTTGATAGTAAAAAAAAAAGGACTTTTCTATCAACTCTTTATACTCTATCCCTAAAAAGAAATATATAATTAATTAATCCAAGACCACTATTTGTGGTTCTCCACGTAGACACAAATAAATACAAAATACAGTTTACTGGTATGTAAATGGTCACCCAATACTTCTTTTTTAAGGTATTACCTTTAGGGCGATGGATCACTCTGAAATAAGCAACTCTTTAAATCACAAATTAATTCTATTGGTAAGTTTCAATAATTAAAGTATTTACAAAAAGGTGGTGACTGTGTAATAAAATGGATCTTAATTAACTTCGTAGCATAAATTATGTAAGGCAAACATCTCCAATAAACCTATTTAAGAATCAGCAATATTTAAAATAAGGCTCCAATTCGTCATAAATTTCTTGTTTATAAATTATCAAACTGAGTTGATGCTCAGACAGTATAATTGAAATTTAATTACAAATTTTAGTTATTACATTCAGATCATTTACAATATTAATAAACTAAGAATGTATTCTGTTTTTAATCCAGAAAAAAACTGAATGACTATAAGTTAGTCTCTTGTTAATAAAAATTTTTAATTCAGTGTTCGCAATCGCCCAAAAATTTTTATATCATGTTTACAGAAAAAGTGAAAAATAACGGTTCTTTAACTCTACAAAACTTGACATATCACGTTAGAAAAGTAGTTAGTTATTCTTTACTAAAAATGTTCAACTTCAAAGAACGAGGTGTATCCACATCACTTCCAAGAACATAAAAGGAAATAGACCTCTCCTTTTCTATACATTCAATATTGAACAGAATTGATCTACTCACAAGTGGACGACTGACAACACCTGTTACTGCTTTAGGATAGTTGACTTTAGAAGCAACGTTAATTTCAAAGCAGATGTTTTCTCTTCAAACCTTATCTTATGAAAACGTAAAATTATTTTCATTTAATCTGACCATAATTTCTCTTTCATTACGATGTTTTAATTCGCAAAAATTACTAATTTACTCGAAATTCATTCCAAATGAAAAAATCTAGTGCTCAATATATGTGGTAGTAGGTAAGTTTAACACGCGTTTGTTGCATTGAAATATCAAAAGATATATTAGTCTGGTAAATAATTAATTTATACTGACCATTGAAACTCGATGATGGAGCACCTATTTGTTGGCCATCAAGCAAGAAAAAGGTTTGGCCTTACTGCGCTTCCATACAAATTTTCGGTCCCAATCCACTGCACTCTTTCAACAAATTGCATATAAATGTCCATATTAGGCGGTTCGTATAAGACCGACGACCCAAAAGAGGCATTTGGGCCGCAGGTGCAATCCACACGATGCTAAACGACCCATCTTTTTCTCTAACAACCTGGATAAACCCAACAAATTTCGTTTGAAAACAAGCAAGATTATCTACATTAAATTTGACATTTGTGAAGCTTATTCTATTTATCAATACAAGGACGCCAATTCTCCAATTTTCTATGCTAAAACCTATTATTATAAATTAAATACGCATGATGCTGAATAACGTATCTTAAAATTTATTTATGTTACTTCTCGAGCTTCAATTAAGTTGATTTGTGGAATTTAAACAAATGGAAGTTGTAGATGAATACTTAGGCAGATTTAAAATTGCTTTGAACTTACATAATGTTCCAAATGAACTAAAGGCAGATTATTAATGGGTTCATATGGGACCGAATTTAAATGTAACGTTAAAGCACTAATTTTTCGCAGGAACTTGGATGAACCTTTATTTGGTGACAAAACCATTTTCATCTGCCCCTAACGAGTAGTATAAACTTACGATTGTGTTTATACCTTCATCTAAACATATTTCTTTCTGGTTTTCCATTCTTGTCTCGTCCAAGTTTTCTTTTAACTTTTATCTTCCACACCTAAACGGTATCTAATTATTGAGTCCTCCTATATCTAAATAATTATTGACCCTTTAACCCAGAAGTTTTAAACCTTGTTATGCCAATATAGTTTTCAGTTTTTAAAAGATAGCCTCTCACACCTAGTATAAATTTTTTCAAATAATCCTTACTTGTAAGAAATTTTCCTTTCAATTTTTATCTTCTGTTTGGTTAGTATTCCACAACCTATTATAGTTATTATCGTGGTTGACTTATGTTTTGTCTGAACAACCCAGCGAATCTTTACCACTTGTCCTGCTGATGTTTAGGACTGATGCTTTGCACTTTGGATACACATAGAATCACTACCTATGTCCCTGTAGTAAAAAGTCAGTTTTCACAGTTGCCAATACAAGAGATTTCTTACACATATACTTCAATCATTTTTTATATTTCCGTTTATCCATCATTTTTATAGGAATGCTAATGCCGTCTTTTGTTTTTCTTAAACGTATTGGCCTTGTCATTTTAAATATTATCTCTTATCTCATTGCTGTATCGAAATTTCGTATTTTTATCTTTAAATAACTCTATTGTACAATTACCGTTTTGTCCAGGGCAATCATGTCTTTAAAATTATCGTGTGGGTATAATTAAGTTGTTCACACTACCTTTGTCTAAGCTTTATTTGGGATGTTGTTTTCAAGTATCAACGTGGTGATAAAAGTTTTGTCTTATTGTTAATATTGCAGGTGGTCCTTTAGACCAATCTGTCTTAACAGGGACATTCTAGTCTCTCTACCTCCTCTCTAGGATATTTATCCAAAACTCTATTTTTTCTTAACCTGCTATCTTCGTTGTAAATCTTAAATTTTCCTTTAATGGACATGTGTTTAGTCCTGGGGCAACCATCCATCGCATTAGAGTGATGTTCCCTCACTCCGGGCTACTGACTACATTTTGGTTGGTCGAGTAGTGCTTTGATATTCAGCTTTTTTCTATTGCTTTTGCTCAAAGCGAGCCCTTCTACATGGATTGCTACATAACTCCTAACCTACCATCTCTCTATTTTATCATTCTTTATTCCTCCTCTCCTTTTATTTTCAAAGTCACTGCATAGCTAGAAGGTTGTTACTTCATGACGTTGGGTCGTGGGCATTGAGGATCTCCGTCTATCTGTATATCGCCACTGTCTACTGTTGATATATGGGGTCAGTGTAAAGTTGTTATCGTTTTAGCTCTGTCAATCTTCTTAATCAACATCGGGGTGCAGGGATTGCACCCACTTTGTCCTGCAAGCCGTTCGTATGAACAAGCCCACTGTACGGAGCTTCTCCTTTCTGAAGTGCATGTGTAAGAATCCCCATTTTACGTTCCTACGGGATCACTCTACTCCCTCGGGAGTCACGATTCTTTCTTGTTATTACATTTGTAGGAGGTGCGGTATGCCTTTAGAATAACGCCTCCAAACCAAATTTAGGTTTTAAGTTTTTTAAAAAAATTTCTTTTACCATAACATTTTATCTTACCTTAAGTTTTTAGGTTAAATGATACATGTCTATTGGTCATATTTTTTCTTTAGAGTGTCTTAAGGATTTTATTTTACCTAATTATTATGTATCCACGATCAGCTAATTATCTTTTTTCCCGAAAATATCGTGGAGATCTTATCGTACTTAATTAACACTTTAACCCATAGATGGTTAGGGGTTTATCATTTTCTTTGCAATTATCTCAGATATTACTCTACCTTGCCTTTACCGTTAGTCAATAAATTATCCATAACTTTTTCGTAATAAAATACATTAAGAAATTACTTTATTAATTTATTGTTCTGAACACTTGGTATTTATGACTAAAGGTAGGATTTATTATTGTAAGGTGAAGGAGCAAACTCGCAGCTTATGAATGTATTTGATAGGATAGCGTTAAGCAATTAGGTATCATAAATGCAGTAGCACTGGTTAATTTGTTAACTTAAGGTTTCAGCTGTTGCATTATATTTTGCCTTATTTTGCTAAAGCTACTATAAATTTATTTAGCTTTAGAAAATTCATTAATGCGTGTGAAAGAAAACTTTTGTAACTAGATTTATTGTGAAGTGAGTGCAGTAATAAGTATATGAGTCTTATGCCTCCAACGAAATTTGTGCAGCCAATGATGCAGCAAGCAAGACCTGTGCATGTTGTGTTTAAGTAAGCCTTAAAATCGTGTGACTGCTTATATCCGTTTCCTAGTATCGCAACTTTAGCTATGGTTTAAAAAGTAGGTGATGCCTATAGACAAATGTCAGTTAAGTCTCCCGTGAATATGTAAGCTCTTGTACACACTTTTTCTTTTTGTCTTTATTTTTGAAACGAACGCGATTGTTACGTTTTATTTTAAAGCTCTCACATAGTATTGTGTTGATTAGGTTTAAGGACATTTTAGAACTCTGCGTGGGGTAGTTCCCAGCAGACAATTGTCAATGTTAACATCTGTGAAAAACACATCAAGTTGAGGTTCTCACGGTTATTTAGATCATTGACTTACCTTTGTGGTCGCCGAGCATGCCGACACAACAATTCTCACTTGCGAATGGTTTGGAGTGCTGACGTGTGAGTGCTTCAAGTATTGGGGAGTGGTTCCCACCTTCCTGCCTCTGCGTTATATCATTTTGCCCTAGCAAAGCAGCACCAGCCAGGAGCAGCAACAAACAGCGGAAGCAGCCACGGAACCTGCCTGGAGATTCGAGTCCTCCACAACTGTATAGGACTACTGGGGTGTGTTTATCAAATTTTTATTTACCTGAGGTTTTATTTGGGAATGCGAGGTTAAAGTAAGTTGAAGGTTATACATTATGCAGACTAATTAAATCATCGGTGGCTTTAATAATTATATCTTTCTGAACAATTGCATCTGTTATCAAATTGATTCGATTTTGTAGGTATGCTAATACTGAAGTTTTCTTAAACACTTCAGTTTCTCAACAAATAACTATATTGTTTTTAAATGTTTACATTTTGTATCCAAATCATAGAATATTTTCACAACTTTATTGTCGGCTGTGTGAGATTTGAACATTTAGAATAGCAACGGCTTAGCTACAATGCATCATATTGTGAAAAATTTGAAAATCGATATCTCAGGAGCTGTCAATGCTAATATCAAACAGTGGTATATTGCAAAAATCAGAATGTAATATTTTATCCAAAGAATTGCTATTGAAAATTAAAGTCAATGAAGTCATTACTGGAAGACAAAATAAAAATAGCTAATTAACAAAAAATGTGTGCTTTTTAAAACTAAAATTAGCATACTGAATATACCATATTGTAAAAGTTAATTTGAAGGTTGTACATTACACAACAATGAGAAACAAGTAAGATAAAGTCAAACGGAGATAAAATGACTAATTAGCATATCCTGCTAAATGATATAACAAAAAGCGTATAATACCGCCACCCACCGCAATGATACTTACAGTTATAGAACTTCACCAATAAAATCTTCAGGATGGAATCTTTGTCCATCAACAAATTCCACTGCACACCTCCTGTAGAAAACTTAGAAAAGGTAAACAAAGGAATAAGACAGAGGTCTTCCTCTGCACAGATCACACCTTCAAGGCACCTGTGAAAGTGTCCCTTCACTACCAGGAAAACTATTGTATTCCCTGCGTGTGCTAAAGAGTCGATTCTCAGGGGTTTACAATGGTCAGGTGCTCACTGAAAGCCAATCGCACAATTTACAACCGTACGTAGATGTTAAAAAGAAGGCTTAATTTAAATATAAAGTTATGGTGAAGTTGCATATAAAAATTAAATACTAAAAGGGATTTGATACGTGTGAAAATGACAGGTAACAAAAGCTGGCACTGTTATAGAACTAGTGTGAAGTATTTGTTGAAAATGAAATGTTTACAGCACTAATGTTGAATAAAAAAATCATTAGGCTACAATATTCTAATTACATAAAAATTAGTGGGTTTTTCTGATAGCAATAATGTGTTCAGTATAAATATGAATTGAAGTGCTTCATTTCAAACAAATACGTTTATTTCAGTAATAGTATTACTATACTCACCTTTCAGCCATGTGTAAGTTTTAATTGTCTTCAATATACCTTGTGCTGTAGTTATTTATATTCTGCTATGCTTTCTTGTCGGCAAGCCTTAGTAGCTATTTATCAATAAAACACTATTTCAAACATAGTTTATTATTTCCTAGAAAGAAATCCCTAAGTAATTTGAAATCACAGTTAGAAATACTATCGATTCATAAGTCCTTGAAAGTTTTGATTTAACAACATACTAGCCTAATTACAAAATTTGAACTGTATTAGTAAAACACATGGTCAGAAAATAGATAAAATTCTACGGTAAATATTTTACTTGCACATAACATTCCCAGTTCATCAGTAACAGCTATAGCACATTAGATACATTATGTAATCTATTAAAAAATATGATAAAATACAATTCTCTAAATAAAAACAACTTTAAAAATACCATTATACACTAAAAAATACAAAAATTAAGTAAAACCCAACAGCAGCAATTAAACTTATGATATATTTTGGCACGATAAATATTAAGACTGAATGTATAAATATATATTTATATAGAACCATTTGATTATTCTTTTATTCATATACTTGAATATGGCCGTGTCATTCTTAAGTACAATCTGTTACAAAAATACTTATGTAAGTACCTCTTCATTTTGTAATAAAATAGATAAGTAAGGCATCTAATGTTGCATCCATAAAATCTGTATAAGCACATCACAGTACCAATTAGTAAATATAGTAGTAATGGCAAACTGTACTTCAATGTATATTAATAAATGATGTTGAAAAAATATATCAGTTTCACATCAAACACTGCTATTTGTTGTGCCAGTGACGAATTTAGGCAAAATTTCACTCCCTTATAAGTTTACAATAAGCATAAGGACAGTTATTATTATGCAATTTTCTACGTGCTCGTCTGTCAGCAAGAAATTTTTAAAGACTAATTCAAGGTTTATATTTTTGAGAATAAGTATGTAAGATATTATAAATCCAATTATGATTTTCAAGAACAGTAGCATGTCTTTTTCAGGTGTTGCACTACAAGCTCGCCAATTCAAATTTTATAACCCTGATACAAAATCTTCATGCTGCAATAATCTTTTATATGTTATGGGCATAAAATATACATTAGAAATTCACAGTAGTGTTTGCTGTAGGAAGAATTCAATTCAAACCACCTCCACCTGATAAAATAAATAATATACAGGGTGAGTTTTTAGTGTGGCAACGGTCGATAACTCCGTTATTATAAAAGCTACGTAAACCAAATTTGGAGGCATATTAGGCATGCCTAAAGTGCACATTTTAAAAATATTTTGAAGCATACAGGGTGTTTCATAATTCCAGGGCATATTAAACATATATTTTTTTAATGGAACACCCTATATATTATTACATTTTTGAAAAGCGCATAAAAAGAGCTTTAATTTGATATCAAATTGTATCTGTCTATTCCTTTTAGTTTTTGAGATATTCAACTGTTTTTAGAAAAAATGACTCCGATTAGATACATTGCCACTGCACTAATACACAACTTATGTTAATTTTCAAGATGCAGAAAATTTTACTATATACCATAGTATATTTGTAATTATCACTTTTTTGAAATTTCTTCACAGTATACAGGGTGTGTCAGGTTTCGCAAAATGCAATTTTTAAAATTTTTTTTAAATGGCACCCTACCAATTTTATTGCTACAGTGGATAGTTCATTAAGTGTCCTTTCATTTTTGTTAAGCATTCCTATACCTAAATCCATTACTTTCTGAGATATTTTTGATTTTCTTCAAATTTTATGAATGTTTTTAATTTACATAACTAAAAATAACTTACTATTGGAGAATATTATATAACAATTAATACATATTGATTAACAATCAACTACAGTTATCCAATAACAATTTTCACTAAAGATATAACAACCTACAATAATACGCTATCAACAGAATTCTGCCAGATCAACAATATGCATTTTATAGAAAATGTTCAAACAGGAAATCAGGCAGGCTTTGAAAAAAATAACAATTACAATAAAAATGTCATTTAGGTTTATTAATTGTAGTGTGTTGTCATTTAACACATTATCAGTTCTGTTTTAAATGTAATATTTGAAGGAGTTTTCAAAATGAATTTTACAGTGGAAAAACAAATAAATATGATTTGGGTATTGGGAGCAACTTTAAAAAATTTCCTACTTGCATCAAGAATATACCAAGAGAGATATCCTGTTAAATGACAACACACTACAATTAATAAACCTAAATGACACTTTACATGTGATAGTTATTTTTTCAAAGCCTGCCTGATTTCCTGTTTGAACATTTTCTATAAAATGCATATTGTTGATCTGGCAGAATTCTGTTGATAGCGACATTGTAGGTTGTTATATCTTTAGTGAAAATTGTTATTGGATAAGTGTAGTTGATTGTTAATCAA
Organism: Platerodrilus igneus; assembly: GCA_036346225.1. NCBI lineage: Eukaryota > Metazoa > Arthropoda > Insecta > Coleoptera > Lycidae > Platerodrilus > Platerodrilus igneus. The sequence continues at coordinate 3,327,378 of JARFIW010000090.1, forward strand.
TATGTATTAATTGTTTTATAATATTCTCCAATAGTAAGTTATTTTTAGTTATGTAAATTAAAAACATTCATAGAATTTGAAGAAAATCAAAAATATCTCAGAAAGTAATGGATTTAGGTATAGGGAATGCTTAACAAAAATGAAAGGACACTTAATGAACTATCCACTGTAGCAATAAAATTGGTAGGGTGCCATTTAAAAAAAATTTTAAAAATTGCATTTTGCGAAACCTGACACACCCTGTATACTGTGAAGAAAAGGTGGAAGATGGGTTACCCCTTTTACGATATGGTTGCAGCTACCGATTGTGATCACTATCCAGATTGTAGGTTCTTATAGGCAGCAATCGTTGATGATATGATGTCAGTCCTGGGAGCAGCAATTAAATCCAGGTAACTGTTGTTTTGTTTGCATATGTGCATAAACAGGTGTTTTGTGCTTTTTGTGTATACTATTATGAACTAAAAAGGATAAACTTGGGAAGAACTATGAATTGAACTTTTGCTGTTGCATTATGATACTATATTTTTTTGAAATTTAGGTTTAAGAAATAATTGATGATCTTAATAATTTCTGGTATGTACAAGGTAAAAGGGTACTTTTGGGGGATTGACGTGCTATATTTGCACGAAGGTGTAAGGATTATTATGAGCTTGTACTAAACCGGAGGTGAAGTAAAGACTTTGGGAAAGCCCTGTTACTTTTTTTTTGATAATATAATTGTTAATATTTAGTTGTGTAATTATGGATTTCAAAATGTATTATGAAATGTGTTATTTTAACGAAGAGCATGTACATAATGTGTAATTAATGAGGGTACAAAGAGTTTCATGTTAATCTTGGCGTGTCTTTTCTTATGAATCTGTTAATAAACTTAGATGTTTTTACCGTAGCAGAATTTTTTTGTAGTCAGATTGGTTTTTCAGAAAAGCAGCTGTAGCATACTTTGTTTCAAAGCATAGTTATTTTAAGTTTTTAGGTATATAAACAGCATCGAAGGTTGGTAGAAATTTTGTATTTCAGAGACTGGAGATTTTGCAGCAAAATTGGCACCAAATCAAGGACTAGTAGAGTTTAGCTTTCAGAGCAAAAATGTCGACCCAATTGTGGGGCTTTAGCTTATGATTTTTAGTTAAAAACATTTATGTTATGGAAATACAGCATACAAAGGATTTAGATATAATATTTATAATTTTAATTTTTGTGATTCTCCAAATGCATATTTTCGTAGGAGAAAAATTTACCTAATAGCAAAACATTTATTATACTTATAAACTTTTTATATTAAATTAATCTGCTGCCCAAACATTATTGAAATACGTAATAACACTGCTTCTGGTATAACGTGCACTCACAGGTTTGTGGTATACTAGCAAGTAGTTTTTAATTTATGTTTGTGTTTCTATAGTATTTATATACATAGGTTTTTAATTGTACATGTAATGAACTGGTTCATATCTTTTAGATGATACATCATTTTGATAAATTGTAAGCTTCACCATCTTTCCTGATGAAGAATAAACACATTTTTAAAGCATAAATGGTTATAAGAAATTTACTTTAAACCTGTCTCCAATTTACCGAGTTCCCCATGCTTTTTGAGGAATTCTAAAAATGGAATAGTCGATATTATTAAATCTATATATGTTGTGTAGAATAACTACTATAACAAAGTGATGTATCGATGGTCATAGACATTGAAATCGTACATGCTATTTTACTGTATTGTGTAGCAGTATAAAATCCTGCTAGTATCACTATAGGTAGGCAACCCTAATTACGTGTGTATACATCTATGGTAGTATAAATTTCTATTGCAAATAAAACCAGATAGAACAGAGTAGGGATTCGAGATCTAACGGCTTGACTCGGGGTCGCTTGGGTTTCCTCCTTCTTGTTGAGTTGATCTTGCAAGCAAGAAGATGTTTGGAGAAATTTATTTGATATTAAGAGTTCTCGCAAAGAAGCGAGTCCGATTTAAACAGTTTTGTTAAACGAAACTTACAGCAGGCTAGTGGTATGTAAGATTTCTTTTAAATAAAATTTGTTAATGAAGTATTACAAATTTTAGCTGTCAAGTTACGGCGGAATCAAACTATTATAGTTAATTTAAATTAGATTACTACGGCAACTTCTTGAACGAAGGTGGTTTCCAGTTATCTAATGACGTTGCTTAAAAATTGGACTTGATTAAAAACGGAATTTACTAGGAGGCTGTACCATGAGAATTTAATGCAAATAACAGGTGACGAATCCACACGTGCAAGTTGGAGCGCAAAGGTGGCTGATATTGTACAATTTCATGTTCCATCGCAATGGTCAAGTAAAGTCAAGGTCGCAGCTGGAGGCTAGGTTTGGGCTGTTGGCAGACAGATGGTTGTTGTTGTACTACAAATCCTGTAACTAGGTAATTATTGCTTCTAATCTGATCGAGGTTTGAAACAAAATTTAATTACTCCAAGTGTAAACATTTCTGGCGGTTTAAATTCATTGCTATTTTAAAATTGTTAGTAAGTTATTAAATACCTGCTCGATAATTTAATTACGGTATCAGTCCACAATTACTACACGTTAAATTTGAACTAGAATGACGTTACCTAATTTTCATTTCACTTTGAACATATAGCAAATTTGCATAAAGGCTTGGTACACATATTATGCATTAACATACAGTGTAACACTGATGAGGGTGTGAGCTCAGACCATTATCGGCGCTTAAATTTGATTGTAAAGATTTAATATGAATTAATTTTCCATTAATTGTACATAATAATTATTGACATATGAAAGTTTATGTCAGGTTGTATATAGTTTTGCAGTCTGAAGTTTTACTTAATGAATTAAGGCAAATCATTGTTTTTTTACCTACGTTTTATTGTACATATATTACTGCAACATTAGAATTATTTTTTTTGCCCTTCAATTATTTTATTTATTGAACTGGTGTGATGTGACTTAGTGCATTAAATGGTACACTACTGTGTTAAGCTATACAGGTCAGCCCACCCCTGAGGAAGTATTAGATGTTTCATGCTCTTAAGTTATTATAGCTTAGGCTATGCGTTTTTTTAGTAAGCAAAATTTAGTGTTTTGTTTAGATTCTGCCATACTTGGGGAGACGGAGTTTGCAGCCAGTGCAGCAGTCCCGAGGTAACTGGTATAATTTTACTCCCTTACAGATAGGTGTACCAAGGAGTAGACACGTGGCGCCCAACCAAAAAGATATTTATGGCAGGCAACGTTAACAAGTGACACCAACAAAGTTGATAGTAATTTTAGTTGGTCTCACAATTTAAAAAAAATTTTTTTAGGTAGACAGGACATTAACGTATGCAAATACAGTAGTGATCAGTTGAATTTTAAATATCAAAAATTGAATATTAAGTACCAAACGAAAATTTATGCACTGACACCGAGTTCATTAAATAAGACAAACATTTTAGAAATTATTTTGATACATGTATGTGGTAACTATTGCTTGTGGTATATTAATATTACATTAAAAATTTTTTTCCGAACTACAGGTCGCGTAGGTGGCATGGTGACTATTGGCGTTTTGTGATAGAACCTCTGATCCCTAGAAATAGAGATCTGGGAGCGCTAACATAAACCAATAGAAACTGAAGATTGTCCTCGTGTAAAAGTAGGGATCATCAAAACCATTTCAAAAGGCTAGAACCCCTAGATCTTCAACCTACCCTGTTTTATTGTGAATTTTTTTCAAAATATTCGAATATAATTATATGAACAAGCGAGTCTTGTAAAATAATTAAAAACAATCGGGTACATGAAATATTCCTGCAGAAACATAACAGTTATTAATTGATTGTTAGTGTTGAAGGTTTTTTTAAATAAAATTTTTCTGTTGCATAAAATTGCGTCCAGTTGTGAATACAGTTTGAAAGAATTGTTTATTAGTAATGGCATGGATAAATTGTTTGTCTACAGACGAGTTATCGTGGAATTGGCAATTAGGGAAAAGACAGCGACGAATTGAAAGCTGAGGAAAAAAGAAAAGTATTACGAACGTTTGTTTCAAAAGAAAAAATAGATCCAAAGAGAGTAGAAAAGTACCCGGAAATGAAGTTTGATCTAAGTGAGCAAATTCAATTTTGTGAAACTGCTATAGCAACAATACGACAACCAGTATTGGATTTTGTGGACAAACCTACTAAGCTGGTTCATAAAAGATTAAAGGCAAAATTACTACATATAGGCCGTAGATTGGAATATATGGAGGTAACCAAAGATAACCAACAACAACGGGATATTTTAAACAGTAAATGTTTAGAATACTTGGACTTGTTAGAGGGCATTGATGCTGAAACAATGTTCCAAAATGACATGGAAGCATTTGTTAACTCTCGTATGGAATCTCACATACAAGTAGAAGCAGACATTAATCAAATGGCTAACCTAGAAGCATGTGAGCAGTCAAGTCCCGTAGCTACAATAGCACGACTGGTACAATTGGAAAAGCCTGTTCGTATAACCACCTTAGAGACTACGAATGCACAGTCAAGGCATGCGCAACCAGCTACAGCAGAGGAACACAATTTTCGGCAAAATGTGGACAAATCTTTAAAGAAATGGAACATCACTTTTAATGGTGACACCAAACACATAGGAGTAAAAGCTTTTTTGGAGCGAATTGAAGAAGTGCGTACAGCTAGAGGTTATACTCACAGTCAACTTCTGAGAGGTGCGGCAGACTTCTTTGAAGGACCAGCTCTTATGTGGTACAGAGCCATGAAAGTGAACATAAAAACTTGGGCAGAACTAGAAGAAAAATTAAAACTGCATTTTCTACCAAGAAATTATGATGAAGCTTTATTAGAAGAAATTCGAGCTAGAAAGCAAGGTCAAGACGAAAAGCCAATAATTTATATTGCCGCCATGGTTAATTTAATTAACAGATTAGTCAAGACACCTTCGCCATCTGATCAAATATATTTCATCAGAAGGAATTTGCAACCATATTATGCAAGCCATTTAAGTTTGACAGAGACAGATTCACTAGATAAATTAATTGAACTATGTTTGCAATTAGAAGAAACGAAACAACAAAACTTTAGATTTCGGCATAATGACACAAAAATCACATCGCTTTTAGAACCAGATTTAGCATACACAGCAGCGACAGACATGAAAACGTTACATACGATAGCAACCAAGGAAGACACGCGGGGAATAGCTTTCAACAATGCCAGCAAATACAATAAAACTAGGCCAAAGCCAAAGAGTTTAGAGCTAGCCTGCTATAACTGCAATAAAAATGGACACACGTATCACCGATGCCCAGAAGATAGGACTCTATTTTGCTACATATGTGGAACTAAGGAAGTTACATACACAAATTGTCCTAAATGTTCAACGAAGAAAAAAAACGAATATCTGCCAGTTTCACCCGCAGCCGGCGAAACGCAAAAGAAGGCATAAAGGCTGACGAAATGTAGTGGAAGCAATGGCTTAAGAAAGTTAAGGACTTCATGAGACCACAAAATAAGAAGCTTAATTCACTGCTATATTCAAAAGAGCAAGATCCACGACCATTCATATATGTACGAATAAAAAATCAACCGCTGCTAGCACTGCTTGATACGGGAGCCACTCATACAGTAGTAGGTAATATGGGATTACAAATTCTAGAACAACAAGGTTTAAAAATTATAAAAAAAAGTAATAATACGGTATTAGAAACAGCCGATGGAAAAAAGCAACCGGCGATAGGACAAGTCGTTTTACCACTCGAAATAAACGAAAGGAAACAAGACATAATTGCTACAGTCTCGACAGCAATACAGGCAAGTGTGATACTTGGCTCAGATGTATGTAGGGTTTTTAAATTAAGAACTAACTTCGCAGATAATACATTTCAAATAACAGAAGACAACGTAAAATCTCAATGTTAACGCAACAGGCAATATGTTCAACAGAAGATCTCACCCCAGAACAAGTAAAACTACTGGAGGATATAAAAGAACAGTATAAAGCCATAAGTGGTCCTGGATTGGGAATAACCTCAAAAGCAATACATCACATTGATACAGGAGATGCACAACCAATAAAGCAGCGCTATCACACCATATCACCAGCAATGTTGAAGCAGTTAAATGAGGAAATTGACAAGATGTTAGAGCAAGGAGTGATAAGACCATCAAACTCACCATGGAACTCGCCTTTAGTTTTGGTGAAAAAGAAGAATGGAGACATGCGTGTGTGTTTTGATGGAAGGAAACTGAACTCTGTCACAAAAAAAGATGCCTACGGTTTACCATTTGTAAACGACATTTTAGGCAAGTTTAGGGATTCTAAATTCTTATCGTCAATTGATCTAAAAAAAGCGTTTTATCAGATAGGATTAATGCCTGAGTCTTGTGAGAAAACTGCGTTTACAGTGCCAAGAAGAGGGTTGTATGAATTTACCGTACTGCCGTTTGGCCTTTGCAACAGCCCTCAAACTTTACAAAGGCTCATGGATAGCATTTTAGGACCACGCTTTGATAACGTATGGGTTTATCTCGACGATGTGATCATAGCATCGCCTACTTTTGAGGAGCATATAAAAACTCTACAAGAAGTACAGAAGGCCATGAAAGAGGCCGGACTGATTATAAACTTAGAAAAATGTGAATTTTGCAGACCATCACTAAGATACCTAGGATATGTAATCGACAGGGAAGGATTACGTACAGATCCGGAAAAAGTGAAAGCTATAACGAACTTTCCAACACCTACAACGGTACGCTCAATAAAAAGATTTTTAGGAATGATGGGGTGGTATCGAAGGTTTATCCAAAATTTTTCTACACTAGCTGATCCAATTCTAGAACTCATTAAAGGTCGTTCAATAAAAAAAAAAATTAAATGGAATCAGGAAGCAGAATGTGCTTTCCAACGATTAAAGGAGTTGTTGATCAGTGCACCCATTTTAACTAGTTCGGATTTTTCCCAAAAATTCATAATACAAACAGACGCATCTGATGTTGGACTGGGAGCAATTTTATTGCAAGGTGAAGGGGAGCAAGAGAAGGTTATAGCATATGCAAGCAGGTCCTTGTCGAAACAAGAACGAGCATATGGAGCAACCGAAAAGGAATTATTGGCAGTAATTTTTGGAGTGGAAAAATACCGGCCATACATAGAGGGAGATACCTTCACAGTCATCACCGACCATTACTCGTTACTTTGGTTGGACAGACTTAAAAACCCATCTGGGAGACTACAACGATGGAGCCTAAGATTATCACAATTCACTTACAAAGTAGTACACCGTAAGGGCAAACATAATGTCGTCCCAGACGCACTTTCAAGAGCACCCATAAGCTTAAATGTGATAAAAGTGGACAATAGCCAAAACGACCCATGGTACAACAAAATGCTTCAACAAGTGGATGAATACCAGACAACTTTCCAACTTGGAAAGTAGAAAACGGGTTGCTGTATAAGTACATAGAAGCTAAACACAGGATAAAATCAAACCTGATACAATGGAAACAAGTCCTTCCACGGGCAAACCGAGAAGACATAATACGACAATGTCACGATATATCAACTTCTGCACATCTGGGTACATACAAAACACATGCAAAATAGCAGAAATGTATTACTGGCCGAAGATGAAGATAGATATAAGTAGATATGTCAGAAAGTGCCAAATCTGCTTAGGAGCAAAAGCAGCCACCTTTACTCAATCAGGATTAATGGGAAAGGAAAGGGACGTGAAATACCCATTCCAAATGATCTCCGTTGATATTATCGGACCATTACCAAGATCGAGCAAAGGGTATCAGTACATCTTATCAGTGCATGACTGGTTCACGAAATATATACTAGTCCAACCACTCAAACAAGCAACTAGTTCCAGTATAACTACATTCTTAGAAAACCAAGTATTTCTAATTTATGGAGTGCCGCAAATAATAGTCGTCGATAATGGGTCACAGTTCGTAAGTAATAGATTCAAAAAATTCACAGAAGAATATAAAATCCAAAAAATATGGTACAACGCAAACCATCACCCGCAGGTGAACCCGGTGGAAAGAACTAACCGAGTAATAGTTACAGCCTTAAGGTCATATGTCACAGACAACCACAAGAAATGGGACGAACACTTATTTAAAGTGGGACACGCTATACGCAACGCAGTTAGTGAAGTTACTAACCACACACCAGCCTTTTTAAATTTTGGGAGATCCATACCAATAACTGGGGAGTATTATGGAAAACTCTCCGAGTTTACCGATCAAGAACTAAATGTCCATTCCAGGGAACAGTTGGTTCAAGATATAAATAATTTATCAAGTCTATATAAGGAAGTGAAAGAAAGACTTCACAGGGCGTACCAGCGCAATAAAAAAACATATGATCTCCGACGAAGAGCAATCACGTATAAGAAGGGAGACTATGTGTGGAAAAGAAATATGGCTCAGTCCAAAGCATCTGATGCTTTTTCACAGAAATTAGCACCGAAATATGTGCGCTGCAAAATCATTGAACAAACGGGTACAGTCACTTACAGATTGCGGGATTGCAACGGAAAGGATATTGGAGTCTGGCATGTGCAAGATCTCAAGCCAGATTCTTAGTAAATTAAGTTGTCTACACCTAAAGGAGACGTTTCTGCTGGGAGTTGGTTCTCTTTAAAGGAGGTGGGTTTGCACCTTGCTGTCCGGTTAGCCTGGTGGGACCCCATGTTTTTCGAAGGGAGGCTGATCTTCTTCAGAAAAGTTGTTTTCTTCATGGTGAGAGTTTCTCATGTGGGGAGGGGGTAGTGTAGCAGTATAAAATCCTGCTAGTATCACTATAGGTAGGCAACCCTAATTACGTGTGTATACATCTATGGTAGTATAAATTTCTATTGCAAATAAAACCAGATAGAACAGAGTAGGATTCGAGATCTAACGGCTTGACTCGGGGTCGCTTGGGTTTCCTCCTTCTTGTTGAGTTGATCTTGCAAGCAAGAAGATGTTTGGAGAAATTTATTTGATATTAAGAGTTCTCGCAAAGAAGCGAGTCCGATTTAAACAGTTTTGTTAAACGAAACTTACAGCAGGCTAGTGGTATGTAAGATTTCTTTTAAATAAAATTTGTTAATGAAGTATTACAAATTTTAGCTGTCAAGTTACGGCGGAATCAAACTATTATAGTTAATTTAAATTAGATTACTACGGCAACTTCTTGAACGAAGGTGGTTTCCAGTTATCTAATGACGTTGCTTAAAAATTGGACTTGATTAAAAACGGAATTTACTAGGAGGCTGTACCATGAGAATTTAATGCAAATAACAGGTGACGAATCCACACGTGCAAGTTGGAGCGCAAAGGTGGCTGATATTGTACAATTTCATGTTCCATCGCAAAGGTCAAGTAAAGTCAAGGTCGCAGCTGGAGGCTAGGTTTGGGCTGTTGGCAGACAGATGGTTGTTGTTGTACTACAAATCCTGTAACTAGGTAATTATTGCTTCTAATCTGATCGAGGTTTGAAACAAAATTTAATTACTCCAAGTGTAAACATTTCTGGCGGTTTAAATTCATTGCTATTTTAAAATTGTTAGTAAGTTATTAAATACCTGCTCGATAATTTAATTACGGTATCAGTCCACAATTACTACACGTTAAATTTGAACTAGAATGACGTTACCTAATTTTCATTTCACTTTGAACATATAGCAAATTTGCATAAAGGTTTGGTACACATATTATGCATTAACATACAGTGTAACACTGATGAGGGTGTGAGCTCAGACCATTATCGGCGCTTAAATTTGATTGTAAAGATTTAATATGAATTAATTTTCCATTAATTGTACATAATAATTATTGACATATGAAAGTTTATGTCAGGTTGTATATAGTTTTGCAGTCTGAAGTTTTACTTAATGAATTAAGGCAAATCATTGTTTTTTTACCTACGTTTTATTGTACATATATTACTGCAACATTAGAATTATTTTTTTGCCCTTCAATTATTTTATTTATTGAACTGGTGTGATGTGACTTAGTGCATTAAATGGTACACTACTGTGTTAAGCTATACAGGTCAGCCCACCCCTGAGGAAGTATTAGATGTTTCATGCTCTTAAGTTATTATAGCTTAGGCTATGCGTTTTTTTAGTAAGCAAAATTTAGTGTTTTGTTTAGATTCTGCCATACTTGGGGAGACGGAGTTTGCAGCCAGTGCAGCAGTCCCGAGGTAACTGGTATAATTTTACTCCCTTACAGATAGGTGTACCAAGGAGTAGACAATTGTTAGTAATAACGTATATATTTTTTAAATAGGCATATTTTATTGTTATTTCACATTGGTTGTATACATTTTCATTATTGTAAGTAGTTATATTTTTTTGAAATCACATCATTTGATAGTGTCAAATGTTTAAAAAATAAATATTACAAATAGTGTTGATCGGTTCCTAAAAACATATTGACATTATTTGATGAACTAAGTGACTGATGAAATGTAAGAAAAAGAAATAAATTACTCGGGAAGGAAAAATTCGCATCCCACCAATAACTTGGAAGATCCTGAAGTTAAACAACTCAAGATGAAATATTTGACAAAGGGGATTATGTGGAAATAGTTTGGCTTGTAAAAATTGGAAAAAATCCACTGCCTTGTAAAAATTAAAGGGTCGTCAAAAAATCAGCAAGTATGAAAGCATGCAAAATTTGTATGCAATCACCAGATAATTATTTTATAATGAAAGTTAAAACAAACGAATTATGTGCCAGGGATGGCTATGTTTAAAAAACACCAATTATGCTTTATAATCTAAAACATGTAAAAAAAGAACATTATTTAAATAAACTAGGCCGTATAGTTCATACTCATTACACACACATGTTTGCGAATATTTTAATTTATTTTTCATTAATAAAACTTTGACAAAAATTCTTACACATTGGTTAAACAGCATGTAATTATGCAACTGTGACATACATGTCATAAACAATTCCCAAGATTGTCGATTCTGCCCTTCGCCTTGAAAAATAGTGATCTGAATACCAAATTATTGTTTCATAGTGGTGATTAATTTAAAGCTACCATATCAAGGACAAGGTTTAACCTTTTAATACATTGCATGTGATATCACAGCAAGACCAGATGTAAAGAAGTTGCATAGTAAGCATTAGCGAATGCTGCAATTCAAACAAGTGAGAAAGTTGCATGTTTTGTGCACCATACTTTTTCTAGAACCACACTGTCAGCAATACTAAAAACATAATAATTTATTTTAATTGAATATAACGGAATGGCCCGTAACATACATGATATTGAGTTAATATGTTCACTGATTTCTGAAGGGGTACAACAATCAATGTCAGAACTATCATTATTATCCATTTTAATATTCAGAATAATAAATCACTAACAAAAATAGAGTGTTTTACAAATTTATTATTAGTTTAATCTTTTTCTTAAAATTTGAATATTAAATCAGTTACTTGGCAATGAATAATAATAGATTATGTATTTTGTGTACGATTATTATGAATGGGTATCCCAACTTTTTTGTCGTATGTTTCAGTCACTTCATGACAGTAAGTATTGTAAGAAATTATCTGATTTGGGTATAGTACATGCTGCATGAAAGTATTTTGAAATATGGTCGTAGACAAATAAATTACAAAACTCCGCCATTTTGGGTTTTTAATGATTAGGATAAAGAGTACACAGATTATATAAAAACTTTAAACTATGAGAAGTACATGTCATATCGTTATCATTCTCGGAATCTTGAGACTCTTCACATTTTGTTTACTAAACTAGTTGTTTTATGTGTATCAATAGCAGACAAAAGACATCCCTACAATAAATGAATCGGTGAATGCAATAAAGTAAAAATATAAATAAGCATTTTCGGAGTTTGCATCACAAAACATGTATACCTTGCCCAGGAAATTCTTTAATGTTATGTAGTAAATGAATATAGAATACGATGGTAATGAGTTACCACCAGAGTTAAAAAATAGAGTAGTAAAGAAAACTCTCAGGAATAAAAACTTTACAAGTAATTGTATGCAAGTACCTTAAAGAAACTTACAGATATGCCTAAAACTAATACTAGTGTTTAAGTAAAACTGATATACATGATAAATTTACCATACTGTGTTTGCCAATTCTACTAAAACATTGTCATCAATCCACTAAATACAAATTAAATCTATTGCTAGATAGAGCCGATTATATACAGACAGCAACCTTTATTTATCACAAACTCTATATCATAAACCCTGCATGCCTATAAAATGGTAGGTGCAGCTAATTTTAAGAAATTATACACAGTACAAGGAATAAGACAATCTTGAAGGTAATTCATACAGGTAACTAACAAAGGTTGATAAACTGTGATTGAAGTAGTCAGATAAAAGCAAAATTAGCAAATTAGCAAACTTGTGCAAAAAGTAGAATCTGCACTCCACAGATTATCATTAAATTAACAGACTTTAGTTGTATGTCAGTAATTTCTAAAGAACCCATAACTAGTGTCGCTATTTTTGCAGCTCATGAAATAAACATTCCCTTTAGAATTTTTTTAACAGTATGGTTAAAATCTGATGTGGGTTTGCTATTAATAATACTTTATATTTTTAAAAGTTTTAATTTATAAAGATAGAATTACAGTTTTTTAATCAACTGCAAAAACAAGAAACTAGTCAGATTATTTTTTAGTTATAAATTGTTAATATACAAATTAGCATTTATTAAATGATTGCTTGTGTAATATGCGTAATTCAAGACTTACCGTCATACAATATACAGATAATGCATTCTCTGTGAAGAGTTCACTGTAGTAGCAAGTGGTATCTCAATCTTACTATAGAAATTAATTATCAAACTATTTAAAATAGATGATAGGCTGTAATGCATTTGCATTACTTTAAATATAAACCAAATAAGATAGAAGAAATTAAATTTTGGATGGACAGAATAAATATGGACGTCTCTCATATATTTCGTCTGTCCTGACTGTCAAGGAGATGCAAATGACACGATAGTGCAACAACAATACAGATCACAAAGAAAGTACGTGACTTGAACAGTACAATAACTTTGTGCTTATGCTCAAAATAAATATGTCACATGGTGGAAAGAGTGTTGACCGTGGTTAGCACGCATTACAAAAAGCGAGAAATGTTATTTAATGACTAAGGCCCGAAAAAAAGGAAGTAAAGCTGAAGTAAAATACAGAAGTTAAATTGGAATGGAGCATGGCTTCAGTGGGGGAAAATTCGGTGTGCGCTAGCTCTTAATTAACTATAGCTGCAAGTTTGGGCAAGGAATGTTAGAACGTATGCGGGGACTTTGATACTCGTTGTGGATACCATCAATAAAGGCCTATCTGCAGATACAGTTCAAAGAAGTAGTTTTGGTTTGTATTAAGGGAACTGCTGTTAGATGGAAACAAAATTATGAAAGAAAGATTGGTGTTCCTGGACATCCTTAAACTTTTATAATTAAATCACAAGAAAAAGATGAGCTTTTTGTTTGTGATTTTATAATTATGTACATGTGGATTTTTAAATACAAGTTGTGAATTGCTTGTACCAATGTAGTGGAAAATTAACAGAACGCGAAAATAATTATTTTGTTGGACTATGGAAGCATAGTGATGGAACTTATTTGATTTTAAATTTAAGTATAATATTATCAGAAAATGAAGTTTAAATATTTCGAAAAATTAGGAAATACGTGTGTATTAATTTAAAGTTTAATGGACAATTTACATGATGAAAAGTAAAAGTTGGTATTGGACTATGTTATCTATGCATTTCTAATTATGACATTTCCAGAAATGAGGTTCAGAATGTCATGTATATCAATATTGAAAACTAGAACAATTTGTGTGTCAGTATTAGTAATTGATTTCACTTTTTTAAGGTTTTCTTTTGGTTTAGTAATATCTGGCCAATCTCATATTCATTAATTTATTTATTTACGTAAATATGTATTTACAGATAAATCCATATTATACACTATATATAAACTCAAAAAAATTAGAAAAAAGAAAAGTATACACGATCGAATAATACCCAATTTTAACCTAAGGGTTTGGCATAATTCCAAAACTTTGTTTCTGAATTCAGATAGTTAGTAAAAAATGTCAACTTTAACAAAAAACATATTGTAGTTTCTACATAGCTTAGATACACAGCTGATTCATAATTAGTTCTGTCTATTTACACAAAACACAGTATTCAATCAAGTACTTATAGTGGTTGCTCTTAGACCCACAGTACCTAACACGTCTTGTTCAGGAGCTTGTACATAAAAAAGCCATATTGTTATTGCGCCTGTGCTCTAAACTGTATATTCTAACCAGATCATGTGGCCAAGGTTGCCATAAGGGAGCTTAAGTTTCCACAGAATATATTTGATAAATTTATCCTGTACAGGCTCTAACCTGTCTAAGTGACATTTTTATGTAAAGTGACCAGATGGGAAAATTATATTCTAAAATACTTAAAACTAGTGAATTATAAAGCAACTTCAAAGAGCATACGTCATTCAGCTCTCTACTGTCTACTGTCTCTTCTGATGAATCTTTGCAGATTCAAAGATTTAAGTAGTATATTATCAATATGTTTGGAGAAAGACATTACCCATCATATACTACACTTAAGTCGCAAATACATTTTAAAATTTCTAATGGAATACTGTCGATCCTATAGGTGAATCTTATCTAACATGAAGGCTTAGTAAGTTATGTTTACAATAAATATATCTAGGTCACAATGAATGCGTAAGCAATCTACATATGAGAGCGTAAGAAATTAAGATCTTTTAGCAAAGTATTTGTATTGAAATTATTTTAATGTTAATAGCGGTTGTATATAGGTTGAATATTATTTGGACTTATTTATGAACTAGGTAAAAATATATACATTTGTGAAGGAATATCCAACTATCCCGGTGATGGAGTTGTATTTGAGAGAGGTCATCTACTTACAATTTTCCTTAATTTGACCAAAATTAAGTGTTTTCAAAAAATTGTAAAAAAACGTAAAGTATGAAGTAACAGATTTAGAATATCAATAGCAAAGGAGACCTATCCGGAATAACCGCCTTCCATGTACGGCAAATATCGATTGCTGAGACAAGACTGTTTGGTGCTCTTTAATTATGACAACAGAACAAACCTTTCAAGGTAAATGGTTATTGTAAGCAAGTTTTGTATTTCACCCATTTCAAATGGTTATTTTTATTATTTTTTCCATAGGAACCTACTCCTGTGCTGTTGTCACTAGTTGGTACACCCTACAATTGTTATGGGGTTCCTACCACTTATGGACATATCTAAATTTGTAACGCAATGCCACTTTTACCCATAACAAGGTTTGTTTATATATATATATATATATATATATATATATATATATATATATTGCTTGAGATTTAAGCCTGGGGATCGCATAATACACCAATTGATGTAAAATCTGAATGGCAAAAAAGGCTGTAAGATCAATTGTTGCGCATGGCAATACCTTTTCATTGTAAAGTCTTTATCTTTGCTATTGGCATTTATTGTGTGTTAAGATGGGGGTTTATGTAATCTAGTAGTGGTACTCCCATACTATCAGTAAAATATTATCATTTTGTAAGTTTTCAAAATTGTGAAACTGCATAAATTCAATATGTTTTAAATCAAGTGTTGAATAAATTTTCCATGCTCCTCGTACATTTTTTTAGAGATATACATCAGAATGCTTTTAGTGTAATTAAGTAAAAATTGGGTATCAAATTTAGAAAGTACTATTTTACTGGATGAACAGAACCTGCAATGGAGTGCACTGTTATACAACATTTAAGGAGTTGATTCCTCCCTGAAAATTACGGAGACCTTCCGATAAAAATATTTCCTAACTCCACACCGTTATATCACCCCGGAAAAAGTGATTAAAATTAAGTTTTTGTTTCAAAAAGTTAAGGTAGAAATATCACATGTTGTAAATCACATATACTTGTAAAGGAAGGGCTACTTATAGCTATTTTCTCAATACCCACTTTGGGTTATAACGGGGCAAAATTAACAATCCTCATCTTATTTATATCAGAATATTTTATGGGATTCAATTTTATAAATTGAAGAAACTTGAAGGACTCAGTCAATTACTCAACAAAGAAGTAATTGCAAATCTTATGGATGGCAGTGTGCATGGAGAGTACACATATTAGATTTTTAAAGGAATTAGGACAGATTATGACCATAAAATATATATCTAAAAGAAAGTGCGCGGAGCAGTACTAATAATAAATTGGAATTAGAGAAATTACATGATGCAGAAGTAGCGATTGAGAAATAGAAAATAAAACTGCTAACACTACAAATTGAAGCATGGATTGTTGAAGCTACTAATGCAGAAGAGAGAGGCTTAAAAAGTTGAATTAAACCATCCAATTGGCTGATGACAAAAGAGATTAAAGAATCAAATTACTAGGTCTGTTCCAAAAAGTGAAAAGACAAATTAAAACAATCCTTATTAGATATTTAACATTTTTCACATGCTTTGCAGAATCGCAGTACCATTTCTTATTATGGTGATTACATTTGACTTGATATTCCAGATCAGTTTTCTTTTCTTCTGCTTCTACCATATAAGCATGTTTTTAGATAAGGGTGGCTATCTTTTTATCTCTTTCTAAGCCTTCCTACATTTTGCCTACCATTTAGAACATTATCTTTGGAAATCTTTACTGTCCGATCTTCACTGATCTATCTATATAACTACTCCATTATCTGTTTCTGTTATGAAACCATTCACCCATCGCTTTCAACATGCATCCTAGTAACATGTTAGTATTTCCCTCTGTCTCTTAATTAATATCAGAGTTGTATGACATAATTAGTAACAGGTCAGTTTTCTGAAACCTAGAAATGCAATTATTTAAAATTTTTTAGTTGATGAACAAAACATTTTAAATCACATTTAAAATCCTTAATTGCTTAGTTGAACATTTTGAGGTTTAAGTCTTTGGATGAAATGACAAAAATTAGCACCATCAGTATATAGATTTGTGGTCGATAGTTGAGAAACTGTGGGAAGTACCATCATTGAATACTACATTTCCTTATGACTTAAGACTTGTTCTATTGCATATAATGTACGCCATACCTGTATAAAATAATGGCTTGAATAACTTGTAATTAATTTTTCACTGTATCGTTTATAGATACAATACATATAAACATTAATTTTAATATTGATATACAACTGATCAAAACTGCATAAATCCCTAATGAGCTGCACCTAAAGGTTGATGTCTGTATAAACGTTTTTAAAATTGTACACCACTTTTACGTTTTCACGTACATTCTTTTGGAAAGTGTTCTACATTAAATAAGATGATAGTAAAATACTAACTTTAACTATTTTAAGATAATTTCTATCATCTCGTAGAACTACCTGCTACGTTTGGTATTACAACTATGTTGAGATTGGGCACATTTAATACTGCTAAAAGATTTGATAAAACTGGAAGCTGACAGAACTTTGACATTATAGTTACTCATAATTAGTAAAAACTGAATACAGACACTGACTGCATACCATTTATGCTAAAACAATAAATGATTATAGATTGAATATATAAATATAATTTGTTTTATTTTTCACATTCGTATCCCCATGGTCCCTTTTAATAAAAATCTTTTATTAATTATTGAATTTGTATAAATGAAAGAAGTTTTTCATAAACCACAAAATATAAGTTTCAGAGATTTTATGCATGTACTATGCTATTCACATGGCTATACCATGTTGGAAACTCAGATCTAGAAATGCCTGTACGTTATGAAATACAGTGTCTCAGGAAATTCTCATCCATTTTGGTCGTTAACTTTTTGCAAGAAAAAGATAGAATGATGCAGTTTCCACTAATCGATTTAATTACTTCATACGTTTCTTGTGAGATATAATTCTCATTGTGCAACCTTTTGTATAGGGTGTTTCCAGAATGTGGTAATTTTCAACATAAAAATTCTACGCAATATTGAATGGAACATCCTTTGTATGATAACGCTACACAAAAGACCAATTCCTCCACTTTTCAAAAATATAGTTTGTTTCACTTTATTATTAGAACAAGTAAGTAATTTAATTTTAAACGACAGCGTGTTTAATGTGTCTTAGAGAATTCTTATACATTTTGATCGTAACTTTTTACTTAGAAAAGATATAAGGATGCAGTGTTCACTAGTAGTTTTAGTGTTGCTCTGAGTGTCTCAATGGTCAATTTCAATAATAAAATAGGTTGGATATTATTTTAAATGCGGCACCCTGTATGTGATAAGAGCATTTTAAAGAATCATACTTTTATTTTCCAATGTAAGACAATTTCAAATAAATTTAAAATTAGTGCACAAATATGATGGTATTGGATCGTTGTATTGATTGGTTCTTGAAGAGAGAGGTTATGTGATGTTTTTATGTTTATGGTCCATGCGTTAAGACTTATGAATAAAATTATGTATATACTTTACAAACTGCTTTTATTTATGGTAATCTTGATCATCTCTACACCAAATAGTATAATCTTGGAAAATTTTCTCTCAGAATAAATGAGTAATTCAATTTTTAATGAATATGTTGATTACAAAATTAAAAACGGGAAGTTTAAAAATTTATTGTAAACAACGTTACACTAAGAGTTAAGTATAATTAAACAAAACAAAATAAATACTTAATTCAAATACTTTATAAATGTGGTGGCATATCAAAGACAAATTTCTTTATGTGCTTATGTTAATTAGTTTTTAGCTCCAGATGTAGAACAAAAGTTCAAATCTGAAACACGTATAATTATTAAACATGACTCCGATCGTGAAACCTCTGAAGCTATTATATAAAAATGAGTAAAAAAGATAGAACCAATTATACAAATATTTCTTGTTGTGCATTTGTTAACTAAAAATGTGCAAAAAGTTAAACATAATTTGGTGAATTTCTAATGAAGTCTTCTTGCTTTCTACACTTTTTATGGTATAATTTTTCATAGATGCCTCTAGATTAGATAGGTTTATGTGTAACTATTGATTCGTAGGTCCTGTGTTCAGTTTCCAGCATGGTCCATTTGAAAAATATTAGACGAGCATTTTTCATAAAAATATGCTGCTATTCGGATAAGAAGCAGAATATACATGGCATGTGTGTGCATGTATGTTAGTGATTTCAAGCACGTTATAGATCTCTATCTTGCTTGGTGTAGTAATGATTCAGCTAAATTCCAAATTTCCAAGTACAAAAACTTGCCTTCTGGTCAATGTAGTACCTTGAGGTGGGGAATTGGTAATTCAGATATGAAGTACAATTCTTAAGAGTGTAGCTCAAAGTTTAGGAAAAATAGTTCCCATAACACTAATTGTTACTTTCACTTCTATATAGCACATATTTATATATAATGTTTACTTTATATTGGCATGTAACTAGTAATATAACTGAAAACGTTTAAATCTATAACAAAAATGCCTTAGCAACAGCTTAGAGAAATACACGTGAGTGCTCTCTTTTCACATATTACTTTTAATTAATAATAACGGTTTTTTACTAAATTTTGTTATAATTACTATCATTCAAGTACATGGCGTGTTCTACTTATATATGAATCGGACCAAAGTAATAAAATTTAAATACTAAATATTTACCTCAATTAAAATTATAATATCTAGTTTACCAACACACAAGAGATTTCTATAGTCATTTAAGTTACATAAAAGTATTTAGATAAACTAAGTTAACCAATTAGTGAGAAAACTTTTTAATAGAATTATTCATAATACTCGTTACCACACTGTAAGCATTTTACAATGCTGATTAAAAAATTACACTGATTAGGGATTCAAATGTATAATAGCTCGGAATTAAATTTATTGTGTTAAAATAAAAACCAGTTAATACTAGAAAAGTTTAAACCTGTAATATGAAATTAGAAATCATACCATTGTGTTACTACAACAGGCAAAAATTCAAGTTAAATATATGCAGAATTAATATGCATGTATGATTATAACCATGACACTTTAAATAAATATAGGTACAGAAAATAAGAATATTAAAAGAAAAAGATTTATATTATGACTGGGCACTTACTAAACTACTTGATTAAAATTAAATATAAATTAAAATAACTATAAAATGCAGCTTTATGTTGTAATAGTTTCATGTGTAGTCTCGGAACTTGATACAACACCATGTTTGTCGTAAATATATAAAGTTTCAAATAAAGGCTAGAAACAAATTATGATTAACATCTGTTTTTTTTTCTAAACAAGTCACGACCTTAATCAAGTATAGTATTGTTTTAGCTGTAAGATATCTACTACGTAAAACATAATTAGTTAAATCATATATGGTAATGCAGTCAATGCCCATTCATTAATTTGCATATATTGTAGTACATGAGTTTTATACAATTACTTATTACCAGTAGTATGAACTTCGTTACTTATAGTTTAGTCAACATCATATATAAGAGTCTAATATCCTACGTTACATCACTGTGAAAGTAAATTGTTATATCATACGTACATTCCAATTATTCATCAAATTAAGACACCGTTAAGTTCACATTTTAAAATCATTTTTAATTATGCAGAATAATGCATATTTTAGGATTGAACTATGTGGACGATTTCCTAGGTAGTTATTTCATACAAACTGAACCCGCTTGTACAAGGTTCTCGAATCTATACCTCACACGGGTTTTCATAAAGTGACTATTTATGGATCAAAACTGTCGTCAATTAGTAACAGAAGTGTCTTTTGATAAAAAAAATAAAATAATTTCTTTGCTTTTACTAGTATAATTTTAAGATTTAATTTCACATTATTTATTTTTATCATGTTTTAGTTTTAATGAAAGCATTTGTAAGCTCAGTATTGTTTTGCTTTGATCACGTCATCAATAAAATTTTAATTCCATATTAACAGATTAACAATGATCAAATAATGCATTGCAAAACAAAATTAGTAAAGTTAATGAAAACATTGTGAATTTTGCTATGAACAGATTGCTAAAGATGATTCAAATTAAAAAAAAAACCTGTTACTTCACATTTGAACATCATTTGATTTATGCTAGTTTGTAGTTTAAGTAGCGTAAATTTAAATATAAATGGATTTGGTTAGATTACAAACAAATACAGAAAAAATTGTAATTTTGAGAGATACTGCTGTCGTCATCAATCTTCTAGCAAGAGCTGTGTTTAAGCAAAAAGTTAAACTGAAAAAAAAAATTACTTTAAAAATTATTTCAAATTTCTTTTTATTTTTACTTTGGATAACTAAGGGCATGGATTTGTATGGTCAGATGTTCTAAATTTTGCAGGGCAGTCTCACTCTCCAACGTCTTATCTCATATCTCTTGTATCTAATAAACTATCTCATTTCCCATATACTAAACTCTTACAGATATATATATATATATATATATATATATATATATATATATATACAAATATTGTAGGTAGTTAATTACACAAGGTAAGTAGATAAATACTATCGTATTATAGTGAATAAGATGAAATAATAACTTAGACTTTTATGCAAAGCCCAAATGATCATTTCAAATCGAGCTAGTAATTGAAAGATAGAAAATATAAGGTCTTGGACAGGACTTGAACCTGTATCCTGGTTTTTTTTAAAGTTTGCACACCTGAAAATACTATAAACGGATTTAAGAAAACAAGCATTCCTGTTTGATCAGAGTTTGTTTAGAGATTGATTTTGTTGGAGTTGAAGTAACTAATGAAGATAGACTCAATATAAAAAATTTTTGAACCAGAAATGCAAACAAATTTAAAAGAACCACCTATTAAAAATAAACGAAGATGCAGAATTCATACATTCCAAGGAGTAGTCGTAGTTCTTCCTCAGCGATCAACTATGGGATGATGTCAAACAGCAATCACTCAACTTCAAATGGAACCCCCAAAACACATTATTTTTCTATCAAGTCTTTCTCAAATTAGACCGACTTCAAAAATATTAGGTCTTCACCGCCACCAAGAAAACAACAACATGAGAAACTGAAAAAGCTGCTACATTAACTAGCAGTCCATACAAAAATGAATTAGAAGTAAAATTAAAGAAAAAAAAAGAATGAGAAGGAAAAAATAGCTAGACTGGAGAAAAAAAGGACTCGCAAAAGAAACTTATCAGAAGTAGATGGAACAAAAGAAGGACAAATGAAAAATAAACTAAAAAATTAAAGATAAGCTATTCAGATTATAGTTCAGACGAAGGTTTTACTTGCGGTGAGTCGTTTTCAGATTCAACATCTGGGGAAGAATGGATTTGTTTATACTACACAATCTACTAACAATTAACAGAAGAAAAATATATAAAACATGTAGTCGTGTTTTGACGAAGAACGTGTATTTTAAATTGAAAAGCGTACTTCATTATCCTTATTCGAAAAAAATCCTAGTAAATGACATTGCCCATAATATCAGATAAGGAATTTAAACGTTTATTCAACAATTAGCAAAGGTTACAAATCAAGAGATAGGGTTGTAAAAATGAGAGAATGACAGCTATTAATCCTTGAGATAACAGATAACGCGTGTAAATGTTAATTAATGGTAGCCTCGGGGATATTTGAACGTCAAGTTTGATAAATGTTGCATCATTTCGTCGGATCTCGTAAATTTCATGAATCAAAACATAGGAACAACGCCCAGAAATTGCGGGATCTTTCTAGATTTTATGACGTAGCGAGGTTTGATACTATATAACCAATTAAAGAATGCGCTTAATGGTCAGTACTTTAATACTCGTTAAAGGCGTCAGGCAGTCAGTAGCTAATAACGAGTTGAGATAATGGGCAGTGTTGAATACTCGTTATAAACGTATAAAATAGTAAATAGATGACTTGGAAAGTTATGACTATTCTGAAGAAGTAAGATTTTGAAGTAGATAATTGAACTGGTTTTTTTAAAGGAATTACAGCAAGAGGAATTTTTAATTTAATGGAAGCATATGGCATATGAATTTAGAAATGCATTTAATGATAAATTAATTTTAAAAAAATTGAACGATGTTGGTATATGGATTTGGAAAGCACATATAAAGTTTAGTTGCATTTACTGATTTTGGACATGGAAGCAGGTTTACAATGTGGAAAAAGGACAACCAGCATAATTTAACGGTAAAACAAGAATTTCATTGTTTTAAAATCTTTAAAAAGACATTTCTTTTATAATTTAACTAGGTTAAATTACATAAGATTTTGTATGTAAATCTAGATGCGAAAGTGGATAATTTAAATTGAGGGTGCTTGAACTTCGGTAAGTTTGACCATTATATGAGAATTATTGAACATAACTGATCAGCTACGTTTATGCGATTTAAAAAGGGTTATTAAAATTATCCAACTTAACTTCTAAACCTTTGTACATATACGATTTAAATATGGAATGATTTATGAATGACAATCTTAATTAGAAAGAGAAATTTTAGACTGTATTTTAGTGTAAGCGAGTGATTATCTAGTGGTTATAAATTTTTGATCTTAGATTCAAGATGTTGTTTGAAAGAAAAAGTCGTTGTAGCAATATTGGATTCTATCTTTAGATTTTAATGTTTGTATGAAAGTATTTTTTAGGTTGTTACGGTAACTTTCTGAAATAGAGAAATTCTGCATGAAATTGCAACGACCGTAATTGAAAACGCTAATATAAACCTCTTCTTATGTTATTCTGCCAAATAATCCAAACCTAGCAAATATTCAAGTATTAAAAACCATCCTGCATAAAAATGTTCCTCAATACGTGAAATATATCCCGTAATCTTTTATCAATTTAAAAACCTAACAAGCATTTGCACCTTCTAACACTTTAAATTCTTTTAAATGTTTATTGCTCAAACGACTTTAAATAAACCCTTTTCTTCGATACGTGCTAGTCAGTTTATTATTTTAAATAGTTTTGTCGAAATATTTGCTATTCTAAAACCGAGAAGCTCCCCTTAGCAATCCTTCGTAAAATAATTATAACCGCTGCTCCTTATAGTTGTTGGTCGTTAAAACTACTTCTAAATAGATTCTTTGGAAAGATTAAATGCTTATATGTGTTTGTTATTTGCTCGTATTCCTTGAAATTCCGTGTTGTAATATTTGCACGTGTTCGTTGCTCAAGTTTTATTGGTAGCAACGTCTCTTCTTATTAAATTATTTCAAAAATATTTATACTGTGGATCGATAATCATACAAACCTCTGTTCTGTTCGAGAAAGCTAAGCCACTTTACATGCTTCACCGTGGTTTGATTTATCTATATCGCAGGGACATTTTAAAATGTAGCTTGCTTCCCCTGCAACCAACGAAATTCAATAGAACCAATTATCGTATTTTGTTTTTTAAATTCTAGAAATGTTTTGCCGTTGTATAATTTTCGCTTGCCTTCTCAGAATATTCTACACCAATATCGGTGGGAATGGTTTGATATTTTCCCTTCCATGATTTTCAAAGCTGTATAAGCACAACTTCAACTTTAAAAAGGGCTGTTAATTATTCGACAGCTTTTACTAATTCAACTCCTCTGTTATTAATTCGACGCTACTTTACTGATTCGAGTGCTCTTTGAGCGTTTTGAAGTCGCGTGCTTAAAATGCGTTTGTGCTAATACAGTACCGTTAAGTTTTTCCAGCCCCCAGCTGCATTTCGTGAGATGGGAACCAAAAGAAGATAAATCCAGGTACAATATGCTTTTCTGTTTACTTTATTTTGTGTTGCTGTTTTGGAAGATAGACACTTGCTTTTGCTTACTTCTACAATACATTGCAGACCGACGATAACACACGCATAATTTGAGTAAATTACTGTACGAATTTTAATGCGTTTAGAGCGCTTTTCTACTGTTTGCTTTTTACTGTTTAAATTAATGTGAAGATCAAATAATGGACTGTTTAAAATTTTAATGAAACGACATGCATTTGCTACAGAATAGTTTTTACTGAGTATATTATTATTTCGATATTCCTCATACATATTTAGCGTTGGAACATATTGTAAATATGTTTGTAATTAGATAGTAATATTTTGTGCTTGATATTGTTCTATGTAGACTGTATAGTGTATATTATGTAAATTTACGCATTATGTACATCACGTTGCAATGAACGATTCCGCAACCAGGTACTTTCGACGTTTGTAAATATTCTTTTGGGACTGTATGTTTTCCTACATGTTCGTAAAATAAATTTCTTTGTTACTGAAGTTTTCAATTCAATTTTCTTTCTAGGTCACCCATCCCACTCTCTGACATTTTTGAGCTAATCCAAACTCTGATTCTTTTGGAGTTCAATTTTGTCCCTGTATTTGGTTGTGGTATTCGGTGTAGGCAAATTTCTACTACTACTGTGCTGAGTTCTTTCTCGTCTGCACAGAATATCGTAACACGTAACACGGTTACATGTAAGATATTGTTGGTTAAAGAAAAGCTGTATGTGGATGTAGCAATTGTTATTTGAAAGATTTTTTGATAAAGAATATTTGGTGTCATTATAAGTTTGATGTTTGATTGTAGTGGTTTCATTTAAACTGAGCTAGCAAAATAATTAGAGCAACACTTTTAATAGCATCAGCTTTACAGTTCACAGCACTTTTATCAACGCCCAATAAGGGGCTCATTTTTTAATTGCGTCAATCCTCCACAGCACGTTTATTGACGCATAATTTCGGGCAGCATCAGCAACAATCCACAGCAAAATATATATATATATATATATATATATATATATATATATATTTTTGCAAAACTTTTCTTGAACTGGTCATTAATAATTAATTTGAATGTTTTCTACATGTAAAATAAACACTTTTTTTGCTTTTTAATTTTATTATTCATATGACGCGTTTCGGTTAAACAACCATTTTCAAATATGAAACCTATAAACTATCTCTAATTAAATAATGATTTTTTAAAATTAAAATGCATACATACCATTTAATGTAAAGTCAAACTATTAAAACTTACAAACTAAATAAATTATTTCTAACATTGTAGGATAAGCAACAATACATCCTAATAATACTCTTTTGGGTATGTTTTTAATTTAAAACTTGCTTTCCTTGTCAATTTACAACTAACATTTAGATTAATAAAACTTTACAAAACTAATACCTTATCAGTGATAATGCTATTGAATTAAACATATGAATTTTTACATGCTTATGCTGATATACAGTGTGAGAGGATATTAATGTATGTGGTATTCAGATTATTTCTGTTGTATTAAATTGTGGTAAATATTTATAAACCCGTCTTGGTCTATTTTTGAGTTTATAGCTTTAGGGTTTTTTTGAATTTCTATTGTTTCAAGTATGTTTCTTTTGTTATCATTTATCTCCGTTCCTAAAATTTTAACATTACTAAAATCGAACTGGTGGACTTTTTCAATTGCGTGCGTTGCTAGGGCCGTACTTTTTTTATGATTAGTTTTTATAGTATATTTGTGTTCATAAACTCGTTTATGGAGGTATTGTTTAGAATTTCCGATATATACTCCAGGGCATTCTTTACAGTTGATTTTGTATATTGTGTGGGTTCTGTTTTTTCCATCTATTATCGGTTTAAGTTTTGTAAATACCGCTCTTGAAGAGTTATTTGGCTTATGTGCCACATAGATGTTATAGTCCTTAAGGCATTTTTAAATTTTTTCTGATAATATATCGGAAATTCTAAACAATACCTCCATAAACGAGTTTATGAACACAAGAACAAGCAGAACTTTTATAAAGAGTAACTTTTTTCCTAAAACCAAAAATAAAAAGTTTTCCATATGCCGCCAACTTAAGTAGACACACTGTATATATATATATATATATATATATATATATATATATATATATATATATATATATATCCATTTCGAATGGACCTGCACCTTGCCGAAGTTCTAAATTACTAGAACAGGTGAAATGGCTTGCGTGTTCTAATGAGCTAAAGAGCCAAACCACAGGTCCAACCAAAGTAGTAGGGTCGTTAGTGAGGAACCAGACTAAGACAGGTCCCGAAAGAGGGCAGCGGCTCTTTCGGTACTTAGATTGGCAGAGACCATAGGGGTCGGTATGGCAGTCTAAGACACACAACCGCGATGTGGAAGGCAACGGGAAACCACCACATTAATCTCCCAAGTACACAGCGTACTTAAATTGATACAAACATGATGGCATTCTCTGGGGTAAAAGATTCCGGAGTTAAAATAGTCCTCCATTCGGATCTCCGGGAGGGGACTACTTCGGAGGATGCGATCGGAAAGTTAAAAATAAGAGTAGGGAACATTCTGCGAGTCGGAGCGTGGAAGTATGAAGCAAGTAGGTAAGCTAGAGAACCTAAAAATCGAAATGAATAGGTTATCACTAGACATAGTAGGGATCAGCGAAGTTCGGTGGCCAGAGGCGGGGGATTTTTGGAGTGGAGACTTCAGGGTAATTCATACAGGAGCAGAGGAAGGAAATTTGGGTGTGGGGATAGTTATGCGGAAAAAGATAGGATACTGTGTAGAAAATTACTTACAAAAGAACGAAAGAGTACTCATGGTTAGATTAGAATCTAAACCGGTAAACACAGTAATAATACAAGTATACATGCCCACCTCTAGCTACAGTGACGAAGAGGTAGAAGCCATCTACAAAGATATCGAAGACATATTAAGATACGTAAAAGGACATGAAAATTTAATAATTACGGGGGATTTTAATGCCGTGGTAGGTGAGGGTAGGGAAGGAGCGGTAGTAGGTTTATTTGGTTTAGGTACGAGAAACGACAGGGGAAATAGGCTGGTAGAATTTTGCGACAAGAACAATTTAATCATCACAAACACATTATTTCAACATCATGCTAGAAGACGATATACGTGGAAGATGCCAGGAGATATAGGAAGATATCAAATAGATTACATTCTTGTTAGACAACGGTTTAGGAATCAAGTAAAAGACTGTAGAAGCTACCCAGAAGCAGATATAGATACTGACCACAACATCGTAATTATGAAGGCCGCGCTTAAATTTAAAAATCTGAAAAAGGAACGGAAAAAGGCACTTGGACTTAGAGAAACTAAAAGATAAAGATATTCAAGTAAGATTCGAAAAAAAGTCAAATGAATTGCTGAATGATATCAGGAAAATATCTGAAACTAAGGAAGTAGAAACAGAATGGAATAACATTAAATCCAGCCTAGACATGGCGGCCAGAGATATTCTGGGGTATACACAAAAAGAAAATAAGAAACCATGGATAACAAAGGATATCGTTAATTTAATAGAAGAAAGACGAAAATACAAAATAAATCAGACGAAACAGGAAAACAAAGATACAAAGCCATAAAATTGGAAATTATTCGAAAATGCAGGAAAGCTAAAGAACAATGGATTGATGAAAAGTGCAAAGAGGTACAAACAAAGATGGAAATAGGAAAGGCAGACGAAGCATACAAATTAATTAGAATGAATTTTAGGATATAAAACCGTATAGTAAAAATATAAGGGACGCACAAGGAAACGTCATTATAGAAAACGTAGAAAGTGAGTAGATGGCAAGAATATATAGAGAATTTATATGCAGGAGAGGAACTAACTGCATTAGAACAGGAATCAGACATTGAAAATGATGACTTGGGATATCCTATACTTCGAGACGAGTTTGAATTAGCATTAAAGAGTCTGAAAATGGTAAGGCGCCGGGTACAGATAAGGTGCAAGCAGAAACTCTAAAGGCCGCTGGACAAGCAGTAACAGAACGTCTCTTCCAACTTGTAAGCTATATGTATGAGACAGGCGAGATACCCAAAGATTTCAAACGTAGCATCATAGTAACTATACCAAAAAGAAAGGCGCGGATAGATGTGAAAATTTTCGTACAATAAGTTTGACAGCACACGTGTCAAAAATATTAACTAGAATTGTGCAAAGACGAATGGAAAAACGAGCTGAAGAAATACTAGAGAAGACCAATTTGGGTTTAGGCGAAACAGGGGAATACGGGAGGCTATTTTAGCTCTGAGAGTGATAATGGAGAAAACAATAGAAAAGGGGAAAGCATGTATATAGGGTTTGTAGATCTGGAAAAGCATTCGACAATGTAAATTGGAAAAAATGTTTGAAATACTCAAAAGATTGGAATGAGTTATAGGGATAGACGAATAGTACATAGCTTATACAAATAGCAAACAGCAGTAATAGAATTAGAGCAGGAAAGTAGAGAAGTAAACATTAGGAAAAGGGTGAGACAGGATGTGCCCTATCCCCATTAATTTTTAACTTGTACATTGAAGAGGCAATGAATACTGTCAAATACAGGAAGATATTTGGAATTACTATGCAGGGACAAAAAATTGGTATGCTTAGGTTTGCAGATGATATGGCTGTATCAGCATCTAGCAAGAAAGAGTTAGAAGCTGTTCTTAATGAAATGGAAACGGTTCTAACAGAGAGATACGGTATGAAAATTAACAAAACTAAAACTAAAGTTCTAGTTTGCAAAGGTGGGAAAATAAATCAAAAACAAGAATACAAGTATCTAACACGAACTTACAAGAGGTTAAGGATTTCTGCTACCTAGGAAGCCAAATAACGCAAGATGGGAAAAGCACAAAAGATATAAAACAAAGATTAGCACAAGGTCGTGCTACATTTAACAAGAAAAGCAACTACTGTGCTCAAAGACCACAAACATAGAAACAAGGAAAAGATTGCTTAAAACATATGTGTGGAGCACAGCACTGTACTGGCTGTGAAGCCTGGACAGTAGGAGAAGCGGACAAGAAAAGGTAGAAGCCTTTGAAATGTGGTGCTACAGGCGTATGATGAAGATATCATGGACAGACAAAGTTAAGAACGAAGAGGTACTAAAATGGTAGGGGACAGAAAGAAATATGTGGAAAACGGTAAAAATAGGAGAGATAGGATGATAGGCCACATACTACGGCATGAGGGAATAGTGCGGAATATATTAGAAGCAGAGATACGAAAAAGAGAAGAAGAGGCAGACCTAGATTAGACTACTGCACACAGATAGTAAAAGATGTAGGCTGTAGAGGTTTCAGGAGATGTGTAGGCTAGCCCAGAATAGAAA
Source organism: Platerodrilus igneus (assembly GCA_036346225.1). Classification (NCBI taxonomy): domain Eukaryota; kingdom Metazoa; phylum Arthropoda; class Insecta; order Coleoptera; family Lycidae; genus Platerodrilus; species Platerodrilus igneus. Next base: position 3,357,450 of record JARFIW010000090.1, read on the forward strand.
TCAATGGAGGTACGCATCCAACCAATCCCAAGATGGATAAACTAATGACGAAAAGATAACTGTGCTTAAACATGATGATTATTATAAGTAACTACAAGAATTGGTTGGGCAATATTCTCGAATAATGTTAAGTGTGTGAAAGGATTTACTGGAAAACCATTATTTCGGCAAATGTCTAAGTGTTGGGGATCTTGGTAGCCACAGGTTGCTTAACCTCCTTCACTGAATCTCGGTAAAATAGGGTATAAAATTAGAAAACAATAGAAAGGGAACGAGCTGAATACACATGCTGTGTGAGAATTTCAGGAACTATGTAGGCTAGCTCAGAATATAAATAAGTGCAGGTGCGTGTCCAACCAGTTTTGAGACGGCAAACCTAATGACGAAAAATAAGCGCAGATAAATCTGATGATTAGTATAAACAACTAGTTGTAGGTTGCGAAATACCTGCAACTAATGTTGACTGTGCGAAAAGATAAATTGGAAAATATATTAAATCGCCAAATGGTTAAGTGTAGGGGGAACTTGGCAGCCACAGGCTGCTTACCTCCCTTCACAACCATTGAAGGTCGGAGAAATAGGGCATGTAACTGTAAAACAATAGAAAGTGATCAAACTGCATCTAACAAGAAAGAACAGCGCCTATGAGGAAAGACAACAAACATAGAATAAGAAGAAAATTGTTGAAAGCATATGTGTGTAGCACAGCACAGTATGCCTAGGAAATACGGGCAGCCTTTTGAAATGCTGTGCTTCAGATGTATGAGGACGATAGCGTGGACAGACAAAAATAATAACAAATAAGTTACAGAAATAGTAGGGGAACAAGGATATCTGGGGAAAAGAAAAATAGTAGGGCGGAATACGTTCTAAGGCATTTTTGGGGAATAGTATGTGATATATTACAAGCAGAGATAGGAAAAAGAGGTAGATGTAGACCTAGATCAGACAGTTATAGATGCAAACTGTGCATATTTCAGGAAATCTGTGGTTAGCTCAGAATAGGGAACAATGATGGTACGCGTCTAACCAGTTCTAGGACTGAAGACCTAATGATGATGATATATATATATATATATATATATATATATATATATATATATATATAATTGTATAAGCAGGACACCAGATCTAAGAGAGGTCAAGATAATAGTTTCTAGGGATGATATTGTTTAATAGTTAATTAAGGCAATTCAAAATGGTCAAAGTCATTGTTCGTTAAATTACTTCAAGAAAATAGTTGTTTAAATGGTATTAAAACCCAAAGAGTTTTAATAGCACACTGTTATTTCGGATATCTACAAATACGAGCTCGAGGAATTACTGTGGCCAGTAAAATTACACAGAGAAAAGTCATATTAAATTTTAATAGTGTTTGATATTATTGTGGGGTAGTTTAGAAGTCGATTGTAATTATGACGTTTACTCTAGCACAGCAGTCTCCAAGTGCAAACTAAAAACTTATTAATGTGAAGGATAACATATACAAAGGTTCTCATCTACTGCCCTATCGAAGCAAGATACTTAATTGTAAGAAAAATGTTAAATTATAAGTTTCAGTTTTATCCAATTTGAATCCATCTCACCAATAACTAGCCCATGACTTAACTTGATTTTTGTAGCATCAGGCAGCCTTCGGGCTTAACTTTCATGTTGGCAAATTTGAAAGTCACTAATAATAATAATAACTTGTAGATAACAAGATGCTTAAACTTGTACTGCTTGAATTTTTAATTTAGCGTTAGCTACCACAAAAATGACTCTTAAATATCTCGGCCCGACTTTCTGAGCTTTTGAATTTGACGTTTAGTTTCATTTGTCCTGTCATTCTTTAGAATTAATTAAAAATGCATTTTCAGGAGCTGCAATTTTAGGTTCAATCGTTCTGATACTAATTTATGGGCTGAACAGAATACAACGCCGTTGTACGGCGTTGGATATTAATCAAGAGTTAAAAGAACTGTTTTACATGCCTGTACACACAATGCACGGCGTTTGACGCCGTTCAACGTTGGTAGTTGGCAAACTTTCTACTTTTACGCTCGCGAATGTCAAGTAGGTTGTACTCATAACCTTACTTTATTACTTTGAATGTTGTACGAGTTTCTGTTGTTAGTATCCTTTAACAACAAAATATTCCTACTTTATTGTTTTATAATATTTATTAACATAAAAACTTTTGAATAAGAATTGATTGAAGTAGTTTGCGAATATCCAATTATATAGAATAAACGGGCTAGTGGTTATAAAAACACTACTTTGAAGTTACAAAATTCATTTTGATGTAAATAAAAGTAATCAAAGATTAATAAAATGATAACAACTGAGGTTATTTCAATTGTTAAAATGAAAGTCTACGCCGTTCATTCTGTGCATCATTTATTTCCTTACGTTGACGCCGTTAAAGGGCGTTGTATTCTGTTCTGCCCTTTAGGCGAGTAAGAAAGCACATCTCAAATATTGTTTGTTCCAGCTTGAATATACGGAACACCCTGTATAGTTTAAAATAATTTTAAAATGTGAACTTGAAGAGGCGTTAAAATGTATATCAATAAAATTTCCAAATCTTAAAAATAAAGGAATTACTGAATTTAATGACGCTGTTGGGACATTCAGTAATTTTACACCTATTAAATGACGAGTGACCTTTTCCCTCAATATGTTTTTTAAATATTAATCATCCTGCGTCCCTTCCAAAAATGGGCTAGTAAAAATAGAGAGCAGTAAAGTTATCAGGTCATATGTAAAATGCTTTTAATAGAAATGTGTACGTTCATAATAAATAAAGTTAAATTAATATAAATCCTTTTAAGGTTATGAACAAAAGGAACATATGCGGATACTAAATATATGCATGCGTTATGGCTACCAAATAATTACTTAAGCTTAATGTTAAAATTATTTAAGTAATAATAATACCGTTCGTACATAATAATGATTGAGGAAGTAGGCAATGTTTTAGACGGCATATCCATTAAAGAACAAGGTATTTGTGTGTAGTGTCTTATCCAGGAAGTGGAGCTTCCACATAAAAGTCGGGTTCATCGTCATCGGCATCCGGTTGATCCCCGTCCAGCTAAAAAGACATTAAATTGTTAGCGTATGTACTGTAAAATCATAAACAATCGTACATCGTTGAAAGACAAGTATATAAGCATTTAGAAATATCTACAAATATTGTCTAATTATAGCTTAAGTTGTTGATGTTAGTACATTTAAAAAGGTTTAACTTAGCTTTATATAGATACCAAAACTGTATGAAAATGTATAGGGAAAATAAGTTTAAACAAATTTATTCCTTGGGATTAATCACCGAATACTTTCCTATTGCTAATTAACTTGCTCTTAAAAATGATTAATTTTCAACAACTTAGCAGGCTGCTAAAATTCGCGAGAAATATAAACAAACAAATACATGACGTTCATAAATCAATTTATTACTCCTAAAAATATTGTCCCTTCATGGGGTAAATTCGACGAAACCAAACGCCTAAACGGTTCTTACATTCTGAACAAGAACTTTGCAATAAGCCACTTCAGACAATGAGAAACTCTCAACGAGCATTTTATTTTTGATATATTAAAAAGAACTCAGTGGGCGATATATCATGCAAATATAGACAATGAATCATTTCTTCGATGTCGCTACTGGTAAAAAAAACTCGTACTGTGACGCAACGACACTGTCATGATGAACAATGAGTCGCCGCTTAACGTTTTTTCTTATCTCAACAATAACTTTCGGCGAATAAACTGTAGCATACCACTTCGCATTAACTGTACTTCGATCTTCTAATGCAACAGTTGCAATAATACCCTTTTCTGAATAAAACAAGCAACATTTTTTTCGAAACGCTTTGTGTACGCACCACTATCGTCGGTTTATGTACACTTTGAAACACCCATACAACTGATTGCTGTATAGTTTCAGGTTCGTATGAATCAATCCGTGAATCGTCACCTGGTACAATATTATACAGGGTGGCATTGGTTTTATGCCATTAAATTAAGATGATAGAGATTGGCTAAACAAAAAACTTATAAAGCATTTTACCCTTGGACCGATTTTTAAATGCCCAACCTACGTCAACTTAAGCAAAAGTTTCAGGAACTGCTGTATTGTTACAACTTTATAAGACATCACCCTCTTATACAAGTGTTTACCTAAAGCACATCACGCACATGAATTGATTTCACAACAAGTGTTCAAAATGACCACCGCGTTCACAAAATTCATAAAACTATATGAAATTTATTTAATTACCTAAAACCTGAAACATCTAACACGTTCCAGTTACGCACTATATCAGTAAAAAAGTTCAATCGTATGTGCATAATAGCGAATTACTACGAACTTTACGCTATGGGGTTAAACACCAAATACAGCCAACCAAATCAGCATCATGGAATATTATTTTTTGTTGTGATTACCGTCCGAAAATCAGTATGTTTAAAAAAAGTTTCAAACTGGTTTTAGTAGCAGCTAAAGTGCATTGGGTTATTTCATTTTACAGCTAATACACACTGTATTTCACTAATTTATGTTTGCAGAATGTCACAACTTTGTTGGTCAACTTTAAAGGATGATATTGTGTATTTGATTCGTGACCTAGCCAACATTGCAGCAGTTCTAATACAGTTTTAATACTTTAATTTGTGTATCCGTTTGTAGCTTAACCATTTGGTTTAAATAACAGGTTGATTAACAATTTTTATTTGTCTTAGTGGTCTCTACGCCCCTTTAAATTAACAACATATAACTAATGTCACCTTGTATGCAGAATTTGAATGACAACCGTTGGATTTTTTTTTATTATTTCCTTACACTACTTCATGTCATTATTGCGGATCTTTCAAACTGTCAATGATACAATTCCTGACATACGATTGATAGTGCAAAATCGTAGGTATGTGTTTCGCAGCAATGTCTAAGGATAGCTCTATTCACCTACATGCATATCTGCTGAAAATCATGCTACATACAGCATAAATATTTTTGCTACAACAGATGTGTATGCCTTACGTTAAATTCCTGCAATCGATCTATTTCTGCATCCTACATATAAATTTTAATTTTCAACTACTCGGTTGTACGTTTTTAAGAAGCGCCTCCTAAAATTCTAATCTACACGACTTTACTCTTTTTATGATATTTCAAATCATATGAACTGTAATTTCACAAAATCAATTGAAATGAATACTTATTTAAAACGTTCGATAAAATTTCCTTAAGTGTTTAATACGACGATAAATACGTGGAATCTATTCTATAGCTTGCTTTGCTTTGCAAGGGTTAATAGCTTTTATATATTTACGATGCGTATTTCAACGAATTTATAAAACGAAGCCTCTAGCCTTCTACCAAACCTATTAAAAGAAGTTGAACGATAAACAAATATTTCAGGAAATTTTATCGGACGTTTTAAATAAGTACATTTCAAGCTAAACTTGTTAAATGACAGTTTGTATGATTTGAAATAGCATAAAAGGGGTAAAGTCGTTTAAGTTAGAATTTTTAGGAGGTGCTTCGTAAAAACGTACAACGGAGTAGTTGGAAATTAAAATTTATATGGAGGATGCGGAATTCGATCAATTGCAGGGATTTAACGTAACAAAATTTTTTCCAGACAGCAGCTACAAAATATTTCAAAAATACGGCTTGCAAACAACAGCCAGTTAACTAAAGCAAAAGATCTCAATGTATTATAATGACTTCCACTGCATTTTGTCCTCGGTGATTGCTACCCTTTAGTTCCAGCAGGATGTACATTAATTTTTTGGATTTTTGTTTTTCGTTGGGCTTTCTGAAACGAGTTTTGTGTTATTAGTATACTGCCTGTTCCGTTGCTTGTGCTTCCTACCCCGACTTTTTAATTTTCGGGGGGGGGGGGGTTAAACCCTTCAATCGATCTATTTCTGCGTTTTCCATATAAATTTTAATTTCCAACTACTCCGTTGTACGTTTTTAATAAGCGCCTTCTAAATATTCCAACCTAAACGACTTTACCTTTTTTATGCAACTTCAAATCACTCAAACTGTCATTTAACAAGTTCAATTGAAATGAACACTTATTTAAAACGTCCGATAAAATTCCCTGAAATATTTGCTTATCGTTGAACTTCTTTTAATAGGTTCGTTAGAAGGCTAGAAGCTTCGTTTTATAAATTCGTTGAAATACCTACAACGTAGTAGTTGGAAATTAAAGTTTATATGGAGGATGCAGAAATAGATAACATATGGACGACCTTGACGAATGTCGTCATCAATCGTTGGTCTTCTACGCTTGAATTCTGCAAACCATTTGTAAACCATAGTTTTAGATGGTGCTTCATTTTCAAATAATGAACTAAATTTCCACGCATTACTATGGTTTTGAGTAGTCATGAGTCAAAACTACCATATTTAACAAATATTGTATTATAGATTTTTTGTTAAATGAAACTGCTAGGTTTGCAATCGAATTTCCAATTGGTTTATAAATTAAAAATGACAAATTATACTAATACGACACTTGCGGAACGCTGGCACTACAAAGTGTACCAAATTACACGAAATTTAACATTGATCCTCGTATTACAAGTGCCTGTTACGTCTCACTTGGCCTCACAACGATTTTATTTCAATAATTGATCATGGGGGATTTCTAATCACAGATTTAAAGTATATTACACATAGTTGTGTAAAATCGTTTTAGCATCTAGGAATACTACACATTGTAATTCAGCTAGAAAATAGGTTCTATAATTATCCTCGGGGCTTTTTATATAACTAGTTTTTATTATTGAATAAATGCAATTTTGAGTTCCCAACATTGTTCGGGGAATTAATTATAATTACTAATTATGCATCTTGTGGCGCAGACATATTCACACGATTTGAAGGGGTATACGTTATTGTTTAGAGCAACGAGAACGCAATACGTACAAGGAGTGGTCGACAGTTAAGAAAAGGATTGACGCCCATAATGGGATTCACGCAACTATCGTATTCGAAGGACGAGTGAGAAGTAGTGCTTTAAGATGTAGTGAAAGTTACCTTGTCAATCCATTACCTCTATCTCGATCGTACCGTTTGTTCTTATATGTTATTGGTAAATAAACGAACTTCACGCGTGCATAGTTAATATAATTAAAATAATAAAAATAATTTTTCTTAAGATAAATTGGTTCAATTTAATGCAATATTAATATGGCGCATTCGTAAATGGGACAGACGTGTCAACAATAAAACCACTGAAATGAAAAATATAGAATGCAGGGCATTATGTAATAAACTCAAACCAAGAAAACAGGAAGTTAATTATGGTAAAATACATATTATGACGGAACTCAGGTTAATAAATTACTTTAAATAGGGAATCAGACTTCAATGTTATGCATTTCTCACAAAAAATGAAGAAAGCTTCATGTACATCCGACGATTATTTAATTATTCGCAAGCGGGCAATAAGAACAGGTCAAAATGTTAGTGGAAAGTTGAACGAAACCAGCTTCAAGATGTAAAATGGATTTCTCCGAAAAGGAAAATTTAACGGTGCGCAAGGTTTTGTAGAACTTCGCTTGCAGATTTAGCAAGTAGGTTAACCATGCCTGAGATTTTGCAAGTTTGTGTATGTGCCGCTATGAATGGTTACGCTACCTGCGGAGATATCAAAAATGAGTGGACTGTGTTAGGTTAAGGATATTGTGTTAGCTGAAATTGAAATGCTGAATGTTTCTGGGCATTCTCGGATTTAAGGAATTGGAATAAAACAGTGAGTAATTATGAGCTTTTATATTTAGATTCAATAATTATGTACATGTCGGTTAAAAACGTCAATTGTTTGTATTTATGTAATAAGGAATTAAAGTGAAAGTAATTATTTTATTAGACTAATTAGCGACGGAACTATTGTATACCGATATTAAAGTATTTTGAAGTGGACAATAAATAGATTACAAAAATGCTTGTATTTAACTGTTTTCTACGTTTATTATTAAAGATATTTCCTGAAATTTGTCATAATTTAATATGGGAAACTGGAAAATTTGAAGTGATGACAATATTATAGATGGGTTAGATTTAATGTCTTTTTAGACTTTTTTTAGCAATACCCGGCCAGAATAAGGTTAAGAAACTAAGGTTTTTAAAAGTATATTTGTGTGCACACTGGAATTATTTTATGTTAATAGATGTTAAGTGTAGGTTGAATTTTATTGGATTTTATTTAGGAACTAGGTAAACAGACTAATTTGAACAAGGATATTTAGCCACCTCAGTAATGGAATCGTATTGGGGGGTCTTGATTTTGAGAATTTTATTTTTCAATTTTTTTAATGTGACCAGAAATTTAATAAGTGTTTTTAAAGTAGTGTAGAAAAAAGTAACGTATAACGCGATAAAATTTAAGAAACCAAAGCAAAAGAGACCTATGCGGATTAACTGTCTTCCGTGTTGGGATAATATTAAAGGGATTATTGCTGTGACAGTCGCTTTGGTGTCCCTAATTATGATAAAAGAGAAAGCCTTTCACGGTAAACAATTAATGTAACGTAGATGATTAATTTCAATCACTTTATTTATTTTTTTATTATTTTTAACATTTTTTATCATTTTTTCCACAGGAGCTCACTCTCACAGGAAGTGAACAGTGTGAATTAATTAATTTGCTTTGTTTAAGTTGAACCGTAAATTGTAATATTTTAACATTCGTAAATTCTGTGCAACCTAGCGCGCCCTCTATTTATGCAAGCGAGTAACTAACAGTACCGTTTTAAAGAATAACAAGTCACAAACACGGTATTTCACTAAATTGTAAATGCAGATTATCACAACTTAGTTGGTGGACTCTATAGAATTATGTAATTGTCTATTTAAATCTTGACGAAAAGAAGCAGTCGTGGTTGCCCTCAGTCTGCCTTAAGATCAGTGTGAAGTGCAAAAATTGGATTACTAGTTTTATCATTGTCTTGGAGCTCTGAAAAAAGTGATTTCTAAAATATGTCGGGATATCCAAGTAGTAAATACATAAAGGTCAAGAAAATCGTGCCTTCCAGGAGAAGTAGACCGAAGAATATTTGTTTGTTATGCATAAAAACAAGTCAATTTGTCTGATATGTAATGAAACAGCCAAAGTTTTAAATGAGTGCATTTTAAAAAGACAATATATCACCAACATTTACAAAAATGCGAAAGTTTAACAGGGCGAATAAGAAGTGACAGAATCGAGGAGTTAAGAAAGAATTTAACCGATCATCAAAATATCTTTGTAAAACGATGTGGAGAAGCTGAAAATATCATTCGGGTAAGTAATGTTGTAAGAAAGTGGCCGAAGCCATCCTCAGCAAGAGAATATGTGAAAGAGTGCTTAATATAGAATTGGCAAATATCTTGTATGGTAACGCGTTGGCGTTACGTAAACTACATACCAGATACGAAGGTGTAAATATTAAATTGGAATGGACAGAAAAATATGAACGCACCCTGTATAGTAGATTTAGCTAATAATTAATATTAATTAAGTATCCCATTTCAAATTTTTGTTTCTATAAAGGTAATTCAGATAATAAGGTATAACATTATTTCTTTTAGATACATTGTAAACGTAATAATCCACGACGATGACATTTTAAAACTGTGAATGAAAACATATCTTAGTAGTGCAAAACACTACCAATGCATTTCCCATGAAAATATAAATTACAATAAACAAATGACATTCGTCCCTACCACCAAAGACATCAAAATAATACCATACTATAACAATAATACAAATTACATACTAAGTAACGTGGCAATAACTTTCTATACGGCATAGGTAAAATATTACATTGTGAGAACAGATTTTTATAGGAGAAATGTGTTATAACGACTAAGCACGATAGTTGAAAGTTAAGTTCAGCAAGTTATTTAAAAACATCGAAATGTAATAATACGAGCACGTAATAAAGCGGGAGGGCCGCGTTGTTGGAATTGGTATGTGAACAGATTAAAGGTTAATGGACGGAAAGCAGCTTTTAGATGTAACGCGAACTTCTCCGAAAGGTCAAATTAAACGGTGCGCGAGTTTTTTTTGTAACTTCACTTGCAAATTTAGCAAGTAATGTTAATTCGTGCTTGGGATTATAATAAAAGGGTTACCTCCGGGTATAGCTCAAATAAGTGTGTTAGGCGTAAAATAAGCGTTAAGTTAGTAAATTTTGATTTGCCTTGAAGGAGAGGGGACCCCATAACATATAAGGTTACATTGGCTAACTTTCTCTACGCTACTTTAAAAACATTTAATACATTTCTGAACATAATAAATAAAATTTTAAAATAAAATTCTCAAAATCAAGGCCTCTCCAAAATAAGATTCCATTACTGAGATGACTGGATATCCTTTTACAATGACCTAAATTTGATCCTAGTTACTATATCAATGCAAATTAACATAAAATGCTTACACTGTACATAGAAATTACTTAAAAAAAGCTTAACCTCACTCTGGCCAGATATTAGTAAAATACATCCTAAAACAAAGAACATCAAATTACATCCATAAATAATACTATCACTCTAATATTTTCCAGTTTCCCATATTAGATAACATTATAAATCCCAATTTTTTTTGAAATGCACTTAATAAGAACACAGAAAACCATTAAATACCAACTACTCCTTTTATCCTTTCATTGTCCATTCAAAATACTAATGTTTAATGCTTCAACGAACACTGAATTCTACCAACTTTCATGCGTACACATATTTCTTAATATTTTAAAATGTTCCAAAATTCCTTGCACGATAATATCGAGCTTAATCTTAACCAACACTAATTCCGTCGCTAATTTATCGTTCAACAAAATAAGTAAACTTTCGCGTTTGCTTTATTTCTTACTACACCTATACCAACCAATTTACATTTAAAATTCACATAAAATTTCACTGTTTTAAAATCCATTATTTTGAATATGGTTAAGAATTTCCAGAAACAATTTGTATGATGTACATTGCCTGCTTTCTTTCCAACTAACACACTATCCTTACAACTAGCACAGCTTTCTGAACACATCACCAAAATTTCAAATTAATGAAGAGGCGAAACCCTTCAAGCCTAACATTTTTTTACCCTCGGTCATCATAACATTATATTCACGTCTCCGCGTGTGTGAACCTACCCTGTACTATCCGGCGTATACTTTCCGTGTGAAATTAAATCAAAATTTTCTTCTTGAAGCTGTGTTCCTTCACTTTTACCCCTACCCCGCCGTTATTATTCGAAAGTAGTTCTATATTTTACCGTTTTCCAATTAACGGCTGGCGGATAATTCATTCATTTATTTTTCCATCGAATGTAATTACTATACTACCACCAATATAAAAATCTAATTGCTATCAGCATCCGGTACTACAATGTAACCATTCTGATCTATGGTTATGTACAACATTATTGTCACGTTAATTTGTATTAGTGTTGTAATATGGAATCATTTTCATGTCTTTGGTGATCGGGACAGACAATATCCGTCTACTGTAGATTATCTTGTTCGTGGGAAATGCAACATTTAAAGCTATTTACATTTGCGATTTTAAATTAAATCATCGTCCTGGATTATTACGCCTTTAATGACAATGAACTTAAAAGAAATAATTTCTTAGTTTATTAATTGAATAACCTTTATAGAAACAAAATTTGAAATCTTCTGTTTAATTAAGATTAATTATTCCTGAAATCTATCATACAAGGTGCGTCCATATTTTACTTTGTCCATTCATATTACTATATTCCCTCCCCATCTAACTTATAGCTAGTGTATCGCAATATGTTACAAGTGGGTTGGTTGTGTTCAGGGAGCTGTTGTTTGAAGGACGAAAAACTGAAAAGCTGGTGTTTTCTGAATATCCTTAATCTTTTAACAGATGAATTAAACGGTGAGTAAAATATAAGTTGAAAATTTAAAAAAAGATGTGGGCCTTGATTTTCAATGTAAGTTCTATTGGTGGAATTTATTGTTAGTTAAAGCATGAAACTAGTAGTTTGAATGGACAATGGAATAATAAAAGAAAAGTGGGTATCTTACTGTTTGTTGGAGAAACAATGGGAACATTTACACTAAGCGTGAAACCCCAGATTATTTCTTTAGAGCAAGTGGACTGTAACTTGGGGGTAGTGTTGCGATAAAATACTCTTAGCGGTAAATCAAACAATGATCATGCACTTACCTTAATGTTCATACTGTTGGCTTCTACGGAAGTGGTTAACAGCATTCAAACCAGAACAAATCTCCGCTAACGGATTATGTAGAAGCGCATTGACACACATTCACCAAAAAATGTATATTGTTTTAATACACGTCCGCACGGGCCAAGTGCTTCGAAACGAGTGTACAAAACCAGTGCTAGATAAGACCGCCTGGTTTATCGCAAAACAAAACCTTGACTGCTTAAAATAAACAACATTGAAATTAAGAGTGGAGTTCTAACCCAATTTTGAACATACCCCCCACCCAAAATAATTAAATTTTGATAGCTAAAAGGGGTGAAGAAAAGAAAAAAGAAAAAAAAGGGAGAAATTAAAAAAAAATGCAAATAAGCTCTATTGGTGTAGTTGTGTAGAGATAAAACGAGAAAATAAAAGAAACTCTAAAGAATGATCGATTAATGTGATTGTTGATCACGTAATATTAATTTTAAGGAGGTGGAAGCGGTACCACCTTATTTATTGGTCGTACCTTTTCACCTGAGGGTGTCTTCAACCGAACAACACGTACTATGCCGTCACTTCCGGGTATCAGCTTTGTTACCCTTGCTAAAGGCCAACACGCAGGGAGTGTACCTGGGGTCAAGTACAACACCAGATCGCCTTCCTCCAACTGTTTAGCCGGGTTAGTCCATTTGGGCCTATGCTGAAGAGTGTGGAGGTATTCATTTGACCAACGCTTCCAGAACCCCTGGATTAACTGTTGACAAAGCCGCCAACGAGTGAGTCTGTTAGTAGGAATGTTTGTCAAATCTACTTCGGGTCGTGCCAGAATAGGACCACCTGTCAGGAAATGTGCCGGTGTCAATGCATCAATTCCATCATCGGGCGAAGCTGGTAAGGAGCAAAACGGGCGAGAGTTTAAAATGCCCTCAATTCTAATAACGATTGTGTTAAATTCTTCTGCAGTAAATTGGTTGTTACCAATTATTCTCTTTAAATGGAATTTAACACTTTTGATTCCTGCCTCCCACAATCCACCGAAATGGGGTGCGTAGGGAGGATTAAAGGACCATTCAATGCCCCGAATAGATAAATAATGTGCAATCTCGGGCTTAGACGAGTCAAAAAATTTTGAAATTTCAGAAATTTCTCTAGCAGTTCCGCAGTTCCGTCCTTGATCGGAATAAAATTTTGCCGGAAGTCCGCGTCTAGAAATAAATCTGTCTAGTGCGGCCAGACATGCTTGGGAAGTTAACGAGGTGACGAGTTCGATATGAATGGCACGCGAGACCATGCATATAAACAAAGCAATATATGCCTTCTCATACCTAGCTGTGCGCAGATTAGGTACTTTTACCATAAAGGGTCCGCCAAAGTCAATCCCCGTGTGTGTGAAACATTTTCCCGGTTCGAGTCGGTAAGCTGGAAGATCCGCCATAGGTGGTTGGATAGGTTCCGCCTTATATCGGTAACATGTAAGGCAACGAAATATACGATTTCGAATTAAGTGTCGAATTGAAGGAATCCAAAATCTCCTATTTACAAGAGAATGTACCAGGCGGTTTCCACCATGGCCCGAGTATATGTGATAATGATCGCATATCAAGATGGCTAATCTGCTGTCCCGCGGAATTAGGTAGGGATATTTAGTAGCAATTGGGAGTTTCGACTGGCGCAAACGCCCCACCATGATTAAACCCACAGGGGAGAAAATGGGACAAATGACGATAATTTTTGCAAGGTTGACCCTTTTCTAATAACAAAATTTCGTTTCGATTGTGCTCGTACTGAGAAATTCTTATAATAAATAACAAAGCGTCATTATATTTCATGACGTTAATTGCCAGTACGCAGCTGATCGTTTGGAGCATCATGAATGCGCGCAAGGCTAATTACAAGATCTATATAAGCATGCTAATATTCCTACCGCATAACAGAAGCCCTTGGTAATTAATTTAAAATGTAAATTGGTTTATCAATTTGGATTCCAGGAAACATAGGCATAATATCAATGTCTACAATTCTAACGCTTTTAGCATGTGGTATTAATTATAACTACAATACAAATACGTAACACGACAATAGATAGTTTCATTTATTCCCCCAAATGAAAATTAGCAGTTAGTGCTATTCTAACCCGAAGAAATGAAATAGAAGCGGTGTATGATGTTGTATAACTTTTAATCCAACGAGCAAATAATGATAGAGGTAGAGTTCAGTAATTACAACCGATGACAATATATCGAATAATTCATGAAAGTAAATGGTGAAAACGGATCGAGGTTGATGAATCATCACCGCACTCCATTCTGGTTCCTGTCATCATCCTCCAACCTCGAGTCCTTCCAAGTTCCTTCAACCACGACAGCCTCCATCATTCTCCAACCTCGTACGTCCTCCATCATTCTCCAATCTCCTACGGCCTCCATCATTTTACAACCTCCTAAACTTCCATCAACCTCCAACCTAATAAATACCTCCATCATCCTATAACCTCCTCCGTCCTCCATCATCCTACAACCTCCTCCGTCCTCCATTCATTCCTATAATCTTCCTCACCCCCGAATCCTACAACCTCCTCCGAAGTCCATAATTCGATCATCCTTGACCACTTCCATCCTCCATCCTCTGTTCCGATCCTCCTCAGTCTACCATTCACTAACCACCAACCCTCATTATCACAACTATAAAAGTGACATCTGATCTTAGGTCACAATGTTCGAATCTTCGGAATATCTAATGACTCCATCCTTTATGAGTTCCAGGCAGTTACGTCACACAGTTCTCATTAAGTACGCTCTAGACGTCTGCATAGGTCAACAAGCACTTTAGGACTGAAAATTTTGAAGATTAACTTTTTAAGTTAATCTCACCACGTTATTCACATCCATTTAAAGCACAGTAACTGCCTTTGCCCGTCATAGACACCAGTTTCTTAACTACGCCACATTTAACTACCTAACCCTTTATTTTGATGTACTACCACCCAACAATAAAGACAAAATAAAGATACTAAAATGTTATTACATGTGGCACGAACTTCTTTGACAATTGTGCTAATAATAAGTTTCAAATAATGACATAAACTTTAAAGGAAAATATAAGATTTCTAAAATACAAAAGATTTGTACTAGTTCTACTCTGATTAAAGGGTAATAAGAATCCCAAAATCCTAATCTCTAAACCTTAGTATAGGGATCGTACCACACGCACATTTTCTGAACATTGGATCGAATGGTACATAATCATAAGCCACACTGTTAGGTAACTTGCATTACTGCTATCATTAAGCAAATAATTGCCGCGTGACTCCACTTTCTAATAACATTTTTATTCGTTCTTCATCTGTCGTATTTCAATTACACTGATTCTAACACCTACAACTTTTCGAAAATTCTAAAAGCTTCTATACTTCTCTTCCATTCAATAACGTACTACATTTTCGCATGTTTAATAGGTTGAAGCATTCATACTCATTTAAAACAATGACATTTCAATTTTTCGCAATTTCCAAGTTAAGCGTGTTTTCTTCTTGAAATTTATTTAACAACCCGTACACTTTTATCAGATGTATCGGTAAACAGTTTCAATTTGAATTCGTGATCTAGTTGTAATTTACATCATCTACTCCACCAGCTAAACCATTCAATCTGATATGTTGTGAGAATTGGAGAATTTGTTTCATTTTAAATTTCATTCGAAATTGTAGAAATCTCTCCATTAAAAGTAACCCATTTTATAGCTTAATTTATGAAAATTTGGCCATCAACCTCTAATCGTAAATAAATAACTGCAGCCATGCCAAGCTCGCTAGCATCAGCAAAACCTACCATGAAACCTTTACTTCACCAACTTTCCATACACAGCGCGGAATAGACACGTTTTCGAGAAGTGGTAATTCGGCTTGAATTTGATTCCACTTCTGTAACACTACGGCAGGGAGTTCGTCATCCCATCCTACCTTTAGTAACCACAATTGTTGAATAAGAGCTTTGAGTATAAAAGTAAATGGACTGATGTATCCATTAATGTCAAAGGTTCGCGCAATACGGGAAAGAACGCCTCTTTTCGATGGTGTATCAGAGGCATTTCGAACTTTGCATTTAAGTACATCTAATCTTAGATACCAACAAAGCCTTAGGGCTAAAACTTTATTAATAGAATTAGGACTGGAATTAGGTAATTGTATCGTATCTGAGGAATTACCATACATTGGCATGTGAACTGGCCCATTTGCCCAGTTCAAACCCACCCAGTTTTAACAAATCAATGAGTTCAGCTTTAAAGTAGAGCATCTTCGATGGAATCTGCTCCTGTCAAAATGTCGTCTACATATGTAGAAGAACCGAGAGCGCACGAAGCTCGTGGAAATTTAGAACCTTCGTCAATCAATAATTGTTTTAGAACACGAAGGGCAAGGTAAGGACTGCAACTTGCACCGAAAATAACGCGTGTGTGTTCTAGCTCTGTTAAAGGTTCATTTGGATTAAACCTCCAAAATATGTGCAAGAATTTCCGATCATCAGGGTGTACTAAAATTGATCTGAACATTTGACGAATGTCACACGTAAGGCCACTTGTGGAATTCTGAATCTTGTGATAACAAGACCTATATCCGTTTGTAGTTTCGGACCCGGCAGTAGAATATCATTAAGGCATTTATTATTACAGTCTTTATCAGTCGGGTTGAAAACTACACGAATCTGGGTATGTGATGCGAGATTCTTTAAAACCCCGTGATGAGTCATCACATACTGGGATACGTCCACCGCAGGTTTAAGGTGCTTCTGTGATAAATAATCACTAATGTTTTCCACATACAATTTATGAAAATTTGCATCGCGTTTGAAACGCGCTTCAAGCTTTAAAAACCTATTGATTGCATGTTCTCTAGTCGAACCTAGAGCTTGGGAAACATTGTCTTTAAACGGTAATCTGACCATATATTGACCTGAGGTCGTACGCGTAGTACTAGATTTGAAATGCTCTTCACAAGCATTCTCCTCCGGGGAGGGCAAAGGTGAAGAAAATATTTCTTCGGATTCCCAAAATAAACGTAAAGTTTCATTTAGAGATTGCGTTTCTACCATATTAGTAAATAAAGCGACGTTCGTAGGTGAATGTATCATTTTAGGTACTTCACCCATGATTATCCATCCAAAAGAAGTAAGAAATGCTGCCGGTTTGCCTTTCAAGTATGAAGGCTCACTTGGCGTGATATCTAAAACAGCTGACACCCCTAATAAAATATCAACTGGTGCGGATACGTGGAAATCGGGATCAGCTAACTTAAGAGAGGAAAATTGTTGTTTTAACTGTATGGGTAACGTAACTGTAGGGAGATTCGTGGTAATCTTTGGTACAACTACAGCTTCACAATTTAAATAAAAATTGCTGTGGTATAAGGAGCCAATTTTACAGTCGACTAGACCCTGAACTTTTGTTAAATGCGACTGTCCTACACCGCGTATTTCAAATGGGCACTTTCTTCGTTTGAGGCCTAACCTATCAGCTAAATCTATAGTGATAAAATTCGACTGAGATCCTGTATCTAAGATTAGGCGACAGCGCTGCCAACTACCATCAGTCGAAAGGACTTGTACTTGTGCTGTGGCTAAGAGCGCAACTGGTCCGTTTTCGACAGCGCAAGAATGTACAAAACTCACTGGCATAGAAACTTTTTCTATTACATTGGTATTTGCAACAATCTGAACATCGGCGTCTGTACATAAAGGCGTAGTATTAGAGGGGCTCTGTACAGGGCTAGGATTATCGAAATGTAGTAAAGAATTGTGCTTTTTACTAACGCAATGTAGACATAGAAATTTGGATTGACAAGAAGAAAGTGGATGCGGATTTAAACAAGCAAAACATCTACGGTTATTCTTGACTAATTCATGTCTATCTTTTGGTGACAATGCTAATAGTTTCGGGCATCTATTAAATTTATGAGCTTGATTGCATGCCGGACAAGAAACGGAAGCCACTGTGTGTACAGTAGGACCTTTAGACGCGACTTCTTGCGAAGTCATAGAAATGCGCTTGTTACCAGCATTATTGTAGCGATCGCCAGATTTTGCGGCACATGACGTTGGTATGCTCTTTGAAGCAGAGGTACTACCAACTAACGCTGAAATGGAGCATTTATTACGTAAAAACTTTATAAAATTTTTAAACGTAGGATATTCGTGTTCTAAGTAATGCTCTTTTCAAATTCTTGTTTTGTTTTGGAATCTAACAATCCAAGAGAAAATGTAAAAATATATAATCGGCTAAATCGGAAGTTTCATATCGGTTAATGCTGTAACATTAGCTTGCAGTGTTTCGCACAAATCATTAAGAGCTTGAAAAGAATCTGTCTTTAGCTGAGACAGTGTAAAGATTTTAGATAGATAATGATGAGCAATTAAGCGTTTATTTGTATAGCGTTGGACCAGCAGGTCGTACACTACCGAATAATTTTCTGGTGAAAACCGCACGCTTTGTGCTAACTTTAAAGCGGAATTCTCCAGGTAGGATAACAAGTATGAAAACTTTTCGATGTCACTCAACGTATTGTTTTTGTGAATCAAGGTGTCGTACAAAGATCTAAATGCGTCAAATTTTCGGGATTACCTTCGAACTTATACAATTTTAATTCAGGTAGGCGAACATTCGAATCGCTATTCGATGTTGTATTACCGTTAGAATTAACGTTCGTGGTTGTGGTGTATCGACCAGCAACGCTTAAAATCTCGAAGTATAAACCGTCAAAACTAGATTCCAATGATACTGTATCTGTTGTAAGGTTTGCATGTACATTCGATAAATCCGACAATGCATCTAAAGTTTGTAGAAATTCATCTCTAACTGGCATTAAATAGCCAACACGATTTTTAAATTGATCTAATTTAGCAGGTAAATCTTTGATCAAATCAAAACAGTCCTGTAATCGCCTAAATAACCTTTCTTTCCGATTGTGTAATCTCTTAAATTCAGCAATACTTTGCTGATCGGGTTCCATATTAAAACTGATAACCAGAGTTGAATGAAATTATCGCTAAATTATTTATTATTTACAATAACAATAACGCGAGCCGTAATTTATAATTTCGAAGAATCAACCTGCCAACAATCACAATTGGCGATAAGGTAAACTATATTGTTTTTCAAGTTCAAGAACAAACTTTGAGCTTTGATTAGAATTATACACATGTATCAATGCAATTAGTGAAATTGAATATAATGGTATTTTATCTCTACACAAAATTTACATATGGATCCGGCTCGAAGGACCACAAATGTTTATGTTGGAGAAACAATGAAAACATTTACACTAAGCGTGAAACCCCAGATTATTTCTTTAGAGCAAGTGGACTGTAACTTGGGGGTAGTGTTGCGATAAAATACTCTTAGCGGTAAATCAAACAATGATCATGCACTTACCTTAATGTTCATACTGTTGGCTTCCACGGAAGTGGTTAACAGCATTCAAACCAGAACAAATCTCCGCTAACGGATTATGTAGAAGCGCATTGACACACATTCACCAAAAAATGTATATTGTTTTAATACACGTCCGCACGGGCCAAGTGCTTCGAAACGAGTGTACAAAACCAGTGCTAGATAAGACCGCCTGGTTTATCGCAAAACAAAACCTTGACTGCTTAAAATAAACAACATTGAAATTAAGAGTGGAGTTCTAACCCAATTTTGAACACTGTTTTTGAAGTTTGTTATTAAAGGCATTTCCAGAAATGGGATTTAGAATGACACGTAATCCAATATTGTAAACGGGAAAATAGGAGTGATAGTATTGTTGATAGATTTGATTTAATATTTTTCTTTAGGATATGTTTTATAGTAGTATCTCGCCAGTTTGCTGTTGGGAAATTAAGTTTTTTTAGGAAAGTATACTTGTATTCATATTGCAATGGTGTGATCTTAATAGAAGCTAAATGTAGGTTGAATTGTATATGAATTTAGTTGAAACTAGGTAAACAGGCAAATTTGTGAAAGGATATCCAGTAACCCCAGTAATAGAATTGTATTTGGGAGAGACATGCTATTCTACAATTTTCTTTAATTTAGCTAAAATTTAAAGAGTGTTTTTAAGGGATTGTAGAAAACGGTAAGGTATAGTATGATAAACTTAGGAGACCAAAAGCAAAGAAGACCTATACATAATAACCGTCTTCCCTGTAAGGATAATATCGAAAGGGATTGCTAAGACAAGACGGTTTGATGTCCCTTAAACCCATCTTCCGAGTGGAAAGTTGCCAGGTGGGCTGACGACCAAAGTTTAACATGGACAAAGTGAAGCTTAAAAGGCCTTTCAAGGTACGTGAACTGGGGTTTTGCAAATTGTATACCCGCAAAAATATTTTTCTGTCACAGCACCCACCCTGCACCAGTGTAAGTTAGTCGGTGCACCGTTTAAACTGTTACGTGTTTCCGCCCCTTTATGGTAAAATTAGTCTAACGTCAATTTAGCACGTAACAAATTAAATGTACCAGTATGCGATATCATATATAGCACAGACAGAACATAATTGTTCCAAGGTATAATTACAAACTTGGACACCGACGATTTCCAATTGTTGTTGTACTGAAATGTAGTTGTAGGTATCTGAAAGCGCAATAATACCTATAGTATTTTTGGTTAACATATAAATAACTCGTTAGGTTTTGTACTTTTCTACGTTGGTGAAATGTAAAATTCTTTGACATGAACAAGATTGTTTACTTTAATTAAGGTGGTGCAACTACCGCATTCTCCAAAGCAGATATTGGCACCGTATATATGATATTTTGTTCGAATCAAACACTGGTGTTCAGAAGAGCTTTGACTGTTAATCCAACAATTTTACTGCTATTATTTAACTTCCTTTGATAGATACTAAACTCATTTGCAGTATGTTGTTATGCTTTGTTGGGTTGTAGAAACAGTTCAGTTGATTATACAAGAATACTTAAACTCGAACCTCAAGTTGAAATAAAATTCTTAGTGCTACCATATCGCCGGAAGTTCTTGCTACAAACAATTTTGCTATCAAAACAAAATTTTTACACCGTGATGCAATACATTAAACCTGATTATTAGAACAAACGTGCTATTACAAGATCTATATAAGCACGTTCTAATATTCCTACCGCATAACAGAAGCCCTGGTAATTAATTTAAAATGTAGTTTTTTTTTATCAATTTGGATTCCAGGAAATATAGAGATAATATGAATTTCTACATTTATCACGTTTTTAGTATGTGTTGTTGTTTATAACTACAATACAATAATACTCTAACACGACAACAAATAGTTTCATTTATTCTGGTTGTAATGAAAATTATCAGTTAGTGCTATTCTATTGTGAAGAAATGAAATAGAAGCGTTGTATGATGTTGTATAACTTTTAATGAAACTATCAAATAATGATAGAGGTAGAGTCAGTAATACAGACGATGACGATATATCGAATATTCATGAAAGTAAATGGAGAAAACGGATCGAGATATGAGGCATCACCACCGCACTCCACTCTCTTTCGTCTTCCATCATCCTCCAACCTCCTCCATCCTCCATCATCCTTCAACCTCCTACAGCCTCCATCATTCTCCAACCTCGTACGTCCTCCATCATTCTCCAATCTCCTACGCCCTCCATCATTTTACAACCTCCTCCGTCCTCCATCATCCTCCAACCTCATACGTCCTCCATCATCCTATAATCTCCTCCGTCCTCCATCATCCTACAACCTCCTCCGTCCTCCATCATCCTATAATCTCCTCCGTCCTCCATCATCCTACAACCTCCTCCGTCCTCCATAATCCTCAATCATCCTACGACCTCCTCCATCCTCCATCCTCTGTTCTCCAACCTCCTCAGTCTTCCATCACTCTCCTCCAACCCCCTCCGTCTTTCACAACTGTCACTTTGACATTTTTTCTTAGGTCACAATTTTCGACTTACTTTGTATATATCTACTTGTGCTCCATCCTGTATATACAATTCCACACAGTTACGTCACACAGTTCTCAAAAAGTACGCTCTAGACGTCTGCATAGGTCAACATGCACTTTTAGACTGAACAATTTGAAGTTTAACTTTTTTTAATTACTCTCACCACTTATTCACATCCATTTAAAGCACATACACCATTTTTTTGTTAATACGTCATAGACACCATTTCTTAACTACGCCACATTTCAACTACCTAACCCTTTATTTTGATGTACTACCACCCAACAATAAAGACGCAATAAAGATACTAAAATTTATTACATGTGTCATGAACTTCTTTGACAATTGTGCTAATAATAAGTTTCAAATAAGGAGCACAAACTTTATAAAGAAAATATAATATTTCTAAAATATATACAAGATTTGTACTAGCAACCATGATGATAGCGGGAATCAACAGAATCAAGAATATCCTAATCTCTAAACCTTAGTGTAAGCGATCGCCCCACACGCACATTTTCTGCGTATTGGATGGGGTGGTATATAATCATATCCAACACTGTTAGGTAACTTGCATTTCTGCTATCATTAAGCAAATAATTGCTAGCGTGACTCCCACTTTCTAATAACATTTGAACTCGTTCTTCATCTGTCGTATTTCCATTTACATTTTTTCTAACACCTACAACTTTTTCGAAAATTCTGGAAAGCTTCTATACTTCTCTTCCATTCAATAACGTACTACATTTTCGCATGTTTAATAGGTTGAAGCATTCATACTCATTTAAAACAATGACATTTCATTTTTTCGCAATTTCCAAATTAAGCGTGTTTTCTTCTTGAAATTTATTTAACAACCCGTACACTTTTATCAGATGTATCGGTAAACAGTTTCAATTTGAATTCGTGATCTAGTTGTAATTTACATCATCTACTCCACCAGCTAAACCATTCAATCTGATATGTTGTGAGAATTGGAGAATTTGTTTCATTTTAAATTCCATTCGGAAATTGTAGAAATCTCTCCATTAAAAGTAACCCATTTTTATAGCTTAATTTTAACGTATTCTACTATTGCAATTAATATTTATGGTAGGTTGAAACCATAATTGGTTTTACCTACTAGTTCGTTGAGATCTAATTGCGGTACTACTGCTTCACTTATGACGTAGCGCCGGAAAAATCCATTTTTTCACTTGTACTTTTGATCAGCTCGACGATTATTATAGAATCAAGACTCTGGAAATGGCCCCCATTGTCTTATATGCTGATGATAACGCGTGCGCAGTTCTTTAGTTAACTGGTGTAATATGCAAGTCTTGACAGAAAATATGACACATAATTGTGTTATCGTGGGTTTTCCGTGTTTATGTAGATCTGAATCCTACATACACCTCTAAACATAAACTCTTCACCACCTCCTCCACATACTTTTCACCTTTCACAAGCCGAATTTAAGTTTATTATACTCGTTTACTAAATGACGTTTAAACTTATTTCAATTTAAAGGTATTTTCCAAACTATGTTTCATATTCCCTAATTGTAATTTAACAATCGTGTTTAAATTAGGTGAATGTAAAAATAATTACTTAAACTTTGTCTATGAGTACATAAATACGACAAAAAGTGATGTTAAAAATCCATTTGAATTTATTTGTGAAGAAAAACGCAAAAGTTATCTTTTCAAAAGCATTTAGAGTGTTGTGGGGTTTTCAGCGTTGAATCATAAATACAGTAATTTTTATTTTATGTTGTTATTCAGTTACTTCGTCACAAGACACCTTTTGGCTTGATTATGCGCGTGAGTTTGCACATTTATAGTAACTTTCATTTATACTTTAGAGTAAAACAAATATACATAAAATAATTTATTAAAAAAATCTCTTAATAATAACTACATTCTCTCAACTATAGATAAAATTATCTAAAACATTGTATTAAAATAACTACAGTCTCTATTGCACAGTTTGAAGAATTATTTGTATGTAGTAGACAATGACTTGAATCATTAAAGTCTTGACGTAATATTTTCAAACTCGGTACTCCAAAGTTTTCTATATTCTCAACATTGTTGGTTGAAAGATACTGGGATATTACTCTCTGCTTTTGATTTTAGATTCCTTTTACGTATACCTACTGTAACATATGCAGGTATCGTCACTTCTAAATATAAACTCAAAAATGAAGGCTTCAATCCTCTGATAGAACATGTATCCTAATGCAAACCATGTAGATGATTTTTACAAAATTAACGCGTTGCTGGAGTTCCTTGCTGAACTATGTACTCGTTAAGGGAATGTCTAAAATTTCGTTGTTTTCAATATTTAGTATTAACATTTCTTTAATAAAAAAATTCCCTTGTTTTATATTGGAAGCCTTAATATCTAAGATATAACACATGTCTCTTCGAGGGCTGCACCGTGAATGCTCAAAAATGTCGAAGAAACTTTTATATATTAAATTATAACTGTCCCTATTTTACCAGGTTGCGTCCTTAAAACCAATATCATTTAATAAGCAATTCCCGACTTTTATTCCTCTTCTTTAATACCTTTTCAACTAAATAAGTGTCTGGAGTATTCGTAACCTGTAGCTCCTCCTTGCAGAATGCACCCAAGATCAACTGTCCTTCCAAATTTTCCACTAGATATGTAATTGTGTTTGCTATTTGCACATTTTTAATTTTAAACAATTCTGTGCTCCATTTAGAATAGTGCCATTTATCAGAAACTATTTTATATTTGGAAATGCGGACGAACTATGTCTTCAACATGTATCACTTTTGCACGAGTTGTGCTTTTGACGGTTGAAAGTTTTACTTTTTCTGGGTCTTCTTCTACTTCTACCGGGATCATTTTAATACACAGATGCTTAGTGTTGTTATATTCTTCCATATCTTTAGGAAAAATTTCTATTCATTTGTAACTTCATTGCAAGTGGAATCTTCGGTACAACCTGCATTTAATTTTCCTAATCGCTCACTCATACTGGCCTTAATTGCAGAATATGTAGAATAATGGTTTATCTTATATTTTTAATAAACTTTTCATTGCTTTTTTAACTTCTGCAACAGTTTTATTTTAAAGGTTGGGCAAAAGCCTATTTTGTATAACATTCCAGTTCAGTTAATATGTATATATATATATATCCATTTTTCATGCGAGCGTAGGGTACAATTCGGTCAAGTCAAATTGCAGGGGGGTCTTTTATTATAGGCTTAAGTACTTTGTGTCGATGCAGAAAATTTTAGAGGGTCGTTTTAAGCAATTCTTTTACGATGATTTCCTTACTCCTGTCTGGGCAATACTGACTTTAATTTGTTCTTTTTACCAAGTTTTCCACACTACTAATATAATCTGTAGCTCGTAATATTTTGAATGTAGAATTTTTGATATTTATGTTAGGCATATATAAATTTTTACAGTCTGCTGCACTACTAGCATAGTAAAGTGATTTATATGCCTTTTCTAATTCTTCGAGATTTTTCCAAATTAATTCATGTATACTCGTAAATTTTATTATATTTACGGACGGCATAATTACCCGCCATTTTATAACAGATACCAACTACGTGTTACTGGTTGATGCAATCGCTATTAAAGTCAAATTTACATGCTCAATTGAAATAAAATCAAATTACTCACGTGATGGGTATCTCGGAGCTTAATCTCAGGATCCAACGGTGATTTGTAGGTTGGGTTAAGCTATGTTGAACCTCAAATTGTCATCCGTCCTAACGTAACTTCTGCACTCGTAAAGGGATGAAAGGAGATAAGGTAACAGGCACAACAAAGGTAAGCTACAAGGAACCTACATACCTATTTCTAAAAAGAAAAGCACACACCACTCAGATAGCTGTTGCCCCCTTCAGGTCTCGACGCTTAGTCCCGCTTTTGACACTCGCGCACCCCCGTATTCACTCTGCGCAGACGCGACTGTCAGCGACGACGGAAGTTGACATTATTCATTTAAAAAAACGCGGCAATTAACTTATAATTTATATCTAAATCTAAAACATGCTACATTGCCGTTTTGGCATGTAACAATCGCAACCAAGCCAAAAAAGAAAAAAAATTAAAAAAAAAAAACATTTAGCACTGTAGAAACTTAAAGTCTAGAGCCTTACTTACATATGAACTAACTTACATTCTACTAAATGTTTATTTTAGGCGCTACCTGGTTTTTCCAACCGATAACGCGAGTTATGTATCCCCAAATTGATGTATATATAACAAAATTGAATAATCAGGAAATTATTAGAAAGTGTAATGAACTGTTAATTGAAGTGCAACAAAGTAAATACAAGGACAATTTGTAAAGTTTATTCGTCATGAGAACGGATGCGCTACTTTGTATCGCAGACGATAGTGACACTGCAGATGTCAGGTCACAAACGGTCAGGTACCGTGATTACTTAGAAATTAAGATTACAACAATGTAATTATGAATAGTATTAAGAATAAGCAGACATGAAATATGCAAGTTCCCACAGCCATGTGAGAAGGTAAGGATATTATAAAACACCCGGGAGCCCCAGTTGATGGCAGTCAGTCGAGTGAACCACTCTAGCATTGCAGTTTGCTAGACTACACAAAATAGTACATTTATTAATTAATTTTGAATTTCGAATAATATTAATCAACTTGTCAAAATTCCACAATTAATTTCTGTATAATAAACTAAAATTGTTAAGAAGTTTTGGAACTGGTTTTTAAAAAGAAAGCTCCCAAGGCCCGCACCTTAACTCGCGTCGTGCGAGTAACCAGGAACGGAATGTGTAGTCCCAAGATTATCGAACTACATCTATAAATGCACACACTAGTTTTAGATGTGGCGCGGTTATAATCGACAGCACAAATTTGTCGGAGAGCAGAAAACACTACTACAACTAAGTATAAGTGCGACGAGTCGCCTAACATTTCTACAATAA
The DNA here is from genome assembly GCA_036346225.1 of Platerodrilus igneus. Classification (NCBI taxonomy): domain Eukaryota; kingdom Metazoa; phylum Arthropoda; class Insecta; order Coleoptera; family Lycidae; genus Platerodrilus; species Platerodrilus igneus. The sequence continues at coordinate 3,384,483 of JARFIW010000090.1, forward strand.
CCTAAAACTAACTTTACAGTTTTTTTTTTAGTGCACATGCACATAAGCATTGCCGTTAAACAGGAAAAATACTCGTACCCCGTAAAAGAGAGAGACCTGTGAAGCAGACCCGTTGGTTAAAACGGTACGAGAGACCGGAAAGGCATGTGGGTGTATCCCTGCACCCGGCGTTGGTCGAGTTCGGTAAGGCATACATTCATATATACATACACTCATACATACTTGCACTGTTAGCAGACACGTGCGGCTGATAGCGGCACCGCATGACCACACAAAAGATTCTCAGAGACGTGGTCCAGGTGTCTATAAACACCCCACGTGCGTCCACACGATGGCTAACGGAAATGAAAAGGCAATAGAGATATAGGAAAAGTAAAAAGAGGGAAGTAGGCATTTTTGGAATGTGCTAGTGACTTCCAGGTAGAAGAGAATAGAAGGGCTCGCATTGAGCAATAGCGATAGAAAAAGGTGGATAGAAAAGTACTACTCAACCAGCCAATGTGTTCAGTAGTCCGGAGTGAGGGAAAAATCACCCTTATGTGGTAGACGGGTGTTCCGGGACAAGAACAGGTCTACCATTGAAAGATATGGCGGAAACGGAGACAGCAGGATAAGAAAAAGTAGAGTTTTTGGACAAGCGTCCGAAAGAAGGTATAGAGTTGTCCCTGTTAAGCGCAGATCGGTCTGAAGGACCACCTGCTATGTTAATCAGACAAGTTAAGATACATCATAAGTTACAAAATTACTAGACACTTAATGAGAACGAGTACTATCATTTTCCTAACGAGTGCATCCACTACGATAAGAAAATCAGACAAAAGTTGAAACAACAACTTAAAAGTATCACTACAGATACCTTCCCACAAAACCAACTATTCCAAGGAATTTTCAAAACGGTAACGCCATAAATACACGGGAATACCTAACTATAAGCAGTTAAATAAAGATACAAACATACTGTCTCCATATGCTAAAAACAACCAAGAATGCAATAAGATACCAATAAAAAGCGATCGCACCTCACCACGAAGTTAAACAAAAAACAAAAAAAAATGTTTAAATATTCTGGTGACTTAACAGAAGAAAAAAGCAATGATAAAGAATAAAGTGAGTGACTGTAATAATTCGGAATAAAAACGCATGGAATAGAAACTCCTAGTTTTGCAACTGAAAATATGGACTGTTTCTTACAAAGGCATAGGCCGCGGCTCCTATGTGTATCCAAAGAAAAAAGCATCCACTGAACATCAGCTAAAACCAATCATAACGATTCAATGAGTTACTCCAACCAAAGTTACGACAATCACCACGAAATTAAACAACGTGAGATAAATGCTAAAAAACAAAATAATATGATGCAGAAAAAGTGTCAGGATTGATTAGATGAAGCAAAAGAGTGACATTGGGGAACCCAGATAATAAACAACAAATTCAAGGAAGAATTAATAGGCGGCAAAACGATAACTAAAATGAGGTAAATAAGGCAAAGGTGTAGAAGGTAATTGCTGTATGAGAAAAGAAACGAATAGATATCGGTAACAAATTCAGGACGGGAACAAAAAACATTTGGTAGACCATTAAAGAAAAGAAACGTAGAAAAATTAATTAGCATTTGGGTCAGCAGAGAACGGTTTAAGGTCTTTGATATGCCACCTTCCTTGACGTTTTCCTTCGGTGTCTTGAGTTCATAGATAAGTGGACTAATGACGCGAGTGACCTTACATAAAATGAATTTTGGTGCTAATTTCGAAGAGAATTTTTTAGTAGCGTCAGATAAGACACAATTTTTTTTCCAAACCTGTTCACCAAAAGCAAAAGAAATATCTCGTTTTCGCAGAGTATAGTGATTTTTACTCTTTTCGTAGGCTTTTAACAAATTTTTTCTAACATCGTTGAAAATAGAAAATAATGATTGTTGGTCTTCGTCCCAGCGTCCTTTTTCGTCAAATTCAATTACGTTAGTATCATCCGGCACTGAACCGTAATAACTACCGTCAATTGGCGTATATCTTCCAAATCAAGGAATGAGGGAGTGAATTGGGTTCTTCATGTTTAGATGTACGCAAAGCTTGAGCGATTTTAAAGATATTTTCATTCCACTTAGTGTGGTCTGAATCGATATATAAAAAGATAGCAGTGATTAAGACTCTATTTACACTTTCGGTAGGGTTTACCTGTGGATGGTATTTAGCGTTGAACCAAATTTTTTGTACTTTATAACTTTTAACGAAATTTTGAAAATCTTTTGGGATAAATTGCGCCCCATTATCACAGAGAATAATTTGAGGGACACCAAAGATAAGAAATACATTTTGTTCTAGAAATTTAATTATAGCGGAAGATGTGGCTTTAGTTAAAGGGTTGTACAATAACAAATTTAGCAAACCAGTTGGTGACGACTAAAAGATATTGGTAACCTTTTTGATCGAGGAGAGGTCCTAATAAGTCAAGTGATATTAACTGAAAGGGATAAGATACACGTTTGAAGTTACCCATCAAACCAGAACGAGCTTTGAGAACTCTTCTGAGCCCGGCAAATTTTACAGTTTCTAATATAGCGGCAGACAGATTGTTTTAATGTAGGGCAATAATATAATTCAGATATTTTAGCTATGGTTTTGTAACACCAAGGTGAGCAGCTATAGGGTCGTCGTCACACAATTTAAGAATTTCACTGCGGTTAGCGGTAGGAACAACAAGTTTCCATTCAGGGATGTTAGAAATTTTGTGAGATAAGGAAGATACAAATTTATATAATCTATTATTCCTCACACGAAAGGTAGGAAATTTACTAGAATTTTCAGAAACTTTCTTTATCATATTAAGATACTAGGCATCAGGAATTAGATCTGGGAGGTTAAGAGAAGCGACATTACGAGATGAGGCATCAGGCACGATATTTAATTTACCAGGTCTATGTCGAACATCAAAGGTAAATTGAGAGATAAGTAAGTTCCATCTTGCCAATCGACCTGCCGGTTGTTTTAACTTATTTAACCATGTGAGAGCTGCACAATCAGCAATTACTGTAAAATGTGTACCTTCAACATATCCTTTAAATCTTTCAATACCAAAGATAACCCCTAATAATTCACGTTCGGTAGCTGAATATTTTTGTTCAGCAGAAGTTAAAGCACGACTAGCATAAGCGATAGGGTGTTCTAGTCCATTGTTTACTTGGAACAACATCGCGCCTAGACCAGTAAGTAAGGCATCGGTTTGAATATAGAATCTTTCGTCAAAATTGGGCGAAATTAAGATAGGTGCGGAAGTGATTAACGTTTTGATTTGTTCAAAAGCCTGCTGAGCTTCTAAATTCCATTCAACAGATTGACTTTTCCTTTTATTTTTAATTAAGGCAGTAATGGGTGTAGATATAGTTGAGAGATTAGGTAGAAAAATGCGATAGTAGCTAATCATTCCTATTAAACGTTTAATTTCGGTAACAGTCTTTGGTGTTTTAAATTTAGTAATGGCGTCAACTTTAGCAGGATCTGCCCGAAGACCAGTTCCATCGATAATAAAACCAAGAAATGTAAGAGAGGAACAGCAAAATTGACATTTCTCCCAATTTATATTAAAACCTGCTGCATTTAGGAGTTCTGCGACTTCGTTGAGTGTAGCGATATGTTCTGACTTCCAGGTAGAAGAGAATAGAAGAAGGGCTCGCATTGAGCAATAGCGATAGAAAAAGGTGGATAGAAAAGTACTACTCAACCAGCCAATGTGTTCAGTAGTCCGGAGTGAGGGAAAAATCACTCTTATGTGGTAGACGGGTGTTCCGGGACAAGAACAGGTCTACCATTGAAAGATATGGCGGAAACGGAGACAGCAGGATAAGAAAAAGTAGAGTTTTTGGACAAGCGTCCGAGAGAAGGTATAGAGTTGTCCCTGTTAAGCGCAGATCGGTCTGAAGGACCACCTGCTATGTTAATCAGACAAGTTAAGATACATCATAAGTTACAAAATTACTAGACTCTTAATGAGAACGAGTACAATCATTTTCCTAACGAGTGCATCCACTACGATAAGAAAATCAGACAAAAGTTGAAACAACAACTTAAAAGTATCACTACAGATACCTTCCCACAAAAACCAACTATTCCAAGGGAATTTTCAAAAACGGTAACGCCATAAACACACGGGAATACCTAACTATAAGCAGTTAAATAAAGATACAAACATACTGTCTCCATATACTAAAAACAACCAAGAATTCAATAAGATACCAATAAAAAGCGATTGCACCTCACCACGAAGTTAAACAAAAAACAAAAAAAAATGTTTAAATGTTTAAATGTTCTGGTGACTTAACAGAAGAAAAAAGCAATGATAAAGAATAAAGTGAGTGACTGTAATAATTCGGAATAAAAACGCATGGAATAGAAACTCCTAGTTTTGCAACTGAAAATATGGACTGTTTCTTACAAAGGCATAGGTCGCGGCTCCTATGTGTATCCAAAGAAAAAAGCATCCACTGAACATCAGCTAAAACCAATCATAACGATTCAATGAGTTACTCCAACCAAAGTTACGACAATCACCACGAAATTAAACAACGTGAGATAAATGCTAAAAAACAAAATAATATGATGCAGAAAAAGTGTCAGGATTGATTAGATGAAGCAAAGAGTGACATTGGGGAACCCAGATAATAAACAACAAATTCAAGGAAGAATTAATAGGCGGCAAAACGATAACTAAAATGAGGTAAATAAGGCAAAGGTGTAGAAGGTAATTGCTGTATGAGAAAAGAAACGAATAGATATCGGTAACAAATTCAGGACGGGAACAAAAAACATTTGGTAGACCATTAAAGAAAAGAAACGTAGAAAAATTAATTAGCATTTGGGTCAGCAGAGAACGGTTTAAGGTCTTTGATATGCCACCTTCCTTGACGTTTTCCTTCGGTGTCTTGAGTTCATAGATAAGTGGACTAATGACGCGAGTGACCTTACATAAAATGAATTTTGGTGCTAATTTCGAAGAGAATTTTTTAGTAGCGTCAGATAAGACAAAATTTTTTTTTCCAAACCTGTTCACCTAAAGCAAAAGAAATATCTCGTTTTCGCAGATTAAAGTGATTTTTACTCTTTTCGTAGGCTTTTAACAAATTTTTTCTAACATCGTTGAAAATAGAAAATAATGATTGTTGGTCTTCGTCCCAGCGTACTTTTTCGTCAAATTCAATTACGTTAGTATCATCCGGCACTGAACCGTAATAACTACCGTCAATTGGCGTGTATCTTCCAAATCAAGGAATGAGGGAGTGAATTGGGTTCTTCATGTTTAGATGTACCCAAAGCTTGAACGATTTTAAAAATATTTTCATCCCACTTAGTGTGGTCTGAATCGATATATAAAAAGATAGCAGTGATTAAGACTCTATTTACACTTTCGGTAGGGTTTACCTGTGGATGGTATTTAGCGTTGAACCAAATTTTTTGTACTTTATAACTTTTAACGAAATTTTGAAAATCTTTTGGGATAAATTGCGCCCCATTATCACAGAGAATAATTTGAGGGACACCAAAGATAAGAAATACATTTTGTTCTAGAAATTTAATTATAGCGGAAGATGTGGCTTTAGTTAAAGGGTTGTACAATAACAAATTTAGCAAACCAGTTGGTGACGACTAAAAGATATTGGTAACCTTTTTTTGATCGAGGGAGAGGTCCTAATAAGTCAAGTGATATTAACTGAAAGGGATAAGATACACGTTTGAAGTTACCCATCAAACCAGAACGAGCTTCTTGAGAACTCTTCTGAGCCCCGCAAATTTTACAGTTTCTAATATAGCGGCAGACAGATTGTTTTAATGTAGGGCAATAATATAATTCAGATATTTTAGCTATGGTTTTTGTAACACCAAGGTGAGCAGCTATAGGGTCGTCGTCACACAATTTAAGAATTTCACTGCGGTTAGCGGTAGGAACAACAAGTTTCCATTCAGGGATGTTAGAAATTTTGTGAGATAAGGAAGATACAAATTTATATAATCTATTATTCCTCACACGAAAGGTAGGAAATTTACTAGAATTTTCAGAAACTTTCTTTATCATATTAAGATACTAGGCATCAGGAATTAGATCTGGGAGGTTAAGAGAAGCGACATTACGAGATGAGGCATCAGGCACGATATTTAATTTACCAGGTCTATGTCGAACATCAAAGGTAAATTGAGAGATACGTAAGTTCCATCTTGCCAATCGACCTGCCGGTTGTTTTAACTTATTTAACCATGTGAGAGCTGCACAATCAGTAATTACTGTAAAATGTGTACCTTCAACATATCCTTTAAATCTTTCAATACCAAAGATAACCCCTAATAATTCACGTTCGGTAGCTGAATATTTTTGTTCAGCAGAAGTTAAAGCACGACTAGCATAAGCGATAGGGTGTTCTAGTCCATTGTTTACTTGGAACAACATCGCGCCTAGACCAGTAAGTGAGGCATCGGTTTGAATATAAAATCTTTCGTCAAAATTGGGCGAAATTAAGATACGTGCGGAAGTGATTAACGTTTTGATTTGTTCAAAAGCCTGCTGAGCTTCTAAATTCCATTCAACAGATTGACTTTTCTTTTTATTTTTAATTAAGGCGGTAATGGGTGTAGATATAGTTGAGAGATTAGGTAGAAAAATGCGATAGTAACTAATCATTCCTATTAAACATTTAATCTCGGTAACAGTCTTTGGTGTTTTAAATTTAGTAATAGCGTCAACTTTAGCAGGATCTGCTCAAAGACCAGTTCCATCGATAATAAAACCAAGAAATGTAAGAGAGGAACAGCAAAATTGACATTTCTCCCAATTTATTTTAAAACCTGCTGCATTTAGGCGTTCTGCGACTTCGTTGAGTGTAGCGATATGTTCTTCAAAGGAACTTGAAATGATCAATATGTCGTCTAAAAATACAAAGGCACGTTCTTGGTGTAAAATACGACCTAACGTTTGATCCATAGTACATTGTAAAGTCTGTGGTGCATTACAGAGACCAAACGGCAAGAAATTATATTTGAACAAGCCACGTCCTGGAACACAAAAAGCAGTCTTTGGACGTGAAGATAAATCAAGAGGGATCTGATAAAAAGCTTGTCTAAGATCGATAGATGAGATAAATTTAGCACTGCGGAGCCGACTCAAGATAAAATCAGTACGAGGTACGGGATAGGCGTCAGCCACAGTTACAGAGTTAAGTTTTCTTCCGTCAAAAGAAACACGCCATTCATCATTCTTTTTACGAACCAATAACACGGGAGACATCCATGGCGAATTTGTAGGAGAGATAACACCGGATTCAAACATTTTTATCTATTTCGGAATGTAAATGTTTTAGTAATGCAGGCGATATCGGATATTAACGTTGCTTAAAAGGAACCGTATCACCTGTAGAGATAGTATGGGTTGCGGTAGTGGCACAAACAAGTTCAGAAGTATTTAATTTACGAAATTTGTCAATTATAGAGTTAAGAATTTCTTTCTGGGAATCGGTAAGAGAAATTTTATTAGACATACCAGCCGACGCACAAGAGTTTGTTTTGAGGGAAGCTTGCCAAGGGAAATCTTGAAAATATAAAGATAAATTAAAAAGTTGGCAAAAGTCAACGCCAAGTAAAAATGTATAAGCTAGTGTAGGCACAATTAAAAATGGAACATTTCGTTCAAGTGACTCTATACGAATTTTTAATTTGAGAGAACCAGTTACATATATTTTATTATCGTCAGCTAGATTGATAGAGGTTTTTTTCTGGAATAACGTGAAATTTAATATTTTGTTCAGATAATTGCCTTAAGCCTTCGTTATTTAAAAGAGAACATGACGAACCCGTGTCCAATAAAGCGATTACATTTAGAAAGCCAATAGAGATAGGTAGATGCGGGCGATTATCGAGAGGTTTTTTAACAAGTTGTAAGGCATTATAATGTAATTAAGGGCCGCTATGCTTGCGGTCACGTACCCAATGCTCCATATGAAGGTACTACATTGGGTTTAAACGCGAAAAGTAAACGTGCTCCAAATTTAATCTAACTTCAGGTTAATCAATACTAAATAAAATTCTAACAAACTGAAACTGAAAATAGGGTTTAAAGAATGGTATCCCTAGCGTTGATTCTGGAGCTAGCCCGATCCACAACACACACGCAAAAATGAATGGGGAGGGATCCGTAATACCGGATAGCAGAAGTTGTAAGGCAGTTCATTTACATTACCAATGCTCCACCTGTAGGTACTACATTGGCCAGGAGGCGAGTTTTTTGTTGCCTGGAAATTTAGAATTTTGCCGAACCCTTGCCGTTCCAGGCAAGGTAGGGATCTTTAACGTGCGTGACAACACTCACACACGGGACCTCCATTTAATCTCTCATCCGAACGAGGGCGTAATATTTGTGAAAATGCTCACCTGCCATTTTTCAAGCAGTCAGCCGTGTCGGATTTGAACCCGGGACCTTGGGATCCGTAGTCTTACGCTTACTACATTGATCCACGGCGACGCCTGAAGTTGTAAGGCAGCAGATTTTTTATGGTGAAAGGAATGAACTGTTTTCAACCAATTAGACCATTCGACGGGAGTCGAACGACATATTTCAGATAAAGGAGGCAAGTTATTGTTTGAGTTTAAGGTAACGGTATTGTTATTACTACTAGATACGTTAAATAAAGATTTAATATTGGGGGTAATTTTATGCTTTAATTCTATTGACGTCTGGGTGTGTTGAATTGTTCTTGTTGAGGACGATTTTAGCTCCTTGAGATATTCACGTCCCGAGTAGAAATATCTCTGACAAAGTTTTCCGATAAGGTAGGGTTACATTTTGTACATTTTGATTTATAGATATTATTTCGACAACAGCCATAACAAAAAGATTTTTGGTTATGTACAATTATGAGTTTAAGGTAAAATTAACTGAAATTGACTTTTTTGATCGAGGAGAGGTCCTAATAAGTCAAGTGATATTAACTGAAAGGGATAAGATACACGTTTGAAGTTACCCATCAAACCAGAACGAGCTACTTGAGAACTCTTCTGAGTCCGGCAAATTTTACAGTTTCTAATATAGCGGCAGACAGATTGTTTTAATGTAGGGCAATAATATAATTCAGATATTTTAGCTATGGTTTTTGTAACACCAAGGTGAGCAGCTATAGGGTCGTCGTCACACAATTTAAGAATTTCACTGCGGTTAGCGGTAGGAACAACAAGTTTCCATTCAGGGATGTTAGAAATTTTGTGAGATAAGGAAGGTACAAATTTATATAATCTATTATTCCTCACACGAAAGGTAGGAAATTTATTAGAATTTTCAGAAACTTTCTTTATCATATTAAGATACTAGGCATCAGGAATTAGATCTGGGATGTTAAGAGAAGCGACATTACGAGATGAGGCATCAGGCACGATATTTAATTTACCAGGTCTATGTCGAACATCAAAGGTAAATTGAGAGATAGTAAGTTCCATCTTGCCAATCGACCTGCCGGTTGTTTTAACTTATTTAACCATGTGAGAGCTGCACAATCAGTAATTACTGTAAAATGTGTACCTTCAACATATCCTTTAAATCTTTCAATACCAAAGATAACCCTAATAATTCACGTTCGGTAGCTGAATATTTTGTTCAGCAGAAGTTAAAGCACGACTAGCATAAGCGATAGGGTGTTCTAGTCCATTGTTTACTTGGAACAACATCGCGCCTAGACCAGTAAGTGAGGCATCGGTTTGAATATAAAATCTTTCGTCAAAATTGGGCGAAATTAAGATACGTGCGGAAGTGATTAACGTTTTGATTTGTTCAAAAGCCTGCTGAGCTTCTAAATTCCATTCAACAGATTGACTTTTCTTTTATTTTTAATTAAGGCGGTAATGGGTGTAGATATAGTTGAGAGATTAGGTAGAAAATGCGATAGTAACTAATCATTCCTATTAAACATTTAATCTCGGTAACAGTCTTTGGTGTTTTAAATTTAGTAATAGCGTCAACTTTAGCAGGATCTGCTCAAAGACCAGTTCCATCGATAATAAAACCAAGAAATGTAAAGAGGAACAGCAAAATTGACATTTCTCCCAATTTATTTTAAAACCTGCTGCATTTAGGAGTTCTGCGACTTCGTTGAGTGTAGCGATATGTTCTTCAAAAGAACTTGAAATGATCAATATGTCGTCTAAAAATACAAAGGCACGTTCTTTGTGTAAAATAGGACCTAACGTTTGATCCATAGTACATTGTAAAGTCTGTGGTGCATTACAAAAACCAAACGGCAAGAAAATATATTTGAACAAGCCACGTCCTGGAACACAAAAAAGCAGTCTTTGGACGTGAAGATAAATCAAGAGGGATCTGATAAAAAGCTTGTCTAAGATCGATAGATGAGATAAATTTAGCATTGCGGAGCCGACTCAAGATAAAATCAGTACGAGGTACGGGATAGGCGTCAGCCACAGTTACAGAGTTAAGTTTTCTTCTGTCAAAAGAAACACGCCATTCATCATTCTTTTACGAACCAATAACACGGGAGACATCCATGGCGAATTTGTAGGAGAGATAACACCGGATTCCAGCATTTTTATCTATTTCGGAATGTAAATGTTTTTGTAATGCAGGCGATATCGGATATTGACGATGCTTAAAAGGAACCGTATCACCTGTAGAGATAGTATGGGTTGCGGTAGTGACACAACCAAGTTCAGAAGTATTTAATTTACGAAATTTGTCAATTATAGAGTTCATAATTTCATTCTGGGAATCGGTAAGAGAAATTTTATTAGACATACCAGCCGACGCACAAGAGTTTGTTTTGAGGGAAGCTTGCCAAGAGAAATCTTGAAAATATAAAGATAAATTAAAAAGTTGGCAAAAGTCAACGCCAAGTAAAAATGGATAAGCTAGTGTAGGTACAATTAAAAATGGAAAGTGACTCTATACGAATTTTTAATTTGAGAGAACCAGTTACATATATTTTATAATCGTCAGCTAGATTGATAGAGGTTTTTTCTGAAATAACGTGAAATTTAATATTTTGTTCAGATAATTGCCTTAAGCCTTCGTTATTTAAAAGAGAACATGACGAACCCGTGTCCAATAAAGCGATTGCATTTAGAAAGCCAATAGAGATAGGTAGATGCGGGCGATTATCGAGAGGTTTTTTAACAAGTTGTAAGGCATTATAATGTAATTAAGGGACGCTATGCTTGCGGCCGTACCCAATGCTCCACGAAGGTACTACATTGGATTTAAACGCGAAAAGTAAACGTGCTCCAAATTTAATCTAACTTCAGGTTAATCAATACTAAATAAAAATCTAACAAACTGAAAATAGGGTTTAAAGAATGGTATCCCTAGCGTTGATTCTGGAGCTAGCCCGATCCACAACACACACGCAAAATGAATGGGAGGATCCGTAATACCGGATAGCAGAAGTTGTAAGGCAGCCTAGCCCACTGTAGGTACCACAGGAATTTGCAAAATTTTCACCCCACGCATAAACCATCACGGGAAATCGGCGAATATTTGAAAAGCAGGCAGTCCCTGTGATTTAACGTACTTACGTTACTACTTGATAGCGAGTAAGTTGTAAGGCAGCAGATTTTTATGGTGAAAGGAATGAACTGTTTTCAACCAATTAGACCATTCGACGGGAGTCGAACGACATATTTCAGATAAAGGAGGCAAGTTATTGTTTGAGTTTAAGGTAACGGTATTGTTATTACTACTAGATACGTTAAATAAAGATTTAATATTGGGGGTAATTTTATGCTTTAATTCTATTGACGTCTGGGTGTGTTGAATTGTTCTTGTTGAGGACGATTTTAGCTCCTTGAGATATTCACGTCCCGAGTAGAAATATCTCTGACAAAGTTTTCCGATAAGGTAGGGTTACATTTTGTACATTTTGATTTATAGATATTATTTCGACAACAGCCATAACAAAAAAGATTTTTTGGTTATGTACAAAGATTACAAGTATGTCCGCTTTTTTTACAATTCCAGCAGGTAACTGAGTTTGTTGATGGAGAAACAGGGAGATTAATAGCAGATACTTTACGAGAAGATTCTGACTGGCACGCTAGGTCAGGTTCGAATAAGCCAGATTGTCTTGTTGGTGGTGGACGATATTTATCTATACGAAACTTTACTTCTTGAAGAGATCGGCATAAATCTTTAAATTGAGATAAGTAAGAGATATGTTGTAAAGCTATGTGTTCAGAGAAGTAAGGATTTAGGTTTCGTAAAAGTTGATCAATAATTTCAGTTTCGGGCGGATTTTTATCTAATCTGCCATATAAAGCTTCAATTGAGGTAATAAAATAGATTACGTTTTCGTTAGGCCCCTGGGTACGTTTTTTTATTTCATTCCAGAAATAAGTTATATATCCATGCGGTAAGAAGTCGCGTTTTAAGCTAGTAACTAATTCTTCCCAGGTAGAAATGTGGTTTCGTATATTTCTATACCAAATCAAAGCAGAGCCAAAAAATAGCTCCCCCGCTGAGACAAATAAATCTTGGCCTGTTCAGTTACGCGAGATCTTAAAATCGCTAACGCGGTCCAGAAATGACATTAACGAAATTTGCGATTCGGAACCCGAAAAGAAACACCTCATTTATAAACCGGTATAGATTTCGGAAGACGAGGTAACAGGTTGCGAAATAGTGAGGTTAGAGAAAGCAGGAGGCAAATTTACATCAGAATCTACGTTAAGTTTTTCGAGAATGACTCTTTCAATTAAGAGAACGTCAGATAAGAAAGTTTGCTTGGTTTCATTAGCCTGTGCATCCTTAAGCAATGGTAACATGTTTAAACGTTGCTTTAAATGTATTATACGAGATCTAATACATCTTAATTCTAAATCTGTAGCTACCGGATTTGTTTTATAAACTATATTATTAATATCGTCTAGAGATTGTTTGATCTCAAAGGCATTTTGTGATAGATCTGAAGTTAGTGTACGAGAAATTAATTGTCCGTCAGCTTCCTGTGCTAGTACGGCCTTTAATTGCAAACGTCTGTCGTTTTGATTCGACGCAGGTTGATACTGCGATTAGTCCAAATAATAAAAAACTTAAAGTAACTAAATTTGGTAGTTCTAAATTAATTTGTTTTTAAAGTCACTAGAAATTAAACTTTTTAATTACAGGTATTTAAGTGAACAAAATACTTTTTCTAAAAATATTAATATCTTCAAAGCTAACATTTACACGTTACAATAAAAGTTACTTATAAACAAATTTTAGTTTCAACAAACACGTATATAGGTGCCATTGTTATATTTACAAACGGTATAATTACCCACCATTTTGTAACAGATACCGACCACGTGTTACTGGGTGATGCAATCACTATTTAAGTCAAATTTACATGTACAATTTAAATAAAATCAAATTACTCACGTGATGGGTATCTCAGAACTTAATCTCAGGATTCAACGGTCATTTGTAGGTTGGGTTACGCCATGTTGAACTTCAAATTGCCATCCGTCCTAACGTAACGTCTACGCTCGTAGGGGAATGAAAAAAGATAAGGTAACAGGCACAACAAATGTAAGGTACAAGGAACCTACATACCTATTTATAAAAGAAAAACACACACAACACCCAGATAGTTGTTGACTCCTTCAGGTCTCGTCGCTTAGTCCCGCTTTTGACACTCGCATTCACTCTGCGCAGACGCGACTGTCAGCGACGACGGAAGTTGACATTATTCATTTAAAAAAACTCCGCAATTAACTTATAATTTATATCTAAATCTAAAACATGCTACATTGCCGTTTTGGCATGTAACAATTTAGCGATCAGGTTCTAAGTGCCTTTGAGTAAGGAACTAAAATGTCTCTTCGATTCGGCGTCCATGTAGTGTTTACTTGTTGCATCCACTTCTTCAACTGGCTCATAAACCATTGTAATTGTTTGATTTATATTGCATTGAAAACTTTAACTTTCCGTTGAGTGACCTCTATGTTTTTTAGACAGGGTAAAAAGGTAAGATTTACGAGATTAATCGCATATATCTTATTAACACAATCGCTATCCTCTTGAGGTTCAATTGCATCCACTATGCGTTTATTTCGAAAACTGATTGTTTCTTCTCTAGGTTTAAAAATGATTGTGCTGCCCTATGTATCCAGATCAAGAGTCAAATTTGGAGTTTGCTGTACTCACTAGTCTTCTATGTTACATATCGTAACCTTTTCCATTAATGGTTAATAAGAATTCTCGACCTGGAAGACCTCGTTGTATATCCGTCTTTACGCTCTAGGCGTTTGGTAACTGCTGTTTGAAATGAGGATTTTAAATATGGAAAAATCTTGTAAGCTGATTTGACGTCAATTTAAAATAAGAAGATATTTAATTACGAAGAGCGATTTTGTGGATTCTGCAAGTATTACTTTTAGATTTATTTCTAGCTGAGATTGGAGTATTTGTAATTAATTTAAGGTAGAATAATAAGTCTTAATCATATAATTTTTTTTTGTGACGATTTTTTTACCAGGAAAGTTTGTGTTCAAAGTTCGAAACACTCTGACCTTTTAATAGATTATCTATCAAGGATTTTTTGGCCAAACAAACCGTACAAGCGTGGAAATAAACAATGTCAGGTAAAATATCCATAAAGAAAGGAAATGTAGTTCTGTAAATTTAAAATAAGGTAAGGAACTTTTTTTATAATAAAAACTTTTTAGAAATTATTTTATGTTTGAAAGAACGATGTTGTAAATGTTATATGTGTTTTTGTATAAGAGAAAATATTTCATACTATATAAATGCTTTGTGATGTTGCTGTGTTTGATTTCATTTGAAAACGCCGTCAATTCCATCGAGCTTACAAGGCAAAGTTAGAAAGGAAGGTAAGTGAACGAACAATTACAAGTTTTACAATTGCTGTATGTGTATCACAGCACTCTTTTAGTGAAGCTCTCAAAGCAATTATATATATATATATATATATATATATATATATATATATAATTTTTTGATGGAAAATATAAGGTCTCAGACAGGAGATATATAATATAAACTAAATGTCTTATTTCTAGTAATATTTAATTAAAATTTATAACGGTAATCAATCAGACAAATCCAAGAAGTTTAGTACGCTTACCGCTCTCAACTCCGTTGGTGAAAATATGTACTTAAGCTGAGCCCTCAATGGTACCAAAAGTAGTAGAAAGAACGGAAATGCTAAAGAGGCGTCTGTAGATCTTACAATCCATAACAATGCCAAACAAGTTAGCTGAATTCCTGTAAATAGATGCATTTTGCCAGTTTTGACCTGCAAAGAAATTTAAGAATTAATGATGTAATTGTTTCATTATTATGGTAAATAACAACAGATTAGAAACACCCGTTTGACAAAAACAAATTAAATAAAATTTAAGTTTTTGTAAAACATGATGTCTTACAATAAACTTTGATTTAAATGAAACAAATATGAAGGCATTGCAGAAATACCATATATTCCATTTTGTACTACTATAATTTTATGAATATGAACTAGAAAAAGTGTGTTTACATGACGTCTGACTGTTACAACTGGCATATACATATGTTGTAGCTGAATAGGAATTCCAATTTGATCATTGCTTAAAGATATTGCTGCATATGGTTGGTGAGTATAATGTTTTTGTGACCAAAATTAAATGCATTGCATAATTGCAATTGATTACATATAAAACAATTTTGCAGTGACTACGATTATATCGGTGATTTCAACCGGGATTGAAATCAAGCGGTTTCACTTGTCAACCGCAAATTCAAGTGTTGAAATAAAAAGGTTTGAAATTAGATGGAAATATTTCAATACCAATTCATAATGAAATTAAAATTAATTTTTTCTTCTAGATTATCTTAACCATGAAATGACGCAAAGTTAGTTACGGGTAAGACCTTTGAAATACCATTTCAAATGGATTGAGGTGCTTCCCTGTTTATATTGCCAGTTTCAAGCCGCTTCAGTCAAGTGAAGCTGTAAATTTTTGGGATTACTTGAACGGGTCAAGCCGCTTAAAATCATAATCCTGCGTGTTTAAGTCAAAACTTGAAAGTGGTTTACACAAGCCACTTGAATTCAATCCGGGTTGAAATCACCGATTTAAACGTGGTCAGTATCCTCCCTTTTTAGATAATAAACTAATTCAAATAGAAACTAAGTTTCGAAAACTGTCAAACTATACTGCCATATCACCAATTTTTGATATGATTTTAATATCTTCAACTAACACAAAAAATAGCTGCTACGGAAAATCACATACACTTATTACCTACTCATAAAAAAATATACACGCCCAATCACAATTAAACTCCTCCTTCACATATTTCTTATACATTATATACAACCCTGATAAAATAATACATTTTGTGATTAATAATTCCCCAGATTAATTATTTCCCATTGATTCTCCAAGAAAGTAACAAGGCGTTACCACATGTTTTACTCTAACCTAGTTTTAATAAAAGCTCCTAGTAACCATAACCTCTCGTGCTACTTTTCGCACATCAAACAGCAAAAAGTTCCTTTTACTTTGTACAAACAAATATTGCCAATATCTTAAACCTTTTTCTCTTAATATAAATTCCCACATAAAAATACAATAAAATAATACAATATAAGAAGATTCAATCAGTAACTCTTTCCAATTCTGTCCTTTCTGTTCATAAATTATACCCAAAATGCACAAAAGTCATTGAACACCAGTGTATATACATAGGCAATAAAAGCAACAGTTACCTGGATATTATTTCTGCATACGCCCTGCTACCATTACCTCAGAGACTGCGACATACAGGAACACCATCTTGACTTGCAACAACCATAACTGCCAGCAGTAACCATTTAACCATGACATCAACTCATCTACCACATCGAAGATGCATCCAAATTCCCCAAGCTCCGCTACTAATACCATTGAATGTTGATACACAACCAAATTGATCAACCACCGATATCTATTCCATCTCCAATTGTATGTTTTTGCACACTTAGTGCAAATTAAAATTAAAACAATCTTTACTTACGTAAAGTACTCTTTTATTATACTCGTAAACGTATTTTACTTGAAACCATCAGCTGGTTGTACTAAGTGAAAGCTTTTCACTATTCAAACTCGAAGACTCAGAAGAATTAAGAGAGCTAAGAGCTAAGAGAGCTCCACAACAATCTGTTGGAGTTTATATCCTGTTTCTCACCCCATAAAAGCCTGTCAATTCCTGCAACTTTCCTCAATACAAACATTCACTTTCACTTAAAACTTGCAACTGTCCACAATTCTTAAAATTTCAGCACACAAACAAACTCCAACGGCCAGCGTTTTTCAGAAGTATTCTAACGTACGTTCAAAATTACTTGTAATTTCTCTAACCATCACGATTTTTCAAAACATTTCCTTGAAAATCCAACTAACGCTTCTAACCCACACTCTTACTCGACTTGTTTCCCCGTATTCAAAACATCTCTCACCAATCACGTTGTGTATATTAAACCTCCCCGACTAACAAAGTTAACATTTAATACGTCCCTAATGCAACAAGTGTAGTATCTATCTCTCTCCAACCTACGCCCCAAAATCACCTCTCTCTTACTTTGTACTCACTCCATTTTGTATAACCACCCCTTTGTTACCACTGCATTACTTATATTCCTAACTCGTGTTATCCTCATTTCATTCTAACATACACGCTAAAGCAACTATCCTTTACTTCATCTTCCTTCCCCGTTGTCAACGAACGTTAAGCCTTCAATTTACACCTATCTTACTTGTACCTATTTTACCTAATATTCCCTCTTTGTTTTCTGGTTTGCAACTTTTGTTGTAAAAATCACCCTCTCCTCTTAAGTTTATTATCGTTTCAACAAGGCTATAAATTACTCTATAATTGACGTCGGATCTAACAAGTCCCAGGAATTTTTGTTTGTTATTTCAATGTTATCACGACCCTCTTTATTAAAATCCAAGAACTTTGCGACGGTTACCTTCGTTTAGACTTTAACAACACGTTTAAAACTTCTCGTAAATATAATACAACCGCCACTTTGCTTGTAAACTAAACGGTTTTAAATCTTAAAAGCCTTTGAATAAATACCCATCCCTATTATTTACTCTTGCTACATACAACTGTTAAATATGTTTATGATATGAAATATGGATGCTCGTTTCTACCCTACATATTCCTATACTTAAATACGATTGCTAAAAATGTTTATAACTTTTGAATGTTACCTTACACGCGGAATGTTTATTTATAACCCACCCTAAAGGATTATGCAAAATTACATTGCATACCACTATTTGTGTGCGAAAATCTGATCTCGGTCTACCTCTACCTCTCCTATCCTATCTCTGCTTGTAGTATATCCCGTACTATTCCCCATAGAACGTGCCTAAAAGTCCAGGATATATATATATATATATATATATATATACCTTTTATAAAAGTGCCCTAATCGTTTTGGCGTCAGAAAAGTGCCGTGGTACCCTTTTAAAATCTCGCCCACGCTTGGGAGAACATAACATTTTCAAAAAAAAAGAAAAGAATTTAAAAAAATTTCTTACACTTCCTATTTGATCGCCTCCGTAGTTCTGCTCACCCTGGCTAGCTCAGCAATCGGCTTCTTCTTGAATACCTACCATTTTAAGTACATACCTTTCTCACACACACAGTCGAATGAAATTACCAATCAAATAATACAACAACCATACAACCTTTTTATTCACACATATTAACAAGTTTCCATTATTAATAAAATATTTACACCTTGGTACAGACAGTTTGTTACTACTGTTACCAGATCAATCATTAAATACTTTAAAATCCTTGGTTTTAATATATTTTAACAAATTCTATATAATACGAGTAGATCGGCCGCACATGCAACCCTAGTTTGACTTTATTCTATTGACGTCTGGGTGTGTTGAATTGTTCTTGTTGAGGACGATTTTAGCTCCTTGAGATATTCACGTCCCGAGTAGAAATATCTCTGACAAAGTTTTCCGATAAGGTAGGGTTACATTTTGTACATTTTGATTTATAGATATTATTTCGACAACAGCCATAACAAAAAAGATTTTTTGGTTATGTACAAAGATTACAAGTATGTCCGCTTTTTTTACAATTCCAGCAGGTAACTGAGTTTGTTGATGGAGAAACAGGGAGATTAATAGCAGATACTTTACGAGAAGATTCTGACTGGCACGCTAGGTCAGGTTCGAATAAGCCAGATTGTCTTGTTGGTGGTGGACGATATTTATCTATACGTAACTTTACTTCTTGAAGAGATCGGCATAAATCTTTAAATTAAGATAAGGAAGAGATATGTTGTAAAGCTATGTGTTCAGAGAAGTAAGGATTTAGGTTTCGTAAAAGTTGATCAATAATTTCAGTTTCGGGCGGTTTTTTTATCTAATCTGCCATATAAAGCTTCAATTGAGGTAATTAAATAGATTACGTTTTCGTTAGGCCCCTGGGTACGTTTTTTTATTTCATTCCAGAAATAAGTTATATATCCATGCGGTAAGAAGTCGCGTTTTAAGCTAGTAACTAATTCTTCCCAGGTAGAAATGTGGTTTCGTATATTTCTATACCAAATCAAAGCAGAGCCAAAAAATAGCTCCCCCGCTGAGACAAATAAATCTTGGCCTGTTCAGTTACGCGAGATCTTAAAATCGCTAACGCGGTCCAGAAATGACATTAACGAAATTTGCGATTCGGAACCCGAAAAGAAACACCTCATTTATAAACCGGTATAGATTTCGGAAGACGAGGTTACAGGTTGCGAAATAGTGAGGTTAGAGAAAGCAGGAGGCAAATTTACATCAGAATCTACGTTAAGTTTTTCGAGAATGACTCTTTCAATTAAGAGAACGTCAGATAAGAAAGTTTGCTTGGTTTCATTAGCCTGTGCATCCTTAAGCAATGGTAACATGTTTAAACGTTGCTTTAAATGTATTATACGAGATCTAATACATCTTAATTCTAAATCTGTAGCTACCGGATTTGTTTTATAAACTATATTATTAATATCGTCTAGAGATTGTTTGATCTCAAAGGCATTTTGTGATAGATCTGAAGTTAGTGTACGAGAAATTAATTGTCCGTCAGCTTCCTGTGCTAGTACGGCCTTTAATTGCAAACGTCTGTCGTTTTGATTCGACGCAGGTTGGATACTGCGTGATTCAAGTTCGAAGATTATTTCGAGAGACTTAAGATGTAATGAATTCATCATATTACTGTATTTAGGTAATAAATATACCGAGATAAGTTTAAAGCAAATAGGGAATACTAATTTCTAAAGAAATAAATTTTTTCTAAAAAGGAACCACAGAATCTAGTCAATTATTCAAGTCAAGATAAGTATTTAACCCAACTTAATGTGGTTTTAAAGAATTTTTAGGATAAGGAATAACAATTGCAGTAATTACAGTAGTAAATTATCTATAAATAACAATACTTACTGGATAAATAATTTACATCCAAGGTAACATATTTCAGTTCACTCACAAGTTAGATTAAGTAGTAGTTGTCAAACACATTTCAAATATAAATAACACTGTTTTTGTAAAGGAAATTTAAATTACACTAGATTTTAAAATAGCATGATTAAGTTAGCAGGAAGTTCACAAATAACTATTCAATGTGACAGTTTCAACAAGTTTTATTGACATATCGCCTCCTTGCAATGTTGCTACCAAATAAGATAAAAAATAACTGAAGGTAACTAAATTTGGTAGTTCTAAATTAATTTGTTTTTAAAGTCACTAGAAATTAAACTTTTTTAATTACAGGTATTTAAGTGAACAAAATACTTTTTCTAAAAAATATTAATATCTTCAAAGCTAACATATTACACGTTACAATAAAAGTTACTTATAAACAAATTTTAGTTTCAACAAACACGTATATAGGTGCCATTGTTATATTTACAAACGGTATAATTACCCACCATTTTGTAACAGATACCGACCACGTGTTACTGGGTGATGCAATCACTATTTAAGTCAAATTTACATGCACAATTTAAATAAAATCAAATTACTCACGTGATGGGTATCTCAGAACTTAATCTCAGGATTCAACGGTCATTTGTAGGTTGGGTTACGCCATGTTGAACTTCAAATTGCCATCCGTCCTAACGTAACGTCTACGCTCGTAGGGGAATGAAAAAAGATAAGGTAACAGGCACAACAAATGTAAGGTACAAGGAACCTACATACCTATTTATAAAAGAAAAACACACACAACACCCAGATAGTTGTTGACTCCATCAGGTCTCGTCGCTTAGTCCCGCTTTTGACACTCGCATTCACTCTGCGCAGACGCGACTGTCAGCGACGACGGAAGTTGACATTATTCATTTAAAAAAACTCCGCAATTAACTTATAATTTATATCTAAATCTAAAACATGCTACATTGCCGTTTTGGCATGTAACAATTTAGCGATCAGGTTCTAAGTGCCTTTGAGTAAGGAACTAAAATGTCTCTTCGATTCGGCGTCCATGTAGTGTTTACTTGTTGCATCCACTTCTTCAACTGGCTCATAAACCATTGTAATTGTTTGATTTATATTGCATTGAAAACTTTAACTTTCCGTTGAGTGACCTCTATGTTTTTTAGACAGGGTAAAAAGGTAAGATTTACGAGATTAATCGCATATATCTTATTAACACAATCGCTATCCTCTTGAGGTTCAATTGCATCCACTATGCGTTTATTTCGAAAACTGATTGTTTCTTCTCTAGGTTTAAAATGATTGTGCTGCCCTATGTAACCAGATCAAGAGTCAAATTTGGAGTTTGCTGTACTCACTAGTCTTCTATGTTACATATCGTAACCTTTTCCATTAATGGTTAATAAGAATTCTCGACCTGGAAGACCTCGTTGTATATCCGTCTTTACGCTCTAGGCGTTTGGTAACTGCTGTTTGAAATGAGGATTTTAAATAGAAAAAATCTTGTAAGCTGATTTGACGTCAATTTAAAATAAGAAGATATTTAATTACGAAGAGCGTTTTTGTGGATTCTGCAAGTATTACTTTTAGATTTATTTCTAGCGGATATTGGAGTATTTGTATTTAATTTAAGGTAGAATAATAAGTGTTAATCATATAATTTTTTTTGTGACGATTTTTTTACCAGGAAAGTTTGTGTTCAGAGTTCGAAACACTCTGACCTTTTAATAGATTATCTATTAAGGATTTTTTGGCCAAACAAACCGTACAAGCGTGGAAATAAACAATGTCAGGTAAAATATCCATAAAAAAAGGAAATGTAGTTCTGTAAATTTAAAATAAGGTAAGGAACTTTTTTTTATAATAAAAACTTCTTAGAAATTATTTTATGTTTGAAAGAACGATGTTGTAAATGTTATATGTGTTTTTGTATAAGAGAAAATATTTCATACTATATAAATGCTTTGTGATGTTGCTGTGTTTGATTTCATTTGAAAACGCCGTCAATTCCATCGAGCTTACAAGGCAAAGTTAGAAAGGAAGGTAAGTGAACGAACAATTTCAAGTTTTACAATTGCTGTATGTGCATCACAGCACTCTTTTAGTGAAGCTCTCAAAGCAATATATATATATATATATATATATATATATATAAAGATGGAAAATATAAGGTCTCAGACAGGAGATATATAATATAAACTAAATGTCTTATTTCTAGTAATATTTAATTAAAATTTATAACGGTAATCAATCAGACAAATCCAAGAAGTTTAGTACGCTTACCGCTCTCAACTCCGTTGGTGAAAATATGTACTTAAGCTGAGCCCTCAATGGTACCAAAAGTAGTAGAAAGAACGGAAATGCTAAAGAGACGTCTGTAGATCTTACAATCCATAACAATGCCAAACAAGTTAGCTGAATTCCTGTAAATAGATGCATTTTGGCAGTTTTGACCTGCAAAGAAATTTAAGAATTAATGATGTAATTGTTTTATTATTATGGTAAATAACAACAGATTAGAAACACCCGTTTGACAAAAACAAATTAAATAAAATTTAAGTTTTTGTAAAACATGATGTCTTACAATAAACTTTGATTTAAATGAAACAAATATGAAGTCATTGCAGAAATACCATATATTCCATTTTGTACTACTATATTTTTATGAATTAATAATTATGTGCTATTATACACGATCACAAAATATGAACTAGAAAAAGTGTGTTTACATGACGTCTGACTGTTACAACTGGCATATACATATGTTGTAGCTGAATAGGAATTCCAATTTGATCATTGCTTAAAGATATTGCTGCATATGGTTGGTGAGTATAATGTTTTTGTGACCAAAATTAATGCATTGCATAATTGCAATTGATTACATATAAAACAATTTTGCAGTGACTACGATTATATCGGTGATTTCAACCGGGATTGAAATCAAGCGGTTTCAGTTGTCAACCGCAAATTCAAGTGTTGAAATAAAAAGGTTTGAAATTACATGGAAATATTTCAATACCAATTCATAATGAAATTAAAATTAATGTTTTCTTCTAGATTATCTTAACCATGAAATGAAGCAAAGTTAGTTACGGGTAAGACCTTTGAAATACCATTTCAAATGGATTGAGGTGCTTCCCTGTTTATATTGCCAGTTTCAAGCCGCTTCAGTCAAGTGAGGCTGTAAATTTTTGGGATTACTTGAACGGGTCAAGCCACTTAAAATCATAATCCTGCGTGTTTAAGTCAAAACTTGAAAGTGGTTTACACAAGCCACTTGACTTCAATCCGGGTTGAAATCACCGATTTAAACGTGGTCAGTATCCTCCCTTTTTAGATAATGAACTAATTCGAATAGAAACTAAGTTTCGAAAACTGTCAAACTATACTGCCATATCACCAATTTTTGATATGATTTTAATATCTTCAACTAACACAAAAAATAGCTGCTACGGAAAATCACATACACTTATTACCTACTCATAAAAAAATATACACGCCCAATCACAATTAAACTCCTCCTTCACATATTTCTTATACATTATATACAACCCTGATAAAATAATACATTTTGTGATTAATAATTCCCCAGATTAATTATTTCCCATTGATTCTCCAAGAAAGTAACAAGGCGTTACCACATGTTTTACTCTAACCTAGTTTTAATAAAAGCTCCTAGTAACCATAACCTCTCGTGCTACTTTTCGCACATCAAACAGCAAAAAGTTCCTTTTACTTTGTACAAACAAATATTGCCAATATCTTAAACCTTTTTCTCTTAATATAAATTCCCACATCAAAATACAATAAAATAATACAATATAAGAAGATTCAATCAGTAACTCTTTCCAATTCTGTCCTTTCTGTTCATAAATTATACCCAAAATTCACAAAAGTCATTGAACACCAGTGTATATACATAGGCAATAAAAGCAACAGTTACTTGGATATTATTTCTGCATACGCCCTGCTACCATTACCTCAGAGACTGCGACATACAGGAACACCATCTTGACTTGCAACAACCATAACTGCCAGCAGTAACCATTTAACCATGACATCAACTCATCTACCACATCGAAGATGCATCCAAATTCCCCAAGTTCCGCTACTAATACCATTGAATGTTGATACACAACCAAATTGATCAACCACCGATATCTATTCCATCTCCAATTGTATGTTTTTGCACACTTACTGCAAATTAAAATTAAAACAATCTTTACTTACGTAAAGTACTCTTTTATTATACTCGTAGACGTATTTTACTTGAAACCATCAGCTGGTTGTACTAAGTGAAAGCTTTTCACTATTCGAACTCGGAGACTCAGAAGAACTAAGAGAGCTAAGAGCTAAGAGAGCTCCACAACAATCTGTTGGAGTTTATATCTTGTTTCTCACCCCACAAAAGCCTGTTAATTCCTGCAACTTTCCTCAATACAAACATTCACTTTCACTTAAAACTTGCAACTGTCCACAATTCTTAAAATTTCACCACACAAACAAACTCCAACGGCGAGCGTTTTTCAGAAGTATTCTAACGTACGTTCAGAATTCCTTGTAATTTCTCTAACCATCACGATTTTTCAAAACATTTCCTTGAAAATCCAACTAACGCTTCTAACCCACACTCTTACTCGACTTGTTTCCCCGTATTCAAAACATCTCCCACCAATCACGTTGTGTATATTTAACATAGCCCCAACTGACAAAGTTAACATTTAATACGTCCCTAATGCAACAAGTGTAGTATCTATCTCTCCAATCTACGCCCCAAAATCACCTCTCTCTTACTTTGTACTCACTCCATTTTGTATAACCACCCCTTTGTTACCACTGCATTACGTTATATTCCTAACTCGTGTTATCCTCATTTCATTCTAACATACACGCTAAAGCAACTATCCTTTACTTCATCTTCCTTCCCCGTTGTCAACGAACGTTAAGCCTTCAATTTACACCTATCTTACTTGTACCTATTTTACCTAATATTCCCTCTTTGTTTTCTGGTTTGCAACTTTTGTTGTAAAATCACCCTCTCCTCTTAAGTTTATTATCGTTTCAACAAGGCTATAAATTACTCTATAATTGACGTCGGATCTAACAAGTCCCAGGAATTTTTGTTTGTTATTTCAATGTTATCACGACCCTCTTTATTAAAATCCAAGAACTTTGCGACGGTTACCTTCGTTTAGACTTTAACAACACGTTTAAAACTTCTCGTAAATATAATACAACCGCCACTTTGCTTGTAAACTAAACGGTTTTAAATCTTAAAAGCCTTTGAATAAATACCCATCCCTATTATTTACTCTTGCTACATACAACTGTTAAATATGTTTATGATATGAAATATGGATGCTCGTTTCTACCCTACATATTCCTATACTTAAATACGATTGCTAAAAATGTTTATAACTTTTGAATGTTACCTTACACGCGGAATGTTTATATTATAACCCACCCTAAAGGATTATGCAAAATTACATTGCATACCACTATTTGTGTGCGAAAATCTGATCTCGGTCTACCTCTACCTCTCCTATCCTATCTCTGCTTGTAGTATATCCCGTACTATTCCCCATAAATGCCTATATATTGCCGTGAAACTCACAAAAATACGTGCCCTAATCGTTTTGGCGTCAGAAAAGTGCCGTGGTACCCTTTTAAAATCTCGCCCACGCTTGGGCGAACATAAAATTTTCAAAAAAAAAAGAAAAGAATTTAAAAAAATTTCTTACACTTCCTATTTGATCGCCTCCGTAGTTCTGCTCACCCTGGCTAGCTCAGCAATCGGCTTCTTCTTGAATACCTACCATTTTAAGTACATACCTTTCTCACACACACAGTCGAATGAAATTACCAATCAAATAATACAACAACCATACAACCTTTTTATTCACACATATTAACAAGTTTCCATTATTAATAAAATATTTACACCTTGGTACAGACAGTTTGTTACTACTGTTACCAGATCAATCATTAAATACTTTAAAATCCTTGGTTTTAATATATTTTAACAAATTCTATATAATACGAGTAGATCGGCCGCACATGCAACCCTAGTTTGACTTTATTCTGGTCAATTTTGAGCTCATTATAACCCAGTTTCTGTAAATGCTTTTAAACCTTGCATTTTATGGAAAACAAATATAAAGACCCGTTTACTCCTTACAACAATTTATAGCATGAATAAACCTTTATATATCATCAATAAACCTTTTTTTTAATAATAAAAATTAATTGTCCTGCACATATACCCTTTTAAACAAGTTTTATGGTAATAAATCCATCCCCAATAAGTCAAAACACACAAACACAAAAAATATCAACACAAATGTTTATACAAAAACATGAAATTAAATTTCTTTACCTGGAGTCGCCCTCGTTCCTCGTCACCGCTGAAGATGGTTACCAGAAACCCCTCGTCGTTGTGTCCATATACTTCTATTATGCCTGGATCCACTGATCCCCACCATCCAAATCTCGGCCACCACCACTATTCTTCTACCCAGATATTAGCTTTGTCTCAAACGCTTTAGGCTTGGCTTACCCAAATACCATCCCTTCATTTAATAGAGTCGTTGTAGTAACGGCACCTTTTATCTAAACAACGGCACCAACTCGTGCAATATCACTTTTACAACGTTTGCGGTACGTTACTACAGCTTTCATAATTTCAAAACAGGATGTTATATGCAACTTTTACTGAATACACAATAATTAATACCCGTAAGAGCACAAACTATTATTACGTTGCAGATCTAAGCACGATCTCAGATCTAAAAGAAAAGAGGGCCTCAATATCTTTATTCGTGTATTTATATGATTTTCAAAACACCCTATGGAACCTAGTTCCATAGAAAAGCTTATTTTCTAAACTAATTCTTAAAATTTCGAACGTAACGAACTCTAACTTCTGAAAAATTCCCCGTTGATCGTGCTGTTACATAAAATTTTGTTCGATACCCTCTACGGATGCGCCCTTCTTGAAAACTGCTAGCCATCGACCAATGATATAATTTTCCCTCGTCACAACGCTTCACCTATCAGATATCTATCTCCCTTCCACGCATATTTGTTGTCTCCTTTAGAACCCCTCTTAAGTTACAGAAAATCGATATTGTAGTTGGCCTTCACATTTACCCGTGTATTTCGTACGTGACTTGTAAACAATGCTTTCTTTATACGCTTCTCTGTCTGTCATACATCATCGATCGTTTATTCCACTCAGTGTTCAAAGCACTTGTTATTTTAGCAGCTTATACAAATCGACCGTTGCAAACAAACTTCTATAGAATTTTGTGCTAACGTTCGTTTAAGATTCCATGAACCTGACATTTAATGAACAGGTGTTTCTCGAAGCAACCGACCGTTTAAAATAACCATTCTTAGTTTTTCCCTTCTTAGTATTTGTATAAACGAAAGTTGGCTATTATGTAAATGGAAATATTTGCGTTTAAAATTATTGATTTTCTATACATGCAAGCTCCCTTTTTGCTTCCATGCGTTTGATTTAAAATTATTATAATTACTTATGCGTATCCTTGAGTTTTTATGTACTTTAAATCTTTCTTTCCTTATGCAATTTTAACATTCCAATATACAAATAGACAAATATTTTAATAACCGTCCGTTTTCACTATATAAACTGATTAGTTTGGCGCGTAGATAATTTACTCCTATGTCTAACAGTTGATAAAATTTTATTGTCTACAGTTATTTAACCTATAATTCCACGTCAATATATATATATATATATATATATATATATATATATATTGCTGTGATTCTCTTGTCCGTTGACTTTCTTCTGATAATCGCCTCTTGATTCTTTCCTTCCGCCTCGGCTGCTCACCTAGATAAAACTTTCATCCTCATTCATAAAAAAAACACATTCCTACCACAAACATCAACGTTAACTCTATTTACACCAATATTCACAATACAATAAAATTTCAAAATTAAATTTTAGCATAAATTTCAGCATCATAAAATTTCAAGTTCAAATTTTATCATCATTTTTATTTTGCATCCATAATTAGAGTCCTTGTAGGATGCATACTAATTAGGTACACAATATTTGCAGACCTGAGTCTGAATAAAAGGGAGCATCTCCCACCCCTTTACGTTAATTTAACAGGTTAGTCTAATTGAGCTCAAAGACAGACCCAAATTTTCATCATAATCAAAAACTTAAACCTGATAAATACTCCTTTCTACTTATAAAAGAAAATTTTAACTTAAAATTCAAAATTTGTTGTTTATACAAGTTTACTACTGTTCATCTTTATCAAACAAATTATAAATATATTCAACACTCACCAAAACATCTAAGATCGATGCATAAGTTACCTGAAGGTTAATGCACTCGTGGCTCCAATGTACATCGTCCTTGCTAATCCCACCATTCCAGCTGGGTTATGTTTACGTCCTCAGATTTCTGGCCGCCTTTAAAATTTTTCTACACCACCATTCGTCTAAAAGGTTGCAAGGCTTCTCAGAACTCAGCTATATATATCTAAACCTTGTTTTGTGGATCCAATCACGTTTACGAATAACACTTGATTACAAACACTCCCGAAAAATAGCCATGAAATTCATAATACTTTCACGCTATACCAAAACTGCATACTTCTATTTATTTATTTATCGTTACTAATTTGGATACTTGGTACAGTAATACCCGCAAATATAACTAGACTTTATTACCTCTATCTATCTTCTCTAAGTGTACTAATGCATAAGAACTTGTATCGTAGCACGTAATCACCATGTATTCTGCTTGAAGTATCGAATAAAATCAAAAATAAAAAGAGCAAAAATGCTTGAAGTATCGAATAAAATCAAAAATAAAAGAGAGCTAAACTCCTATCAGCACGGGTTTATACAATGGCTCGCTTGCAAGTCGAATTTGTCCCGCGACGGACGATTTTCAGAAATTCGCGTTCTATTTTCCCTTCCGATGGCTCGACACAATGATTCTTCTGAAATTTGCACTCGTCCGAGTTGAAATCTAAGAAATTTCCACACGCCTCGCAACATGTCCGCAAACAACTAATTAATTTTACATAGAAATTGTTATGCTTCCACCTCTCATGTTTGCATCTTATTTCAACCTTACTCGCCAATCTAGTCTGTTCGTTCTATATACAACCTGTGCTCTTGTTTTACATATTTCCCCTTATTTAACTACCAATGCATTCCCTCTCGCTTGTCTTTATACCACAAACTTGCTTTCTTACTTGCACTCATATAGCTTGGAGCTTATCGACTATCGTATACATCGTTATTTTTGCAGGTGTTTTTAGTTCTAATATGCTGAAGGCTTTTACGTGACTTCTCCACGTCTTTATAATTTCTCGATAGCTTTAGTACTTGGAAAGATTAAATTAAATACAAGTTGAACATTTTAACTCGGCTTCTTTTTATAGAAAGCGTCCAGTGAATAATCTAAACCCCTTATTTTTAACAAAACGAATATCTTTTTATGCTCCATGGTTTTAATAATGCGTATTATCTAATGAAATTCTACATTACATCCTTTTACACGTTGATTATGATTATATACAAACCCTACATTCTAATTGAATGATTTAAATCTACACAGTAGGCCTTTAATTAAGCGTTCTATTTTCCACTGCTCTGATATACACGATGTTTAACATTATCTAAACAATATGAACCCTATGTTTAGAAGTAAATGACGAATTTATCCAATATACCTTTAAATGAAGCGTATTAGTACCCAAAGCGTCCTTATACACGGTAATTAAAATTATTTGATGTCGTTAATTAATTTTCTACCCTGGTCTAAATTAGAGTAATATATATGAAAGTTTGCTCTCACATTTGGTGTTAAAATGGGTTAAATACGTAGTTGTTTGTGCTTGTTTGTGCTATTAACACGTACTCGTGTTAATCCTGTAAATAGGGTATTCTTAGTGTATTTGTCGTAAACTGGCTTAATGCGCTTGTTGTATACATATAGATGTTAGTTTTAATTGTGCTATACTGTAAATAAATTTGCTCTTGTATCTACTAATTTGTGTAGCAGTATGTCTGGAAAGATACAGGAAGTTGCCTGGTATCAATTAAAGCTTTATCTGCTTAGTGACGTCAATGGATACTTCTTTTCTCTGCTACGTGGCACAAAATAAAGTACACCGAAACTTAAATCTACTCAAAATGGAGTACCGAAACTTAAATATATGTTTATAGTGTACATAATTTGGTGTGATCAAAAAATTTTAAATATTGATATGTTTGAGATATTCTCCTTGTATTTGAAGGTATTTTTCGTATCTCTTCTACAAGTTTCTGAACATTCCCCTGAAATCAGAAAGCGGAACTTCAGCCAATCCTTACCGAATTTTGTTTTTCAATTCCTCAATATCCTGGGACACTGGATTTTTGTAGATCTTCTGTTTGAGGATTCCCCACAAAAAGGCATTAGGAGGTATGATACCTGGCGAATTTGAGGGAAAAGGAAATCGGTTCCTCTGGAGATGAGACGTCCACTTCGCCCTATTCCGTATGACTTAAAATAACACTCTACAATAAACGCTTTTTGTATTTCACTAAAAGGCATAATTATAAAATTTTATATTCTTTTGCACCGCATTAACTACTACTATCACTTTGACATAAAGTGACAATTAAATATTCAAGGATGCCTTGATTGAAAATCATGTAATTTTCGGTAGACTTTATTTTGTGTCATATTGTAGCGTTTGCAATGCGCATGAAACCCCTATTCATACACAGTATAATGTTTAATAAAACAATGCATGCATCGAAATCAAGCGTGGAGATTCGAATTTTCTAGAACATTCCAATTTACGTCATGAATAGAATTGAGCAAACCAATTATAACAATTAGCTACGCCTAAAAACAATTTAAAATATAAAAATGCTTTCTATTAGACGCACGTAAAATCCATAGCCATCTGAGAAATAATTGTTTAGGGTGTTATAAGTCGAAGCATTAACAGTGAGAAGTCTTTTTAACTTTCCGTTCGCTTGCAACCATACCAGGAATAAGGAGCATGTAATGGTTCAAAATGAGCAAATGCTGTTTCACTAATGAAATGATACAACGTTTTTGAAAGTATTATGTAAATAGATTTCATCTGAAAATTCCTCTATTGTACAACAAACATGCGTACTTTAATCAATCTATTCCGCTGCAAATCAGTAAAAATAATATTTTCTAATTCAAATTTTAGTATCTAAAGAACGAATCAATTCAGTATTTATATTTAAAGCTTTGAAGGCGTCGCATGTGATAAGCAAGATATCATTCAAGAATATTTTAGACGAGCCGCCATTGAATTTTTTTGTAAAACCTAAGTAGAGGTTTTTGGCCAATTCTGCAGGAAATTTTCCTCCCATAAAAAATACACGAGCAAATACTTCATTTCCTCTCATAAAGAATACACATGCAAATTCTTCTGCTAATTTATGCTAATATTGGCATAAATCTACTAGATTAATCCATTAAACCTAATGCAATCGTTTGCAAATTAAATTCTTATTTGTCTTAATCCCAAATATTTGCATAAATCTTCTAGTAACATTGATTAAGTACTTTATTTTGCACAGATTAATCCACTAAACTAATCTTTACATATACCACTAATGCAATCGTTTGCGAATTAAATTCTAATTTGTCTCTATCTTTCAGTATACCTACCACCATGTTAGAAAATACTTGCACATCTAGTAACAGTATTAAATAACATTGTCATATTAAATCATCATAATAGGTTTCTTCAACTAGTCATCTTTAACCTCCGGTATAGATCATGCTCTCGACATCTCTGCTCTGAACCGTCGGACCTCCGAATCCTTCCGTTGAACCTCGCAGGACCGCAGGTTCTCAGCATCCTAATTCTTTAAACCTAATCTATACATATACCACTAATACAATCAATTTCAAATTAAATTTTATTTGTCTCAATCTCAAATATTTGCATAAATCTACTAGATTAATCCATTAAACCTAATGCAATCGTTTGCAAATTAAACTCTTATTTGTCTCAATCTCAAATATTTGCATAAATCTTCTAGTAACATTGATTAAGTACTGTATTTGCGCAGATTAATTCCTTAAACCTAATCTATACATAAAGTGTGTCTGTTTTTTCGTGTCACATCGAATATCTCGGCTATTATAAGAATTTCAGAGAAATATTATACACAAAAGTTGTGTAGTTTTTTCATTTACAATAATATGTCAAAATAAAAAAAAACAATAGAGCATCAAATTTTTCAGATACAGCAAATCAATTCAAAATTTTTAATGGAATTTACGCATTATTATTGCATATTCTGAAAGTGCTTAAAATTTTCTTTTCAACGATATATCACTCAATAATAATTATCTAATCAATTAAACGCAGACATCCATTATTAAATAGCATTTAACGTCAGGCGTCTATTTGAAATAAGCATTCAAAACAGCGGGCGGCGAAACAATTGAGAACGCTTCTTGAAAGTTGTTCCTTAGTAATTTAATTCCGCATTGTTGACCTTCATCTTAAGGTTTTGCAATGGAACGTCATTATACCAATGATGAAAAAATGGATATGTTAAGGGTGTACATTAGATGTAATGATAACGCGAGAGAAGCCTCAGAAGTTTATCGAGAAATGTATCCAGATAGAGCAGAGCCACATTCTTGAACTTTTAGACGACTTGAAGGTAATTTAAGAAGATATGGACGTTTTAATAACAAAATAAAAAGGACAAGAAATCAACATGGTGGAGATAATGATAAAGATGTTTTGATATTGGCATATTTTAGAGCATATCGACGAAATTCGGTACATGAAGCGGCAGTAGATTTAGATATTAATCGAAATAAAATATTTTATATTCTTACATATAATAAAATGAATGCTTATAAAATTAAAACAGTACACGGTTTGATACCTGGTGATTCAGATAGGAGAATAAGATTTTGCAACTGGCCTATCAATTCTCAAAATTTATTACCTTCAATCCTTTGAAGCGATGAATCTAATTTTAACAATAATGGCACCTCTAATCGAAAAAACGATCATTTCTGGGATGCAGAAAATCTGCGTCAAATTCGTGAATGCAGATTTCAACAAAGATTTTCGATTAATGTCTGGCTTGAAATATTAGGTGATACTATTATAATAGGACCTTCTTTCTATCAAGGAACACTTAATGGGGAACGATACGTCTATTTTCTTGAGACACGATTCGAAGATTATTTAGAATATATACCACTACAAATACGCCGCAATATATGGTTTCAACAGGATGGAGCACCTCCTCACAACACAAGAATCGTGAAAAATATTTTAAGCGAAAAGTTTGGTGCAAAATGGATTTGAAATGAAGGTCCCATAAACTGGCCAGCAAGATCACCAAATCTTTCTATTTTAGATTTTTTTGTTTGAGAAAATCACAAACAACACATTTATGTAACGCGCCCAGAGAGTCTTGATATCCTTAAAAATCGCATTCAAAGAGTGTGTGATCAAATAACACCTTCTATGTTGCAAAACGCACGAAAAAAATTAATAAGTAGATCTCAGCGATGTCTTGCAAATAACGGAGGCCATGTGGAACATGACCTTTAACGTTTTAAATTAATTTTGTAATTTAGTATTTCTTTGTTGTTGTTGTTATAATCAATTTCTGCGTTTAGGTAAGCGCTAGCAAATGTTTTGTGCCCATTGTTTTGAATGCATATTTCAATTAGGTACGTGTTAAGAGCTATTTAATAATCGACTTCTGTGTTTAATTATTATTCAGTGATATATCGTCGGAAAGAAAATTTTAAGTAGTTTAAGAATATGTAATAACAATGGGTATGTTCCATTTAATATTTTGAATGTTTATTGTGAACATCCCGTACACTTTTTCTGTTAATATGAAATGCGCGGTCCGATAATTTTCAACTCAAATCCCTTTGGCGTTAAAAACGAAAATTAATTCAGTAAATTAAAATAACCCTTTCACGTGTTAATTCATTTATATATTTGTATAAATTTGATTCCTATTGTTACATCCTAGAGCCTAATTAATAATAAATACTCCTTCCAAAAATTCCTCAACGTAAAGTTTATGCTAAAATTAAACAGGCAATAACTGGTTCTAAGTATCTTGTGTTTTCCATTGAAAGCTTCGTCGAATTAAAGCTGTGTATTATCCCAATAAACCGTGTTTTTTCAGTTTTATTTCCTTAACAACAATATTACTTTGAGCTCTAGTCATTAGTGAAACGAAATTAATATTCACTTGCTTTTTTTTCTACGAAAACACGTGTAGAATGATTGGTTGTTTCCGTTTTTCTGTATGAAAAGTTCGCGCACGCCTTACAGCGCGGTACATATTTATGGGTTTTATAAAATTGTAGTTTTCGACGACAATAAATTAATTTTATTTATAATTACAATAGCTCCTTCCGGTGACCCTTAAAGACACAATGAATGGTTGTCCCTTGTGATGGAAGGACCACCCCAAGGCAAGATCACGTGCACCTGTTTCGTACCGTTTTTACAGACGGTAGGAACCAAGCCGACGGTGGAGACTCAAGGGTGAGTGTTTATGCACTGATTTTCTTATATGGGTACCCGGTAGTTATTGGAAACAACATATGTACGCGGGTCTACGGATGCATCACCTTGTTGGTGGTAATATGACTGGTTGTTTGTATGTGCGAGGATATTATAATGTTTACTTATTTTTTTATTAGGATAATTTTATGTATAGAATTCCGTACTTACAATGCTGATTGCGAGCTGTGATTTTTAGTGGGGTAATTTTGTTCCTTTTTCTTGTTTGAAGATTAATATAGGAGGTAACCTAAAAACTGCAGCTCGCCATGTTAAAAATGATTCTTTTTCTTTATTCGTAAATATGTATATTGTGTACCTACGAATTGTTCATTTTTGGTACTAATGTGTTTTGTATATAATTTTGTTTTTTAAATTAGAAGTTTTTAGTTTGTAAATGTTTGATTGTGTGTGAGTGAGTATATTTTTATTTCAAGCCTCCCTCAATTTTTTGTAGGTATAATACCCCGTCCACTCGCCGATTGAGCCCGGTCAATTTCTTCTTTTTCTTCCTCTTTATTATTTTCTTTTTTTTACTACGTCGCTGAACGTAGCAATGTATTTGCTATATCTCAAAAATTTGATGCTCCATTGATTTTCTTGTTTTGACATATTATTGCAAATAAAAAGTTACACCACTTTTGTATATAACATTTCTCTGAAACTCTTACAATAGCCGAGATATTCGCTGTGACACGAAAAAACAGACACTGTATACAACTAATGCAATCAAAGATTACAATAGGGGACGACTTTTATTTCACATTTGAACCTATGCTGGATCGGAATGCGTCTGTGGAACAACACTCCCCTGTACCACATCGGTTACGGGAAATTTTAAGTAGTTTCGACTTACATGATTGCTGGCGTACGCCTAATAAAAATGTTATGACGAATATTTCCAACTGCCTGCCATCTAATTATTTTTGATAGCTCTCTGATGAATAAAACCACTGTAATCATACATCCTATTTATTATATTACAAAATAATCCTCTTACAGACAATCTTTCAGACACAAAATAATGAATCCACAACAACTTTCTCTTAAAAACAATATCTCAACTACAAAATTAATGAAAATAACTTCCTCTCAACACATATCTCATATACTATGTATAGAGCCTAGAATCTCTTTAAAACTAGAATTATCACTCACTTATTCTAACAAATCTTAATGTCGTGATTGTCAGTCATGAACTACACCATAATTAAATCTTCCTTAATATGTACAAAATTTACCTTAATAAGTCGTGTAATTTAATATCCCCTTTAAACCGTTTTTAAACTTATCTTAATTCAGCTAGGTTCAATTATCACGTTGTATAATGACGAAAATCTGTATCCTAGGTTTGCCAATCTTTTAAAATTAAATTATACAGACTTATTACCTAACTTTTACTCTTAAATGCAAAAGACTTGCACACAGAAAAATCTCGTTATGCATATTAACATCATTTTCGCAACTTCACATTTGCTAAAAGTGTTTATTTTCCTTCCATTTTAACGTAAAATCCAATTTTGAACAAAGCTACTATTCTAGATTGTTCTAATGTTGAAAATTCATTCGGTTGCAAGAATAAACTCATAAATCAATAAGTAAATGACAGCTAATTATTTTTACTATAAAACAACGTGTGTGAACAGCTCAATTAGCGAGTTAAAGCTTTTACGGCCATAATCTTTATGATAAGATAAGACGTTTAACGATCTATTAAATTATAATAAAGCACGATAACGAACAAGCATTTCCACTGATTCCTTGAACTACGTCAATTAAAAAACTTCTTTTACAACCCCATAAATTAAAATGGCAGCTACAAAAGTATAAAATGAACGAAATTTCGAGGAAGTTACATCATTCCTGATGAGTTAGACCACCTGGGAAAGTACGGATATTTTCTAGAGCTTGTGGCATATTAAAGATTTTATCACATAAAGCAATGAAAGGATGCAAACGGAGTCAAACACGAATAGTCGTTCTGTTTATAAAGTACTATTGTATTCACGATTATACGAATTTTCATTAACTAGTACCAACTACCTTTCAAATTGTAATGATTACTTATTCAAGCATCCTATAAAATCTTATTAGATGTTCAGTTACAAAGTTAAATATTTTGAATCTATTCTGTGTTGATAACGTGCTAAACCTAGAGATTTATTATTTCAAAGTAGGGAAATTTGCTTTGGCCATCAAAGGCTAAAAATTTTTGCATTATGGGTCGCTGAAATAAGTTTAAACACCTGCATCTCTTAAATAAATTATGAACATACGCTTAATGTGTTAGCATGAAACGGGGAGTTTGGGATCAACAAAGGTCAAAAATGCTTTCCAGATGTATTTGCTTTAAAGTGGGGAAATGTTGGTTATGAATACTGTTGCTACGAAATACTATTATCGCGTTAAAGTGTGGTATTTCATTATCAAACAGTTATTTACGGACACAGATTGCGAACAATGGAAATTGTCCACCTACATATCTTTCCACAGTATTATTAATCGAAACAGTAAATTTCTATGGTTTTATAAGAATTTAGGCCATCCGTTATACACTTAACTATATACTTCTGCAAAGTGGGGTACAGATATCCTAACAGATTGAATAGATGTTGCTTCAATACTACCAGGATTTTCCCGCAGACATGCTTCGTGAAATTCTTCATGTTGTGTTGAGTCAATTTGCTTCCTGATTTGCACTTATCTGCATGTGGTGTTTTGAGAATACTCTGCAGGTGGTTGTTTAGTCGATGGGAAATATTTTTGAAGGGAAAACATGTTACCACATGGTGTTTTATCTCCACCTATATATACAAGTCGGGCTGCCGAAGAGCGGATTCTATGCAGCGTCTTTTTATGCGAAGATACCTGAAAAGTCGTGATGTAACCTAAGATGCTCTCTTTTGAGAGGCATTGCTTTGCTTCGGTTCAATAAAGTCAAAAATTGGTCAACGTCATGTAACCAGTGACGTTGTTTCATAGAAGTGTTGACCGTTGTAATTACGCACTTTTAGATCTGCTACGATGGTACCAGAGGCAGGCTGGTAATGTATGATGAGGTACATACTCCAGTCGATCGAGTAGTCCGCTCGGAAGGCAGCTACTCCTCTTTTACACACAAACTGACTTAAAGTAGGAATACTCTGTTGTGTTGTTGATACTTTATATGCAACCTGGTTAATTCTTTTTAATGGTTGATAACCACACCAGTGCTCTATTTTCTTTCATACGTGTGGTTATGGCACGATAAATTACAGACTTCGATACTAAAATTTTCTGTTAAATGTTGGTGCACAAAGTGATTACGTGATTGTTTTTCAAGTCACAATTAAGATAAACTTAAACTCGCGTTGAAACAATTTGGAAAATTTACTTACTATAATTTAAGGTGTATAAAATGCTAAAGTCCCTCACTTGTTTACTAATTATAAGCTAGGATAAGTTTAGTACTTGATTATCCATAAAACTTGTTACGTTATTGCTTTTATGTTTCGTTTCGAAATGCATTTTGGTAAGTAGCAGGTAAACAACTTTGTATTACTGTATATATTGTCTAATTTTCTTCTTGTATTTATTTAGGAATGGGAACTTGTATAAGTATACATGTACTTGTGATTTATATTTTAAGGATTGAGGTGACTGGGAAATAATCCCTAATTGATATTTGCTTAAATTTTATGTATATTTAGGAAGGAGTGTTATGTTATATGCGAGTTGACGTTTTCGTTTATATCATGTTTTAACAGGACGTTACGTAAACGTTCGTTTTTGGTTTTGTAAATATTCCTTTTGACACCATTTTTTTTTAAATAAAGGTTTGTAATAAATGTATTTCCTGAGGATTCCTATTTTTTTTCTGTGCGATCCATCCCATTCTATGACGTTTTCAGCTAGTACGGTATTACTTCCTTGGAGTCCCCTGTTTTGTTGCGGTATTCGGCGATTTTCTTTGCTAACTTTACCTTTCTTTTGTGTCCACACGGAATACTGTAACTATATATATATATATATATATATATATAAATTTTGATGTGATTAAAAGTCAAGAAAAGATCATATTACATCATATGATAATCAGCTGACTTCATAAATTCGAGAAAATTCGAGAAAAACCAAATTATTTAAATATTTATTTGTGAAATGTTGGTATAAAGAGTATTAATTACGTTTGATGCATGAAAGCGTGATTATTCGATAATTTAATCGTGTTTGGATAAAAATAAAGGTATTTATTAGGTTCAAATGCATTTAAATATTCAATTATATGTTATAACGGGAAACACGCATGTGTAAATGCTATTAAAGCATTTCGGTTTCAATTAATAATAAAAGATCAATTTACGGTCAAATTTATGTCAAATTTATATAAAGTCGCGTGTATAAATATTTAAATTTCTATTTAACAGCAAATAAATTTAAGTTAGTTGAAAAGCGCATTAATTTAAGGTTAAACCATTAATTAATGAATAATTTCGCCTGGCATGAGAAAAGTAATTCGAGCGCATAGGAAACGAAAATCAATATAAACTGTTGATTATTTTGCAAAAAGAAAAGTTCTCGGCAGGTTTCGCTGTTCATTGCAGCTCATCAGACGGACGCATCTCTTTTTAGCAACCAACCAACCAAGCTCTGAAATTATACACAAATCAAGGTGTATTTATAATACACAATGTTCCTCATGCGCCTTCTATACTAGAATATAATCTGCTAACTATCGGTGACTATTTCCAGTCTCCGACATGATAGTGTAGATGGCATTGCCAGACAAAAGACAGGTTATTTGTTTACTTCCTTAAAGCATTAAATTTGATAGTAAAAATTTCTAATTAAAAAGCATAGTAAACTGACCTAATGTTTTAAAACGATTTAGATAAGTAAAAGACACGTCCAATTATTATATAGCCTGGGCCAGTAGGAAAACAAAGAACTTAAGAATTCTGAAGCATATGTAAATGACACACCAACGGTCCCGAACGAACCTGGACGTGAAAGTAACACAGAGAAGTGATAAGATTAAGGGCGAAAACTCTGGAAACTGATACGTCAGAGGAGGCTCGCTTTGTATTGTAAATGCCAATCCGTGCTTAGTGGAGGGAAGTCTTGATTGAAACTTTGACGTCGGTATACTGTCGATGAAATTAGATAACACGTTACGTTGTTAAACAGATACAGAAAACGTACATTATTTAGCAGTAACAATTATTTAAATAAATTAAAGAAGATACACAATTTAAAACCAATTATAAACTATTGTAAGAGAGAATTTACTTAAGAGATATAAAAATTAATGCAAAATCAATGAATGTATTGTTGTAATGGATGCATTTGCATAAAAAAGTAGACTAATAAAACGATTTAAAATAGGATGTAGCAGTGAACGATGATTATTATGTTTTGGAAACGCCAAACAACAAACAAATATGTAAAGGTAAAATTAAAGCAATTTGTTTAGATATGTAAGTGATTTATAAAGACTCGTATTTTTAATTTAAGTTTTAGAGTACAAATTGTGTGTAAAAGATAATTTAATTAAATTTTAAGGGTTTTGCAAACCTACGATACAGCTTTTTCGTAATTACACACGGTAATAATTCAACCCGGCCGAATCCAAATAAGTTTAATACGGTTCTAAGGGGAAGGATATTAAATTACACGTCTTACAAAGGTGATTATTATACATATTAAGAAAGATCTAAGTATGGAGTTGTTAATAAACGATAATCACGAGTTTAAGATAAATGAGTGAAAGAGATATTTTGGAAACTATATCAGTACATAAGACGTGGATTGTGAGGAAGTTATTCTTCATAAATTTTTTAATTAAATATTATTTATAAGACAGAGTTGCTACGGATGTATTATTTTGTATTTGAAAATTCTATGTAAGAGGATTATTGTTTTATTATAAATCTGATATATGATTACAGTGGTTTTATTAATTCAGAGAGCTAGCAGGCAGAGCGAGCAATTAGTTCTTTCAGAGCAATAAAATTTCGCGCCCAACGCCGGCCCTATCATGGCAATATATACATAATAATGAGAAAAAGACGTTATTTTAATTAATAAGAGCAAAATCCTAATTCGCAATAATCAATTATAAAAGCGTAAACTTTTATTAAGAACGCTCGATGCATGAAGCTACGTTTTGTATTAGTTAAATGGACGAATAATTTACTCAATCATTTATGTAGTATTTGGGCTAGAAATTTTAATAATAAAGAGTTATTTATATCGCTGAAATAAATTTGCATTAATTCTCAATATACGAGGTGCAAGGAACTAGTCAGGTACTCCCTCGTTACTCCATTCAATAAAAGCCAACATTTGCACGATAAGAAGCGATGTTGAAACAAATTTCCTGTGAATGAAGGAAACATTTGGAGATTAATAATTAAAATGAATGAAATTTACGTACTGAAAATGAGGTCGATTTTGCATCGATGAGAGCGCCATAAAATGTTTTGTTATGAACTGAAATGTTTGTTATTGGTCTAAATTAAGTGACTAGAGAGAGTCTCATATTTGGGTAATACAGTGAATTTTTCTGGAGATAAGGTTGTTTATAACAGGAATAAGACGTTATATATACACGACTACAAAGACTTTAAAATAATTATTCCTGTTACTTTGCTAGCTAGTGAAGTACCTTGAAAATTAGTGTTCAACAAAATTTAATGTATGTAAAAATATTGTAAGCCGTAAAGTACTTTACAGTTAATTTGATTTTCACCGATCCTGAGAAATCGTAAGTAGACCTGCATATTTTAAATACATTTCAAACCTTGGTTCAAATTCAAGTAAAAGTTCGAATTTTGTTCAAATCCTCGTCAAATTTGAAGCAACTTCAATTAAAATCAATTATAATTAATTCTGCTGCAATTGAATTTGTTGCAAATTGGTGTTCTCAGATTTGTGGCGAAAAAGTTATTTGTAATTTTATACGTGAAATTATCACACCATGAAGTACGCTTGTGAAAAGTTTAAATTATTGAGAACT
The DNA here is from genome assembly GCA_036346225.1 of Platerodrilus igneus. Classification (NCBI taxonomy): domain Eukaryota; kingdom Metazoa; phylum Arthropoda; class Insecta; order Coleoptera; family Lycidae; genus Platerodrilus; species Platerodrilus igneus. Next base: position 3,426,515 of record JARFIW010000090.1, read on the forward strand.
GAAGAGTGAGGAATCAGGGTTAGATTAGTTTTTAAGATGTGTTTTTGTTTATGTAAAAGACTTTATAAAAATATTTAATCAACTTTTAATGTTTAATAATTTCATTGCGAAAAGTTGTAACTTTAAGCTTTAATCAATTCAAAATTTCACTTACGAAGTTATTTATATAACCAGGGGCAATTTAGTACGCTAGTTCGACATAAGTTTATTCTGGGTGTAAGTTGAAACTTTGTTATTTTTTAAATAATTATTATGTAATTTATACTGCACAAAATTTCGTTATTCTATTCGAGCAGGAGGGTCCTTTAACACTCTGCTAACTGAAATAGTCGAGGAAGTGTAATCTTAAATTTAGTTTTGAAATATCTTCGTCTGTTGTGTGAGGAAGCTTACTTCAATATTACAGCAATATCACAGAAATATATATATATATATATATATATATATATATATATATATATATATATATATTCCGTTGATAAAAATTTCAGAAAATTGAAGTAGTAATAATAATTTTATAGCGAAAACGTGCACTTGGCCAATCAGGAGTTTTTTTGTTGTTAATGGCTGTTGAAAGCATGTTTGGTTATGTAAATTAGGTGTAAACAAAATGGAGTTTTTTAATTATTTTGAACAAGGTGAGAATTTTGCACGTTGTAAGAAAAACTACATCAACTACAGAAGCAATAAGAATCGCCAAACAGTTACTGGGAAAACCCATCTTCCAATGAATTTTTTTAATTTTTCAGGTAGGTTGGCGCTCAAAGGCGTAACATAGACAAGAGAGTTCAAAGGTAAGCCTCCATGTATTCGGTAGAAGTGTCTCAACTTGTAAATCTCTAAAAGTATAGTTGTTTTTAATAAAACTCACCCCGCAACCATTGTAAGCTAGGTAGTGCATCAGTAAACTGTGGCGTCATTCCACCCCCTGTAAGTAAGAATAATCAAGCAACGTAACGTCAATTCCACCTCGTAACAGCAAATAATTCTTTTTAGTTTTGACATTTCAGTTTAATGTTTATAAAATTTCTGTTGAGTACGAAAAAGTTACTAAAAATTATTATTTCCAAATAATTTTTTTTGGCTTTTGAATTATTTATTATATAGCGATTTCGAACGCATCACATTCACCTTAAAAGATCGGATGTTTCAAGAGGACCTACTCAAAGCTAAGGAACAAATTTAGCTTTACAACAACTTACGCATAAAACGCCAATATGTCCATAAATTTTTGAATTGTCGAAGGTTTTGTTAGTTGCTCATTCCGCGTTGCTCTTGTTTCATGTCAATTTAATTTATTGCTTATTTTGAATGAGTTAGGGCTTATTAAGAATTAATGTACCGATGATGTTCAGCAAACATTAATGTCAGATCATACGGGAACACGTCTGATTCACGTAATTATACACAAGCAATATGAATGCTACACAATGACATAACCCCCACCAAAACGTATGAAGAGTAAGAAAGTGACAAATGCTAGACAGTGGGGGGGGGGACAATGAATTAATTATTTGCAGGCCAGAAACAAGAACACATATGAGGGTGACAGTTGAGAGGTTTGCCGAGTACACACCTTGGGTTATGAATTAACAAACAGGTTTTAAGGTGGTGAGATCCACGAATTTTGACAGAGACTACAACACTAATAGATTGGGACTGATTGATTCCAGAACAGTAAAGATTGAAAATAAAAACCTGATGGTACGGTAATTTAATCCTGGCTTATAGAATTCGTTATCCACATTAAGACGTAACTGTAAGTACCCAGTAGCTATTAGAAATTGCTTTTATTGATTGCTGGTAGCATTTTTACATAACCCTTGTTCAGTTAAACATTGACAAAATTATGCAATGTTTACCATTAGTAAAGTATAATGTTCAGTTGTTATAAATATAAAACCTGGACATCGCAAGTTTTAATTGAAAATTTAAGACGTCTTGTAAATTATTATAGTTGAATCATCAAGTTAATCAATATTTGGATATGAACTGATTCGTGCAATTTGAGAATTCTGTGTGCGTCATTGTTTCCAGGAATATGTTTTGCGGATGATTGTTGTCGTAATTTAAAAATTTTGTTATGTATACCTGTTTACAAAAATAATGAAATGATGCTATATTAAAATAGATTTAGGTGACGTGATGAATTAGTATTTGTTGTTTTCTTTCTTAACACATATACGGTAGCATTTCGTAAAACAACTCCATTCCACCAGGAGTCAACATATTTAAAATCCCCAGAAATACTCATTGTCCTCGAGATTCTCACTAGACTAGACCAGACGAGTTGGCGCCCATGATTTAAGATAGATTAAAAGCCTTTCAAGCTGTGTTAGTAGTAACGTAGCTTGAAAATACACTTAGGTAAATTTTATATTTTTCGATTTTTTTTCTATTTTCCCTTACTGTTTCTCTAAGAACCCACTCCCACACCACTATAGTTAGCCGATGCACTCTTATTTTGTTATGAGTTTACCACCCCTTCTTGGCAATTTCAAATTTAATAATTTAACGCTTCCTACACTTGTAATAAATTAACTTAAATACAAATAGACAAACTACTGATCCTGTACTACTACAATTTTTTACTAATATCAAAGAAATTGCTTACATTTTGAAATCGTGTGCACATTTTACGATGGTTCCGTATTACGTTGAGTTAAAGTAAGAAAAAGCCACAATGAAATTAAAAAATAAATATTTTGAATAAGTCTCCAAAATTAGTAATGTTATACACAAAATACAAAATTAAATTATATCGTTAGAGTTGCCACAGACCTAATAAAATGATTATTTAATAAAGTGTTTTGTGTAGACCAAAAATGGTACTTTAAAACTTTGTTAGTTTCAAAAACATTCCTCTTGCAGTATTGGTTTTTAAGGAAATTATAGTGGCAATTTATATTGTCTGCAATACAAGTTTAAGTAATTTTTGTTAAAACCACTTTCCAACTATAGCAACCACTGCTATCTAAAAGCTTTCCACTTTCCTACTTTCATTAAATACTTATTTAAATCAATGCTCTTGCGTAAAATTTCCCCCAAAAAAGAACAGAATGTTGAATGCTCAACGATAATAATAAAGTCAAGATTTTTTCTCAATTTACTATATTAAAATTACTAACTAACTACAGTGCAAACAAAAACGGCTTAATGTTTGGATATTTTTTGCAATACAATAACTACGGCTAATGTCGAACGCTTGTAGGCGGTCGCAATAAATGTTCAATATACCTTGCAAGCAAAAACAATTTGTAAACAGGTTTAAGTTTATTATTATAGTTATTAATATTGAAAACTGGTCGTAACGTAATTTTATACCAATAAAGTCGCGCATTCTTAAATGAAAGAGAACTTAATATAGAATGCAAAACTATTTTACTACTAATATGAGCTTTGAAATTTAGTTCCACAATACAGAATGCCGATTGGTCAGTGTTGATCAACATGTGAATGATACGATACATGTTGACAAAATTGAATTTTAATTGTAAGAACACTGTTGCCCAAATCATTTATAATTTTTATGATGATTCTGAAGAATTATATTATACTAACACAATTCCATATTTTTCTTTTCACTTGGTATTTTAATCTTCGAGCCTACTGATATCTCCTGTGTGTTTTGTATGGATCCGTTAACAAATGACATGCGGTGCTAATCGAAAACATTCGCCATCTGTATTTGACGCGAGCACTACACGGCTTTACCGATGATGCGTTAATGTAAATGACTGACTAGTGTTTGTTGTAATACGGTGAGCGAAACGTCTATTTAAAGTCATCTTAAAATTTTACATTGTTTACGCTCTACTAATTATGTAATTTTGTTAAATTAAGCGTGTTTTTCAATTAAAATGCACGATACACCGAACTGACGGGCGTGGCCGACTGCAAACATTACTCATACAAAAAATTTGTATTATAGTGTAACTGATAGTGATAAGTAAAACATGCTATAATAATGAGTGCCAATAATGTAAATGCTCAAGTTCCAACAACACAAACTCAGGCAACTGCTACTATAAAATCTCGTCCAAATATAATGCCTAGTAGTTATTTGTACACATCAAGTAGTGGATTATTAAACAGAAATACTGAAAATAAACCTGCTCCGCCACCTACTTTGCCGAAATATACTTCAAGTTTTAACGCTGGTAGTGGTTTTCGAGACAGGGATAAAGACAATATAGGAGGATCCTATCGTTTGTCTAGTTTAGACAGATTAGGTTTACGACAAAAATATTTAGACCAAGGATCGCCTACTTCAAACGGTACCATGAATTCCACTAATGGAAGTGAAAATGCATCGCCAGTATCAAGTGCTTCTACTCAGAGCAAACGAGAAATGTTTTTTAATTCGCAGGAATCTGTTTCACTTACTAGTAGTAAAGATACAAATCGTACAGTTAAAACACCCTTGCTAGACAAACCGCCAGAACCACCATCAAAATCCCCACCTGAAGTTCCTTCAAAAGAAGAATTAAAAGAAAAGGAAATCGAAGTTGTTAAAGAACGGCCTAAACTAAAGGAGTTAGATGGCTATGTGGGGTTTGCAAATTTACCTAATCAAGTTTATAGAAAAGCTGTAAAAAAAGGTTTCGAATTTACGTTAATGGTAGTAGGTGAATCGGGTTTAGGAAAATCTACATTAATTAATTCATTATTCTTAACAGATATTTATAATGCTACAGATTATCCAGGGCCTACCCAACGACTAAAGAAGACTGTTGCAGTTGAAACGACCAAAGTAATGCTCAAAGAAAATGGTGTGAATTTACTGTTAACTGTTGTAGACACACCTGGCTTTGGTGATGCTGTTGATAATAGTAATTGTTGGGCTCCTGTTATTGAATACATCGAAAGTAAATACGAAGACTTTTTAAATTCAGAAGCACGTGTTACACGTAAACAAGATACAGACCAACGTGTTCATTGTTGTTTGTATTTTATTCAACCGTCTGGCCATGGTTTAAAATCATTAGACATAGAATTTATGAAAAGGCTATGTGATAAAGTTAATATTATTCCTATTATTGCCAAAGCCGACACATTAACATCAGACGAATGTAATTTATTTAAGAAGCAAATTTTAAATGAAATTGCCCAGCATAAAATTAAGATATATGAATTTCCAGACACAATGGAAGATGGAGAAGAACACAAAATAAACAAATCGCTTAAGGAACGTGTGCCATTTGCAGTTGTTGGATCTAATGCAGTAATAGAAATCGATGGTAAAAAAGTGCGAGGTCGTAAGTATCCTTGGGGAATAGCAGAAGTAGAAAATTTGGAGCATTGCGATTTTATAGCATTACGCAACATGGTTATTCGAACTCATTTACAAGATCTAAAAGATGTTACCAATAATGTTCATTACGAAAATTATAGATGTCGCAAATTGGCCGGTTTAGGTGTAGATGGTAAACCATCACGGATTTCAAATAAAAATCCCCTGGCCCAAATGGACGAAGAAAAACGTGACCATGATCTCAAAATGAAAAAAATGGAAGCTGAAATGGAACAGGTGTTTGAAATGAAAGTTAGAGAAAAAAAACAAAAACTTAAAGACAGTGAACTTGAGCTAACTCGACGACACGAAAGTACTCGAAAAAGTCTCGAACAACAAGCTAAGGAATTAGAAGAGAAACGTAAGCTATTTGAGCTTGAAAAACTACAATGGGAACAAGAGAATCAAGTTACAATTGAGGAATTACGTCGTCGATCACTTGAAGGTAGTCGTGAAACAATGGATGGTAAAAAAGAAAAGAAGAAGAAGGGTTTATTCTAAACCGTAAGTGGTGTTTTATTTTTTCAGCATGCTAGTAAGTAATTGCCTGAATTGAAAATTTTACCATGGCAGATTCTATTCCGAATTCTGTATGCTGCTATCTTTAAGAGTATAAAGTGATACAATACAATCCTTACTGTTTAAAATTGTAAATTTATATTTATGAATATTCGGTGTAAAAAAGTCGTTCCGATTTAGGTAATGAATGATAACCTAACAGTGGTGTTCGATGACATTTTGCTTGGTGCAATGTGCCATTTTTATTTTATCCTATATGTAATTATTGTAAGTAAGCTTTCAGAGAGATATTATATACAATTAAATGTTTTAATATATTTATTCTTTTGTGTATTAAAAAATATTAACAAAATTTTATTTAAAAAAAATGGCTTTCATCTTGAAAAATACTATTCCAAACTTTTTGACAAAATATTCTGTAGTGTATTTCTCAAATAGCATATTTATTTTTTATCTGTAAATTTTAGGTTTTTATAGATCTTTGAATATTGTCGATTAGCTATTGGACATCTAGTAATTTTTTAAATAAAAAATTGCAAACATTGAATGTGTTACTTTGTGGTAGTAGTTGCGAAAATAGAAAAAGTGATGAAAAAATGGTAAAGCCTTGTGAAATATTGATGTGGTTATTTTTTGATATAATTAAATGTGTACGGTTGAACTTAGGGATGAAATCAACCTATTTTTCTAGTATTATAATTTTAATGCAATTTAGAAAATTATTTTTGTTTAAAATATTTTTCCTTAAAATGTAATATTTCAAATTTAGTTTCTTTCATCAAGTTTTAAGTTTTGTCATGATTAATAATAGTACATATTCAGGGTTTGGACCATGTAATACAGATGCTAATGTCGATGTTTCATCCGTTGGTGTAGGGGTATCATTAGGACAAGACGTAAAACATAGTGTGTGTTAAATTAAATTATAACCCAATATGTGAATATACTGAACGTATTTTATTTTACAGCTTCTTAATAATTACTGAAGTACATCCGAGATTTCAATTTTAAAAGCCCCTCTGCATTAGTGTAACCTATACAACAAATAATAGCATATTTTTATATATAAATTATTATAATAGATTTAATCCGACTTAATAATTATTATGAAATGTAAAGATATCAATTGATACCTTTTAAGATTTTTTCCTGGTTTGGTAAATGAAGCAGTACTGTAATATAAGAGTACTCGTAACATTTGTTAGTATGAATTACAATGGTTAGTATTTTCTTCTATTTTTGTAATTAATTAATAATGAGGCCTCGATAATGAAGATTCTAAAATTAAAATTGAAAAATTATCCTTTGGAGTATTTCCACACATTAGCTGAATCTATGTTCTACTGATGACCACTGAGTGATTGAAATACATATTTGGTTTATTCTTAATAATTGTGGTTGAGGGTTTTTTGATATATTTAATTGTCGTTTTATGTTTACCTTTTATTTCGTGGCCAACTATTTATTACAAATATTATAAATTAATGTATTATAATGAAAGCATGAAATAAAATGGTTATTTGAAAAAGTAACAATTTTGAACTATATATTTTTGAAAAGTTCTTAAGAAGAGCTTCCAAAATCAAGTGGCAGTCAAATGCAGTTGCCTTTTAAAAAAAATCACATTTACATTTTAACTTCAAAAATGTTATAAATATTAAACATTTGCGTATACTGCTGTATTTTGCATAAAAAAATGTATCAAAGGTTTTCATAGTATTTTTGGATATTTTTGCAAACAAACTAGTTATACGAATTAATCGAATTGTTAAAAATATTAATTTTTGGTTATATTTTGAAAACAAAAAAAGATCGCTCATTTCTTGATTTCACCATTGAATTGATTACAAAACGTTCACCCCTCAGTGCGTAAACAGTTTTATTATATTTTTAATAATAATAAAGTTACCCATTAACCGCATTCAATTTGGGACACACTGTACAATAAGCACGTGTGATAGTTCCGGCAAAACAATATCTGTCAATTATTGCTGAAATTCTTTATTGAGAAAAGAACTAGAGGTGTAGGAGTGGGGCAAATATTTGAAGGCATTTGACGAATATCTGATGATAATTGACAACATACGTTGACATATGCCAAAATTTGGTGACATTGGACATTTGACAAATATTTGATGGCTCTTGTACACCACATCTGCCACATGATGAACCCCCTCTGTTCATATAATATGATTAATCATAATCAATAGATAGTCTTCGGTCCTAGAACTGATTGGACGCGTTCCTCCATTATTTCCTATTCTGAGCTAGCCTACAAATTTCCCTAAAATTCCCACAACCTACATCTTTCACTATCTGTGTGCAATAGTCTAATCTAGGTCTACCTCTCTTTTTTCCTTTTGCTTCTAATATAATACTCACTATTTCCTAATGCCTTAGATGTGTCCTATCATCCTGCCTCTCCTATTTTTTCCTTTTTTCACACATTTCTTTCTTCCCCTATCATTTCGAGAACCTCTTTGTTCGTAACTTTGTCTGTCCATGATATCTTCATTATACGTCTGTAGCACCACATTTCAAAGGCTTCTACCTTTTGCCTGTCTGCTTCTCCTACTGTCCACGCTTTACAGCCATACAGTGCTGTGTTCCACACATATTTTCAGCAATCTTCCTTGTTTCTATGTTTGTTATCTTTGATCATAGTAGTTGTTTTTTTTGGTAAATGCAGCATGGTCTTGCACTTCTTTGAGTTATATCTTTTGTACTCTTCTTATCTTGAGTTATTTAACTTCCTAGGTAGCAGAAATCTTTCACCCCTTGTAAGTTCTCCTTTCCTATTTGAATTCTGGCTTTTGACTTATTTATCCCTCGTTTACATACTAGTACTTTAGTTTTATTTTGGTTAATTTTCATACCATATCTCAATGTTAGAACTGTATCCATTTCATTAAGAGCTGCTTCTAACTCTTCCTTGCTAGATGCTAATACCGATATCATCTGCAAATCTGAGCATATCAATCGTTTGTCCCTGCATAGTAATTCCAAATGTCTGTCTGCTTTGACAATATTCATTGCCTCTTCGATATAATTTAAAAATTAATGGAGGATAGGGCACATCCCTGTCTCACCCCTTTCAAAATATAAACTTCTCTACATTCCTGCTCTAATTCTATTATCGCTGCTTGCTATTTGTATAATCCATGTATTATCCATCTATCCCTAAAACTCATTCCAATCTTTTGAGTATTTCGAACATTTTTTTCCATTTTACATTGTCGAATTCTTTTTCCAGATCTACAAACCCTACATACACGCTTTCTCTTTTCTCTATTGTTTTCTCCATTAACACCCTTAAAGCTAAAATTTATTTATTTATTTATTAAACATTTAGCATGTTTATTGAAAATTTTAACACATTGATATTCAAATGAACTTTTAAATTTTGATGTGTGGTGTATAGGTATAGTTAATGTGTTGTTGTTTCTTAAATGGCCTCTGTGTTCTCCTGTTTTGCCTAAGCCCAAATTGATCTTCTCCTAGTATTTCTTCAGCCCGTTTTTCCATCTGTCTTTGTAAAATTCTAGTTAATATTTTTGACTGTGTGCTGTCGAATTATTGTTCGAAAGTTTTCACATCTATCCTTTCTTTTTTGGTATAGTGACTATTGTGTTGTGTTTGAAATCTTTGGGTATATCGCCTGTCTCGTACATATAACTACAAGTTGGAAGGGAAATTCTGTTACTGCTTGTCCAACGTTGTCCAACAGTTTCTGGTTGCAACTTATCTACCAGTGCCTTATTATTTTTCAGATTTGCTACGTACATTGACGTAGCCTAAAAGACAAAAAAAAAATGATCGGACTCGATCGATAAGTAGGCAGGGTCTTATTAATACAAGAAAAAATTAAAGGAAAGCCTGAAGTAAAAACAAGAAATTAAACATACTTATTAATACTTATAATTAATCTAAGTGACATTTTGGAGAGACATAAAAGCGTAGTACATCCAAAGACGAAAAATCAATAACTGTAGTTATAACAACAAAAAAAACGAAACCTAAAAAATACTATTTAACATGGCGAGCTGCAGTTTTTAGGTCACTACAAATCTTAATTAACCAAACAAAAAAAAACTACTACTCTAAAAACACCAGCTCTGAATTATCATCATAAACCGAAAGGCACATATATAACATTGGCACTACTATGTCTTAACTAACCAAAAATTTACAACTCAAAAAAAAAGGAAACCCCACAGTTCTAAATCATCCTCGTAAACATACAATTAAACATATAGAATGGTCACGATAAATACAGTATTAATAATAAATATTATCTCACTTGACGATAATCATTTTAAAAATACTAAGTTTAGTCATCACGTGGAGCCTTATAAATATACTGTTTCGACCAATTTCACAGGACCCATACAAGAAAATAGTGCATAAACACCACCCGAGCATCCACGGTGTCGGTTTGGGTCACACCTTCCCTAATGACAGGGCGAAGCAGAGGAGCTTGAGATTCCGCAGTGTGGGTGTCCTCCAATAACAAAAGGAGCGGCAATTCAATGGGTCAAGTCCTCCGGAGGAAGAAGCGCCCAGTGTGTGAACGAAAATTTTTCAGAGACCGGAATAGACAATTGCTCTTGATCGTATGCAGAAAAGAATAATTATTAACTCATTTGATAGCACCAATTTACATGCATGCTGGTGTTATCAAACATACGAATGTGATTAGCAATTCGAAACAAGCTTTATCGGTGAAGTAGGATTCATTATTTCAACGAGTCTTTAGATTGAAGTATTGTAGAAAGTAATTATGCACTATCATAATGTGTAGCAATTTCACGGATACCTAAAACAAGGTATTGACTATTTAATTTATAGAATAAGCTTTTCGTTTCGAAGTAACTAGGTTTAAAATGAAAATTATTAGAAAGCTTACTTATTATTAACAGGTAAAATATACAGGATGTTGTTGGCGTATTGAAGAGTAGAAACGGAATCGATGTGAATGAATAACAAAATAACAGGATACGGTTTTGGTTTACCGTTGTAAGTGAACGTAACAAATCCTTTAATGCTAAGTATATGATATCCCAAGTCGTCCTTTTCAATGTCTGATTCCTGTTCTAGTACTTCCCTATATATTCTTGCCGTCTAACCACTTTCTCTACATTTTCTGTAATGATGTTTCCTCCAGTGCCCCTTATATTTTTACTATATGGTTCTATATCCCTAAAATTCATTCTAATTAGTTTGTGTTTTATCTATTGTTCCTATTTCTATCTTAGTTTGTGCCTCTTTACACTTTTCATCAATCCATTGCCCTTTAGCTTTCCTGCATTTGCGAATAATTTACTTTTTTTGTGGCTTTGTATCTCTCTTTTCCTGCTTTGTCTGGTCTGTTTTGGTATTTTCGCCTTTCTTCTATTAAATTTAGAATATCCTTTGTTAGTGATGGCTTCTTATTTTCATTTAGTTTATAGCCCAGAATGTCTCTGGCTACCATATCTAAGCTGGATTTAATGTTGTTTCATTCTGTTTCTACTTCCTTAGTATAAGAAATTTTCCCGACGTCTTTAAGTAATTTGTTTGACTTTTTCTCATATTTTTGTGGATATCTTTATCTTTTAGTTTATCAAAGTCAAAGTATTTTTTTGTTTCTTTTTTCAAATTTTTTAATTTAAGCACGACTTTCATAATTGCTATGTTGTGGTCAATGTCTATATCTGTCTGGGTAGCTTCTACAGTCTTTTACTCGATTTCTAAACTGTTGTCGAACAAGAATGTAATCTATTTGATATCTCCCTATGCCTCCTGGCATCTTCTACGTGTATCATCCTCTAGCATGATGTAGAAATAACGTGTTTGTGATGGTTGAATTGTTTTTGTCGCAAAATTCTACCAGCCAATACCTCCTGTCATTTCCCGTGCCTAAACCAAATAAACCTGCTACTGCTCCTTCCCTACTCTTGCCTACCACTGCATTAAAATCTCTCGTAATTATTAAATCTTCATATACTTTTACAAATTTTAGTATGTCTTGATATGTTTGTAGATCGCTTCTACCTCCTCGTCACTGTAGTTAGGGGTGGCCATGTGTACTTGTATTATTACTGTATTTACCCGTTTAGATTTTAATTTAACCATGAGCGCTCTTTTGTTCTTTTGTAAGTAGTTTTCTACACAGTGTCCTATCTTTTTCCACATGACTCTTCCTCTGATTTTGTATGAATTACCCTAAAGTCTCTGCTCCAAAAATCTCCCATCTCTTACCACCGAACTTCACTAATCCCTAAATGTCTAATGTTAACTAACCTATTTGTTTCAATTTTCAGATTCTCTCTAGCTTATTTACTTGCTTCATGCTTCTGATATTCCACGCTCCAACTCGCAAAATGTCCCCTGTTCTTCCTTTAAACTTGTCGATCACAGCCTCCGAAGTAGTCCGCTCCTGGAGATCCGAATGGGAAACTATTTTAACTCTGGAATCTTTTACCCCAGAGGATGACATCATTTTAAAACATTTTCAGTACGCTGTGTATTTGGGAGGTAATGTGGTGGTTTCCTGTTGTTTTCCACATCACAGTAGTGTGTCTTAGATTGTCATACTGACCCCATCTCTCTTCCCCTGCCCACCTCTTCTCTTTCCTGTTACAAAAACAGTGTCTGTTGACCAAAGTATACTCTTTGCGGCCATCTATAGTATGCTGTTTTGTTAACACTACAATAATTAAATACAAATCATTTTCAGTAAAATTCCTGTTCAGATCTGTTCTGACTGGTGTGATGCTAATAAATTTTACAGACAGTGATATCGAGACAATACTAAATATGTATTGACAACCAAACTGAATACATTAGACAAAAGTAACTTCAGTATAACAGATGTATCAAACCACTTGTTGTCATTATATTGTATCCTATCCAACACAGTTAGCGACATGCTTTTTTCGGGAAGTTTCTTAGTATAAAAAACTTTTTTAATAAAAAAACAGGTTTTAATTGAAATGTTGAAATTATTCTTAATTTTACTATTGCTCTAATTGGGCATGTTAAAACTAAAAACTGGGTCTGCATAGTTATAATTCGTAGGAGTGTAAACAATGTACTTGGGGGAATCATGTATGCTTGGTTTATAACAACTATTGAACACCATAACCTATAAAATTATAGTGGTATTTTAAATATGCCATAGTCTCATCTCAATGAGATGGAAAGTGCAAAGCTTGTAATTTTATTGGAATAATTTAAATAAGTAGCTGGAAAACTATTAATTCCACAAATGTCTAAGTGTTGGGGGATCCTTGGCAGCCACAGGCTGCTTAACCCCCCTCACATACCACTGAATCGTGGTGAAATAGGGCATATAATCAGAAAACAATATAAGTGGAACCGAGCTGTTTATAGGGTGTTGTGGGAATTTCAGCAAACTGTGTAGGCTAGCTCAGAACAAATAAGTAGAGGTACGCATCCAACTAGTTTCAAGACGGAAAATCTAATGATGAAAAAATAAGTGCACTTAAATCTGATGATTAGTATAAACAACTTCAGGTGTGGGTTGTGAAATATTTTCAACTAATGTTAATTGTACGAAACGATATATTGAAAAAACTATTAATTCGACAAATGTTCAAGTGTTGGGGGAACTTGGCAGCCACAGGCTGCTTATCCTCCTTCACATACCACTGAATATCGGGGAAATAGGGTATATAACTGTAAAACAATAAAAGGTGATCGAACTACATCTAACAAGAAAGAACAGCAGATATGCTCAAAGACAACAAACATAGAGACAAGAAGAAAATTGTTCAAAGCATATATGTGGAGCACAACACAGTACGACTACGAAATAGGGGAAATAGGAAAAGTAGACAGAAAGAGATAGAAGCCTTCTGAAATGTTCTGCTTCAGGTGTATAAGGATGATAGCATGGGCAGACAAGGTTAATAACAAATAGGTTATAGAAATAGTAGAAGAAGAAAGATATCTGTGGAAAACAAAAAAAAAAGTGGAGAAATAGAAGGGTAGGATATATTCAGAGGTATTTTTGGGGAATAGTATAGGATATATTACAAGCAGAGATAGGAAAAAAGTAGGGGTGGACCGAGATCAGACTTTTGTATGCAGATAGTGATAGATGCAGACTGTGCAAATTTCAGGGAAATGTGTAGGCTAGTTCGGAATAGGAAACAGAGTACGTATCTAATCAGTTTCAGGACTGAAGACCTAATGATGATGAGCTGTTACGTGTCTGCCCGTGAGTGAACTATGGCAGGTAGGAAAAGAGTTGTGGTGCAATGTTTATTAACTGGTGCAAACCTGTGAAGTATCACTTTTGTTGTTTTATTTTGTCTAGAGGTGGTACAAGGATGACTAATCACTTTTCAAATTGTAAGAAGTATTCGACTGATGTACAGGAAAAGTATAATGTGAATAAGGCAACATTAACATTAAGCAAAAAGCAAGACCATCTTGCCAAATTCCTGTAAGAATGTCTGGTTCTGGCAGTCCCATAAATAATTCCAAAGTGCTCAAAGGATTTTTGAACAAAATGTCATTTGCACAAGCAAATTAGGAAGCTGGCTAGAGCTCTGTACGCAACAGAAGCACCTCTATGCTTAGTCAGTAACAAGTATTAGTTTGACTTTTTAAAATTTTTAATACTATCATTTGAAACATTTCTCGTTTCGTTGTCTCAAATTCATTGCTTAATAATGAATGTTTACTAATGCACGCTGAAGTTTGTGAAGGCATAGTTGCAGCAAATAGTATAGTAATAATGTATGATGGTTGAAGCAATGTCAGAAATCAGTCTATTGTGAATTAAGTTGTCATTACTACCTATCCAATTATTTTTAAAAAACAGTGAAACACCCTTAATCTCTTTTTGAGCGTCTCAATATTGACCGTACTTCCAAACGATGTTAAAAAGTTGACTAATGGAATGAAATTCTTGGTCGACGAAATGAATCGGTTTAACCAAGGCCTAATGCGATAGCGGCTAAGCTCAGGAAGAGTGGCCCTGGGTAATAGCAGCTACAATAACCGGAATGGTATTTCTTAATAGGGCACCAGGGAGAGTGAACCGAATCGAACAATTCGCATTAATCTCCCTAGCCTTGCAATAAACCACAAAACACGTAATGATATACTTAAAACCAATAATTTAATTATTCATCTAGAATCATTAACTTATGCCAACACTAAACTCAAATAATTGCAAGCATTACCCAAAGTGCTATACTATAACCAATAAATAAAGAAGCTTGAGACAAGAACAGTTTGAATAGCATATAATTAGTTGTAAATCGCAATTAACATGGATATATATTTTATCTTTATTACAGATTATTCCACGTGCATGATGATACCATAGTTAACATTTACAAATATTAAATTCGTTGGAAAAATGGATTAAATAATTAATAATTACTGTTAAACTACAAGATCTTCAATTACAAAAGATGTGTTTATAAATTGCATAGCAGTTTTCGCCTACAAATAATTATAGGTACTAATTTGATATACCGGTTATTAAACTTGATTCTAAATAAATTTGCATTTCGCAAGCGTATGAACGGTTATCAGTAAAGGGCAATGTAAACCTAAATAAATCGCAGGTATCCACAATCGTAACGAGACGCATATGGCGGTATGAATAAACAGATTGCTATCCAACTCCAGATTAATTTTGCATACATAAATACCAAGGGGATAATTAATCAGCATGCACCTACTTCAACACTTGACACAAAAACAATACACGTACTTGAAGTATTTACTTGAACTTTAGAAGGTTGATCTATTTACTTGAGTTTTAGAAGATACTTGAACTATTTGAATTTTAGAAGATACTTGAATTATTTGCCTGAGTTTGAGAAGATATTTGAACCCTTAGTTGGTCGAAGGGTGAAATCGTGATAATCTAGCTGTCTGACTGGAGTTAAATCCCGTACCGGACATTAAGATACAACACTAACTTAATTAAAAACCTATATGTTTTAGAGTAATATAAATCACACACGCAACGAATATTATTACAGTTAGATGTTTTCAGTTCGGCAGCTGCTATCAAAGAGAGCAAATACCATCAAAACATTTATACAATAACAACTCATTAAGCAGGTGCTAATATAATCTACAAGAATACCCATATTATAGGCAACTATAACCACACATACAACACAACAGAATTGCATAAAATCCGACAAATCAATAAAAGTTAGATTTGCAGAATAGAAACGTTACAACAGGTAAATAGTCATAGTATGACAAAGCAAACAAACTGCTCTTATGAAGCATTAGAGGCAAACTCGAGACAAATTTGATAATGAAAAAAAACAATTTTTAAAACAAATAAACAAAAATAGAGGAATTTTTGCAAATGGTGTCAATGATAAAACAAATGTAAATAAATTAAGTATAATTTAGCATAATCTAATTAAATAAACATTTAATAATAGTAACTTCAATAAACTTTTAAAAAGTTAACTTGTATCTATAAATTTATAAATTAAACAAACATAACATATTGTACACTAACCCAAACATAATTCTATCAAACCGATTTAAACGATAATAGCTGATGATTAACAACAGTACTTTGTTCATTATAAATGTACTATTTCCAAATGCAACTTCCAGTTACACATTTTAAATTTTTTTAACTATTTAAACAATTCGACAAACAGCAAAATAACTCGCAAAATTGTATGTTTTTTAATTTTGTGACGTAAATGTGTATACATATTTATTATGTAAACTGTAAAAAAGTGTCCTTTGTGATTGTAGCATAATTTGTAAATGTAATTTCACTGATGCATAGAAAAATCTTTTTGAAATTTCCATTTAATGGTAACTTTTGTATTAGAAACAAATGTAATTAATATTTTTACATGTCTTTATATTTTTGTAGAAAAAAGTAATAACATTGAAAAAGGCCTGTTGAAAATGACAGAAACTTTTGTGTATTAAATTGGCGACGATCTAAAACTAATAGTTATGTTTCAAATTATATGAGATATAAATTTGTTCCTAGCTACAAAAATTCTATTTCGAATAAAAATTAAACTTCAGTATCTCTTAAACAATTTAAAAAATCAATGTTCATCATTTATGCAATTAAATTCAATATCTAAGCTGAGATTTTTATGTTCGAAACTTATACTTGATTTATTCAACAAAACCACAAACATACTAAACCACAAAGTCAACTAGAGAATATATCTACATTTAGTTATTTATATAAATGCTATTTCCTGTAGATGTATTTATATTATCATTAGTAATATAAGTTTAAATTCAATATTTGATGTAAACGTTAAAGAAGTTTAACATTTACAACATTAGAATATGTGTTAAGTAAACATTTTGTATAATATGTCTACAATGCTAGCAGATACTTACCTGAAAGAAAAATAACATATGCAATGCAATTTTTCTTATAGGTCTTAAGTAATGACTACTTCAATTTATTAATTTTTTGCCTTAAACGGAATACACTACACTAACAGCATTCTATAAAAGTACTGGCAGCCACGAGTACCCATAAAACCAAACATTAGCTTACTTTTTTATTACATTTGTTAATGAAATCGAAATAATCAGTGGAAATGCATGGAAATCATTTAAGTAATTTTTCTTAAATCAAAATAGATTTATAAACTTTAACGATTTTGCCAAAATGAAAATAGTATAAACCCACTTGTTATATTCACATATGACGATGTTTAACGCACATTATTCACTTCATAAGAAAAATTTTATTTGAAAATTAGTTGTAATAACTTTTCAGTTGTTTTGTCCATTCTATTTTTATGAAATAATACAATTGTATAATAAATTTGTAGAAAATTTACAGCTATCAAAAGTTAGTTTTGTTTTGCAGTTTTAGAATACACAAATTTTGTGGATGACCCCATTCCATATGGGGTGGGTTATGTGAGGAAGTACAGTGCTTCGTTTAAAATAACAACAATAATAATTATTATATTATATATATATATATATATATATATATATTGATGTGATAAGAAAATCACAAAGGTCATTGACGATCACAATCTGTGAGAAGACCGACCCAAAGCTGAGAATCATAAAATTTTCCAATATATAATTTTTACACTGTATGATATTCTCGTAAGATTTCCATGTAAAATAACATGTTTTAAGTACATATAGTGTCATAACATACCATTTAAAAACAAAGCCCGATATTAAAACAAGTATAATCCGTGAAAATACCAAGCATTCGTTCAATCAGAGATCTGTGTGTAAATATTTATTCTCTAGAAAAATATTTTAAAAACAAGTTTTATTGCAAGACCGTGAAACGAGGTGTAAAGATTTATCTACTTTAAAAATGTAAATTCAATAAAACATTCATCCTTTTTAGAAATATTTAATATTACTGCATTTATTCACGTTCTTTCGAGAATGTTCCCACAGCCATAAATTATTTGTAAATAAGTAAAGGACATCTAAGTATTTCCTGTGAATAAATACACGTCAATTCTCTGAACGCAATAACACCTGAAAAGACAATAAAACCACATAAGATAACAAGTTTTAATGGCTACATATTACAGAAGCTCATAAAGAAAAGAGATAACATGCTGTTGGGAAATGTTTTATGATCGCAATAAATTTAAACTTACGTACCATTAGAGATAAGAAAACACCAAATTGCGGTTAGTTATTACATCATGAGGTTGACTCGTACTTCTAGAATGTAATAGAAATTCAAGACCTATGACGTATTTAGAATTTATTCTATAAAGACAGAAGTTAATGAGAGGATTTATTCAAGATTGAGCATTGACGTTTTCAACATAAGTCCATTGACATTCGATCACTGATAGATCGTTATTTTATGGAGTGCAACAATTCATTATTGCTCCAATATAGGTCACCGGCTATTTTAATCTATAAAAGTACTTTTGAAAACTGATGCAATATATTTCGACGTATGTAGATTGATTAAAAGTGAAAATCTAAACATTTGGAATTAGGAACTTTTCGATGCAGTTAATTTCAATGGAAACGACCTTTTAGATAGCAATTATAAGCAAAGACATGTGATCATAGAGATAAGAATACCAGCAAGAATTTGATAATCCAAAACGCAAGTATACCTTTGTTTTAAACCTAGAGAGACAATTTGTGTATTATCAAGTAGATTAGGTTAGTATAAGTTTTTCTTTTGCATATAGAAAATTATTTGTGAACGGATAGTTTTATTTTAACAATTTTGAGGTCAGATCTTGAGATGTTTCAACCCTTAATTAAATTACTGCTCAACGCCGCTGATCAGCTACATTGAGACGGCGTAATAGAAGAATATTTAAATTATCCATAAAAATTTTCAAGCAAATTTTGTGACTTGCATGTTTTGGGGTAATTATTAACAAGGATTATGTGAAGATTGTATCAATATGTATGTAGTGCTAAAATGTTGTTTCTTTCTAAATGGTATTTGTAAGCTTTCCTTATATCTGTGTAAGAAGATTTCTTAGATAATGTGTGTAAAAGAAATATGTCTTTGTATGTATTGAGGATTGATAAATGTTTCTCCAGATTTCTTTGTTTCATTTCACTTTTGTAAAGTCCACAGCATATTTGTCGCTGAGTTAGTTATTTGCAGTCCGCAATAAGACTAGAACAAAATAAAGAATAAGATGCATCTGTGAATAAACTCTTATGAAAATAATAAGAGTTTATTCACCTATACAAATCGAGCCATTAGTTGTATAGCCATTAACAAAACAATAGCTTTATTAATTCACAAGGGGAGGAAACATCCACTGACCGGCCGGTTTCGATTTCCTTAAGCTTCTTCAGAGTGAATTAGTTTCGCTCTGAAGAAGCTTAAGGAAGCCGAAACCGGTCGGTCAGTGGATGTTTCCTACCCTTGTGAATTAATAAATATATATATATATATATATATATTATTTTATATATATATATATATATATATATTACTGCCTCTATTTAAAATTCCCATGACTTGGGCATCATTAATTCTGCGATCTTTCTGCTACTACTAGAGCCTCACCTTATGGGAGACATTAAATTGCTACGATGTCTACTACTACTCGAGCTCCACTGTTGTGGTGATGTGATGTACCTATCTTAAATACTATCTTTGCTTAACTAAGTTTTCCTTGACTGCTCAGCTATCTCCTGAAATACAAAACTAACTACTCGACAATAAAACGTTGCGACGATAAATAGCCCACATTTATTAACATACCAGAAAGAATGTACATGCCAAAATCAAAATTAAACTTCTTTTTCACACATTAATTATAAATTGTATACATCCCATTTAAAAATACTCCCTTAACTGTAGATTTCAATATCGATAATTACCTCAAATAACATTTTTCCTTCCGATTTAATCCGAGAAAGTAATAGGGTTTTACCACATTTTTTACTTTAACCCTGGTTCAATATGAGCTCATAGTAAAAGCTTAACCTTTCGTGCTAATTTTTGCACATCAATAATCAAAAACACCCTTTTACCTTGTATATAAATCAAATATTACAAATGTCCTAAATCACTCCTTAACATAAATTCCCACATAAAATACAGTAAAAATAACTCAACTTGAAAATTTCAATCCATACCTCTTCCCTTGTTTGTCCTTTTAGTTCATAAAAATTATACCTCCAATGCACCAAGTCATTAAGCACCTATTTACACACATATACAATGAAAAACATCAGTTACCTGGATTCCATGTTCACCCACGGGCCAGCTGCCATTGTATCGAGAACTGCTGCATTCAGGAACACTCTAATCTGGATTGCTATAACCGCAATTGCAAGCTGCAACCATATCACCAAACTCCAAACCTCTTCTACTAATACCATAAATTGTTGGTAATCAACCAAAACCAACCAAATACTGACATCTACTCCATTTCAAATCGCATACTTGGCACACTCACTACAAATTAAAATCCAACAGTTTTACTTACATCAATTGGCGTACATTAACTGCACTTTTATGTAAACGTAAAAGCATTTTAGCCTTGGAGCCGTCAGCTTATCGAAAATCAGGAGCGACGTACTCTTGTCAAAACATAAGAGCTGTAAGCTGGTTGAAAAATAAGAGAGTCTCCTATCCATGTACGGCGGTTTATATTTAGTTTCTCCGCCTTTCAAAACCTGCCACAATTCCTCAAATTTCGTTCAATACAAACATTTGTACACAATTCTTAAAATCACTTCACTTCCAACGGCCACAGTTTTCCAAAAACTGACCTACACAAACAAACTCACAACAACACTCTCGTACTAAAGCGTTTTGTCGTATTCAAACATCTCACTCCAATAACGTTGTGTATATCCATTCCAGCTGACAAAAGTTACCGTTTAAACTACGCCTATCTTGACATTTGTTATTTTCATCCCACTTTTGCATACACGTTAAAAATCACTTATCTCTTACTTTGTTTTCAATCTCCGTTGTACAACGAGCAACTGCTACTCCCTGTAATAACCTTATGTATTTACCCAAGTCAACAAACGCTAACGTTCAAACTACGCCTATCTTAACACGTTTTATTTTCATCCCACTTATACACATGCTATCGAATAACCTTTCTGTGTTACTTTGTTTGCAAGCTTCGTTTGTAACGGACAACAATAACTCACTAAAACTCAAGTTTCATATCGTTTTTAAGAAGCTATACATTTCTTTAATTGACGTCAGAACAAACAACTCCCTGGAATTTGCTGTTGTTTGTACAACGTTATCTACCCTATACTCGGAAAAGTAGCTTCTTGTAGTAGGTTCATGTTTAAAACTTCCAACCAATAATATAACCGTCAACTTTGCTTTTATTTAACACTACTTGGAAACTACAACAGTTTGAAATGAAGCTAAAGCATTTGAAAATATATCTACAAATTAAATACAAAATGCCATGCTTTATATCTATATGGTAATTATCTATAAGAATTAAGCTAAATTATTTTTTAGCTTCTTGAAATTTTTTCGAAACAAATTAAATTCTAAAACTATTGACTTTAAAAACTCGTCTTAACGTTGTTTGTTATTTTCACATGCCGAACCAGAGAATAAATTACCAAATGAATAATTAATGCCCTTTTAACCCCTAAATATCACAGTAATATATATATATATATATATATATATATATATATATATATATATATGCTGTGGTCTAAAGATGCCCGACGCTGAACATCAGTAAAAGTTGCTAAGGATTGTAGATGATTCTAGTAAAAGTGTTGCCCTAATTATTTTGCTAGCTCAATTTAAAATAAAACCACTAGAATCAGACATCAAACTTATAATGACACGAAATTTTTTTTTAACAAACCATCTTTCAAATAACAAGTACTACATCCATGACAACTTTTTTTCAGACATCAATATCTTACATCTAGGAAAAACAATTTTTTCCAACGCAGAACTTTAAAAATATTGGTCAAAACCGTCACAACAGTTTTGCCTTTCTAACAAAATCTTAAACCTAACAAAAAAATTATAACTACTGGATAATCACTCGCTTACCCTAAAATAGAGTCCAAAATCTCTCTTTTCTAATTAGGATTTTTATTCACAATTCATTCCCTATTAAATTTTATGTACAAAATTTTATAAAATAAGTCGAATAATTTTAACATCTCCTTAAACTCGGATTTTTAAACATATGTGATCAATTATGTTTAATAATTTTTTTATATGCTAGTAAATCGTAACGAAAGTCCGCCACCCTCAAATCAAATTATTCACTTGTACAACTCTCACACAAAATCTTAAGGAACTAATAGAAATATTCTTTTTTAAATTTTAAAACAATGTGATTTTTATTTTGCCGTGTAATTATACTGGTCGTTCTTATTGCCTATGGTTGGCCTATAATCATCCATCCATGTCCAAATCGTTAACATTTTTTCATTAAATACCATTGAATATTAAAATTACATTCCAAATCTATATACCAAGATTGCCCTAATCGTTTAAAATTTATCATTAAATACAATTCCAGTTTCATATATGTGTTCACTCAAATTAAAACTGTATATTGTAGTATTTATTATTATAAATATTTATGGTTCCGGGTTGGGACCGTGTCATTTTATAAACTAAGGTCGACGTTTCGCCCACTTTTGTAAGGGACTTCATCAGGTCAAGAAAAGAAAATGAAAATAAATAATAAAATTAATAATAATAACGATAAGAATGATGATATTAAGTAGACAAGTTAAAGTGTAAAGAGTATGTAAAGTTACTTCTGAACTAGCAGACTTACCAGCCCACTTAAGTCAACAGGTGTCTTGTGGCAAAGTAACTGGTAAAAGTGGCGAAAGTGGTAGTTTGTATAGGGCGAGAACTTAATGCACGAGTGATCATGAATAGAGAGGAGTGTTGTAGAGGGTCAGTAAGCGTTACAGTTCTGCCTTTGTGAACATAGCATCGTTTTCCAAATGGGAGAAAGGCAGTAGCCATCGTCTTTACAGTGCCGTAATTCTGACATAGTTCCCAATTTCCTTAAAATAAAATATCGCATTAACACATATTCTAGCCTAAAAATTCTTCACAGAGCAGCTCTCACTACTCCACGAACGAATTGCCAACAACCGAAATGAAATAGACAATATCTCTAAACATCTCCTACAGCTCCATCTAACATTATCCGCCACGCTCAGTTACAATGACTGTACTCTGACCGAATTTCATACTTGCAAACCCAAAAGACCAACGTGACGTTCACTGATCCGCTACGACACTTCTCTCTATTCATGATCACTCATGCATCAAGTCCTATATAAACTACCACTTTTGCTACTTTCACCACTTTGCCACAAGACACCTTTTGGCTTAAATGGGTTAGTGAGTCTGCTATTTCAGAAGTAACTTTACATACTCTTTACACTTTAACTTGTCCACTTAATATTATCATTCTTATCTTTATTATTACTTTTATTTTATTACTTATTTTCTTTTCTTGTTCTGATGACGCGGCTTACAAAAGAGGGCGAAACGTCGACTTAGTTTATAAAATGACACGATCCCAACCCGGAATCATAAATATTTATAATGACTCTGGCCATGTAAGCCTCCAACAATGTTGAACTTAGTCTTGTAATTGAATCAAATTAGAATATAACAATGAGTCTGTTGCTTTCCATTTGGGACCAAGGACTTAATAAAAGTAGAGGATCAAACTAATACTGTAAATAAATGGTCTTGACGGATTTTTTCAATTTTTTCTTCGCTCCTTCATGTAGATTTCTAATTTGTTTCAAATAGCAATTTTTCCCTTTCAATAAAAAAAATTGTTACAATGTTGAGAGAATGTGATAAAATTACGTGTTTATTATGCTCGCATTATAACCTGCTAAAAATAATTACACTCTTAACCATTACCTGCAATTCAAAATATTAAACTATAAAGTTATTAAGACAGGGTTTTATAAAACAGAAGTGTAATTCTTAATTCAGGAAGCAGAGACGCCATAACATAAATAAAAAAACTCATCAATGCTACAAAGTTTTGTTTAGGCCATTTTGAACAACGATTTCGAAAGGTACAAACTTTACACTATTGCTTAATAATCGAAGATCACAAAAAATAATGATAGTGTAAAAGTTTATGTATGTAACTTTCATTTGAACGACATAAAAACTGAATGTCTGCATACAAATTGTCAACATTAAACGTCTGGTCATTGTGTGTTTATTATTACATTAAATAATTTATTTCAATAAAAGGAATTGATTTAAATTTATAGAACATCTGGTTTTGTATTGACAAATAATTATAAAAACCTACACCGCACATATGCTTGTTTTCCAGGAGTAAAAGTAACAAAAACATTTCAGTATGTAGCTATGAGTCATCACAGCTATGTAGAACACTTAGTATCCAACAATATTCAAGCGTTTCAAATGGATGAAATATTTTTAACTATCTAATTTATTTATGGCACAAAAATGCAGTCATTACTTTTTATTACAATAAGAATTTTATATTTAGCCATTGAAAATATCTTATAATCAAGTTAAATCTTCTTAAATCCTTCACATATCTCCGAGTATATAAATTAGAACCAAATTTTTAAAAAATACCTAAGTTAAAAATTCAATTCTTATTACTGTAATTAATTTTAATTGTTATATCTATGTAATTGGTGCAATTACCTGGAAGTTTCTGAGTTATTAAATTCTGTTCTAATTAATTTTTATTGTTAATTATAGCTATTCATGCTAAAATAGAAAGAGTGAAATTAGATCAGTTAAGTCTATTACATATAATCAGCCCTTCTTTGTATTAAAAATGTTACTATAGATTTTAACAAGACAAAATATGGAGATAATTCTATATGGTATATTCAAGCTAGTTGCTGCTTCGTACTGATAAACACAATACTTAATCAGAGAATAAAATCTAAATATTACACAGTTTCCTGAAAAAGATTAATGCACTGAAATGAAATGATTGTGCAGCTTCTGAAGTGGATGTACGTTTTAAATGTTAGTTTAAACAATTTTGCTAAATTATAATATGATTAAAAGAACATAAATCATATTAAGAAAATAGAAAATTTGAAAAATCCATGATTTGCCAACATGCATGGGACTCCAGTCATAAAATAAAATGGGAGGAAGTAAAAATTATTGACAAAGAAGAAAACCGCCAAAAATGCAAAATCAAAGAAGCTGCTTATATAACCCTACATAAAAATAACTGTGTAGCAAACGAATCCGTGACTTTCAGTAAACAATGGATTCCTTTACTAAAAGAAATAACAAATAAAAATCAAATATCTAGGTAGTATTGCAAGTTTTCCTGGGTTTCCTTGCGATATTAACATGATATACATTACATTTGATTTTCCAATGCTCCACCCAAAGGTACTACATTGGCCAGGAAGCGAGTTTTTTTTACCTGGAAAATTTGAAATTTTGCCGAACCCTTGCTGTTCCAAGCAAGGTAGGGATGTTTAACGTGCGTGACAACACTCACACATGGGACCTCCATTTTACCTCTCATCCGAACCAGAGTGTATTTTTGTGAAAAATGCTCATCTAACATTTTTCAAGCGGACCGTGTCGGGATTTGAACCCGGGACTTGGGCATAGTACTCACACACATACCAACTACGCGATGGAGCCGCCAACATGATATACATTACATGTGAGTTTCCAATGCTCCACCCGAAGGTACTACATTGGCCAGGAAGCGAGTTTTTTTTACCTGGAAAATTTGGAATTTTGCCGAACCCTTGCTGTTCCAAGCAAGGTAGGGATCTTTAACGTGCGTGACAACACTCACACATGGGACCTCCATTTTACCTCTCATCCGAACGAGGGTGTATTTTTGTGAAAAATGCTCGCCTAACATTTTTCAAGTGGACCGTGTCGGGATTCGAACCAGGGACCTCAACATGATATACAGCCTACATACATGATTTCATTTATACAGACAATAACTAATTACATAACAATAGGCATACTAGCTCGGCAAATGTTCGAATGTTGGGGGAACGTGTAGTCGCATACACTAAATACCATGGAAATAGGGTAGTTTTCCTCCTCAAGATAAATATAAAAAAAACAGCTGCTTAAGCCATACGGTAACGTAATCGCACACTTCTTTAATAACAATCT
This sequence comes from Platerodrilus igneus, assembly GCA_036346225.1. Taxonomy (NCBI): domain Eukaryota; kingdom Metazoa; phylum Arthropoda; class Insecta; order Coleoptera; family Lycidae; genus Platerodrilus; species Platerodrilus igneus. The sequence continues at coordinate 3,452,944 of JARFIW010000090.1, forward strand.
CTTCAATTGTATCGATAGAAACATGTTAAGAAATGTTTTCCAATTCTTAAGTTGAATTTATATGAATTTAACCATATAAGAATTAATCAGCTGATTTCACGTTAAGCATATTTGCTACCTCAAAGTCACTCTCAGGGCGCAACACAAATTGAAGGCACTTATTCTTCTAAACTTTAAAATTTTCACCTAATGTATTCAAATCAAACATTAATAAATCAAAGTCACCTACAATTTATGTCATAAATGTCAAACTTGAAATTTTTATTATTTTGACAACGATCCTAGGTCATGAATCGAAACATAAAGACGATTTTAACAACTCATTATCATTAGGTCTTCAGTCCTGGAACTGGTTAGACGTGTACCCTCATTGCTTCCTATTCTGAACTAACCTACACATTTCCCTACAATTTGCACAGTTTGCTTCTATCACTAATCTGATCTAGGTCTACATTTACCTCTTTTTTCCTATCACTGCTTGTAATATATCCCATACTATTCCCCAAAAATACCTTAGAACGTATTCTGCCCTCTTATTTCTTCTATTTATTTCCCCAGATATCCTTGTTTCCCTACTATTTCTATAACCTATTTGTTATTAACTTTGTCTGTCCATGCTATCATCCTCATACATCTGAAACACGGCATTTCAAAAGACTGCTGCTGTTTTTCTGTCTGCTTTTCAGTCTGCCCGTATTTCATAGGCATACTGTGCTGTGCTCCACACTTATGCTTTCAACAATTTTCTTCTTGTTCTATGTTTGTTGTCTTTCATCATAGGCGCTGTTCTTTCTTGTTATATGCAGTTCGGTCCCCTTCTATTGTTTTACAGTTATATACCCTATTTCTCCGACATTCAGTGGTTGTGAAGGGGGGTAAGCAGCCTGTGGCTGCCAAGTTCCCCCAGCACTTAAACATTTACCGATTTAATATTTTTTCCAATATATCTTTTCGCACAGTCAACATTAGTTGCAGATATTTCACAACCAACACCTGTAGTTGTTTATAATAATCATCAGATTTATCTGAGCTTATTTTTTCGTCATTAGGTTTTCTGTCTCAAAACTGGTTGGACACGTACCTGCACTTATTTATATTCTCAACTAGCCTACACAGTCCCCTGAAATTCTCACACAGCATGTATACAGCCAGGTTCCCCTTTTATTGTTTTTTAATTTTATGCCCTATTTCACCGAGATTCAGTGACAGGGGTTAAGCAGCCTGTGGCTGCCAAGATCCCCCAACACTTAGACATTTGCCTAAATAATAGTTTTCCAGTAAATCCTTTCACACAATTAACATTATTCGAGAATATTGCTCAACCAATTCTTGTAGTTGCTTATAATAATCAACATGTTTAAGTACAGTTACTTTCTTCGTCATTGATTTATCCATCTTGGGACTGGTTGGATGCGTACCTCCATTGATTTCTATCCTGAGCTAGCCTACACATCTCCCTAAAACTCCGACAGTCTACATCTTTCACTATCTGTGTGCAGTTGTCTAACCTAGGTCTACCTCTTCTTCTCTTTTTTCCTATCTCTGCCTCTAATATATTCCGCACTATTCCCTCATGCCGTAGTATGTGGCGTACCTATCTCTCCTATTTTTTACCGTTGTCCACATATTTCTTTCTTCCCCTACCATTTTTAATACTTCTTCGTTCTTAACTTTGTCTGTCCATGATATCTTCATCACGTTGTAGCACCACATTTCAAAGGCTTCTATCTTTTTCTTGTCCGCTTCTCCTACTGTCCAGGCTTAGCCATACAGTGCTGTGCTCCACACATACGTTTTAAGCAATCTTTTCCTTGTTTCTATGTCTGTTGTCTTTGAACACAGCAGTTGTTTTTTCTTGTTAAATGTAGCACGGCCTTGTGCTAATCTTTGTTTTATATCTTTTGTGCTTTCCCCATCTTGCGTTATTTGGCTTCCTAGGTAGCAGATATCCTTCACCTCTTGTAAGTTCGTGTTACATATTTGTATTCTTGTTTTTGATTTATTTTCCCCTCCTTCGCATACTAGTACTTTAGTTTTAGTTTTGTTAATTTTCATACCGTATCTCTCTGTTAGAACCGTTTCCATTTCATTAAGAGCAGCTTCTAACTCTTCCTTGCTAGACGCTAATATCGCTATATCATCTGCAAATCTAAGCATATCAATTTTTTGACCCTGCATAGTAATTCCAAATGTCTTCCTGCATTTGACAGTATTCATTGCCTCTTCAATGTACATGTTAAAAATTAATGGGGATAGGGCACATCCCTGTCTCACCCCTTTCCTAATGTTTACTTCTTTACGTTCCTGCTCTTATTCTATTACTGCTGTTTGCTCTTTGTATAAGCTATGTACTATTCGTCTATCCCTATAACTCATTCCAATCTTTTTGAGTATTTCGAACATTTTTTTATTCTACATTGTCGAATGCTTTTTCCAGATCTACAAACCCTATATACACTTTTTTCCCTTTTTCTATTGTTTTCTCCATTATCACTCTCAGAGCTAAAATAGCCTCCCGTGTTCCTCTGTTTTGCCTAAACCCAAAGTGGTCTTCTCCTAGTATTTCTTCAGCCCATTTCTCCAATCGTCTTTGTACAATTACGTTAATATTTTTGACACGTGTGCTGTCAGACTTATTGTTCGAAAATTTTCAGATCTATCAGCGCCTTTCTTTTTTGGTATAGTTACTATGATGTTACGTTTGAAATCTTTGGGTATCTCGCCTGTCTCATACATATTGCTTACAAGTCGGAAGAGACGTTCTGTTACTGCTTGTCCAGCGGCTTTTAGAGTTTCTGCTTGCACCTTATCTGTACCCGGCGCCTTACCATTTTTCAGACCCTTTAATGCTAATTCAAACTCATTTCTAAGTATAGGATATCCCAGGTCATCATTTTCAATGTCTGATTCCTGTTCTAATGCAGTTAGTTCCTCTCCTGCATATAAATTCCCTATATATTCTTGCCATCTACCCACTTTCGCTACGTTTTCTATGATGACGTTTCCATGTGCGTCCCTTATATTTTTGCTATATGGTTTTATATCCCTAAAATTCATTCCAATTAATTTGTATGCTTCGTCTGTCTTTCCTATTTCCATCTTCGTTTGTACCTCTTTGCACTTTTCATCAATCCATTGTTCTTTGGCTTTCCTGCATTTGCGAATAATTTCCCATTTTATGGCTTTGTATCTTTGTTTTCCTGTTCCGTCTGGAATTTAACAACTATAAATAGTTTAATTCCCAAAGAAGATTAAGAAAAAAAACGTTACATTAATAATATCCAACCAGGAATAGAGAGCAAAGGAATTTAGACCTCTTACAATGATAGAATTAAACAAGTCACTACGTATACTTATGAAAATAGTTCAATACGAAACGTTTCCCAAAGAGTTAGAGAACATTAAAGTAGAACTGTGTGTATGAAATTGATTCAGAAGCCAGTTCTCTTTTTAGATCCTGATGCTGTTATATGTGTTGGTGGTCAACCACATCATTCCGATTTATCCTATGATGCCAAACATCGTATGGTACCACCTCGGAATAATGCACTCAGAACAATGATTTTTGAAAATGCACATTGTAAAAATCTACATTCTGACCCACAAACATGGTAGATTAGAATTAATATTGATGACATCGTCAAAAAAAGAAAGACATGCAAAAAAAGTTACAATAGAAAGGTTGAATTTGAAGAAGGAATGGTCTGTTATTATTTGATTATTTAATTTAAAGTCTATAGAGACAATATAATTATATGGTATTGATTAAACGGCTAAATGTAATAGCCAATATGTGCTAATGTTACTACCTTATCAAGTGAGCTCAATCCGGTTTAATTAATATGCGCTACAGTAAAAATGAAGTAGCAGCAAAAACTATATGTTTAAATTATAGAACGCTGAACGTCGTTATGGCAAACCATTGATAATGTGGACAATGTTGACTGGAAAAGTTGTATTAAATATGTGATTAAAGAAGAAAAAATTGCAAATTGGATGACATTATGGATGATATTTTGGAACCCATCATTATTTTTGTTGGTGCTGAAACTGGAAGCAGTTCTGAATGTTCAAGGGATGATTAATAATAATAATGGTTTATTATTATTATTAGATGTAAGTTTTATTTTGTGGATTCTAATTGAATTTAAGCAGTGTGCTTTTGGTTTCATACTTAAATCTAATTTAAAGTATGTTATTTTAATATATTATTAAATTACAATAAGCAGTATTTTATTCAATTTTCAAATGTCTACTTCACAAATTAAATCTAAAGTTACCATAAAATTTAATTTCTTGACATTTCCTGTCAAATGAATTGCCGAAAGACATCGGGAAATTATGGACACTAAGGAAGTAGAAACAGAATAGAATAACATTAAATTCAGCTTAGACATGGCGGCCAGAAATATTCTGGGGTATACACAAAAAGAAAATAAGAAACCATGGATAACAAAGAATATCCTGAATCTAGTAGAAGAAAGACAAAAATATAAAAACAGACGAGCGAGGCAGGAAAACAGAGATACAAAACCATAAAATAGGAAATTATTCGCAAAAGCAGGAAAGCTAAAGAACAATGGATTGATGAAAAGTGCAAAGAGGTACAAACTAAGATGGAAATAGGAAAGACAGACGAAGGATACAAACTAATTAGAATGAATTTTAATGATATAAAACCGTATTGCAAAAGTATAAGGGGCGTGGAAGGAGACCTCATTATAGAAAATGTAGTGAAAGTGGTTAGATGACAATCTATTGTTCTATAGCTTTCCTGCATTTGCGAATAATTTCCCATTTCTTTGTATCTCTGTTTTCATGTTTCATTTGATCAATTTTTGTATTTTCGTCTTGCTTCTATTACATTCAAGATATCCTTTGTTATCCACGGTTTCTTATTTTCTTTTTGTGTATACCCCCGAATATCTCTGACCACCATGTCTAAGCTGGATTCTACTTCTTAGTATAAGAAATTTACCTGAGATCTTTCAGCAATTCCTTTGACTTTTTTTCAAATCTTTTGTGGATATCTATATCTTTTAGTTTTCAAATCAAAGTCTTATATTTGATTCTTAAACGGTTGCCTAACAAGAATGTAATCTATTTAATATCTGTCTATATCTCCTGGCATCTTCCACATGTATCATCTTCTAGTATGGCATTAAAATAATGTGTTTGTAATGGTTAAATTGTGTTTGTCGCAAAACTCTACCAACTTGCTTCCCCTCTCGTTTCTCATGTGTAAAATCCCTCGCATCTGGCCGTCAAACTTCACTAACCCCTACTAAGTCTAATGCTAAAATATCCTTTTCGATTTTCAGATTCTCTAGCTTACCTACTTGCTTCATGCCTCTGACATTCTATGTTCCAACTCGCATAGTGTTTCCGGCTCTTCTTTTAAACTTGCCAATCACATCCTCCAAAGAAGTCCTCTCCAGGAATCAGGTTGGGACACTATTTTAACTCCAGAATCTTTTACTCCAGAGGATGCCATTACTTTAAAAACATTTGCAGTATGCTGTGTACTTGGAGGTAATGTGGGTGGTTCACGTTGCCTTCCACATCGCAGTGTGTCTTAGAATGCCATACCGACCCCAAGGTCACTGCCACTCTAAGTACCAAAAGAGCTGCTGCTCTCTTTTTGGGACCTGTCAATCTGGTTCCTCACTAAAGACCCCATTAATTTGGTTAAACTTATAGTTCGGCTCTTTAACTCACTGAAACATGCCAAGCCATTCTACCCATCCTAGTATTCTAAAACTTCTTCAAGGTGCAGGTCCGTTCAGAATGGTTTAAGAAATTTACGGCAAAAATATTTAAATTTTTTTCTGACCTAACTTCGGTAACTCAACCAACATAGTATTTTTAGCTTTGGTTTTTGAGCAACAGAACTTAACTGCTACGAAACTTCCTACTGCTATTGCAGAGTCAGCATCATTAGTATCACTTTGGTGTGGAAGGAACATATATATCTTCAGCGTGCATTTCTACAGTTTTTTCTCGATCACTCTCATTTTCCCATTCACATTCTTCTTCAAGTTCTTCATCTTCAATAATATCTTCTACGGCTATCTCAACCTCACTATCAAATGTCTTCATATCCCTTAAGGAAATGTGTTTGCCAGCAGGTAATTGCAATTTTTCCATGTTCCTTCTTAAAGTGTTGAGTAATAGCCTACTTTCACGAAGGGATGTTTTGCGGGTGTTGGTTCAATGTTTGTCATTTACACCTTCGATTAACTTTCTCTTGGGATAAGGTATTTTCTTGAGAACAGCATCTGGTGAAAACAGAACAATTTCACAGACTTGAAAGTTAGACTTGATGTTCCTTGCTATATTTTCTATTTTTTGATTACTTTCAGCAGACACAGATGGCCATACTTTTCCAATGAGTCATAAAAAGACACTTCTAACGGTTGTAGCATATGTGTTCCATTCGGTTGCAATAACACAAAATCAATATAATTTTGCTCGCAATAATGTAAAACGTGTATCAAAGTGTCAGCTGCCAGGTTGTCCCCAATTAAGACCTTTTTTCTTGGAAGCTTCTGACAGTAGGGTAACAGAATCTTATCAAACCAATCGTCAAAGGTCATAGAATCAAGTCAACTGAATGTGGTGCAGTTATATACAGCACCATCAGGACCGCCTTCTACCCAGATTGGATACAAATGTACAGACTAAATTACATATGGGGGTATAGAAGTACACCCGAATCATTAACGGTCATCACGATCGAAGTGCTGAATTTGCTGGAATCTACTATCCTTTCTACTCTCTTTGATCCTTGTCTACTTTTATTTTACCGGAATATCAGTGAGATTGCTTTCATCGTAGTTTATAATGTTTGATGATGGAATATTTTCAATTGTTTATCCCAAATTTTTTTTTACAAGCTGAGATAGGAAAAAAGAGGTAACGGTAGACCTAGATCGGACTATTGCATGCAGATAGTGATAGATGCAGACTGTAGAAATTTCAGTGAAATGTGCACGTTAGCTCAGAATAGGAAACAATGAGAGTACATGTCTAACCAGTTCCAGGACTGAAGATCTAATTTGATGAAGTTCCAAATTACAAGATAGGTCTGTATTATTTCCTTCGTAGAATTTGCTTTTAATCGTTTGATATTTTGGGCAAATCGTTCAATTAAAATATTATTGCGACAGCGAAAGTTATAAAACTAATCTAGTCAGGATAATTATTTTTAAATTGTTTTATCTATTTTCCTTTTCTGCCCAAATGCCATTTAAATAACAATCTCTTATCTTGCCTTGTACTAGGAAAACCCCACTTGCACAATTTTACAATTCTTTCAGCCAAATTCTTTTTTCTTTGACTGAAATTACGCATTGTCCACCATGCTTCTTACTTTTACTCTTCATCTTATCATGTAATGTAGATTTTGGTATTTTACAATAATATCCCGCACCCCTGTCTTAAACTTTTCTTGCTTTTTTTAATGTCATAGAATGCTTTAGCTGTTTTCTTCAGTGTAATTCATGAAAGTAATTCCGATTTTTTTTTTGTAATGTCTAATCATGGTGTCCGTCTTCACCCCTAGAAAATGTGTTTTTTTACAAAAACACCATTATTTAAGAAAAAATCAACATTTAGAAAAAATGTTGCTTTGGGTTTATTAAATTTAACCCAATGACAAAACTACCTCAGTTTGTTTTTAGTTTTAGTATTCCCTTATGTACAAAAGTTTTTTTCGAGTTATCAAATTCTAATGAAGAAATATTATTTACAAAATCCATACTTACGTGCTTAACAAAGAATTTATTCAGCAAAATCGTATACCCCAAAAGTATTCACACTTGTACTGACGAGAATACGCCAATCGCTTTAGTTTTGAGCATCACGATACATACCTTTCAAATAAAATGTTGACCAATATCTTTCAGCCCAAATTTGTCCCCATAGTCCGACTTCACCGCGAATGACGATACTCAGTTAAAATGTTAAGCGTTATATTTAAAGTTGAAAAGAGGTTTGCAAACTTAAAATTTTTAGAAAATACATTTTCTTTGTTTCATTCGATTTTTCAATAGGCTTCTTCGTTTTGTTATACTTTTCAAAATTAATTTACATATCTACAAAAATTTAAATTTTTGCGATCCATGTAAACGTGTAGATTTGGTCCATGTGAGCGTTTAACTCCTTTTGGTGTTTAAAATTATGAGAATATGACAAACTAAAATTGTTTTAGATTCTATAATGTATCAAAAACACTAGCTTGAATATTCGAGGACACAATTCCAATAATAATGATATTTTCAATTTCTACATCGATGTAACCGTAAAAACGTTAATAGTACGTATTTTGGATTTAGACTATGCTGTATAAAACTAACATATCGCCCACTTTCGTAAGCGAAATCATTAAGACAGGACATAGGTCATTATTTCAGAACATGCAGACTGCACATCTACAGGTACTTCCCTAGACATGACTACTTTCCACAGACACTAATCCATGTTAATTGGGCATGTGAGTCTGTCTGTTTTGAGGTAATGGTCCTGTTCTAATCATGTCATTCCAAAAGTAGGCAAAGCATCAATTTCGTTGGTTTTTATTATGACACTCCAAAATTGGAACACTTATTATCAATTATGCTCTGACTGTGAAATTCTCTGACATTATCTGTAATAATTTTAAGCAGAATTTTTGAAGTTCTACAAATAAAGTTAGCATAAAAAATAAGGACTTACCTTTCGCACATACAATGCTTGTGGATGATGCTTAACTGGCATGAAGAACAACTTTATCCTGTCAAAAAACTGAATTCCATTTGTTGATGCAATACCCATGTATAAAAAAACTCCAAACAGCACTGACATGGGTATCAATCGTAAAAGGGGAGACATCAAAACAGAAAGACCAACCAATGAAGATACACAAAATGCAGAAACACGCTGCTCTTTCACTTCTATTATATGTGGTTTTTCACCAGGTGCATGTGTTCTTGACATTACTGTCAACGCAGAAACATGAGCTACTGAACGCACAGTAGCCACACACATCCAAGGTGCCCCGATGAAGCCACAAGCAACGTTTAAAAGACATATTATTACTATGTCTAAGTGGAACCCACTACCTCTTTTCAGCTTACGTTCTGGTTTGTCAATTATAAGCCTGAAAATATGAAATGCAATTAATGATATTTATGAAACAAGATCATCTATTAATCAAATAAATTCATTAAATCTTTTTATAAATGTCTAACATTAAATCTGTACCAGATATGAAAAATCCAAAAGTTAATTTTTGTGTGAAACTAGGTAACTTGAAGAAACAGATTAAAAAATAAATTACGTAACCTTACTCGAAAGTATACAACCAAAAATATGCATGCGCATTACTGTCTATCTCTTGAATTTAAGTGCATTTTTTATAAGTATAGTTGTACAAAAATACCACACCAGACTTGTATGTGAATAAGTAGATCTGGGGTTTCCAAACTACGGCCATGGGCCAAATCTGGCCCACCAGTGTCATCAATCCAGCCAGCAACAGCTAATGGCTTATTGTTGTGATAAGTTGGATCAAAAGAGACAGGATAATGATAACTCAGTTTTATTTACTCGTTAGGTAAAGCTTAATAAGTATAATATGCAGAAAATTTAACTTAAGCATAATAACTAGCAAATAATTCAAATGAATCCCATTAACATCGTTAACATTGTAACATATAAACATTATAACATATAAAATACTAATGAGATTTACGGAATTGTGATTTTCCACTGCCAATAGTTTGTAGTTGCGGACCAATTTTACTTGTATCAATTATTGAAAGAGATTTAAGATGTTCATCAGTTAACTTAGATCTGTATACATTCTTTGTATACTTCATTTTAGAGAATGTTTTCTCACACAAGCAAGTAGTACCAAAACAGAAAACAGCCTACGAGCAAAATTATGCAAATTATCAAGTTGTACCAGAGGAAGACTCTATTCAAATTACAACAAAGATGAATTTTGATATGTGTTCTTAATTATATCACTGCACTGTAAATCAATAATTTTCATTTGAAGTTCCGGGGCTATGGTTTCAATGTCAGTATTAAAAGGATTTTGAAAAATCTTAATTTCATTCACAATGAGGTCAAAGTCTGAGAAACAAGTACCACAAATTTATTTTCAACACTCAAAGTTTCGATTGCAAAATCGACGGGAAACTCAGTCTCAGTAGTGAGACTGAATGAATATTTCACATGTTTTAAAATGCGCGAAACAGTTTTTACATAATTGTGATTGAAACAGTATTATTTTCTGCCGGAACGATTTGATATTAGTGTATAAATCTGCTGGTTTTCTCCTTGCAATTTTAAATTCAGTTTGTTCATACGTTTTGTCAAATCAACTTAGAATGCTAACTACCACAGCCATTTGCTATTTTGTAATTAAAAAAAAAATTTGATCACTGCTCGAAGTTCAAAAAAGCACCGAAGGACTTTTCTGCAACTACACCAGCGTATGGCAGTATGATAGTAAGTCATTTCCGCAATCTCTTCAATAAACTTGCAGAATTGTCAGTGAATCTGATAAAATTAACAAATGATATGATTGGTTTCAGAACTTCAGACAAATTCAAACATTTCCTGCACAAGGACTATTGATGAATGATACAATGTAAGACTAATGGTTTTGAACCACCATCAATGTCTACAGTCTTTGACACAAGAACAACCACTCCTTTGTTTTTTAACACATGTATTTGCTTCCATCAACAGTAATAGATTTCAAGTGTTTCCATCAATTAATGACATTTTCAACTCCCTTAAAAATATCTTCCCGAGTAGTCATGCCATGAATACTATCAAGAGCAAGAAGTTATTCATACACTTCAGACCTTTTACCTACTCCTCGAATAAAAATCAACACCTGAGAAGCATCTGACACATCCGTTAACTCATCCAAGACCAGAGAAAACCACTCAAGATGTTCATTTTTGTCAGGCAGTTGAAATGATATATTTTCTGTGATGTCGTCTACCGTCTGTCGGGGCACATTTCTTTGACTATGCAATTACGCATTCTTTCATCATTTCTCTATTGGTTTCTCACGTTTTGCAATTTCACGAGCCACATGAAAGCTGGCACAAGTTGCATCCCGTTTGTTCAGTATTGAGTTTCGTAAACAAAGGCTGCTGCGATTTCAATCCATGCTTCAAAGCTTCAAATTTTTCTGTTCGCAAGTTTCCTGTATATTTCGAGTAATTTTGAAAATCTTTCATTTCATAATGATGTTTAACGTTATATCCTTTAAGAGCGGCTATGGTTTTATTGCAAATCAAACATAGTGCCTTCTTATTAGATTCAATTACGAAATATTGAAAGTTCCATTGATCTTTGAATCCTCCATTGTCTAAAATAATAACCCTTGAAGATACTTTAAAAACGAGCTTTATTAACGAGCTTCATAAAAATTCCCGTGTGTAGATTAAAAATATTCACTCTGGTTAAAAGGTACATTAAAATGCGTTTTACATACTTTATTAGGATTCAAAGCAATTGTGAGCCTTTTATGTAATAAATTTCCAGTGTGTAAATATAAAAGCAAAGTGATGTATATTTCCATGTAGACTGAAAAGAAGTCGCACATACCTTTAAAGCATACACTCCTGTGTGTAAATAATTCTTCTATACTTAGTAAAAAAAAAACGAGCTTCAATCTTTAAGATATAAAACCATTCAATACATCTGCGTAAAACAATATCAATTTGTTACATTTACAAAGAAGGACAATCCCCTCATCAACTGAATTGACTTCCGTGTGTGTCAATATATCATTTAACTTCAATTTCAGAGTTTTTAAATAAAACCATGTTCTAGAATTTTAGAGTATATTATTATTAATAGACAGATACGTCACCTATCTTACTAAGAAATGTTTTTAAAAGTCATTAAATAGCCAATAATGATTTAACGCCCTATTCAAGGAATTTGCGTTAGCAATAAAATGCATTAAAATAAAACCAAGATAGATAAAAACTAATTTATAGCTTTCCAGGTTACTATAAGATAGCACGAGACGCCATTGTTAACCTCGTGTATTAGACAAGGATAAATGGTACATTTTACAAAAACATAAATCACGACAATTGATACTATTTGGATCGTTAAAATGCGAAAGTAGTGTAAATTCTTACATCAACCGTGATTAATTTTCTAAGTAAATCCGGCAGAATCTCGAGAATGACGTATAGAGATAATTTTAGTATATAAACGGCAACCTGATTAGAAGGCTTCAATCGCCATTCGTCATTCTTTCCTTAGAAGCGGAGTTGAATGCTTTAAATTAGTTTTACGAGTAACATAGAAGTTCTCAATTGCAATATATTGATGAAGCATCATTGTTTTGTAAAATACAATAAAGATCAAATGTTCCTCGATACAAGAGCTAATTTAAAGTTAATTAATTAAACATAGAAGATGCAATTTTGCAAACTAATAAACTGATGGAAATGGGAAGCTTTTAATACCGCTAATTATGTTAGAAATGGGATTTTAATAAGCGCTATATGACCATAAGAATCGCAAGTATACATTTTAGATTTCTTTGTTTGTAACTGATAAAAATATTCCAATATTCGTCAGCTAGAATAAGTCTTAATCATATATTTTTTGTGTAAGCAGACAATTATCAGAATATTTTGATGTTGAAGTTCGACACATTTTGACCTTTAATAAATTGTCTGTCAAGTTATTGGCCAATACACTTACAAGTATGGTAATAAAAGTTAGGTGAATTATCCACGTAGAAATTAAAGACGATTTAGTAATTTATTTCTTAGTGACGTGCGTTGCCTCGCCTTTCTCTAACACCCAAGGTTATTATGGAGTCGTATACTAATCCAGTAGTAATGCGAAAGATAATAAATAATTCTTATTGATTTTATGGGTTTTTTATCCCATTTTTATGTTCCTGAGGCATCTTGGAAAAAGTTTATGTATTAATTAGGTATTTATATTGTTCTAAGTACAGATGAAGCCTCCTTTCTCTATTCCCCTCAAAATTTCGAATGTTTTGTTTAAAATTGAATTTATGTTATACAGAGTCAATTTGGCCGATCATTTTAAAGCTTTAGTTACTTTTTCATGCAAACGATTTGCATTTTTAACGATTGTTAAAGAATATATTCGCTTGCGCAATAAATGAAACGTATTTTAATACACATTTATTAAGATTGAAGCGTTAGTTTTTAACAAGATTGATAGGGTTTTTACGCTTGAAATTGATTGATTTTCATTAAGGCCTAAGATTCGCATTTAATGCGTTTTTACATTATTTCTTAATGAGTAATTATTTTTATATATATGACATTTTATACAGGGTTGGATTATCGATTTATAATTGGGGTTTTTAAATACACGGAAATGTGTTTTTCACTAACTATTGCACTAATTGCTATGTATTTACAATACGCTTATAATATTGACACACACGAAATTGCATTTTTGCTAAAAGGTATGCTCATATTATACAGGGTGTAACCATGAATCTTAGGAAGTTTCTATTTTTCCGGATTCTTTTATATCTTGGTAGGATGTATTTGTAGAATTTGGGTTTCAATGACCTCTCGTGACCCCTTATCACGTCAATATATATATATATATATATATATATATATATATATATACAGTGTGTACAGTATAAAATGCAGTACATGGGGATCTTGGAAACTGTAGGAGATACGATCTTGGTTAAATGGGACAAAAGTTGCATAATCATGAGGGTATGTCAGATCGGTTTTCAAATTTCAAAAATTTTTCATAGGTTACTAGATAGAGGCAAAAAACACAAAATTGACGATTTCTTTATTTGCTCGTAGTTAGTCTACTAATTGAAATAGAATGTTCAAATTTGGTACATCATGGTAATTCCCCATTGCGCTTCACATTTTCAACTTAGATTTTGTCTAGGGCATCTAGATTTTGTGTGACGATGTTCAACTTTTTATTTTTAAATAGCCGCCATATTGGATTTTTACATTTTTGAAATGCTGACAAAAAACCCTTTCCAAAGAGGTATAACATGGCTATGTTTGATTGAATCAAAACACTAAAAATCACATAATTGTTTTGGTCGTAGTAGGCTTTAATTTCCATTATGACAAAGAGAAACCCTTTATGAAACAAACAAATTCTTTCATTTATGGCTATGCAAATTACTTGCTTGCTTTGTATAATTAATACCTTTCTTTCGATTTTTCGTAAAGTTTGTGATTATTTATACATCGTATATACTTGTTTTATATATATATATATATATATATTGCTATGAATCTACAGGAACTATTGTGCCCCGACGTTGGGCCGCATATAAATTATGCTATGAATTAACTGGAACTCTCGTTCGCCGACTTTGTGCCGTCCAATAAATACCTTGATATGATAACGCCGTACTCGGTATCAATGGCGTATTCTTACTTGACTCCACCTCTCTGTTTAAATGATCAAATTTCACTCCCACTAATTTTATTATTCTGCCTCGACTAGCTTTTATTTTGAATTATAAAATGAAGTTAATTAATTCCATATAATGAAAAGAAATGTTATGTACAGGTTTTGAAAATTATTAAAATACACTTTTCAATCAATCAAAATTGTAAGTCTTATTTATCTTAAAAAGCATATGCTTTGCAATCAATCTAAAGTCACCAAAAAAACTATTCTTTTTATCAAAGAAGCCTGGAACATTCAAAACCCCTTTATTATATTACGTACTTTCAACATATGCAAAGTTCGTTGCTGACTCTATTACACTAGTTTATCTTAATTAAGCAAATTCAATATTCAAATTCAAATAGAAAAAAAAATGTCCTAAAACTAAAAAGATCTAACCTGGTCTGTTTACTTCTTGCTTCTTTATTTCTTTCTCGCAACTCAAAATTGTCCCAAGACTATCGACGCATCCATTATCAACCAACATCAATTAGAATTTTCCATGCTTTATTATACCATCCATTTGGATCATTAACATCGTATTCAAAATTATTCTCCACCAATTCGGAATTATTATATACCCATTTGAAATATTATCTATCCACACGCTTGAATTATTACATTTGAATTATTGTCATCACCCTCTGGATTATTATTATTAAACTTAGATTTATTATCGTCATCCGCCTCAGAATTATTCTCGTCGAACTTAGATTATTCTCACCATCAAATTTAAATTTATTGTCATCAGCCTCCGAAGCCCTATTATTATTATTATATTTTTAGTTTAAATAAATTCCCCAAATTCTACTTACGTTAATCGGCAATAGAAATTTTCATCTTCGTAGCACTATCTGTCACTAAACAATTTTATTATTAAAATATTATTATTACGCACGCGTTACTCTTAGATTCGGAGTAACGCACCTTGGCCTTGTTGAGTTGAAACTGAGCTCCGTTATCATTGCTCGCTGTTAATATGTGGGTATGTCCCCCTTTGTCTGTGGGCTTGGCTTACTAATCATAACCAATGAGGTCTTTATATTTCCTACACTTAAAGTGGTTTTCTGATGTAACATTGTTGGCTTTTCGAGTAATTGTTGTTTGCTTACAGATGCTTTGTTATCAGACCATGCGGTGTTTTGAGTAAATAATCGCGTTTCCATATTATACACAAATACCTGATAAATTTGAATTTCAATTTTCAAGTATGTTTATCTATTTACGCATTTTTAATTGCATTTACTATCAAAATTTGTTAATTGTTTGTACGCACTTACACTGCACTTCTTTAAGTTTTATCTCTTATCTCCGTATTATGTTATGATTAATTCGAATCCTTTTCAATGCGTGTTTAATTATATTTATTATCATTCTCTTCTAAATACGCATGCTTCTACTGAAAAATATAGTTGTTTGCATTACTTAAAATTACTAAAACTCTATATACCGGGTGTTAAATATGTTATTTACC
Source organism: Platerodrilus igneus (assembly GCA_036346225.1). Lineage (NCBI taxonomy): Eukaryota > Metazoa > Arthropoda > Insecta > Coleoptera > Lycidae > Platerodrilus > Platerodrilus igneus. The sequence goes on from JARFIW010000090.1 coordinate 3,468,872, forward strand.
TAATGCATGAATTACTTATTTCTATGCTAACTATGCCTCCTATTGTGTCTATTTGCGTCGCTTAAAACTACTTATACTCTATATACAGGGTGTTAACTGCTTACTATTTACAAACTATCCCAATTACTCAATTTTCTATTAAATAAATGCAGTTTTCTGCTTCCTATTGTGATTTCTGATTACTACATGACCATTGCTATAAAATACACCCTTAAACAACCCCTTATCACAGCTATATTTATGTATATATATATTCCCGATAGTAGGGGACAAAGACTACTAATATAGTAAGCCTGCTTATCGTAAAAGCCGATTAAAAGGCGCAGCAAGGGGCAGCAGCATTGCTGGCTAAAAGATATTGGAGGAGAGTCAGTTGGCCTCGAGCAATCCTCAATAATTTACAAGGTTGTTGGGGGTTGACCGTGACAGATACAGCTTTTTGCTAAAATCTTTAAAAACTGCATTGTGGAAGGATATGGGAACCTACCACAATATTTCCTAGGTATGTGTGACCTAAAACGCGAACTATGTATGATGGAGAGCTCACAAGTAAAATTCTTGTGAAGAGATAAAATACCCCCTCATTCCCATCTCCGGGAGGGAGTACTTGGAGCTCGTCATCGTAAGAATTTAAAACAACGGTTCGACTTAGTGATAGGGACCTAGAATGAAGGTCATTACTTACAGTAGATAAATTAATGAATTTATTAGTCCAAATGAGAAAAGGAACGCTAGACATTTTAGGTATTAGTGAGGTGAGATGGCCAGATAGTAATGACTTTTGGAAAGATAATTATAGAATAATTACATTGTCAAATATTAAAATTTCCAAAATTTTAACCTTCCATATTAATTAACCTTTAAAACTAGCAATTCTATTTACAATAACTTAACAAACTCCAAAGATAAAATTACAACATTGTCAAAAAGTGGTGTATATAAACTGAATTGTGGAAAATGTGATGCAACATACATTGGAAGAACTTGCAGTGTCCTATTAGTTCGTATTAATGAACACATTAAAAGACCTAACCAATCAACATTTTGGAATCACCTACAATTCAGCAATCATAATTCTAGCCCTTCTTATAATTTCAAACTTTTACATAATACTTATTCAAAGAATTTTTACGCCTAGATTTTTTAGAAGAAATTGAAGAAGAATTACTTTCATACTCTAAATAATTCGTTAAACATTAAAACTACCTTAAACAGAAATTTCATACCTTTACACAAAAGAATTACATAAATAAATATAAATTAAATATTCCTACTTTAATTTAAAATCCTTCACAACAACGATTTCCTACTCCTTTTTATTTCTCTGACTAGTCTTGTTTTAGTCCACCTACAAAATTCGAACAGAAATACAATTTTATACCATATCATGTTAGTTCTTAATGTCAATGTTTAATTTTAAACTGTCAATTTTTTTAGGTTAGCATGTCATTTATTGTATTTTTACTTCTTTTTTGATTCCAGACCATTGATAATGACCCTATAGGTCGAAAGCGTTCTGGTTCTTTTATTTCATTTTACTTAATTAATAGAAAATCTTTTTGCAGGTCCAACACAATAAATTATTTAACTATTTAGCTGTAGTATAAATGTAAGATAACTAAATCTAACTGAAGAAGATGAAATCCAAATTTAACAATATTGTTGCGATCCACTATTAGGCAACCCGTCAAACATACAAACGCCCGGGGCACAGCGTATTCTTCAGCATTCGAGAATCCTTCTACAAAGTTCTAGATAATGAGTCATATCTTAATGCAGGGTATATATAAGGCCGCTTATGAATGTAAGAGTTAGTCTATTCTTGAATGTCTAATATAAATTATGTCGTTGTAAAGTAAACGTAGTTGAGTTTTTAGAATATATACATAAATGATATGCTGTGTCTAATGTGCATGCAACTTGCAGTATACATAAATAAATAGAAGTGTATAAACAAATAGTTGTGTTAGTGTTGTTAATGAACTTATGGTAAAGGAGTTAATTTAAGAAGATATTAGTACTTGTAAATTCATTAGTGTAATAGTGCTTCATTGTTGAGTGGACTGAAAACATCTATGAATAAGGCATATACTGTTAATTAGACTTGTGAACAGTGAGCAATAAAGACCATTATTATTACTTGTTTTAAATTAAAGAAACGCGGTAGGAGTAACCCGTTACACTGGTGTCAGGCTGTGTTGGGTGATTAATTAAGTCTAAAGACATTTAAGTAGTTTGTATATGCCTGATACAAGAAACCAAAGTAAGATGGAGGCAGAGACTTTAATGAATTTCCTTAAGGATTTTAAATCCGGTATGGAGGAAAAGTTAAGCGAAAATACTACGAAATTAGAGGAAAAGTTTAGTGAAAATGCTGAGAAAATGGAGGAGAGGTCGGCTAAACTGGAAGTGACACTAAAAGAAAAGTTGAATGAAAGTACAGCCACGTTAGAACAAAGATTAATGGAAAGTTCCATTGCATTGAAAGAAGATTTCACTGAACAGGTAAAAACAGTTGAGCAAAAGTTGGATAATAAATTGGTAAAAATGGAAGAAGATGTGATGAGGCTTCAAGAACAAATGATTTCACTAACAACGCGACCACTTGAATTACCAAGCCATGTTGTTAATCAGAACATTCCAGAAATAAGAACCATGGAAAGAAGCGAGTCAATTCCGTCTAAATTTAAAGTAAAACCACCTACGTTCGATGGTAAAACACCTTGGCCCACATATTTGAAACAATTTGAAGCTGCTGCAATAGCCAACGGTTGGTGCAACAAAGAGAAGGCCATCTCCTTAATAGTGGCCTTACGGGGGGAGGCTCTTAACATCTTACAAACGATTCCCGATCACCAGCAGAATGATTACGGCCTCTTAACATCAAAGCTTGAGATGAGATATGGAGATGCTCACCTTCAACAGGTTTACCACGCACAAGTTAAGAACCGCTCGCAAAAGACAAGTGAAAGCCTGCAAGAATTCGAAGCTGACATTGCCAGGTTAGTTAGATTGGCATATCCGACGGCACCAGATAGCTTCCTCGAACAACTTGCTGTCCAAACATTTGTGGATGGCGTTAAGGATGGCGAAATACAGCAAGCGCTAAGACTAGCACGTCCAAAAATGTTGGATGACGCACTGTCCCATGCGCTTGAATTTGAAGCAGCTAAGCAGACATCACACAGGATGGGTCACAAAGTTCGGTCTGCCTTAGAGGAACCTGGTCAAGCTCAGAACAGCATAGATGAAATAGTCAATCGTGTGTTTGAAAAGCGAAAGGCGGAAAAGCTGAAAAGACAACGACCGCGGAGATGGCGTCTACGATGCTGGAGCTGCGGTGAAGTTGGCCATATGCAGAGACGCTGTACTCAACCAAAGAAACAACCGGTTGTGCCAAAGCTGGTCCATGTAAGGGGCGAACTTCGACAGCACAGCGTAGTGCCCCGAGATTATCATCCGTGCTGCATCGTCGGTGGAAAGTCTGGACAGCATTTATATCGATGGTAGAATTAATGGTAGGGTTGTCCGATTACTTGTGGATACAGGAGCGACAAGAACTATTGTGAGACCAGATTTGGTTGGTCGTGGAAAAGTGCTACCTGTATCGGTGTGTCTCCGAACGGCAAGTGGTGAGAAGATTGGTACTCACGGAGAGACTGCCGTTATGTTGACAATTGGGGACAAATTAATTAATCATCGAGTGTTGGTAGCTGAAATTACAGAAGAAGTGATCTTGGGAATGGATCTCATGAGAGAATATGGGTTTCATGTAAACATGAAAGAAAATGTGCTTCGGATAGATGATGATGAGATTCCATTTCAAGGTAGGAGTAACCAGACGATGCAAGTACGAATGATTTGCGATGTAAAAATACCCGAGAAGGCGGAAATGATAGTAATGGGACACCCGGATGGTACGCTCCGGGAAGGACAAGTATGCATGATGGAAGCAACTGAATCGGGAATGGGTCAGGAGGGACTTCTGATTGGAAGAACGCTGGTAAAGTCTCGAAACATGGTACCAGTAAGGGTGCTGAACATTAATCCCCATACAGTGACCCTGAAGAAAGGCATGATTGTGGGAAGTTGCATTCCAGTATGTCATATTAAACGTTGTGTGGACGACACGAAAAATAAACCAACCAACGGTTGCTCACAGAAATTGCTGGATATGTTGATACCCTAGTGTCAAGGATTAAATGGCGACCAACTGGGCAAGGTAAAAGAACTGGTCGGACGATATCGAGGTGTGTTTGCACTGGATGATAGTGAGAAAGGAAGGACGAATGTTGTGCAACACAAGATCAATACTGGAGATGCGCAACCGATAAGACAACACCCCAGGCGGCTTCCTTTGGCAAAACGTAAGGAAGCTGAGCAAATTATCACCGATATGGAAGAACAGGGAGTGATTGAACCCTCGAATAGTCCATGGGCATCCCCGGTAGTGCTTGTCAAGAAAAGGACGGGTCGACAAGGTTTTGTGTAGACTACCGGCGGCTTAATAATGTGACAAAGAAAGACAGCTATCCTTTGCCCAGAATTGATGACACCTTAGATACTCTATCCGGATCTAAATGGTTTTCGACCTTGGACTTGAAAAGCGGATACTGGCAGGTAGGCTTGGAGCCAAACGATAAAGAAAAGACTGCCTTTACAATTGGAACTGGATTATGGCAGTTCAAGGTCATGCCATTTGGATTATGCAATGCTCCTGCTACTTTTGAACGATTGATGGAGTCGGTACTGCGTGGACTGTCCTGGAAGACATGTCTGGTGTACCTGGACGACGTGATAGTGTTAGGTCGGTCTTTGAAGAACATCTTAAGAACCTAGAGGAGATATTCCAGAGATTAAGGGGCAAACCTTACATTGAGCCCCAAGAAGTGTCACCTGTTTGGAAAAGAGGTGAAATACCTAGGACATGTCGTTTCGGAGACCGGAATAAGAGCTGACCCTGACAAAATAAAAACGGTACAGGAGTGGCCTACACCAGCAGATATACACCAACTACGCAGTTTTCTAGGATTGTGCACATATTACCGACGTTTTATACTTGGGTTTGCGAACATTGCCAAACCGTTAACAAAATTAACCGAAGATGGACAAGAATATGATTGGAATGACGACTGCCACAGAGCATTTGAACAACTGAAACGGCTACTAGTTACAGCACCAATTTTGAGTTATCCACGGATGGAGGGAAAATTTGTGTTGGATACCGATGCCAGTAACACAGCTATAGGAGGCGTTCTTTCTCAAGTGCAGGACGGACAAGAAAAAGTTATTGGGTATTTCAGCAAGGTCTTGTCGCGGCCAGAAAGGAACTATTGTGTGACAAGAAGGGAGCTGTTGGCCGTCGTCAAATCCGTAGAGCACTTTATAAGTACTTATACGGCCGTAAATTCCTGTTGAGAACAGACCATGCTGCACTGAAATGGTTATTGCAGTTTCGAAATCCTGAAGGGCAAGTGGCAAGGTGGATAGAGCGGCTGCAGGAATATGACTTTGATACAGAACATCGTGTAGGAACTAGCCATCGGAATGCAGACGCTCTATCAAGGAGACCTTGTCCGATGGACTGCAATCATTGCTCCAAGATGGAAGAGAAAATAAGTGTCATCCATAGAATGACGGTAACCGATGATACTTGGCAACTCGAAAGAATACGAGAAGACCAGGAGAATGACGCCGAATTGGGACGTATTATTGAGTGGAAAAATAGAGGACAACGGCCAGCTTGGGAAGAAATTAGTATTTCAAGTAAGAGCCTGAAGGCATACTGGGCACAGTGGGACTCCTTGATGATGGAAAATAGAATCTTGAAACGACGCCTGGAACTTGAAGATGGCACTGAGAGACTTCAAGTGATAGTGCCGAGAAGCAGAGTGCCGGAGGTGTTGCAGCACTTGCACGATGGTATTTCCGGAGGGCACTTTGGCGTGAAAAGAACTCTCGAAAGAGTGAGAGAAAGATTTTATTGGGTGAACTGCAAAGAAGATGTGAAGGAGTGGTGCCGGAAATGTGAATTGTGTGCCTCTGCAAATGGCCCGGTCACAAAACGGAAAGCCCCAATGAGACAGTATAACGTCGGGAATCCTTTTGAGAGGGTAGCCATTGATATAGCTGGTCCGTTTCCTGAATCAGAGAAAGGAAATAAATACATCTTGGTTGCGATGGATTATTTTACCAAATGGCCGGAGGCATATGCTATACCTAACCAAGAAGCCGAGACGGTGGCAGATGTACTAGTCAGGGAGTTGTTTTGTCGTTTTGGAGTTCCGTTGGAATTACACTCCGATCAAGGTCGAAACTTCGAATCGGCGTTGTTTCAAAACGTCTGCAAGCACCTTGGAATCAGGAAGACTAGAACCACGCCACTTCATCCCCAATCGGATGGAATGGTTGAAAGAATGAACAGGACGTTAGGAAGTATCTGACCAAAGTTGTCTCTGAACATCAACGAGACTGGGACCAATATTTACATTTGTTCCTACTGGCGTACCGATCTTCGGTACATGACAGCACAGGATACTCGCCCGCTTGCGTAATGCTAGGACGTGAATTGCGGCTACCATGTGATCTTCAGTTTGGATTTAAACCTGGAGAAGAGATCGCAGGTGAAGATTACGTTAGTAAGCTTCGTGAAAGATCAAATAGTATTCACGAAAACGTCCGAAAGAATATACAGGCAGCAAGCGATCGAATGAAATCACAATATGACACGAGCGCAAGAAGGTGGTTATCAACCTGGAGATTTAGTGTGGTTGTACAATCCACTAAGAAAACGTGGATTGTCGCCAAAACTACAAAGACAATGGGAAGGGCCGTACGAAGTGTTAAAAGGATTAATGATGTAGTGTACCGGATCAGAAGATCCCCGTGGTAAACCGAAAGTGGTACACTTTGACCGTTTAACATCCTACGCTGGCAACAACCAGGAAGACTCGAATAATGATGATGGTGTTCGACAAGTTATTAATCATGAGCCAAATGTAGATTTTGAGAGCTTTATGGCAGCGTATGGTGGTTCCGCTAAGGCGAGATTTGGCGTTGTTGTTGAAAAACAGCAAGATCTGTTTAGAGCACCAGAAGAGTATTCCCTTGCACATTGCGTAGCTCAAGATTTGGCAATGTCAAGGGAATAGCTGTTGTTTTCAAGAAAAAGTTTGGACGTGTAGATGAATTAGTACAACAGCAGCCAACTGTAGGAAAAGCTTTAGTTCTTCAAGATAACAATCGTTATGTTTACTATCTGGTCACCAAAATTCTTCATGGCAAAGACCTAGTTATGCACATCTATGGGAGGCTTTGCTAAATCTTAAGGCGCAGATGATGGAAAATGGAGTAACGAGACTAGCGGTGCCCAAGCTGGGCTGTGGACTGGATCGCTTGGATTGGAGGATAGTCCGAAATATGCTAGAAGTAGTTTTCCAGGGAACCAACGTCCAGGTTCTTGTTTGTTGTTATCAACCGGTTGCCTACCAAGACCATGAAAAGAGTGTTGACTGTTACTTCCAACGACGCGGTGGATGCACCAGAGGAGATAGCTGCCGATACCGTCACCAGTCATCGAATTGGCGTCAAGATGGATTTACAGTTACGAGACGTAACGGTTTTAAAGAGGGGGCAGTGTTGCGATCCACTATTAGGCAACCCGTCAAACATACAAACGCCCGGGCACAGCGTATTCTTCAGCATTCGAGAATCCTTCTACAAAGTTCTAGATAATGAGTCATATCTTAATGCAGGGTATATATAAGGCCGCTTATGAATGTAAGAGTTAGTCTATTCTTGAATGTCTAATATAAATTATGTCGTTGTAAAGTAAACGTAGTTGAGTTTTAGAATATATACATAAATGATATGCTGTGTCTAATGTGCATGCAACTTGCAGTATACATAAATAAATAGAAGTGTATAAACAAATAGTTGTGTTAGTGTTGTTAATGAACTTATGGTAAAGGAGTTAATTTAAGAAGATATTAGTACTTGTAAATTCATTAGTGTAATAGTGCTTCATTGTTGAGTGGACTGAAAACATCTATGAATAAGGCATATACTGTTAATTAGACTTGTGAACAGTGAGCAATAAAGACCATTATTATTACTTGTTTTAAATTAAAGAAACGCGGTAGGAGTAACCCGTTACAATATTATTTAAATACAGCTATGCATTTAATGATGTAGAATATAAATTGTTGCAGTAAGACAATAAATATTTACAATTGTTTGTGTTTTTCTTTTATTTATGCCAGTTTGTCCAGTAACTAGCAGGAATAATCAAGAGTTTGCTATAATTTAATCACATTTATTCAGCATACCACTTCAAGTTAAACACACTGATTACCAAGTAATTATTTTACAACTGTTAATGCTTTTGAAATATTATATCTGATAAAATTTAAAACCACTACACACTTAGTTTGCTTTGACTAATAATGTTAAAACTTACTCGGCAATGTGGGTTTCCATGAATAAAAGAATATATACAAGCATAGCAGGTATTCCAGCTGCCCATGCTATCCAAAGTGGAAAAGGTCTTTTGTTTCCAGCAGGACTAATAATCCAACCTCTTGCAGTCGGATTTGATGGTGAAAGCCCTTCTGGCACACTAAGCTTTTCAGTGTAAGTATCAGGAACAAAGTAGTCTAAGGTTACCATTATTATTATTGCTATGGGAACACCAAAATCTCCTAAAGCTCTTCTTGCCTGTAAATAAGCAAATTTATTACTGTAAATTATTATGCTACGTCAATCACTAACAAGTTTAACAAATTGATTCTTATACTGCCATACAGTGTCTTACGAATAACTTTTTTTGACTACCACGTTACACCTTTGGTTTTTCAAATAATCAATAGGGAATTCAAGAAATCATAATACACGCTTAAATGCAAAGTCTGTAATTTGTGTTTGATCTTGTTTTACTAATTTTATATTTGTGTATGTCTGGAAAGGCCTCTTTAGATTATTTATTAGATTATAACACAAAATATTAGAGACAGTATTAAAAGTGCATTTTGTATTGGGTAAATAACGTGTAATGCTTATTCATGGAATGCAACATTTAATAAAACAATGCATTAGTGAAAGAAAACACACTGATTCAAATTCTTTTAGAATATTCTAATTTACATTATTAATAGAAATCAAGTAGACCGATCCTTACAATAAGCAGTGCTGAGAAACAATTTAAGATATTAAAATGCTTATTACTGGATATACGTAAAAATCAAAGTGATCAGAAATGCAACTGTTTCAGGTTTTATAAAGCAGAGCATTAACAAGTAGTAATCATTTTTTTTTAAACTTTACACCAGCAACCATATAAGGGGTAAAGGGAAAGTTGGATGGCGAGACCATATACCTGCTGATATCTATTTAGAGTCATATTAGATGATCCATCTCACTGTGTTTAATATTACCCTGGCATGAAGGCGTTCTAAAACCTAACACACTCTAAGCTGACATTGCATTAAAGTAAGTTGGTACAATCTGTGCATGTGTGATACAATACATCTGCAGATTGGACAAGAGTAGTACATGCGGCCACATTGGACAATGCTCAGTTTACCAAGGCAAGCAGGCCCATAACCTTCAAATAAGATGCACCTTCTAAAGAAGCTTACAACAAAACGCTGTTCATAAGAATAAATAGACTTGAAAATTTCTTTCTGATTTAAATTATAAGGGCCTAGAGCTATACTGGATCTAGAAAAAAGATAATGTAGAATGTACAAGACGGTGTATCCAAAGAGAAGAAATATATAGGTGAAATAATTGTAAAAATTTTAGGTGAAGTAATTTTGAATATTATCCACATGGAATCAGAAAAGATCACCGATAACCACGTAAAGGGAAAAACCAAACTGGACTGATAAATTCAAACACATCATTCATGGTAAAAACCTACAAAACAAAGGCTGAGAATATCTAGTATTGTAAAAGCAGAGAGAAATATACACAATGTTTTGAAAATTGTAGGTCACATATTTAGAAAAATGATGTTCTAAAAGATCTAAAAATTTGCACATGGAGCTGATTAATAGGACTCTACTATACCGAATCATTTTTAAGATGGTGGTCTTTCAGTTATGCCAAAAGTTGTAATCAACCCATATGTCTATCTAAAGTTGTTTTCGAGTTTTTAAAATTTTAATAGATGCAATCATATAAGTCAATAGTCAGACCACTATTAAACGTTTGCACATTGGTCACTAAAAGTTTATTCTATTTCAATATGATGTAGGTGTCGTAAGGAGGTACAGAGTGATTCAAAATTAATTTTAAAATTTGACAAATAAAATTGTAAAAAATGAGGGTTATCTGAAATGGGTAAGATTGTGCTTTATTACACTGAACGGTGCTAACTTAAAAGAACCTCACTATGTATGGGACATATTTTTTTAAAATAAATTCCATTTGCGCACATCTTTCGTGGATGTTTTTTGTCATGGGTGTAATTCGTTTTTTAAATGCTAAAAATATGCAACCAAGTAAAATTTATTACCAAATTTCTGAGGTTTATGGTGAACATGCAATCAGTGACAATATAGTTAGAAGATGAATTCATATGTTTAAATCAGTACGACAGAATGTGCAATATGAAATGAGAAGTGGGCAATCATCTGTGGTGAATATAACATTATTGTACTTTATCAATAAGGCTATCTGCACAGATCGACTTTTCACAATTTCTACTCTCTTCTTAAAGTTGTTACACATTATAGCTTTCCCGTTTGACATCAACTATTACGTAAACCCCAGATTTGGTTGCAATTTATTGCTGTCAAATGGTTATAGATAACAATTAAAAATATGCCAAAGACTTGCCTGGCTTAATAGCTTGAGCAAAAGGCATCCACTGCTCGTCTTCAGGTAGATCCAGGTAGCATGGGGCATGGGAGTCGGTTTTTTTATATTTAATCCAGATTCTGGTAGCATAGCGCGTTGAACCTACACTTTTAAGGAACACTAGATATTTTTATGGACAGGTAAATGGATGCAAAAGTCGTCTCATTTGCTAAGCGTGCTGACCACACATTCCCTTAAGCCTGGGAAATATGTGCTTTCACAAATACATGCAATAAATTAGGCGTTATTGTCTTATAATACGTAAGAACAGAAAATGGCAATTTAAAGATGGAAAAAAGCTTTCCCTATTCCTAATATTAAAACAAAAGCTTTGTGCAGCCACAGACCTAACAAAGTTTGCCGATATCCACGGTCAATACTATAAATTATTGGTGATCATTTAAAGTATCGCAAATTGTTTGCATGTTGGGTGCTGACTCTCACAGAGGAGCATAAAAGCAAAACGTCTTAAAAGTGCTTTGACATTTGTCAAACGCTATCATGAAGAAGGAGATAAATTGTTAAGCCAAATTGTAATAGGAGATGAGACTTGGATGGTCTACGCTACACACGAAATGTAAAGACAATCAAGGCAGTGGCAACATGCCGGTACTCTGAAAACAAAAAAATATTCAATAGTGCAATCTAGATAACAAAACTTGTGTGTAGGTTCTGGGACAGACAAGGTATCCTTTTGGTGGAATTTATGCCAAGAGACACAACAATAAATTCTGCTGTATATTGTGAGACTAAAAAAAACTACACCGAGCTATATAAAACAAAATGGTGTGGTTATTTGAGTGTTGGTGTTCTTTTCTCCACAATAATGCGCATCTGCACACTTCAGCTGCTACTCAAAATTTTATTATTTCATTTGGCTGGGAGTAATTCTGTCATCCATGTTACAGCTATGATCTGGTATAAAATAATTATGACCACATTAAGACAAGTGTCCCAATAACGGTGAAAGCTACATGGAAAATAGTTTAAGGTTTAGGCACACTTACTGAAATAATTGGTAAACATTATGCTTTGTCATTTATTTGTACCAAAATGGAATTTACTTTAAAAACTATGTCTCGTAATTATTACAGTTTGCCCATATTAAATGGTTTTCAGTTCTTTTGCAGCTAAAGGAAATGTCCACATAACTTTAATTACATTAGCAATAAAAATTTTCAGTAAATAGACTGTGCATGCTAAATAAACAAAAGAACTGTACAAAATAAATGTCAAATGTGGTTTATGTCTGTTAAGGTTAACATTATAATTTTGTTGCTCTGTCAACGGGTAAGATTAGTACTTGCAAGTTTATGTTGTTTTTACAAACACCTATGACTCAGATGGATTTTTGTAACCAAAGGGCTGCCTACGACTTGAATGGAATTGGAAAATTTTAAAGTAATCTCTACCTCATTTGTTTTTCAGGCTTTATATCGATATGTATTTCAGTTAGTGACTGGGGTTATAGAAAGGTTAGTAGTAAGTACCTAGCTCTGTAGAGAGGAATAGACCTATCTATTTCAGCCAAAAGCCCTAGGTGGTTTTAAGTTTAATATGTCTTTGGGCTAAGAAGAATGCCTTAGCAACCCAAAAAGGAATTACATAAATATTAACGTGTTGAGGAAAACTGTCCGTTCGAATGAACCTGCACCTTGACGAAGTTCTAGATTACTAGAACGGGTGAACGGCTTGGGTGTTCCAATGAGCTAAGAGCCAAACCAAAGGTTTTACCAAATTGGTGGGGGTCTTTGGCGAGGAACCAGACTAAGACAGGTCACCGAAAGATAGCAGAAGATCCTTTGGTACTTAGAGTGGCAGAGACCATATGGGTCGGTATGTCATTCTAAGGCACACTACTGCGATTTGGAAGGCAACGGGAAACCACCACATTAACTCCCAAGTACACAGCATACTTAAATTGTAATAAACATTATGGCATTCTCTGGAGTAAAAGATTCTGGAGTTAAAATAGTCCCCCATTCGAATCTCCGGTAGGTGATTACTCCGGAAGATGAGATCAGAACCTTCAGAATAAGACTCAGGAACATTTTGCAAGTCAGAGCGTGAAATGTTAGAAGTATGTAGCAAGTAGGTAAGCTAGAGAACATGAAAATTCAAAAGGATAGCTTAGCACTATACATAGTAAGGATCAGCAAAGTTCGATTACAGGCACAGATAGGAAGAAAGAGCTAGTGGTAGACCTAGATCAGACTATCGCATGCAGATAGTGATAGGTGCAGGCTGTGCAAATTTCAGGGAAATGTGTAGGTTAGTTCAGAATAGTAAACAATGAGGGTACTGCGTCTAACCAGTTCCAGGACTGAAAACCTAATGATGATGAAGAAAACTGTGAGGAGAGCAAATGGGCCTAGAGAAAAACTAAATTCCATAAAACTTTTAATGGAAAAAGTAAACTGCAATGGTAAGAGCCATATTAATTAGAAAAAGGATAACTCGAGAAGTGTAGATTAATACTGTAATGTTTCTAAGTTAAGGTTACAGTAATTGTAAATATTTAGAGAGTATAGGTTTATTTGGCAATACTCAATTTGTACTTGATGCTTAAACTAATTCTGTAACAATTTTTTGTGTTTGTAAAGGAAAGAATTGATAGTTGAAACAAATTAGAAGTATAAAGCCAAGAGAGAAGAGAAAAATATTGAAGAAAAATCGCCAAGAATGTTTGCAAAATTAAGTCGATTCTCAATTTTTAATAAGTTCTTGGTCCCATATGGAAAACGTGTCAGTTGTTATTTTCTAATTTGGTTTAATTACAAGGTTAAGTTCAACATGGTGTATCCAAATCTTGCAGAAAACAATTCAGCTGTTATGAAACCTAGTTTGTAAAGTCATAAATAGCAATTTAATCTTCAAAAAGCCCCGTGTAAAGATCTTATTGTTCAATACCTCATGATTTTCAACTTGTTTCATACACACAGCATGTGGGCATTAAACATTTGTTCAGATAAGACTTCTCCCACTTGAACTGTCCTTGCAAGTAATTTTGTAAATCCGTTCACTTCCACACTATTTTCGAGGCAAGCAGGTTGGAAAGTCGTTGATGGAGAGATTTACGGTCAACGCATTAAGTGCCTTAATCGATTTTTATCACAGCGCAAACCCCCAGTCGGATTAACAACCACAAAGACCCTATAGTGCTAGCCACTATCACGAAATAGTTAGACAACAGGCCGTAGGAGCGGAAGCCACTTAATGTTCATGTAGCCTCTAGCTGACCACCGCTTTTGAACATCCTAGAGCGTATCCATCATGTACCACATGAGTCTGGAGCTGACGCCTTTTGTTATACAGCTGGAACCTGTGCCTGACTAGCCTGGAGGAAGTCGCCAGCAGCTAATAGTTAAGGGTGAGTGAGTTTTGCTGGACCTCCAAAAGGGTCTTTTGCAACCCCCTTTTCCACAACATCTATACCTTGAGCCGCCAAGAACAATTTTAATCGTTCCAGTCTGTAAGACTCGGCACCCCCTGGCACAAATAATAATTTTATGTGACTATTTAAGTTGTTTACTTAGAGTATACTTTTTCTCGAAAAAACCAGGTACATTAGCCCAACAACGTGAGGCCAAACATAAAAACTGTTACATGAATGCCCAATGCTCGAACTGAGTAACCATTTACGTACACCATCTAAATAATTAAAAATCGCATTTGCAACATTGACACTGAATCGTGGGGTCCGAGTTGGAAAAATAAATCGGCTGCAATGCTTGTTGACATACATATAGCTATACAAAAAATCTTGACAGTTGAGTAACCAGACATATTTAAGGTAAAGTGTTGAATGTAATGAATTCTCATGGCAGCGTGCTGTGACATCACTTCCTCCATATAACCACTTATGGTCCAACATTCAGCTACAGGTTATGTTAACTTAAGCAGGAAATACCGTATTTCCATCAGGAATAGTTGAGTATTGTTTTGTTATCGTGTGTAGACAAATCCCGTTTATTGTAAATAATAAGAGCCGTATATCATGTGTGATTTAAACAATATAAAAGCTGATTCTTTAAATCTAGCTGTAGTAGATATTTTAATGATAATGGATTACTTTAATACAAACTAGGAGTGTATTAGTGCTGAAATGAGAGGTGTTGAGTTAGACTTGTAAGTTTATTGGATAAAAGCTCTTTGATGTATTGTATGTTAATTTAATACAAAATTTATTTCAGTACGCGTTGCTTTTTAGATCAGCAAGACAAAACTATGGAGATAATGCTAAAAGATATGTCAAATTAATACGCAAAAGTAATACCTGAGCATAGAATAAAGTCCAAAAATTATGCAGTCTTGTGCATCATCAATGAATTGCAAAAAAAGGTAAAGAAAGTTAAATGTCTTGATTGTGCAGCTGCCAAAGGCAGCTGCGAAACATGAAGTTGTTTTTATAATGCGACTACATACAGAAGACAATAAAGCTCCTCCAACAGAAACAATCTGTTATTGGAAACGGTCAATGATTGATTGGGGTTAAGGAGGTTGATATAAATGTGTGATAAAAATATGCAAATTATAATGAAGGACCAATTGCTTTTATAGCAATAACGATAATGGTGGAGCGGTTATGTAATAACAAACAAAAAAACTACATCAAACCACTTAGTAAAAGGGTATAAATACCTTAAGTCCTGCGCCGCTGGGGGCAATAGACACTTTCACGCACAAAGCTTTGTCCTGCGCCGCTGGGGGCAATAGACACTTTCACGCACAAAAGCTTTTACGGAGAACCAGTAACACGCTCGACCGGGTGTCGGTCTCGCTTTGAAAGCTCTAATACGACCGTCCCTTTCAAGGGTTCGAAGGCGACTTGCTTCTCTAAAGGCTCGAGTACGACTGTCACTTTATGCACTGTTATTGCCGGTATATAAAATGTTTCACTCAAACTGTAGGATGCACGCACAAAGTATTTATTGTCACAAAATACCGAATTGTTCGATGACGACGTAACATACCGCCCACCAAATTCATAGAATTTTGAAAAGGAGGAAGTAGGTTGGGTGAAGGAAATCACATGGGATTTGACCTTGCTAGGAAAGGAGGTAACGAAAGATAGGGTGGTGCACTACAGCGAGCGATATTACCAACTATGCAAAAAATAAAAATATATATGTAAATAAGCAAATATGTAAAAATAATATACTACTATACATGTAAAAATGTGTATATACATCTAAACATAAAATAAAATTAAAATACCGGTAGCGGCGCTAGTTTGACCAAAGGTCGTTTTAGTGTGCCATGTGCCGTTTTGACTTCAGCGACACGTATAATACCGTCCGCACCGGGAAAAGTATTAATAATACGACCAAACTTCCATTGAAGTGGAGAAAGCTGGTCGTCCTTGACGAGGACAATAGTGTCCTTTTCCACTTGTCGGACACCTACCTTAGAGTGCCATTTAACCTTCTGGTTCAGAGTATGTAAGTACTCATGGCTCCAGCGAGCCCAAAAATCTTGGTGGAGTTTTGCAGGAGTTTCCACCTGCTTTTAATGGTACAACGTTGGTTAAATGGTCCTCATCTGGTGGTGCAGAAAGAGGCTCCATAGTTAGGAAATGACCTGGTGTTAGGCAACGCAAGTCATTTGGATCCGAACTCAAAGCGCAGAGTGGCCTTGAATTTAGCACAGATTCAATTTGTGTAAGAACTGTGTACAGTTCCTCAAAGGTAAGTTTTGTTCGCCGATTACGCGAGATAGGTGTGTCTTTACCGACTTAACACCGCTTTCCCACAAGCCACCGAAGTGAGGGGCGCTAGGTGGATTAAACGACCACTTTATCCTTTCTGAGGTTACTGCACTATGCAGATAACTCGTAAGCTGACGATAGGCACCTACAAAATTAGTACCGCAATCGCTAAATATTTGAGAACAGCGTCCTCGACGTGCTATAAATCGTCGCAAAGCGGCAAGAAACGCGTCTGCCGACAAATCCGAAACAAGTTCAATATGTGCTGCCTTAGTGGCAAAACAAACAAAAATACAAATATAGGCCTTAAGAGTTTTAGAGCCTCGCAGGCGGTTAGCCTTTATTAAAGAGGGCCAGCAAAATCAACACCAACAATACTGAACGGTTTGATTTGGGTAATACGTGCTGCCGGTAGGTCTCCCATAGGAGGAGTTACCAGGACCGGTTTGGTACGAAAACATCTATGACAGGATGATAAATAATTTCTGATTGAATGTTTAATAGAAAGGATCCAGAAATTCTGTTGGATAAGATACGCTGTGGTATTAACACCGGGATGGCAATACCTTTCATGAGTTGACAGAATGATAAGTTCGGTTAATCGGTGCCGCTGAGGCAATAACGCAGGAAACTTTTCGGAATAGGAAAGCGAAGAATGTGTCAAGCGCCCACCTACTCTTAAGATGTTTTGTGGATCAACAAATGGCGAAAGTTTTCGCAAGCTTTTAGGTAATTTACGGTTTGCCTTAATCGAAGCTATTTCCTTTAAAATGTAACATTTTGTACATGCCGAACGATAATCATGAGAGCATTGTGTAGTTCAATGTCTGTTAAGGGACCCGTATGACGTTGAGCCATGGGTTTAGAAAATCTATAAATGTAAGCCACGATGCCTTGGATTTTATATAACGATGAAAAGCGACTTAGTAAAATGTCAATGACGTTTGGATCTGTTTGAGCGACAAATGTTAGGATCTTCTTTTCCGTAGTTACCTCAGCAATTGAGGTTGACAATGTTGGTTGAGGCGGCCACGAGTCACTAGGGTAGTGAAGCCATTCAGGCCCCGCCCACCATAGCGAACATGAAATAACCGCGCTTGGCATTAATCCCCGAGATGCAGGATCAGCCGGATTATGCGAAGATTTAATATAAAACCATCGGCTAGGTGCAATGATTTCTTGAATGTGGCTAACACGGTTTGCCACAAAAGTTTTCCAAC
Source organism: Platerodrilus igneus (assembly GCA_036346225.1). NCBI lineage: Eukaryota > Metazoa > Arthropoda > Insecta > Coleoptera > Lycidae > Platerodrilus > Platerodrilus igneus. Next base: position 3,486,659 of record JARFIW010000090.1, read on the forward strand.
GAAAAGGTGGAGAACGTATCCAAGTGAGAGCGACCGTAGAATCACTCCACGCTGAAACATCGGAGATGTCAATCAAGCCTTGATAAGACCGAATGGTAAAAGAAAGTAAATCGGTTAATAAAACGGCGGCACATAATTCCAAACGTGGAATTGAAATGCGCTTAATTGGAGCTACTTTGGTTTTAGCGGTTACAAATTGTACAGTTATTTCTCCAGTAGTTTGATTTATGAACTGAAATACACTACCGCTGCATACCCTACCTCGCTAGCATCGCAAAACCCATGCAAATGACAAGTAAAAGGATCCGAAGGGGTAAACAACGTGGTAACTTTAATGACGATAATAACGGCAACTCTTCTTGATACTGCTGCCATTGAGACGAAATGTCTGCTGGTGGGATGTCATCCCAATTCAAACCTAACATCCACAGATGCTGGATTAGGCGTTTTGCAAAAAGTGTTAGTGGGGCTAAAATCCTAATGGATCATATATTCTGGCAACTTGTGAAAGTATGTTGCGCTTTGTACATATTTGGTTTAATGGTTTAACCCGAAACGAGAAAATATCTTCTGTAGGTGACCATTGAAGACCTAATATTTTTATTGATTCGTCCGAATCGAAATCGAGAGAAGTATATTGGCAAAAATCTGACGGAATGCCTTCCAAAATAGAAACTGAATTAGAACTCCATTTTCGAAGTTCAAAACCAGCCAAATGTAAAAGTCGAATAAGTTGATCTTTAATTTCGCGGGCCGATTGTATAGAATCTCCACCGGCGACGAAATCATCAATATATAGATTTGACCGTATAGCGTCAGCGGCTAACGGAAACCTTTGCCTTCGTCAATGGCTAATTGCTGAAGAGTTTTTAATGCTAGATAAGGCGATGACTTAATACCGTAGGTCACTGTATTAAGCTGATATGTCTGGATGGGTTCTTCTGCGGAGAACCGCCAAACAATTAATTGAAACTTTCGATGTTCTTCGGTAACCAAAATTTGTCGATACATTTGGCGAACATCACAAGTAAAAACGAAACGATGAGTACGAAATTTCAGTAAGATTGACGAAATGTCGTTTTGGAGACTAGGTCCAGCCAAGTTGAGTGTCATTAAGTGACACGTTGTTTTTAGCCTTTGCAGAGGCGTCAAAAACCACACGAATTTTAGAAGTATGACCTTCCTCTTTAAACACAGGGTGATGGGGTAAAAAATAATTATCGTTCCCAACGGGCGGAGAATCGAGTAATGCCATATGACCCGCATCAAGATAGTCCTGCATGAAATTGTTGTATTGGGCGCGTAGCTCGGTTGAGCATGCAATTTGCGCTCCAACGAAAATAGTCTTTTAGCCATCTCAAAGCAATTATCAAAACGGGCAAAGTATCGTTGAACGGTAACGCAACAATAAAACGACCGCTAGGGTCACGAGAAAACGTGTTTTCAAAATCAAATCTGCCTTTTCTTCTTCTGGAGAAGTATAAGGCTTGGATGGCAATTCTTCTATCTCCCAAAACCGCCTTAGGGTCTGGTCGATAGGATCTTCTACAGAAGTAAAAATGCTTGGACAGTATCAGACTGCAAGCTTTTGTGGGACCAATAATAGTCCAACCAAAAATTGTATTTATGGCGGCAGGCTGAAGAAATTTGCCATGTATAACACCGCCATTGATGATGAACGGATAAACATCTGCTCCAAGGAGCATGTCAATAGTTCCTGGAGAGTTCCAGGTCGGGTCTGCAAAGTGCAGGCCGCATAAGTGTTCCCAATTATTAGGAACTTCAACGCTAGGTAATTTGCCAGATATTGACGAAAGCACAAAAGTTGTGACTTCTAGAGATTTTCAGAGTCTAACATAGAGCGAATAGTGCAGCTGACGGCACCTCTATTGACTGCTGAAGTTGTCTGCCCAAGTCCATAAATCGGAACTTGAGAACGTATGCGTGGAAGCCAAAGTTTGCTCACGCAATCGTCTCGAATAAAGCTAGCTTGGGAACCAGGATCTAAGAGTACCCTGATCGGTTTGTATCTACCAGAACGATCTTGAACTTCCACAACAGCAGTGGAGAGTAAGACAGTAACCCCAAGATTTGAATTCGTCTGTGAAGACAAAACATTTGCCGGAATAGGAGAGGCTGACTGCGTCCTATTGGCATTTTATGCATGTGTGTAGCGGTCGGTTCAGCTGAACGGCTAGAAGCAGGTTGCGATTCAAAATGTAGCAAGGTATGATGCGGCTTGGCGCAAGTTCGACAGGAATTATAAGATTTGCATTGCATGGACGCATGGTCTGTTCGTAAGCAATTTAAACAAAGGCGTAAGCGTTTGACAATGTCGAAACGTTCTGTCGGAGTTTTCTTTAGAAACGATTGACATCTGTAAATTAAGTGATTGCCTTTGCAGGAAGGACAATGGTGCGAAAATGAATTATTTGAGTCACTGGAGCTACTTGGTGTGTCCAGTGAAACTACGTTAGAAGAAACTCTTGGTTTAAATTGAAACGCTGAGGATTTCTTAGGCACTGATGTGTGAGATGTATGGACAGTCGTCGAATAAGAAACAGGTGCGGTTGAAGAAAAGGTTTCCAACGCTGCACATTGTTGGGTTAAAAAATATCTCAAATCCTCGAAATTAGGTATTTGCTTCGGATCCGATTGGAGTTCGAAGCGTTTTCTAGTGAACGGATCAAGTTTTCTAAAAGCAAATCGACCAGAATAAAGTTCCAATGTTCAGTGGGAAACTTTAAGTTAGTTAGAACAGCAAGGTTCTCGAAAAACAATCAATAAGTGCCCTAAGTTTCTTAGGGTCTTCTGATTTTAAAGGTAGAAAGTCTTTCATTGCTTTCCAATGCAAAGTTGCCAATAAACGCGGATTGCTAAATCTCTCACGCAAGGCGTTATAGGAAATAATAAAATTATCCCCGAAATGGGTACAGATTTAACGATTCTTAAAGACTCCCGGTACAACAACTGATAAGATAATTTAATTTTTCGATATTGGACAGCGACGCGTTATTATAGACCAGGCTGTCAAATAAATCGATGAAAGATGAAAATTCAGTTACCTCATTATTAAAATTTGGAGCTTTAACGGTAACAATTTTGATACCGTGCTGCTTGGAGCATTTTCGATGATTTGTGGTGCTTTCATTTCTTGCATCGTATCGAGATGCAGCAGTATGAAAAATAAGCGGAATCTACTTCCTTCCGTACAGCGTTGTAAGTTAATGAGTCTACCTCGTCACATGAGGCCAAGACAGCGACTAAAATTGTATTGAAATTTGCATAAAGGTCATGTATTCCCTTGTTTGAATAAGGAACAATGCCTTTAAACTTGGGTCACTTTGTATAGAATTACAAAGCTCAAATATTTCTAAAATCCGTGTTTTCAGTAATTGGAGTTCTACCACATGTGCTTTCTTTGGAGCCATTCTCAAAGATTCTGAAAGGACTACAATAAACTGTTGTAAAACGGTAAAGCTAAATGTGCACTGAGAAATATTAAAATATTATGAGTTGTTCAAAGCACGAAAATGTAAAATAGGGTATAACCAATAAATCACGTTTTATGACTAACGGTTCGTCAAACAAAAGCGTGAATATAAGATGTACCGCTTAACAACCCGAGCGGCTTACCATCAAAAGCTCACAGAAACGTTTAAAACATGTGGCTTAACATATTTGCCGAAAGATGCAACTTTACATTATATTACTCCTGCAGATGTTCAATATTTTACCGTAAACCGCCTGAAAAGGTTTGTATTGATACTAAAAACGTACAATAGCTTTTAAATACAAAGCAAACCCTTTCGTTTCTCGTTTAAGAAGTATAAAGCGATTTATAGTTTTCAGGTTGCTTTATGCTTTATATAACGCTAAGATAAATTTAAACTGAAAACTAACAAATTTTATGTTAAGGATTTGTTTGTAATTAAAACGCTTGCTGGTTTTAATTACGGCGAAATCGCTTAATTTAATCTAAAGACAGTATAAATAATATTTACACATTTTAACTCGCTAAATATGGAGTTTGAACACAACTTTAAAAGCTAAAATATTTACTTAATTAAAAGCTCGCTGAAATGCACAATAATATTTAATTTAGGACATGTGTAACCACAGGACTAATGAATCCGGATCGACTTATAGGGCCAATGATTGATTGGGGTTAAGGAGGTTGATATAAATGTGTGATAAAAATATGCAAATTATAATGAAGGACCAATTGCTTTTATAGCAATAACGATAATGGTGGAGCGGTTATGTAATAACAAACAAAAAACTACATCAAACCACTTAGTAAAGGGTATAAATACCTTAAGTCCTGCGCCGCTGGGGCAATAGACACTTTCACGCACAAAGCTTTGTCCTGCGCCGCTGGGGGCAATAGACACTTTCACGCACAAAAGCTTTTACGGGGAAACCAGTAACACGCTCGACCGGGTGTCGGTCTCGCTTTGAAAGCTCTAATACGACCGTCCCTTTCAAGGGTTCGAAGGCGACTTGCTTCTCTAAAGGCTCGAGTACGACTGTCACTTTATGCACTGTTATTGCCGGTATATAAAATGTTTCACTCAAACTGTAGGATGCACGCACAAAGTATTTATTGTCACAAAATACCGAATTGTTCGATGACGACGTAACAGTCAATGATGGCATAGATATCCAGTTCAAAAAGTTTATGATGATATTTAATTTTGATGAAACAAAATGGTTAAACACAGAAAATACTATTCCAAGTAACTGCATAAAAAAACGTAAAAAGCAGAAGGCAAGAAATTCAACAATGAGGTACCAAATGATCAGTAATTTGGTAACTCATCATTGTATGCACTGCTGCAGAAGTTTAAGGAATCTGACAAACATTTTGAACGTGATGAATTTAAAGAGTTTTTACATACTACATATGAATTCCAAAATATGCCAGCAAATAAAAGCCGAAATGAGAAGTCAAGGTGAATGCCCTTTCTGGAACGGAATGTGCTATAGTTGAGTTACTGTCTCTAAAGCATACCAAAATATATATTGCAAAACTTTCGAGGAGTATTTACAGTAAGCATTTTGGGGACAAAGGTCTTTCAGAGCAAAGCAATGATTCGAGGACTTCAAGTAGAAAGTTATATTCTGTCGGTTCTATCTGAGAAGAAGAAGGACTTTTAGAAAGCGAAACTGTTCTTGGTTAATTGATAATTCAATAATAGGGCTTTCCCAGATGGAATAAACAGTAATTTTAGTGTAGAAATCAAATGTCTAAAATTCAAGTGAAATTGTCAACAATTATATAGATGTAACGGATTTATTAAAATTAACGACTTTTAACAGATACAGACAGATGCAGATGCATGTGACAAAAAGGAAAAATGGATTGTTTGTTGTAGCAAAACCTGATTTTGAAAATACCAAAGGAATCATTCACAAACAATATAAATATAATGAAGAATTTTGCAATGCAATGTTATGTGAAAATAGTGAGTTTTGGGATAATGTCATATTTCTAAAACAGTAAAAAACAACAGCTACAAAATTTATAATGTCTATGTTAATTTCTTTATTATTTTTTTCTTGAAACATTTGTAACTTTTATTTACACTTAAACAATAAAAATGCTTTAACGTTATTAATCAGATAATCTTGTGTGATAGATATGACATTTGAGAACGTGTACATACATGCATGAGTCACTGGGGGATATTTCAATCATGGGAAAAAGTTTGGACAATATGTAAATATGGCGGAGAGCGGTCTTGATCATAGGTATCAGCAATGTCTTGGATTTCGGAAACACTCTTAGAAATTTTGTTAAAGCAGTCCTTCGGCTAAATGTACCTAGGGCTGTATACATTTTGTTAAGGAATTCTGGCATGCAAACAATGGTGGTTATTTATTTGGGTTGTTTAGTTATTTAATTGGGGTGGTCTTGTATTTATTTGGGTTGTTTTGTATTTAATCGGGGTGTTATTGTAGTTAATTGGGGTTTTAGTAGTAGTTATACATAAGGAGTTTATATTTGAAGTGAATTTATAAGTAGTTGTTCATATAGTTAAAGATTTATTTGTAAATAGTTTGAAAAATTAGAATATACCATGTAGGTTAGGCAAACATGCATGCTGCAATAAAGTTCTGCATGTAGCAATCGTATACATAGATACTGTATTATTTAAAGCTAAGTTATTGGATGAATTAAAGAGAATTATAATAGATTACGGAGGCTAAAGGCTGGTTGATAAATTTGAAAACGAAGATTCTAATTCCTGTTTCGAAAGAGTAAAGACGTGTTTAGATCTGGGGTTGAAATTTTGTTAGTATATTAGTAATTGCGTATTATAATTGTTAAGCCTAGTGAATAATAGGCAAAATAAGAAGAATAAAGCAGTGTGAACTGGAATTGTTAATTAATATAGTAAAAGACAGTTTAAGCCAAGTATGTAGAAGTTTATCTACGAGTTGCATGACATATTGTATAGTGGTTGAGGATATTGCCAACCAGAAACATTGTATATCAATAGAAGAGGTTTTCCAAAAGGCCTTTCACTGTAGTTAAGTGAAGTAATATATGAGTAGCAGTGGTACAGGTAAAAGTTAAGAAGGTAAGTGTAGAGAGCGGCATGGATTTTGAAACCGAAATACACACCCATGGCATATAGAAGAAAGTAGAGGAGCACATAGGATTTGGAGTCGGAAGACAACGTAGGACGGATTCACGTGGCTGTTTGAATGTAAGTATTTATAAAGGTGCCTACAGGAGAAGGATTTTTGGTAAGTACGTTATTTGTAGACTTGTTATAGCTATACTTGTATTTGTACTGATCATGCCGGTTCACAGATTTGAGTAGTGACACTTTCAAAATTAACATCATAATTGATAACAAGTATTTTTCAAAGTTATCCATTCGATAGAATACCAATTTAGTAATTTCACATTGATATCGAAGCACAAATCAAGTAATTTGTTAATTGGATCTCCATTCTGGTACAAAACCCTCGAGACAGTAAAGATGTGGGGTGATTTGTAGATTCAAAATGAATCCTGAGATTAATGACTCTTATTGAAAGCTGTGGACAAGTAAAATTTAAAAGGGGCGGATACTTCTGGGACAATTGATAGATTAATGTCAGGGTGACACGTAGACGTCGACACTGAACGATTTCCGGTAAGAGCGTAATAAATATTTCACACTTGCAAGTTAATTAAACTACACACTATTGTATTAGTCAGAAAATTAAAATATTTAAGACTCTTGTCGATTTAGATTTGCGGCCTGAGAATCCTAAACTCTCTAACTCTCGAGATCACTCTTTCTACATGAATGTGTAGTTTGCAATTAGTTTAGTCTGTTTAACTTCTTTACAGATTTTCTGCCCATGTAGAACAGAAAGAGGTTGTACTAAAATATATTACATACTAAGGGACGTAAGTGGGATTTACGGTGACTAGATTGTTTGCAGCCCGAGCAAAGCTCGGGCTGCAAATGTTGAGGCACGATAAATCCCTTACGTTCCGCGGTATGTATACTATTTTTTTCCTACCTCTAAATCATTAAAAATCGCTTTAAATTAATATAAGATTAAAATGCAAGTAAAATTAGAATAATTATTTAATGTAGGCTTAGACACCACGTAACCATGGGTTTGTAACTATGGCATCTATATTTAATCAAAATAGTTCAACAATAATATTATTGTGTGTTCTGTCATTAACAAAACAGTCCTATAAAAGAGATTTGATGATGGATAATGTTCAAGTCGTTGATGAGGCTGCGAAACAGCTACCCAAGAGTTATTTCCTAAAAATTCAAAATTAAGATACGATTTAATATAAAAAAACTTCAAAAATTGGCGTGCTCAGAAAAAAGTACTGATTGTTGATGAAAACACACTGCTGACATTTTTGTTTGAAAAGTCCTCACAGTTAAAATCCCCGGCAAGCTTGTGGAGTGAGTATTCCATGCTAAAAACCACGTTAGCAATATACGACAGCATCGACGTTTAACAGTATATAAAACTGCGTGCGCTTTTAAAAAATATAAATGATTGCTACACCCCAAAGAAGTCGAAGGTGTTTACGAGAGAAAACGTCTGTTGCTTCATAAAGAATACACCAGACGAGATATATGTTGTTTAAAGTAAGGCACACTTTTTCGATCTAATATATGGAACATTTTATAAAATCTAAGGTTTTAGGCAGTGGCTGTGATTAGTATTACCGGAGCATGTCGTACGGACAAACTTTTGAAATTACAACTGCAAGATGTCCAAGACAATACCGATTTGATGGTAATTCACCTACGTGAAACAAAGAGCAACATTTCAAGCACCTTTGCCATTATCAATAACAATATATATGGAGTTGGATATCTTCCAATTATAAGGAAATACCTTGCTGCTAGAAATATATGCTCTGCAAAAGCAATGAAACAAACAAGATTATTTTTGCAATTTTCTGTAGGAAAGTATTTCAACCTATAGGAAAAAATTCGTTTTCCAAGATTCCCTCAATTATAGCTACCTTTTTAAATCTGCCCGAACCACTTCTTTATACAAGTCATGCTTTTTGACGAACATCAACTACGTTGTTGTCCAATTCAGGGGGGGATATGCTTAGCCTAAAGCGTTATGGCAGATGGAAATCATCCACAATAGCAGAAGGATATGTTGCAAATTCCCTGGAATGTAAAAATGAAGCTGCTGAGAGAATTTTTAATGGAAATGTAGCCATAATCTCCACAAAATCAAAAATAATTGAAAATCAAAATTCCTTGGCAATTACTGTCGATACACCACAATCTTCATTGGAAAATGTTGATGTTTCTAAAAGTATTATTAATACAATGGACTCTAATAATATGTCTAGTTTGATAAATGTTGCTAGCTGCACAAATTGCACATTTATGTACAACATTAAAAAATAAATTAAGTTCATCGTATTGGTTTTTAAAAATATTAAAAATACGAAGAATTGTGTTATATAACAAAGGAAAGGTAAAACTTTCCTATGTCGAGCCACCAAACCCCCCCACACACAACAGGAGTTAGACAATTTTTTTGCGTTTTTGCCAACATAAATTTATTGTGTCTGCAAATGTAGTTAAAATGTACAAGGCAGCATATATGCAGCCAGAACAGGGACTTTTGCAACAAATCATATGGCGTGAAAATTCGCGAGAACTTTTGATGGTTTATCAACTGAATACAGTCACTTACGGAACAGTTTCGGCCCCATTTTTAGCAATTCAATCATTTTCTCAATTAACTTACGAAAATCAGGATTGGTATCCCGAAGCATGTACATTCATTTTGATAAAACTTTTATGTTGAAAATTTGCTAACGGGTGATGGTGATGGAGAGAAACTTTTAAAGCATTGTTTGCAAGTGGCAAGCACTTCGAATCAAGGATGTTTTAAGCTACGTAAATAGAACTTGGACAGATTTTGTTTGAGAATTTCAAAGATCGTCCACTTCAAGGAGATTTATATACTTGGGTCAAGATGATACGACAGAAACCCTTGTAGTTTCGCATTCTTTTCAGTCTGATTCATTAATTATAAATATAAACATTCTAACAAGTTTTTAAAACATACCACTATGCAAAATATTTTATCAGGAAGTGCTCAAATATACGATCCAATAGGTTTAATTAGCGTATGCATTATAATTGCAAAAAAATCTGAAGAAATTATGGTTAGATTGGCACTTACAGTTGAGTACTACAGATTTTCCGATTACAGTGAAACCATGTACGGCTTAAAAACACTAAATCGTACAGGTGATATAGTAATAAACCTATTATGCTCAAAAGCAAAAGTAGCTCTTCTAAAGACCACCAACATTCCACAACTAGAATTATGCGGGGTTCTCTTACTCGCAAGACTAGCACACAAAGTTTTTGATCACATGGAAAATAAATGTGGTGGAAATATACTTATGAACAGATTCCACCATTGTATTGGGATGAATAACTATCAAATCCGATTTGCTTAAAACGTTTGTAGTATGTCCGGTGTCCGAAGTTCAGTAAAAACAACTGTCAATTGTTAGAATCATGCCAGGTCCAAGGATAAGCCCGTCGATTTCTGTATGGCAGAATAAGCCCAATAGCATTAAAAATGCCAAATCTTTGGTGGCACGGACCACCGTAGCTATCTAAGGCATAAGAAGCATAGCCAAATTGCAGGGCACCGTTTAACTGTCAGTCAAGTCTACCCGAACTCAAAAATATTAAACTTCCTCTTGTGGTACAAGAGCAGGTTAGTAAATATTCAAACGGTTTTCCAACATAAACCCCTTCATTCACTGTTACACATATTGTTTTAGATTTATTGCAAATTGCTGTGAACCAAAAAAAAGTCGCAACGCAGACGAGTTAATCAACAGTAAACTTCAAATCTCATTATGTTTCATATTGCTAAAAGTTCAATTAAAACAATTTTCAATTGAAAGACAATGCTTGCAAAACACGAAACTGCTTAGTTGCAAAAGCAAAATCATTTCGTAATTTATTCAATGATGAATGAGAGTTAATTCGACTTGGTGGACGTATAAGCAATGAAAATGTTTCATATGACAAGAAACATCCTATTTTGTTACCATTCAATCATCACTTTATAAAAATATTTTTGCAACTGAACATAATAAATATTTTCATGTAGATCCTCAACATTTGCTAGCAATTATTCAGGAAAAATATTAGGCAGTTCAACGAAAGAATATCCCAAGACAAATTAATAGATGTTTCAGTCAATCCCATTCCAGCTAATCACACAATATGGAATTTGCCTGCACCTCAGGTAGCTCCATCTTTCCGTTCAACATAGCAGGCGTGGATTATTGCGGTCCATTCTATATAAAAGACTGGCAAGGCAGAGGTGTAAGATTATAAAAGCAATGCACCACCATTCATTTACCTTGCAATTAAAGCTATACATGTCAAACTTGTGCATGATATGACAGCCACACCATTTTTACAGGCATAAAAACGATTTATTTCATACAAGAGCCTGCCTTTAAAATTGTATTGTGATAATGGCTCAAATTTTGTGGGGGATAATAACGAACTGAAAGGATCGTTGAAAATTCTTAGTTTTATTAAACTGTAATCGGTATTGCCTGATGACTAAGATATGATCGAATGCAATCTCATTCCATCACATCCCCTCATTTTTGAGAGATATGTGAGGTAACGATAAAAAGTCTAAAAGTTCATTTGAAAAGAATGACAGGGTACAATCACTTCGCCTACGAAGAGTTCGTTACCATTTTAATACAGGTGGAAGCAATACTAAACTCACACCCTCTCTGCCAATTATCCTCAAACCCAACAGATCTAGAACCCATCACTACACCTCATTTTTTCATTGAAGGACCCTTAATCATAACCACAGAATCAGACATTGTAACTATAAGTAAAAACCAGTTAAATCGGTAACAAAAGTTAGAACAAAAATACATCAATTGATTTGGCAACGTTGGTCACTGGAATGGATAAGTGATATCTATACCCATAGCATATGGCAAAAGGATTGCCAAAACATAATTTAAATTTTAATTAAAGGCGAGAATCTTCCTCTGTTAAAGTAGTCACTTACACGAGTTGTGGAAATACATCCTGGCTGAGACCCAATTACCAGAGTCGTCTTCATTAAGACTCTCAATGGGATCATTAGAAGAGCAGTTAAAACAATTTGTCCACTACCAGTGCACAATGACACCAATGCCGGCGATGAAAACAAAATGTATTAGTTCTTTTTGTTCATTTTAATATAAGTTTTGTTTATTTGATAGACTTTATACTGTGTGGTATTTTCGTCACTGTAGTTAAGATGCAATTTATGTAATTTATTCGTTTAAAAAGTTCTTTTGAAAAGCTGAGCCTTTTAAGGTGGGCGCATGGTTAAGTCAAGATGAAATAACTAGAAAATGAACACCCACTCTCCTTTCTAAATATAAGCAGTCCTCTGAGTTAGGGATGATGCAAAAAATCAAGTTATGGATTGATCTAGACAGGTGCTAGAGCAGTAACCATGATGTTTATTCACTTGTTACGTTTACTTTACGATGCTCAGTTAAAACCTACCCCATTCTGGTATTTCATTATTCATTTACGTAGATTCTGCTTAAATACTCCAACAACACCCGTATATTAGACCTCCCTACAATTAGTACGCTTTCTAACAATTTTCAACTTACCTCTATTTAGTTTAAAACAATAAAAGTTTACTCTATAATTTAAATAGATGGTACCTTGTTTTTGGTGTCCCCTGGCTGGCTACACATTACTATAGCATACAATTAAATTCTTATACTGTTACGACCGAAAGATTCGTCGAAATAATGGATTATACTATTATTTGATAAGTGTGTTTCGAGTTTCTAATTACATTTGATAACACGAGGATTGAAGTTCGAATTCGTGTTATTAAGCGAATTTTAATTTGATTCTGCAGCCTGTGCGTTAAGGCATTTTTCTACATTACTTGTCCTAGTACTTCAAGAGCAATGCACGTTTTTTTGTTCGACAAGTATGCGTATATCGGTAAGTTCTGCATCCTAATAAGATTCTTCTTTTAGTTCTTAGCTGTGGGCCAAATTGGTTTTATGTAAGCCCGACTGTTCTTTGCCACAGACCAACTGCTTTTACATGTAGATCGCTAGTGCCGTTATGGTAACAGTGTAAATGGATCCCAACTACCGTGGCGATGCTGTGCTGATTCACTTCCAATGGAGTGCAAGCTAAGTATCCCGACACGTGCAGGTATAAAAACTTGTTTTCTTTTTGTGTATATGAAGGGAATCTTCGTTATCAGCGCTTGGTGTAGTTACGTGACAAGAAACGTTAAACTGTAGGACTATTGTTTGTTGCTGCGAATCGATAAAGTACAGGTGCGATGTACCATTTTTAAACATGCGTGTCAAAAAAATGCACACGTTTATTCTCTTTACTGATTAGTTTATTTTTCAACAGGTATTATGAACAATTTTAAAAATGTTTGACGAAAGCTCTCACACGTTTATTTTCTTTACTGATTAGTTTTTTTATGTAAAATACGAGATGCGCACTTCGTATCTAAATTACTAAATTGTCCATATAATATAATTGTTTGCTTTTAAATAGCAACTCTTAATTTATTTCTTTTGCTTGTTTGTATAGAATCATTTATTTATTCTTGTTACTAATAGAAAATCGTTGGCGATGTGCTTTTTGGTATTTACATGAATCCCCCGCTCTCCACGTTTGGTAGTAAGCCTGGTATTTCTACGTTTCTTTCGGCTACGTCTAGGTACGTAGCACGCTGTCAACATAATTTACATTTCAAATAAATTTAATTTAAGTCCGTCCTATTTTTATAATTATTTCTATTAACACGTGTACATAATCAGTACAGAAGAGTTGTCACCAACAATTTAAAAACACTTCCTGTACTATTAGTAGAAAATTTATAAAGTAAAATGTTTGAAAGAGCAAAATCATAACCAAGGTTGTAATTCATTTTTATGCAGTAAGGTCAATCAAAATGAAGAAAAGAGCTGTAGCATTATCTTAGAGGCTCTTGGCGTTAAAAAGCAAATCTAAAGGTAACTATTTATTTTACTTTAAATTTGTAATACAATGATATCTCCAACAAGATGTTGTCACCCTCACGTTTGAATTAATTTTGACTACCTGACAAATGTTTTGTCCCCTTTTAACTAACCCTTTGCAATCATGGAAATAAAATACATATTCATTGTAAAAGAAGTAATAAAATACAATAAAGTACAATTTTAGCTGAACAAGAGTTAGTAAAAGTAAAATTCTTTCAATTGGTCGAAAAACACTGTGTTATGAGACTGTCGAAGATGAATAAAGAAAACACCAACTATTAGCATCACTGTGTATAAAAGTATATTAAAAAAAAATGCAATAGGAATCTAAACTAAATTACCACAATATCAGTATGTGCAGTAAACTTCTGAGGAAGAATTACATGTTATTTGTTATTTCATTTAATACAACCAATAAAACATGAAGTACTGTTACAATTCAATCCTCAATGTTTAATTCAAACAGTTACTTCAAATAGTTTTTAAGGAAGTGAAGATTAAACATTAAATATCAACATTTTCACAAGCAAATAATAATATACACAAACCATTTAAATTTCAAAAAAATAGATAATTAAAATTCTATTTGGTATGCATCTATGAAAAAATTTAGTGAAAATTCTTGACAATTTATTATTATAGATCCTAACATGCAGTTCTCTATGCAAATAATTTCTTTCTAAAGGTGTAATGTGAGATATCAATGGCACTGGTGTGACAGATAAACTGTAGTGAATTTTACAATAGAATGAAGTGAAAACCCGAAACTAAATCAAATTAAAACCTCTTCAATTTTGAAATATTATAATTACATAAGTGCTATCAAACTATTTAATTTTAAAAAACAGGTTGCTATAATAGTGTGGCTTAAAACATGAATAAAATGCAAAACTTATAAAAACTTGAACATTGATTCAATACCATCAGCCTATAAATAACATCAATTTTATTCTTGGTAGTTCCATATTAAGCTGTAAAATATGCACCTCCACTTCATTCTTATGTATAATCATCTACAAAACCTAATTTCAAAAAAATGTGAGTGTTAAATAAAAACCTGAAAACTAATGATATGATACTTACACTACGTCCTAAAAACTGGCTGTTTCTAAAAAGTAGTAGATAATATGCTATTGCAAATGTTCCCAGTGAAAGTATCGTACAAAATAATGCAGTATTTGGTTGATTGAGTGGTCCAAGTGCATCGTGAGTTTGCAGCACTGAAACAAGCAAATCATTTTGAACTGTACATAATTTTTCTGAAGCAATACCTGTACTGTTAATATTGTTAACAGTTCCATTGGTACTACAATAGTTGGCTAAAAGTGGATGTCTTTTAAAAACCTTAAAAAGTCTCATAGTACTTTCAACAATATATAGTAGTGATATAAGTGCTGAGAAAATTTCTTCTGTAAACCGTGTAAACAGTTTAACAAACACACTTCCTTCTAAAGATGCAACAAACAGAGCAATTACTCCTAGCCATAGTCCTATGTATACTCGTGTTGTTAGGTAGTCTATAGTATTAGCTTCACAAAATTGATACAAACTTTCATCAAATAATAACAATGGGCCAGTGCTTCCAACTATCATAAGAGGTTGGCCTGATAGTATAGCAAATACAATTCCAGAAAATGATGTAGCAATAAGTGTTTCTGATATGCCAACATCATTTTGAGTCTTATCACTCATAAGTCCACCAAATGTTATAGCACCTGAAAGGGCGGCAAAATACATAAACAAAGATGCGGCAGCACATTGAGCATTTAGACCATTAAGAATATCTTTTTTATAAAATGGATAACGCCTTTTTAGGTCATTGATTAGGCCGCCAAATGGTCGACGAGTCCTTATTAAAGGATTCTGGAATGGAGGTTTTTTATCATCACCTGATACAAGCAAAGCTTTAGTTTCTTCTAAGGGTTCCTTCTTTAGGGCATTTTCTTTGCGCTTTCGTATTGCCTCACTTTTGGCTTTAATTTCTTCAATAGGAAGTAATGCTTGCCTTTCCCAATCACCAGGAGGTAAAACTATACTATCATCCAAAAATTCATTAATGGCAGATAAAAGAGCTTTACGATCATAAGCTTCATAAGCAATGTTATGAAACCGTTGATTTGCCATTAGTGTAGAAATTGACCTTCCTACTTCATGGTAATCAAGATTTGCTCCTTTGGGACCAAGTAAAATGAATATAAATCGAACAGGTATGTTAACTTCAATCAAGGACGGAATAGATACACCTTCAGCTAATCGAATAAATGCTACAGCAGGCTGTTCCAAAAAATCAACATCACCAACAAGAACACTTGTTCCTTGAGCACCCTCAGGAATTCGTTTCAATATTGTTTCATTTTGAGCTTTTTTAATATCGTCAGAACTAGTAGCATAAATTTCTTCCTTTATATCAATTATTGTATTACCAATAGGACCATTTCCATCAACATCCAATCCATGTCCGTTTCTCATTGAAAGACTTATTTTTCTCTTTTCTGCATCATGTAGGTTCTACAGTAAGAAAAATATATTTAGTATTAGTTAAAAAATAATTTTGAAAATTAATACAACTACGTAATTGCAGGGAAATCAAGCATGCTGCTTACGGAGTCTAACTACTGTTTATACTTTAAAAAGTAAATAGTGACTTTACGTGATTATAAGAAGTAACGGATGCTCGGTGCAGCATGTGCGGTGGACAGAGTACTCCCTGTACCGAACACACAGAGCAACGAGGCGTTTTGAAGAATACACCATCTTCCAGCCAATGAGACTGCAAGTATTAATACATAACAAATAAGAACTATACTACACATAAATTGAAAAAGGTTTTTAATTAAACAGTGAACACATGTACATATAACATTAAAACTAAGGTAAAGAACAAAAGATCGGTATAATTTTCTACAATAATAGTAATAAATGTTTATGTAAACATAAAATCATAAAATACAATGATTTCACATTGATATATTAATGTGTAATTCTCGTGCACTACAACATTCTCTTAAAAAGAACAAAATAAAATTTCTACAACAGTGGACAACAAAAGTACACATGAGAAAATGTAGTCCATTTTATGTGATATCATAAAATAGTTTTCTTAAAAATTGTAAAAACCAGTTGAAATATTACTATTTTAAAATTAGTATCACATAAAAGGTGAGATAATTGACTGAGGTGATTTCTACAACTTAGTGGCATATATTTGCTGTACTAAGACAGAAAATGTTATTCAAGAACTTTTGGTTTTAGACTTTTGCATATTTGACTTAAATGAAATTAATCAGTATATCACTTTGGAAAGTTGGATCTAATACATAAATTTGCACAATATTGTAGTATATCTAGAGAGCAGTAATTCTCAACCTTTTTTTTGTTGCGGTACACTTTTAACAATTTCAAAATTTGGCACACTAACAATAAGTTTAAAAGAATTTTACTTACCTACTGTGTAAAATAGTTTATGATAATAATTTTCAATGTAAAATAAAATAATATTTACAATGACAACAGAATGTTTATTGTATGATTAATTACAAATTAATTATAAGAATACATTTAAGGCAAAATTTTAGCTTGATGATGTTTGATAATTTCGTTTATATTTGGCCGTAAAAATGATAATGCCACTCTCATTTCGTCATCTATATCTTTTTTTCATTTTTATATTGTTTAATGCCGAAAGTCCGAATTCGCACAAATAAAATGCAGAAAATTGTAATAATATTTTTAAAGCTATTTTTGGCTATTATGGGATAATCGCATCTAATGATAATCCAAAATGAATTAATTGACCGAATGTTTTGAAATTAAATATCGATTATTACAAAGTGAAATTAGTTCTTCCTCTCCATTCAAAGTTAATTCATATACAGACATATCCGTTATCACAAATGGATTACAAACCCAATCAAATTTGTTATATCTAATTTGGGAAGTAACGAATAATTCTCTCCTCTAGTGTTGTCAAATGGTGAATAATCATTTTATTAATAGTTTTATAGGAGTCTTTTGGAAATTGCTCAAACTTTTCCTACTTGCCTTCCTGTGCTTGCCATAAAGTTACTTTTTTTTAATCCCACCAGTTTATCTATTGTGTTTCATATATTTTCTTACAGTTCTTGCATACCTGAATTTATGTTATTAAAAATAACAAAAATATCATATAAGTAAGCTATCTTATCTATTTTATCTTCCAACAAATGAACAAAACCATCATTTTTAATCTTGTTAAAAAATGTTCATTTTGTTTTTTAATTCCAGCATGTAAAATAAAACTTTTCCTCTGGACAACAACCTTACGTCCATGTGCAGTATCAAACTACTAAATAAACGACTTTATAATGGTCTTGATTTTTATATAATTAACCATTTTAACACCTTCCAGCACTATTTTCAATTCTGAAGGCAGATATTTTGTAATGAGTGCTTCCCGATGCAAAAAGCAATCGGCAACTAATATATCTGCATTCAGTTCTATCCCACGTATCACGCATCCTTCTATATGTTCAGTCAAAGCTGAAATACCATCTGTGCAAATGCCAATTCATAAACTCCACAAAACTTTAATTTCTTGTAAATACGAATTAATTACATCAAAAATATGTTTTTCGGTTGGAAAATCAGATGTTCCATAGAAGGGATGTTATTGTAAACGTTTAGAGAGTAGTGGCTTGAATTCAACGGAGTTGATGTCGGTTAGAGCACGAAACTTGTGCTTTCATAGAAAAGCGTTTGTTTGTAAAGTCAAAATTCTGAGATTTTGATGGCAGTTGATATTAGGCTAATAATTTACAGGGAATTGATGAAAGCTAAACAAGTATTTTTCGGAATTAGAGTGACAGTTGAGTATTTGTGTTGTGAGGGGTTTAAAGAAACGTGTTAACTGTTTGCAATTTACCAAGAAGGCTGTTTTGTTTGTATCATCGAAGTTGGGAGTATTTTGAAGCTTAAGGGGGGCAAAAATTGGTTATATAAACACCAGCAGGAGGTAGTAGAGCTATCTTTTGATTTTCATCAACGCATGTGCGAATAGTAGTGAACAAGTAATACTTGAAATAAAAGTGATGCACAAGTTGATGTAAACTATTTGTACTGCCAGTATTCAAATTAATGAAAAGATAGTTTAAAGCTCTGATGCATACTTTATGAACGTAAGTACAAACTGCTTTTTATATGATTGTTGGTGCAAGGCTTGCACAAAATGCAGCAGTGATTTTGATGGATAGATTTGGTGTGTATTCATGATAAATTGGACCAGTAGCAGAGTTGGAGAAGTTTAATTGTATCGTCAAGTGGTGATTCAGAAAATAGAGTAGCAGCATGCAGTCCTAAATGGTATCATACAACTTGGGGAGGTTCCAAAACGTGCAGTCATAGATGATGGTAACAGTCATCGATGGTATGATTGTGGACACTTGTGTGGTGGTGCATTTCAGGTAACAGATTTTTGTGTATAAATGTTTTGTGGATTTATTTTATGTATAATGACATTTTATGCCTTATTCTTGTATAAAATTACATACAAAATAATTTTTATTGTTTGCATTTTAAAATTTAGTGGCACACTTCAAGAATTTGGTGGCACACAAAAGTGCCACAGTAGTGGTTGAGAATCATAGCTCTAGAGCATTAAGGGGGATACTTGTGCAAAATATCAAAATTTTATGGTGCTCGTTAAGTTAAATAACCCGAATAGACATAATATTTTAATGATATGTTTTCTTAAAGTTCATTGTCAGGTTTCCTATGTATGTTATATGAAGATTTAAAATACAGATTATAAATTTAATAATATAATAATAAGAATATATAAGTTACAATTTGCAGTTTTAGTAGTTTATCAATTTGACAAATTGCTGCTGAAAATATTATTAATTTTGTGGTTTCATTTTCCTGTCAAATAACATGGTTTATGATGCAGATTAAAGTTGCTAAGTCATGATACAAACAAGTTTTAGAATGTATTACTAACATTTCGAGATAATAGATTTTGAAAAGAGATGCATATTTAGGTTAGGTTTTTATTAATTTTTTCACAGTACAACTTTAACTGTTATTTCAGCTATCATTATAGTAAGTCTTACTAGAAAATGCACAAGATAAACAGATTTTGACATTGGTCCAAAATAAATAGTTTGCTATCAAAAGGATCCACATATAAACATACAAAAGCAAAAAAATCAGTAACAACACTTCTACACATAGCGTACTTGTAAAGTTTGAGCATTACAGGAAATAAAAATCAGAAGTGTTACGGGGCAAAATTAATTCACAACAACTTATTATTGAAGCACCCTGTATAATTTTGATTTCAAGTGTAATAGTGTTCAAAGACATTGGATTTTAATAAAATCGGTAGTTCTATTCAAAGCATAATCTTAAAAATCACAAAAATTAATATTTTATCTCTGTTAAATACAAATTAGGAGGGATTGTAGAATCGTAAATTATTTTACACCATCAAAAATGTAAACAAAACGATTTAACTGTCAACTTTCATATTGAAAGCATTTCATTTTCTTAGAAAGCTTTAAAATCAAATATATAAAATTATATTTATTAATATACGCATTCTAAATAAATACTAGGTTTTAGAAATTTTAGTTAAATAAATTAAATTTAATCGTACTTAATCTTACATATTTTATAATATAATGTAACAACCGAACGCTATGCAAGGGAAATACACAAATACAGGTGATTAAATTTTTTACATACAATATAATTACAATGTTTTACAACAATTCACGAAAAATAAGCACACAAACCCATTTTCAAACATGCATCTTTCACGTGTTAGGTACATGAATGGTATACCCCACTGAAACAGAGAAGGTGGGGATAATGACATCACTAGATAGCCGCCGGAATTACACAATTTAATTACTTACAAGTCATCGAAATAAACAGATATGGAGTTAACAGAAAGAAAAAGGTTTGGTTGGTCATAAACACCCTGTTGATTATGAAACAATAAATTAGGGTCTATGTGGTTGACCACAGGTTTTTGACACAACCTACAAACACTGAAGTACAGATTGTGACAGCTTGCTTCTTAGCAAATTAGTTTCGAATTCAATGCCCGAAGAATGAAATAATCACTCTTGGCTTCAATGAACTTTTTGTCACTTGAAGATGAAACTGTAGGTTAATTTTTTTGTAGAATTAGATGCTGCTTCTGATAATATTTATATATACGATGGTATTTGTCTACAGTATTGTTACATATATGATGTTACATCGTTAAAGGTGTAAAAATAGAACACTGCCAGTTGATAGCAAAGTGAAAGCGTATTTCAAATTAATATTCTAATTAAGGATCAAAATATGAGAAATCGCAGATAAACTGATTGTACAAGTTTCTCATTGTTTTAAATGTATTTCGTTATAGGAATATCTCTAATCCAAGTATTAATGTGAAAATATTTAAAAACTGTTTTATGCCTATTTGTTCACAAAAAAGCTCAAATAATGTTATTTTAGAATAAATTTAAGCAAGCTGAGTTGATATTTGTGTTTTATTTGTTCAAACATATAGGTTATCTTCTGTACGGAAATCCATTTTACCAAGAGAATGCCCCTTAATTAACATCCCATGGGTTAGTTGTCGTCCAGAAGGAATCTTATTAGACTAGATGTAGTTGACGCCTATAAACTTGACTGATTGAAAACCCCTAACAGGGTAAGTGCTAGTAGTGACGTAGCTTGAAATCGTACTTAGGTAATTTTACTCAATTTTGTTTCACTTTCTGCCATTTATTGCTATAGGGACCCACTCCCACAGCGCTGTAGTTGGGCAGTGTATCTTTATTTTGTTACAGAATTAGCGCCCCTATCGGCAATTCCAAATTTAGAACTTAATGCTTCAAACACCCTTAACATACTTGTTTGAAGCACAAAATATATTCCAGAAATATAAAAAAAAATCTGACAAATGAAATAAATAAAAATTACAATAAAGATAAAAATTTATCACAAATACTCAAAGAAATTCTTAAATTTATTAAATCCTGAGCAATTGACAATAATGATCAACATTGTTTACGTTTTATTCATTCAACTTCTAATTTGCAGCAAATGAAATATGCATATAACTCCCAACCCAAAAGTTCTAAGTTCAATTCCAGACATAGCACCTTTAACAAAAGGTAAAGTGTTATGTTAGTGGCTCATTAGAATAGAGTTACATTTAGTTATACAAGCAACCAATAAATTTAAAATAAGGTTTGTCATAAAAATGAGAGTTAGTTGTTATTTGAATTTACTTAATGTACTAAATGATATTGGTTGTCCTTATTCTTTCTAGAACTTATAGCAAATAGAGACACAACAAATTGGCGACAAGAAAAAGTGCCAAATAAGAATCAAAACCACACGAGTATGAACACAGAACAATTTTGACAGTTTTTCAGCTATGATTATCAACTAGCAAACTATTATGGACCAACTTCACAATCAACCATCCCATATTAGTCCCACTATGGTTGTCTAACATTTGAAAGTTTTAATTCGGAAAAGGAAAATTTTAAATGTTACCGGTAGCACTTTGAAAATTATTTAAAGTTAAAAAATGCGTTTCAAAATAAAAATTATGCGGCACAAGTAAGCTCTGTCGGATCTAACACATATAGTATGCTTGCAGCATCGGTAGTGCCAAAATCACCTGCAGAATTTGATTATGATTACCTTGTGAGGATCTTAGGAAAGCATTTATGCCCAATAGAAAATATTCTCGTATCGCAACATAAATTCTCATGCAGATATCAACTTCAAAATAAATCCATTGCAAACTATGTTGCTGAACTAAGAGACGATACAATCGCCTGTAATTTTGCTTCTACGTGAGATTGCAAGGTTAACATCACAGAAATATTTTTTAAAGTACAATTTATAAGGAGCATTAGTCACAATTCAATATTTAAATGCCCATTGCATTCCGGTACTCAAGACTTTGATAACATTGTGACAAAAGTGTTTACTCACTATTAACGAATTTACATTTCTATTTGGTAAATATACTTTTAGGCTAGATCCTACAAAGGACAGCAACGAAAATTTTAATAATTTTCTAGAATACTTCATGTATTGTTTTGAGATTGTCTTCAATAAACGTAAACTTAAACGCAAACCCGTTGTCAATCATCTCAAGGTCCACTTTCCAAACTATTTGGTAGCTAAGCTCCAGAATTAAAAAGTTCCCCAAAACTCGTATCATTGCCAAGTATTATAATGCTCTAAAAATACAATCACCACTGAAGCATGTAAAGAAAAAGTTATGTACTACACAAAACTCATTAACAGTTCCAATAATAAGTGTAAAACATTGTGTAGCATAGTAAATAATATCATTAGAAAAAAATTGAGTCACCAACTACCAGATTCAAAAAGATGGAACTTCAGTTACTAGCTTAATTGATATTTCAATCATTTTCTTGACAGTTTTTATCAACGATAATTGAAGACAAGCTCAATTCTCACTTTGAGAAAAATCCATCAACCCTGGTACGATGGATAGGCCTGTTAGTAATGCAAGGTTCTTTTATACGACCTTACATGTGATTTTCCAATGCTCCACCCGAAGGTACTACATTGGCCAGGAAGCGAGTTTTTTTTACCTGGAAAATTTGGAATTTTGCTGAACCCTTGCTGTTCCAAGCAAAGTAGGGATCTTTAACGTGCGTGACAACACTCACACACGGGACCTCCATTTTACCTCTCATCCGAACGAGGGTGTATTTTTGTGAAAAATGCTCGCCTAACATTTTTCAAGCGGACCGTGTCAGGATTCGAACCCGGGACCTTGGGCGTAGTAGTCACACACATACCGCTACGCCACGGAGCCGCCTCTTTTATACGACCACTGAAAATGAAGTTTTTGCACTATATAGTCACTTCCTAATAAAAACTCTACCGGTATTGATGATATCCCAATCTCATTAATTAAAGCATGTGTAATTGATATATCTCCTGTTCTCTCAGATCTTATAAACTATTCTGTCAAAAGAGGAGAATTCCTTCAAAAATACTGCCAGTGCCCTTCCAATATTTAAAAAGGGGAATACTACCAACGTTGTGAATTATCAGCCCATCTCTCTCATAAGCATGTTTTCTAAAATATTCAGAAAATTATTTTACAATACACTAATTATTATTTTCCTTAATAAATATAATACTTTATACAAGCAGCAATATGGTTTTTGACCGAATCTTTTGACAGAAATGGCTTTAATTGACTTAACTCAACTGGTATTGGATAAATTGGATTTCAGTGAATATGTTATAGTGATCTTTGTTGATGATTAGAGCTATTGATACCTTAAAATCTAAACTTATTTGACATAACTAGACAGCACGGGGATTCCAAATCACGTAAACACTTGGCTCATATCCTTCTTATAAGAACGAATTTTTTAGTTAAAATTAAAGATGCTCATATGATCTAAATTACGCAACTGCTCAAGGTAGTATTCTCATTATCCCATTATCATTTCTAGTTTATATCAATGCTTTTCATCAGCACATCTCCTGTGGAAGTCTATTCCTATATGTGGATACCAGTATTGTCATTTCTGATAATGACATTAACAACTTACAGTCCAAAGTCTCTAAAGTGTTAAACAAAATGACACATTGCCGCATAAGAACAGCCTAACCATCAATCACTAAAACTCACCTAACTCACTTCTCCTTTTATCAACATAATTTAGATCTTAATCTTAACTATAAAGGCATGAGGTTAACCAACTCTAACTGCTAAATTTCTGGGTGACACACTGGACAGAAAACTATCTTGAGATGAACACATTAACAAGCTGTGCAATAAATGTCGCAAAACCTTTTTTTATACTACCCAGTCTAAAAAACTCTCTTGATCCACAGAGCCTGCTGAATGTTATTATGCTTTAATGTATTCTACGGTTTCTTATTGCAATAGTGTCTGGGAACAATCAACGAAGGTGGACAGAATATTTATTATGCAAAAGTGCATAATCAGATTAATCTTCGACTTATCGTAGACCCTCATGCAGAGAAGTATTTAAAAGCACAATATTTTAACGGTGAGGTGCATATACTTATACAAGATTCTCACCCATGTGTTCTTTAATAAGTGTAAATATGTACATCACAGCGATTTGATGGTAATGACAAGCGCAATAAAAAATTTTTATCATAGTCAAACAACACCCACTCGTTTTATAAAAAGTTTCCTGTTCAGGCTGGGTGTTATTTTTATAACTTGCTTCTGGGTCACATTAAAACATCCTGCAGACCAGTCTTCAAATGACACTTACATAAACTGCTTGCTAGCAACTCTTTCTACTCTATATCAGGATTTACTGACAATAAAACAATAACTTAATTCTGTAATTAGCTACCTTAGCTGAATTTAATCAATAATAGAATGTGTACACTTTTAATCCATTTTACTTTTATTTATCTTTATTGTCATGCCCTATCAATCGCATTTATTAGCTTATAGATTAACGCCTATTACTATTTTTATGCGGAATATAGTTTATACTTGTTTACTGGGTTCATTTTGTAAAACTATTTTAATTTGTTATTTGACATGTCTTATCTATTGTAATTAATAATTAATAACCATTGAATTAAAAATATGTTACTATTATTATAATAAAAGTTAAACAGCAAGGAGTTGTCGTTAATTCGTCTACAAAATTGAATTCAACAAAAAAAATGAACCATTCATCTAAGCTAGAACATCAAGGAAATAAATGCTGCTACAAGTCCAGAAAATTTCAAGGGTCAAGAATACGTTCGCATATCAATTATGAGAAATTATGCATTGACCAATTATGCATACACTGTGGAAAAGCTAACCATTCATCGAGAGAATGTAGAATCGATACTGATAATCTAAAATGTTCTGATTGTGGTAAGGGACATATCAAGAAACTATGCATTCACACAGTACTAGCAGGAAAATGACATGCAAAAACGGATGCCTATCAACTTCAGGAAGATACACCAAGTTGTGAATCCCTTGAAATTAATCGAATTATCAACATCTATGACAATACAGGATATCATGATAAAAGAAATATTACGCATTTGTATTTATTGAAGGTAAAGCACAACAGTTTGAAATCGACTCAGGCACAGGATTTAGTTGCTACCAGAATCTACTTTTAAGGCACTTTAATTAAACGTGAAACTTCAAAAGGCAAATATCGGACTTAGGTGATATACTAAACACATATTATCATCTCAGACACAATAAAAAACAAGAACTGTTTTCCAAATGAAATGCCCTCTTTTGGATTCTTGGATGATGAGTAGAGTTGGATGCTTGCGAATGTATGTTATTATGGATTTTAAAGTTCCTCAGCTTGCTTGAAATAGCAAGAATTCAGCAATTCCTAAATTTTAAGGTGACACTTCTTGCTTTCTGGTTTTACTGATTATCCATTCCAGCAAAAACACTGATGTTAATTATCCGTTTGTTGTATCATCACTTGATAGTGATGGCACATTTAACAGTGCATTAACAGTCTATGATGGTTTTCCTTATTTGTGTTTTAGCCTCACATTGTTAATTGTTCTATACTTCTGCTATTTAATTAGTCAACTTAATCCTTTTACGAATTGATGATAGCCGGTCTCATGAGACTTTATAGTGCCAACACAATAATCACGTCTTACGATATATTTTCAAAATTTCAATTTTAATATAAATCCAATTTCTGAAAATGACTTTTTCTGAAATCGATCAAGTACACTATTCCAGTGTATGTCAAAACGGTATGGAAAATACTTTTCTGGCATGACCGGAAAGTATTTTCTAGTGCAGTTTTAATCCTCATTTTAAACAATATAATGCACTTCAAAAGCAATCTCACAAAGTATACACAAGTGCATTTTTAATTAAAATATTACACCTATACTACTTACACGTATAGTACGACTATGATTTATTTATATCTATCGTGATATTGCAATTTGTACAACCATGAAATAGTGGTTGAACTTTTCAGATAAAAGCTGGAGGCACTACTGATGCACCGATAGTTCTTAGATTTTCAAAAATATTGAATGCGATTTCAGAAAATATAGTGTGCACCTCTTAGTAAAGCACATTCCCGGACTCTCAATGCTGGCCTCGGATAGCGCCCGGCTTTGCATTGTCTTCCGGGAATGTATTGCTTTACTACTATTTACAATATACTATTCTATTAATATACTTTGTGGGATAGATTAAAGATTTTTCATTGAAATACTGTATCAGTAGATTAATCTACCAGGCCTATTAGAAGGTTTGAAAAAGCAAGTAAAATATGTGCTTTTACAGTTTGTTCCAAAGACACTACGACATCAGGCAAAGCGTCGACATTATTAGTATCTCCATTATAAGATACAAACTTGGAACACATATTATTATTATTATTATTATTATTATTCATGATCCTAGTGGTGAAAGCTCTGACAATATCAAATTCATTTTTACTTAGGATAACGGAAGTGCCCGATAAAGAAAACTTCCGTGCTAATTTTATCATACAAATTTGGAAGAAATCAATATTTTTGTGTATCCTGATGTAAAAGATTTACCGTACAAAAATATAGAAATGTTACCGGCAGCACTTTGAAAACTATTTAAAGTTAAAGAATGCGTTTCAAGATAAAAATTGTGGCACAAATATTATTGAGCTGTGTTGAATCTAAAACAATAGAGAAAGTGAATAACTTACAATAGGTCATTATGCATCCTCTAATCTTGAGCTAAATACATTAGGAGTATACATCTGATCTTATGGGCTTACTTTTAGTTTGAATTTCACTTTAATGTGTTAGTGATCCCAAAGATTTCAAACGTAACATCATAGTCACTATGCCATTCTCATTCGATTGGATTTCCCACGTTTCATCTGTTGCCCACTTATTTAGACGATTTGCTAATTTTTGGAAGAACGACAGAAGAACACGATGCTAATTTACAAGCAGTACTCCGTCGTTTACAAGAACTGGGTCTAGTTATTAATCCTGGGAAGTCAGAATTTCGAAAGAATGCCGTCTCATTTTAGGACACATTATTAGTCACAATTCACTACGACCTACATTTAATAAAATTCAAGCACTTAAAGAATTTCGTTCGCCAGCTACAGCAGAGGAGCTTCGGTCATTTCTGGGTCTGGTAACTTACGTCGGAAAATTTATTCCTAACCTTTCTACGGAATTAGATTATTTGCAACAAACTGCTCGTTTTCACCATTTAAATGGACTGGTAGGGCGGAACAAGATTTTATACATGTCCAGTCACTGCTGTCTAATGAAAGCAGCTTAGAATTTTTTGACCCGGATCTACCTACCATAGTTATGGCAGATGCTAGTCCCGTGGGATTAGGGGCAGTATTATTACAAAGAAAAGGAGATGATATTCATACGATTTGCTACGTTAGTCGCTCGCTTTCTTCAGTTGAACGTCGATATTCACAGACTGAAAAGAGGCACTTGCACTAGTTTTTGCAGTAGAAAGACTTGAATATACTTACTTGGACGGGAGTTCGAATTGGTTACGGATCATAAACCTCTACAAACAATTTTCGGACCACGTTCAAAACCGTGTGCTCGGTTAGAAAGATGGATTCTTAGACTCCAAGGCTTCAAATTCGTTGTTAGGTATGCTAAAGGCAAAAATAACATTGCAGATCCATTGTCTCGTTTACTTCAAGTGGATGAGTCAATTACTACAATAAATGAGATGTATGAAAGAAATTTAGTTATGTTTGTACAACAACTGGTACCGATAGCAGTTACTTTACACGAGGTAAAGAAGTCTACAGTGGAAGATGCCGAATTAGCAAGGATTTGTTTAGATTTACAGTTAGGTATAACACCTAAGTTTAAACCTTATTCTTTCCTGGCGTCTGAACTTTGTGTAGTAGATGAGGTATTACTAAGAGGAGCTCGCATCGTAGTTCCTACTGCTCTTCGAGACCGTGTTCTACAGATTGCACATGAAGGACATCCTGGTATTACTAAAATGAAGGATAGGTTGCGATCGAAAGTGTGGTGGCCTGGAATTGACAAAGAAGCTGAAAAATTTGTTCGTACCTGCGACTATTGTCAAAAGTTGGTAAGGAAATAATCATGGAACCTATGTCCAGACGCCAACTTCCAGATGGTCCGTGGCAAGACATAGCCGTTGATTTCAAGGTTTTACCGTCGGCTAACGACCACTTGTGTGTCGTAACTGATTATTTTAGTAAGTTTTTTGAAATCAAAGTGATGAAGAGATGTACTGCGTTTGATACAATTTCCTACTTAAAAAAGCTGTTCGCTAGATATGGCATTCCGTATTCAATTACAGCAGACAACGGTCCACAGTTCCGATCAGAATTTACAACGTTCTGTAAGTCATTTGGAATTCTTCATTATACAACGGAACCGTACTGGGCTCAAGCCAATGGACAAGTGGAAAGGCAGAATCGGTGTTTGCAGAAAATTATTCAGATAGCTTGTTTAAAACAACCTAATGCTTGTAGAGAAGAAATATTGGAGTACTTGCTAATGTATCGCTCTACACCCCATACTGTTACGGGTAAAAGTCCAGCCGAATTATTTTTTGGACGTGTTATTCGTGATAAATTGCCATCAATACGTGAAAGGGTTTGGGAACAAGGTGTTCGTGATCGAGATTCATTCAACAAAGCGAAATCTTGTATCCCCAATGAATTTCAAGAAAACAAATCGCATTGGGTGATGAAGTTCTTATTAAAGACCCTTTTCTACAAATAAATTTCAATCCAAATTCGAGGAGGAGACAGGTGTGGTCACTAGTGTCAATGATCCAGTAGTGGCAATACAAACACCGTCGCGTGAAATTCGACGACATAAAATGATGTTGAAAAGTATGCTCCACGGGATCCGTCGCCTGTTACTACTGTTGACGATCCGGTCCCTGAAGATGTCACTGCTATTCCCAGTTCGAATAGTTCAAGGAACCAGTTGCTCGTCGTTGTCAACGTTGACGCCCGCCAAAATGGTTGGATGATTATGTTTGCAACTAGGTGTTAGATTCTTTTAGTTCAAACCAAGGGGGATTGTGGTGTTGCCAAGGTTACGGGATTGATATACTAGATCAGAGTAGCTAGGGGGATTTTGAAAGAAGTGTAAATTAGTGTAATTGGCAGAATAAAGTATTTAATATTGTTTAATTAAGTAGTAATATATCCTTCCAACATACAAATACTACATCACCTAACTCACTTCTCCTTTTATCAACATAATTTAGATCTTAATCTTAACTATAAAGGCATGAGGTTAACCAACTCTAACTGCTAAATTTCTGGGTGACACACTGGACAGAAAACTATCTTGAGATGAACACATTAACAAGCTGTGCAATAAATGTCGCAAAACCTTTTTTTATACTACCCAGTCTAAAAAACTCTCTTGATCCACAGAGCCTGCTGAATGTTATTATGCTTTAATGTATTCTACGGTTTCTTATTGCAATAGTGTCTGGGAACAATCAACGAAGGTGGACAGAATATTTATTATGCAAAAGTGCATAATCAGATTAATCTTCGACTTATCGTAGACCCCTCATGCAGAGAAGTATTTAAAAAGCACAATATTTTAACGGTGAGGTGCATATACTTATACAAGATTCTCACCCATGTGTTCTTTAATAAGTGTAAATATGTACATCACAGCGATTTGATGGTAATGACAAGCGCAATAAAAAATTTTTATCATAGTCAAACAACACCCACTCGTTTTATAAAAAGTTTCCTGTTCAGGCTGGGTGTTATTTTTATAACTTGCTTCTGGGTCACATTAAAAACATCCCTGCAGACCAGTCTTCAAATGACACTTACATAAACTGCTTGCTAGCAACTCTTTCTACTCTATATCAGGATTTACTGACAATAAAACAATAACTTAATTCTGTAATTAGCTACCTTAGCTGAATTTAATCAATAATAGAATGTGTACACTTTTTAATCCATTTTACTTTTTATTTATCTTTATTGTCATGCCCTATCAATCGCATTTATTAGATTATAGATTAACGCCTATTACTATTTTTATGCCGGAATATAGTTTATACTTGTTTACTGGGTTCATTTTTGTAAAACTATTTTAATTTGTTATTTGACATGTCTTATCTATTGTAATTAATAATTAATAACCATTGAATTAAAAATATGTTACTATTATTATAATAAAAGTTAAACAGCAAGGAGTTGTCGTTAATTCGTCTACAAAATTGAATTCAACAAAAAAAATGAACCATTCATCTAAGCTAGAACATCAAGGAAATAAATGCTGCTACAAGTCCAGAAAATTTCAAGGGTCAAGAATACGTTCGCATATCAATTATGAGAAATTATGCATTGACCAATTATGCATACACTGTGGAAAAGCTAACCATTCATCGAGAGAATGTAGAATCGATACTGATAATCTAAAATGTTCTGATTGTGGTAAGGGACATATCAAGAAACTATGCATTCACACAGTACTAGCAGGAAAATGACATGCAAAAACGGATGCCTATCAACTTCAGGAAGATACACCAAGTTGTGAATCCCTTGAAATTAATCGAATTATCAACATCTATGACAATACAGGATATCATGATAAAAAGAAATATTACGCATTTGTATTTATTGAAGGTAAAGCACAACAGTTTGAAATCGACTCAGGCACAGGATTTAGTTGCTACCAGAATCTACTTTTAAGGCACTTTAATTAAACGTGAAACTTCAAAAGGCAAATATCGGACTTAGGTGATATACTAAACACATATTATCATCTCAGACACAATAAAAAACAAGAACTGTTTTCCAAATGAAATGCCCTCTTTTGGATTCTTGGATGATGAGTAGAGTTGGATGCTTGCGAATGTATGTTATTATGGATTTTAAAGTTCCTCAGCTTGCTTGAAATAGCAAGAATTCAGCAATTCCTAAATTTTAAGGTGACACTTCTTGCTTTCTGGTTTTACTGATTATCCATTCCAGCAAAAACACTGATGTTAATTATCCGTTTGTTGTATCATCACTTGATAGTGATGGCACATTTAACAGTGCATTAACAGTCTATGATGGTTTTCCTTATTTGTGTTTTAGCCTCACATTGTTAATTGTTCTATACTTCTGCTATTTAATTAGTCAACTTAATCCTTTTACGAATTGATGATAGCCGGTCTCATGAGACTTTATAGTGCCAACACAATAATCACGTCTTACGATATATTTTCAAAATTTCAATTTTAATATAAATCCAATTTCTGAAAATGACTTTTTTCTGAAATCGATCAAGTACACTATTCCAGTGTATGTCAAAAACGGTATGGGAAAATACTTTTCTGGCATGACCGGGAAAGTATTTTCTAGTGCAGTTTTTAATCCTCATTTTAAACAATATAATGCACTTCAAAAGCAATCTCACAAAGTATACACAAGTGCATTTTTTAATTAAAAATATTACACCTATACTACTTACACGTATAGTACGACTATGATTTATTTATATCTATCGTGATATTGCAATTTGTACAACCATGAAATAGTGGTTGAACTTTTCAGATAAAAGCTGGAGGCACTACTGATGCACCGATAGTTCTTAGATTTTCAAAAATATTGAATGCGATTTCAGAAAATATAGTGTGCACCTCTTAGTAAAAGCACATTCCCGGACTCTCAATGCTGGCCTCGGATAGCGCCCCGGCTTTGCATTGTCTTCCGGGAATGTATTGCTTTTACTACTATTTACACAATATACTATTCTATTAATATACTTTGTGGGATAGATTAAAGATTTTTTCATTGAAATACTGTATCAGTAGATTAATCTACCAGGCCTATTAGAAGGTTTGAAAAAGCAAGTAAAATATGTGCTTTTACAGTTTGTTCCAAAGACACTACGACATCAGGCAAAGCGTCGACATTATTAGTATCTCCATTATAAGATACAAACTTGGAACACATATTATTATTATTATTATTATTATTATTCATGATCCTAGTGGTGAAAGCTCTGACAATATCAAATTCATTTTTACTTAGGATAACGGAAGTGCCCGATAAAGAAAACTTCCGTGCTAATTTTATCATACAAATTTGGAAGAAATCAATATTTTGTGTATCCTGATGTAAAAGATTTACCGTACAAAAATATAGAAATGTTACCGGCAGCACTTTGAAAACTATTTAAAGTTAAAGAATGCGTTTCAAGATAAAAATTGTGGCACAAATATTATTGAGCTGTGTTGAATCTAAAACAATAGAGAAAGTGAATAACTTACAATAGGTCATTATGCATCCTCTAATCTTGAGCTAAATACATTAGGAGTATACATCTGATCTTATGGGCTTACTTTTAGTTTGAATTTCACTTTAATGTGTTAGTGATCCCAAAGATTTCAAACGTAACATCATAGTCACTATGCCATTCTCATTCGATTGGATTTCCCACGTTTCATCTGTTGCCCACTTATACAAGTGCGCTGGTTCATGTTGAACTGGATAGAAAATTTTATTTTACATTATTAAACGTCATACAACTAACAACCTTGTATAATTTTAATAAATAAATCCGTTAAAAAGAATGGCCAACTCTAAAAGTTCACACATTAAAAAGAATGTCACGAATTTAGGAGTGCTGCTATTATTATGGATGACTGTCGTACGGGTTTATTATTCATGAGATGTCAACATTATTAAGGAAACGTGGTTGTACAGATTTTTTAGTCTAATGACAAATTTATATGTATTGCTTTACTATCTAACAAACCATGTTTTTCAACGAAAAGTAGCCACCTTCATTATCGTTAAAAACAGTTTTTTTGCTTGAAAATCGCCAAGACGTGTCAACAAACATAACAAAGGGGACATTTATTTATGTAAAATCCGGACGTCCGTCATCAATCCCTTAGCCGTTCACAGCCACCCCCTCTAAAATTTCAAAAAAGAACTATACCATGTGTAGCACATTGTTGGAAGGGAATTTTCATAAGGAATTCATTGCACTACTTATTTTTTTTATTTGCCTTAAATTAAAACCAAAAAATTAAAAACTACGTGTTTTGTTTACGTAGGTTAATCTGCTACATGTAGCAGTACCTAGATACTCGTGTTCAATCTTTGTTTTCAATCTTTTAGTCAACATTCACCTCATTTTGAATATTAAAAGTGTCAACATGATGTATACCACTTCCGAAAAATATAAACTATGTTCTTGTTTAAAAAATAATGTAGTTTTTAATTTTTTGTACCAATTTAAAGCAAATTAAAAAATAAATAGTAAAACGCATTCCCTATGAAATTACCTTGCCGATGATGCCCCACACATGGTATGGTGTTATTTGAAATTTAGAGGAGGTGTCTGTGATGGCTAAGGGGTTGATGACAGACGTCTGGATTATACATAATACAATATCCCCCTTGCTGTCTTTGTTGACATGTCTTGGCGATTTTCAAACAAAAATTTTTTTTGAAAGATACTGAGAGTAGTACTTTTCATTGAAAACCCTGGTATGCATCATCCTCATCCACCATGGAAAAAAGTGTAAGTTATTATTACAGGCAACAAGTTCAAAATAAAATTATCTACAAAATGAAACAGAAAATATAAAGATATTGTAACCTTAAATCTACACAGTAAATTTACTATGCAGGTTTTTGTGGTTATTAATTGTCACTACCAACACTTTTTGTATCGTGCTTATTTAGCGAGCATTTAAAAAATTACGCTTTGTTGATAATAATTAAGCAACGCATCCATTAGAAGTAAACACTAGAAGTGTGTATAACTGTGTATTGATGTGGATGTGAACCTGCACTCTTAGAATGCCATGCTTTTTAACAGATTTATTTATTTATTAAAATTAAACGAATTTGCCAGTTGTTTGATGTTTAAAATGTAACATAAAATTTCCTATCCAGTGGTGCCCTTGGTTTTAAAATATTTCAATTTGGGAATCAGAAATCACAAAGTAACCGATCCCCATGTTAAATTCCTATGTTCAGCGGTGAGCTATTTTTTTACAATACTAGCTGTATTACCCGGCTTTGCCTGTGCACGGTTGTCTATACTTATATACTTTAGTGTATGTGCAGCGTACATTATACTTAGTCATTCTGAGATACAAATTAACATCGCAGCGTCACGGTGACAAAACAAAGATTCATGCGTGTACATATTGCAGTACTTTTCTTAATGTTTAAAAAGTTAAAATCAAATCGCAAAACTATTTGCTGTATCATATTGTATTAACTAATGCATTTGTTTTATTTTAAACGGTTTTATGTTATTTATTATAATGTTATTAAAATAAAGAAAAATAGATTTTTTTAATGACACGGCGCCCCTAAAACTTTGTTGCCCTACGCAACTGCCTTGTCTGTCTAATAGTAAATCTGGGCTTGAAAATATTGTATAACCGCAATTAGCAATAAACATTAACTCAACTAATTTTAATCCTGTTTCCTTCCAAATTCAAAAACATTTAAATAATGAAAAGAAGCAAAATAATATAATTTTATGTAACCCTTTTTTCAAATAACCAGTTTAGCATAAAAACTTTATTTTCTTAAAATCTTAGAAATAATTACTTGTTATATAAAACAATAACATTCATTATTACAACCACATACAAATATGTATTGTCAAAATGCATTTATAATACAAACCTGCAACGATGCGTAACTGTGCTTTCGGTTGAACTTAAAACCTCTTTCATGATGTTCATTAACATGTCTATGTCTTAGCAGCAAAACTCTCATGAGCAAGGTTTTATCTTCTTCACGAATTAAATCCTCTGTATATAAATCTTCACAAATTCTGTATGCTATTCCAGGAAGATCTTGTTCCTCCATATCTAAATTAACAAGTCCCTCTTCTAAGCATTTCCTTAAATTTAAAAGAGAATGGAAGCTTAATGATGCCACATGAGGTTTGCCCCATCTATCCACACCTTCCTCAACATCTTCTTCATATTTAATCCACCTTGCTGTTTCCTTCCATTCATGCTCTTCTTGTACCAAAACCAATTCGTCTAGTTGTACAAATATCTACAAAACAAAACTAATATGTTATATTACTTTTGTGCTTAATCTTACAGCGTGAGGACTGTGATCATACATTTTTCGTAAAAGCAGTTGATCTAAGCCACCTCGTCTAGCTATACGAACAATTGAAGGTTTAGAAACTTTATGCCTTCTAAGATTCCTTTGATCATCAGAACGATGACTATCAAGTTGATCTCTAACAGTTTCTCTAAGAGGCAGATCCTCAGGTTGTACTGAAACTCTGTGGTTCTTTTCATGTACATTGCCTTCACGTTTTGCTGAGCCGATTTGCACTCTATCTGAAGGATCCTCAGGCAAGGAATATTTTCGAGACTTTCCAGTACGATGGCGGCTTAAAAATTTGAAAATGTTAGAAAATTTGTAGGATTCAAAATATAATATCTACTTATACAATTATTAGACTATACCTATTCATTTTGTTCAGTATATGGGTTTTTGAAAGATTACAGTGCATAAAACTTTATTTTCTAATATACTAAAATAAATATTTGTTTTTAAATTCATTAAACAAAAAGAGTGTTTCAGTTTCAAATGCATAAAACTATTAATTTATGAAATTTATTAAAAGCAATTAAAAAGATACCTGCAATTAAATTGGTTGATAATTAGAAGTTTGACTTACACCAAAGCAAGTTTGTATACCTATTTGTATGTTAGTTAAACCTGTTACCAAGCATAGAATATATGCAAAAATTTAGGCATTTCCTATTACCCGGCAAACCTAAAACTCACAAAAAACTATCATTTCTCTAATAAGAGTAAGATGTTGACAAATTTTAAACTTGCTGATTTTTTAGTTTCTGTTTTCAAATCTACTGTCTGTGTAAGACACTCTCAAAGTAATTTTTCAGGAATAGGTCAAAAACGGGCAGGTTATTTAAAAAGACGTTAGTAACATAAATCTCGAGGTTTCATTGTACTTGTGTAATATGAGGAGTTTGCATAGCAAAACGGAGCAATTATTTATAGTGTTGGAAAGTTTATCATTTCAAGTATTTTATTTGTAATCAAGTATTGGCTAAAACCCCAAGAATATGATCATTTAGATAGGTATAGGCTTGTAATCATTTTTAATAGAAATCATTCACCTTATAGGGGAACAGCAATTTACTGCAAAGTAAACTTAGTTTTAGAAGTTATCTCCTCCTTCTATTCCTACAATATGAGATTGATTTTGAATTCTCACATGCCGTCATTAGAGATAATAAACTAAATATTTTAACTGTGTATCACTCCCCAACAGGTAATATTGAATATTTCTTTAATTGGTTGGTTACAATTCTAAGTTCGCTAAAAAGTTCTTATAATATTGTGGCTGCAGGGGAATTTAGTATCAATTTTAATGATGCTAAGCAGAAACACTATTAAACTAAGACAACTCCTTCTAGCAGTTAATATGTCGATGCATGTACAAGGGTGTACTAGAGTACTAATACTACTAGTTGCTGTATTGGCTACATAATTTCAAATACTTCTAGCCCCTCTCTTATTTCAACAGAATCAATTAGCAATGATTTATCTGATCACAGTTTTGTTTATTGTCGACTCAATCAAACCCTTAAAGTTGTTTCTGATGTTGGTTATGAATACAGATTTACTGAGCAGAATTTAAACTGCTGTATGCATTAATGTAACCAAATTAACCAACCAGATGCATCTAAAGACAGCAACTCCAAATTCTTTTTTCTAGTAAGTAAAATTTCATAAACATTTGAAACTTCATTGACACTAACTCTTAGAAAAAATTAATGACAAACATTAGATTACTGAAGGTATAATAACCTCTGGTAGGAATAATAAATTTCTGCATGCTTTATATAAGCATTATACTCACGACTTATTTATCAGGTCTTACTACCTTTTTTACAAAAAGATCTTCAAGTCAACAATTACTTTAACTAAAGCTATTTTTTTGCAAAACCGAGTTTTGCATTTCAGTAATAAGCAGAGAGAATCTTGGAGAATAGTCAATTAATTAACAGGGAGGGCTATTTCCTAAACAAATGTTAGCATGTTAGATTGGTCTTATGAATAAATGCAGATGCTTTGAACACACACTTTGCAACGACTGCTGCCAAGATATTAATAAATAATGATTTAAATACAACTACCACTATCGATTATCTAAAAAACAATTCGGCAGCCCTTAGTAATAATTTTATGTTTTTCTCTACAGATCATCATGAGATTCTATTAGTTTTGTACTTGTTTAAAAATATACATTGTTAAGGCACCGATAAAATTCCGGTAAAAATATTTGTCTTACTTTCATCTAAATCAATAAGATATCTTGCTGAACTAATAAATAGGTCCTTTCAATTAGGTGTTTTTTGGGATTGCCTTAAGCATGTGATTATAATTCCGATTTATAAAGGTAACCCACTCACAGTTAACTACAGGTCTATCTGTCTTTTATTAATATTCTCTAAACTACTAGATTATTTAGTTAAATCGCATCTTATCCCTTTTACTTCTACATTTAGCATATTTACATCAGCACAATTTGGTTTTCGGGTTAATAAATGTATCACGGATGCTATTTATAATTTCTTGCCTAAGATCTACCTAAATCTAAATAAAAACAGTTCTGTTTCAGGGTCGGTTTTCTTTGATATTAGTAAAGCTTTGAGTCAGTTATTCACGATAACTATCCAAACTAGAGCTCTGTAGTATTAGAGGTACCCCTAACATGTGGTTTAAATCATTTCTACAAGATAGAACTCAGACGTTAAGGATAAATGATGGAAATAGGCTCTCTAATAATTTAGGTATTACATTAGGAGTTGCACAAGGGTCGGTGTCAAGTCCTATTTTCTTCTTATTCTTTATTAATGATTTTGTGAAGTCGACTACTCGCTAGTTGTACAATGTTTGCTGATGACACAGCCGGAACACACATTTAACTAGCACATTAGAAGAATGTATCACATAAGACTTAAAATTTGCTTACAATTGGTTTAGCATTAATAAATTTGTGGTAAATGATAAGAAGACTTGTGTGGTGATTGTTAAGCATCATATTCTATCTGCGAGATTTTCCTGTATCCTATCTACAGTCTGTCATTTCAAAAAAATTTTTAGGATTATCTCTTGATACTAATCTAAACTGGTCGACTCACATTTCTAATTTAGCTTACTGATCCTCAACCTGTTTTGCAATTAAAATTATTTCTAAAATTGTATGTTGAATGTTCACGTAAAGTCTATATTGCTCTTTTTGAATCTAAGTTAAGGTATGATATAGCCTTTATGGTAATTCTAGTTGTGAAAATAATTCATCAATTTGCAAATTGCAAGAGAGAGCTATCAGAATTTTAACTAAATATGCATGGGATTGCCACTGTAGACCACTATTTCGCAATTTAAATCTTTTAACTTTCAGAATTATGATAATCTTAATAACTGCAAACTTATTATTCGGCGGTAATAAATTACTTCATTAACTCCGCTGAATTATCTTTAATAAAGCCTTCACTTACTAACATTGCTTCAGTTCCTGCATCTAAAAGTAATTTAAACTCTTTATCTTCTACTTGTAATTTTATTATAGTTAGTAAATCATTTTTCTCATTCACTTTCTCATCATTTTCCAACTCAAGTTTTATAAATTCATGCGCAGGTTCATATTTATAAATTTCTATATTCTCGTCGCTTGATTTGTCTGCATCTAAATCCTGCCTACTCGACGTTCCCGGTTGATTAGCTATTTTTACGTATGTCTTTTTATTTCAAACCTAACATTTATGCCATTTCTTAGCACGTTTATCCTATTTTCCCTTCCTTAGGTAACGGTTCTATTCTCAATGATACGGGATTCATTATTCTCCCTTCCCCCGTCAATCCTAATGGCATTTCCTCTACTCCAATTATTTCTTGGCATATTCCCCTTTCAAATGGTCTCCATTGGTATCTCTCCTGTCCATTATTCCTCTGGAATCTAAATGTATTCATAGGTTTGCTTCTTGGCCTGGTCTCCATCCTTCTTGCGTGACCCATATCATCACAACGTTGAAGATATTCTAAAACACATCTCTATCAACAATATTTTGTAAGGGTGCATTGCCTTACTTCTGTTTCGAAGTGACCTGCTATATACTTTATAATTTGCTTGTTCTCTAGGGGAGAATCAAGTTGTTTGGCAATACTAAATTTCTTAATCGCATACAACTCCCTTGTCATGGCTGAATCGCTACTATATTTGCCCATTAATAAATTATCTCTAACTTTAAATTGCTGATTGTCTCCCTAGAAATATTTTAAAAATTTAATTTCAAAGTCTTTAAACGGACTTAACTCACTTTCAATCACTCCGAACCAAATTTCTACACTTTCTTTCAACATGGACCTAACAATATTTAACTTTGTTTGCTCATCCCAGTTACTTTGTATTAAAGTTTTTAAGTTATTTAAAAATATTTTACGTTTAAGTTTATCATCTCCATAAAACTTCGAGTGTTGTTACAACGGAACACGAGTTGAACTCCATCTCATCGATTCCACAACATGAATATTTTTAACCCTGTCTACTGAATTCTCAAACCTATTCCCTAAGTCTGTTTTAAGATTTCCCACATCATTTCTAAATATTTTAAAACCAGCTTGACAGTTTCCCTCTATTTCATTTACGTTTTTATCTCAAATTTTAACTTTCCGATTAGTTTCTTTCTCACTTGCATCCTAATTAGCCTTTATTTGAACATTTTCTTCTCTAACATCATCCATATCCTCTAAAATTTGTACTACTTTGCCTCTAATTTCAAACCTCATTTCTTCTATGGTTTTGTTAGTTTTCTTTAAGCCTGAAGTTATTCTTTCACTCATTTCTTTATATTTCCTTTTATTTCTCTCACTTTCTAATCTTAAACTTTTACCCAATTTTGCTATATTCTCCCTGAATTCTGCTCGTAACTCCTGAATATTTTTATCAGATCTTTCAGTCATTTCTTTTATATTCTCTTTCATTTCCTTCATATTTTCCTTTTGCTCTTGCATACTTTTTTCATTCCTTTCACTTATTGTCGTTTGCTCCTGTATATTCTGATTTAGACTTAATAAAAGAGCCACCATTTTGACTCTTGGGCCTCTCATACACCTTGGCCTCTGGATTCTTCTTTCTCGCTTCTTCCATATAAACACTTTCCTAAGAACCAATTTCCACTCCCTCTGCTCGGAAACTTTCACAAACTTCTTTCATTCTGACACTCATGCTAGGAACTAAACAGATATTACAAAAAGAAAACTCCAAAAAAAATGCTACAAGACAAGAAACTCTAATTTACAAACGAATTAAATGAGCCACGAGGGTCGTCGTTAAAATAGTGATGTGACAATGCACAGCGTTGGAGGGTCGCTAAAATGGTGATGTAACAATGCCCCGCGTTGAAGCGTCACTAAAAGAGTGCTATGATACAGATACGGCAAATTGTAAAATTTGAAATTGTCGACTTACCTTCCTTTCTAACTTTTCTTTGCCTGGCAAGCTCAACGGAAATACTGGAGTTTACAAAATGAAATCAAACACAGCAATATCATAAGGCATCTATACAGTCAAACAAAAGCATATAAAAGATTTACAGCATAATCTTTTTCAAGCATAAAATTATTCCTAACAAGTACCTATTACTTAATTATCAAAATGTCTCTCACCTTATTTAGGTTTAAATTTACATAACTAAAATCTTTTCTCTTACGGATAGTTTACCTGGTTTTGATTCCCATGCTTGTAAGGTTTGTTTGGCCAAAAAATCCTTGACAGATACTCTATTAAAAAAGTGTTTCAAACTCTGACCACAAACTTCCCGGTAAATATACCCTTACAAAAATAAAATGATTAGGGCTTATTCTAGCTTACATTTAAATTCACAAATACTCACATATCAGTTACAAATAATATTTTAAAAGTAATACTTGCAAAAATCCACAAAGCGTATCTCCAATTCGTAATTAACAGTAATAATTATCTACGGCTTCTTGGCTTTATTTCAAATTGACGTTCAAATCCCAGTTTACAAAATCATGCATACACGCTTAAATCTTCCTTCTTGGTTTTATTTTAAATTGATTTAAAGTAGCGTTGTATCAAAGAATTTCTTAACGATTAATTACAAGGCTGTATTATTCATATGAATTGGGGCTTTTAAATACACAGAAAGTGTGTTTTTAGAACAAATGAATGACTTTGTAGTTATCTTGGAATGATTATTTAAGAACACGGAATTGTGTTTTTTCGCTACTGCACATTAATTGCTAATTTTCCGTCCAATTAAACAATATCAAGTAGCGTTGTATCGAAGAATTTTCCCTCTTGATTGTTTATTACAATAATTACATTTAATAATTTTCAAACTCATATGTAAACTTTGCAGCTTATTTTGGATTTATATTCAACATTTAACATTTACGTCTTTATTCACTGTTACACTGTAATTATTAAATTAAGATATGCGTACTGCATCTTTCAAAATAACATCTTCGAAATTCTTTACATATTGCTTGGTCGGCGGGAATTTATTAATTGATTCTCTTTCATAAAATATATACAAATTATCTCTTTTCTAGAATATACGTGTGCTTACGTGATTCCATTCCAAATACTACACGCCTATCTGGGAATTTCTCCTTAGCGTTCAAATCGTCGCGTTCTATTACCTCATTAGCGTGATTTATGTGCTTAGTGACGTGCGCTGTCCGTCTTTTCTAATACCTAAAGCTAATGGTCCGTAATCTCCCTCACTAAAACGTAAGGGTATTAATCCGCGTTTCTTATCGACATTTTAATCACATTTTAAGTGTTTTTAATGTTCCTTAAAATAAACGTTTTATTTATTAATGAGTTTATGCCATATTTCTAATTAGCTGACGTATTCTCCCAAAAATTTTTTCTTAATCTCGTATATTCCAGAGAATTCTTTATATAAAATAAATTTATGTTATACAAAAGTCAATTTATATGATTAATTTAAAGCTTTAATGGCTTTATAACGCAAAAGAGTTGCATTTTTAAAGAAAATAATTGCTTTCACGGTAAAGTGTGTTTTATTACACAAAATTATGATCAAAGCGTTATTTTTTAACAAGATTGATATAGTTCCTACGCTAAATTATGTAACAGGAAATGTAATTTTATGCTAATAAGTGAATGGCTTTGTATATATCTTAAAGTGATTATTTAAAAACACGGAATTGTGTTTTTCACTACTGCAGAATTGCTTTGTATTTACAATACGTTTATAATATACAGGGTGACTATGTATACACACGGAACTGCATTTTTCGCTTGGCAAACAATAAGTACTATACACGGTGAACCATGAATTTTCGGAAATTTCTATTTTTCCGAATTCTTTGATATCTTGGTGGGATTTATTTGTGGAATTTGAGTTTCCATGACCTATCGTGTATCACGTCAATATATAATATATAACTGACATAAGTCAAAAACTTGATAATGTCAGATATGATAGACAAAAATGCTAAAAGTAAATTTCCAATTATCGTCATCGGTCTCCGTGACGTAATTGGTAAACGCATACTCCCGAAAAGACTAAGATACAGATTCAAGTCCTGCCAAAGACCTTATGTTTGCCCTCTTTCAATTACTAGTTCGCATAAAAGTCTAAGTTATTATTTCATCTTATTAATTGTAATACGTTAGTACTTATCAATTAACCTTGTGTAAAAAAACTACCTAATATATATTGCCGTGGATCTTCCTATGTGAAGCCCCACGCTCGGGAAGCCATAATTTCTCTGAACTATCAGGCTTATCCGGGTCGATAACTCTAGCCCCACAATTGTGGTGTCATAAATGCTCTGCATCTACCTGTAAAGAAAGCCCTGCCACCTAAACTTGCATTTCATATCATTTATTGCACCACACTCTAAAGATGCTCTTCATGTAGGACGCCAAACCTACCTCCAGCTTTCTGCTCAGCTTCCTCAGGGATATTCGCCACGGCTGCACACTTGCTCTCTGAAAATACTACCCTCCTATTGAAAAAAAGAAAATTTTACTACCAAAATTTTATCACTCTTTATTGTAACATCAAAATTGCTACTCAAAAATCTTTGTATTTACACTCTTAGTTCACACCTCGGATATTTAACAACCATTATCAATTTTAAAAAAGTTCATTTTAAAATAAAATAATTTCAAAATTTATGTATTCACATCTATAATTATTAATAAGTAACTGGGCTTATCCTTAAACGTTATTTTAAAACCCCAGGTCTAATACGAGCTCATAGTATAAACTTTTCTGTACCTAAGTGCCAATTATTGCACTGAAAAATTATCAAAAACCAGTTTACTTTGTACAAAAGCCAATATTACACACTCATTTTATAATACAAAGTTGTACATGAATATATTTTCATATAATTCCCTCTCAAGGGTAAATAGTCAATTAGAATGTCCATAAAACACAACAAAATCCACCAAAGAAACACAAAATGTCATAATCACCAAAAAACCACAACAGTCAAAACGTTTTATAAAATTCATTTACCTGGACTGTAGCACAACCAGCTCAGTGCTTTGAAACCATCTCTAATGTAGTCCTCCCTCATGACTGCACGTGCATGAAACAGCGCCTGTTGACTTCGACCATTAGGGACAGCATTCCTCCACCCAGATCTCTCAGCATCCAATGTTCGGTATTTCCAAACTCTCGTACATCTGCTACTGGTTCATCAACATCCACTATTCCAACCCAATGCACACCAAGCGCCTTCAACCATAAATAACAAGAAGTCTACTTACGTTCAGCAAGCTTCGCTTTTCAAATTGTACTTTATATATCTCACAACTGCTACATTAAACTTGCATCAACTTGCGCACAATCAATTAATTGTAATTAAAAATCTCGATTCACTTATTCACATTTACTATCGTAGTTCGAAGCTTGGCTGACGATCGAAAAAGAAAGAGAGCGTTTACCGCCTCCTCTTGGTTTATATAGACTCAAAAAATGCCCCCCGAATCGTATCACACCACCCCACAAACGCGCTTTCTCGGTAACGTTTCTCAAACCGTCTATCGATTCCACAAACTCAAGCACACCACAACACCTAACCGTCGTCCAATTCTCAAAAATCAGCCATTATCCTTCAGTCCGGTAAACTTGGCAACTGTTTTCCAACCGTCTCAAAAATCTTGGAATTTCACTCGCAAACAAGCATCTTATTTCGAAACCCTCATTAAAAATCTCCAACGGCTGT
This sequence comes from Platerodrilus igneus, assembly GCA_036346225.1. NCBI lineage: Eukaryota > Metazoa > Arthropoda > Insecta > Coleoptera > Lycidae > Platerodrilus > Platerodrilus igneus. The sequence goes on from JARFIW010000090.1 coordinate 3,531,521, forward strand.
CGACTTCGTCGAAATCCTCCGGCAACTAACTCCTTTCTAAGCATCCAAAACACGCCTCTCTCACACGCGCGCATTCTATCATCTCACTTTAACTTGCATTCAAAATGTTCTGTTCTTTGTCTTGTACCCTTCCTCAATTTTCTACGTTCGTTATCGACTTCTCGAATCCTTGTTTAAGTCGTACGTTATATTTCTTTACCTTTATCTCCGCTGTTAACAAGCTCTAATCCACCCTACCAATCTACACTATCGTCTTTCTCTTTCTTATATGAACAGTCTAATAGTCCTACTTTGCCTGTAGCCTTCTACCGTACTTTTCATTACCCTTTCCAAACCAATGACTTATGAAAACACGCTGCATCTCCGTCTGGCTTATTTTACTTTTAAAAATTTCTTTGTCTTACAAACGTTTCAAGGTCAATGACAACTAACCATATGATATCTTCCATTCCTTGCTACCTCATATGTCTTTCTTTTTATATTCTTTTTATATTATCGATCCATTTTTGTTTGTAACGTTCAACACCCTAACTAACATCGACCTGTTGTTCGTTCTTACCGATCTTTTCCTAAGAAACCTTGATATTTGTTAACAGGCTTTTAAATCACTACGAAAAACGTATTGACCCTGCTATACCTTTTTAAAAATTATAAATGTTCCAGCTTCATATTACCTAAGTTATGTACACAAATAAAATAATTACGTTTTGAATATCCGTTCCTAACAAATTCACCCTCTTCAATTATCGATTTTTATGCTACAAATGAAAAGCTTTTCTATCACTACCATTATATGGTACTTATATTTAAATGCATGTGTTTACCTTACGGATTTACACCTATTATATTTAATAATTGTAATTAATTTTATACTAACCCTAAAATGAAGCAAAATTAAGTTTAGAACTTACCTTAACTAATGAATCCTTATATTATAGCTTAGAAAATGTTTTAAATTATTGCATTGCTTCTATATACATGGTGTACCCTCATAAATATTAATCTGACCTATCTACCTTTGTTCTAGCCTAAAAAGGTCTTACCACAGCAATATATATATATATATATATATATATATAAAAGCAATGCAATAATTTAATATATATATATATATATATATATATATATATATATATATATATTGCTGTGGTAAGACCTCGCTTTGAGGCGTTACAAAAGGGTGCAGTGATAAGATATTGCAATTTGCAGAGTTGAAATTATTCACTTACCTTCGTTTTTAACTTTGCCGGGCTAGCTCAATGGAATTTACGGAGTTTTTAAAATGAAATAAAACGCAGCACTATCACAAAGCATTTATACAATATGAAATATCTTCTTTCATACAAAAGCATTTACAACATAGTTTCTTTCAAACATAAAATAATTTCTAAGAAGTAAAAATATTGTTTCTTACCTTATATTATATTTACAGAATTAAACTTACTCTTTTTGAGGATCGTTTTACCGGGTTATAAATTATTTCCACGCTGGTAAGATTTGTTATGGCCAGAAAAATCCTTGACATATAATCTATTAAAGATCCTCCTGGTAAAAAAATCCCTCGCACAAAAAAAATTATTAGGACTATCTTAAACTCTACATCTAAATACTCTAATATCAGTCAAGATTAAATCTAAAATAATACTTGCAGAATCCACAAAAACACTGTAACGTGTTGATTTTCTTTCCTTTCAACACTTACTATTTTTGTATTGTCGAGCGCATCTTTAATGAACGCTCTGTATATAAATTTTCCTCTTGTACAAATTTATATTAATTTAAGTTGTCAAGCATTTGTCTATTATTTATTAAATGATTTAAATTAATTGGTTACTAATTAAAGAGTGGTACCGGTTGTAGTCCCTACTCTTTACATTATCGGCGACACGACAGAACTTTGTCTTCGATCGTGAACAACGTAAGTTGAAAGTACAAACGCCATTTTTGCAAAGTGCTACGGAATAATGGATTTGGCATAGCGGCCGTACAATTTATAATCCTACACTTTTGGTGGATCTCCGTACACTTTATTTACGGTGAAAATATTTATATGGAATTTTAGCTGGTGCATGGTTTTTCACTGTTAAACAGATAACTGGTCTGGATTGATAAAAATAGGCATATGGTTGTTTAGCAAATTGGTTTTGCTGTAATTTTTAAGGAAGCTGATAGTCGTGTTTTTGAGTAAACACGAATCGTAAGTTAACATATTAAATACATTTAACTAATTTTTATTCCTTTAGGGCTTCTTATTTTCGCTCTTATTCTCGTTAGTTTTGTCGTATCTGTTATGGATAAATTTAGTTCATGCTGGACAGATGTTTAGGATTTCCAGCTGTGGTGCTTGAAGAGTACATTATCACACATTGGTTATCGTATGAGCGATTAAACATGGAAATTCAACTTTTAATTTAAATGGATGAATCATATTCAGTTATACATTACGGAATTTGATGGTTATTTGGCGTTATCCGTGCAGGCATTTTAATTTGGAAGGATTTCGTATTTTTATATCCTTTATACATAGTAATATGGAGGTAGTAAGCTATGCAAATACTTAATTTTGCAGTTTTGTAAAGTCCATTAATTTTATTTATCAAATTGAAAATAACATCAAATTTATAGCTAAGATTTTGCACTATAACATTTATTTAAAGCGTCAAAGCTTTTCCTTTTGTAAAAAGTTTATATTGGAGAGTTGTTCCAAGATCGGGTTTGCTTCTAATATAATTTACTGGTTTATGTGTACACAAAAAGCAGGTCACGAATAGCATTTTTTTGTAAAGACTATTACCTACAAAAACAAAGTTAAAGGTAAATTTTTATACAAGTTCACCAAGATTTTACCTTGCGTGAATTAATATTATTGATTGGTATAAAGTGTGATTGATCCAGTATATACACAGGGATTGATAGGACGGTTAGTGAGTTCTAAAACTGTTAAAAATTAAGATGATAATATACATAGTGTTATTTTGAGCTTTAATAATTATTGCTCTCGGAAAACCTGAGTCGTCGTTGCTAGGCATTTTTTTTGTATGAGAGTGATTGGAGACGTCACTTTCAGTATTTTGAGATTTAGGGTTTCCAGGCAGTCTTCTGGTACCCAAAATTATCTTAACATCAGTTATTGGCTTCAAGATTGGTCTCCATGACCCACGACCCAGCCAAATCGAGTTAGCGGGAAAACCTTACTTTATTCCACCGTGTCTGGCGACTGCCTTTTCTCTGGGAGATCGGAAAAGGGGTGGCAACACTTCGTAATTAAAATCTTATTTTAAATTAATGTCCAATCAGCTTAGAAGTTCTCCACATTAAAATTCCTGACCTCCAACAGTAATTATCAAAGTACCTTTTTGGTTAACTCTTCTTTTCGATTATTTAATAAAATAATTAAAGTAGCGTTGTCTTGAAAAATTTTTATTGTTCATTGTAATTTATAATTCCATTTTCGTATGTCATTTGCGTTTAAAAACATATCTTTTTATTCACTGCAGCCTCGCAACTATCAAACTACAATATGTTTACTACATATTTCTATTACTATCTTCGCATAGCAACAGCTTGTGCTTTTTAATTAAAATAACATTTCGTGCTCTAATGAATGAATTCGAATGAATGCCTTACTTGATAAGCGCTTCTTTATATACAAATTGGTTCTTTTCGACAATTTACCACAATAACCTCAAACATTATGATGTAATCTTTTCAGAAATGCCCAATTAACGTACTAATTCGTCGAGCTTTATAACCCTCTTATCTCGTTCCAGGTACTGTGACGCGATCTATATGTCCTTGTCTTACCTATATACTATTGTTGTACGTCGCATGCTAATGCTAAAGATACTGGCTTCTTCCAGGGAATTTACGTTTTATTTTCAATGTTCAAGCTGCTTATTGGAGTGAAAATGTTTATTTAATGAGCTTATACGAATTTGACGTATTCCTAAATCCCGATGACTCAGCTTATAGAAAGTTCTTTATTTAGATGGATTACTGTTATTCACGAGTTAATTAATTTAAACTTTAATTGATTTTTAATGCAAAAGCGTTTGCGCTTTATAAGAAATATTTGCTTTCAGTACATAAAAGTATTGATTAATTTCGGGGTTTTATTAAATACACGTCGATTCTAGTTTCTCAAACTAAATGCTTAAGGCTGTACTCTTTTATGCTATTTACAGCAAATCAAATGCATTTTATCTAAACTGTATTGATAATTAATAAGTAAAATAAACGGCTTTGTATTAAAACGATCGATTTTTACATTCGCATTTAAATGCGCTTTACAGTAATCTTATTGTTAATTATTGTTATATATACGACTTACGTTACTTGTTATTTATTTACAATATGCTTGTATCATACACGCGCAATTTGCGTTTTTGCTTTGTACATTAATGAATAAAGGTACGCGTGTATTATACAAGGCGTACCATGAATTTACGGACATTTCCATTTTTTCCAAATTCTATTATATTTTAGTGGGATTTATTTTTAGAATTAGGGTTTCAATGACCCCTCGTGACCCCTAATCACGTCCATATATATTTATTTATATACACACACACACACACACACACACACAATATATATATATATATATATATATATATATAAAGACAAGTTATTTGCAGTCCGCAATAAGAAATTGTGTAGAACAATATAAAAAATAAGATGTATCTGTAAACAAACTCATATGAAAATAATAAGAGCTTATTGACGAATACAAATCGGGCTAGTAGTTATATAGCCATTAACAAAACATTAGCTTTATTACTTCACAGGAGGAAACATCCACTGACCAACGGTTACGGCTTTGTTAAGCCTCATCAGAGCAGATTAGTTTCCAACCCTATGAAGTAATCGAACCTATTATACTGATATAAGTTCGAAACAATCTCTGCGCTATGGTAAAAGTAAATAAAACCGCCATCAGGTGATAAAACACCAACACTACTAAGTGTGGAAGTACAGAATTGAATCGAAACTACATAGTAGATTCTATAGATGGCTATAAAAGTACGTCTGGCCTTTGAGATTTGCGGAATGTTACAGCAAAATTTATTTGCAAACGTAACAAACCTTCTCGTGGCGACACCCGGGTTCATGCCCCAAAGGCAATTCAAATAATAAAAGACAAGTTATTTGCAGTCCGCAATAAGAAATTGTGTAGAACAATATATAAAATAAGATGTATCTGTAAACAAACTATTATGAAAATAATAAGAGCTTATTGACGAATACAAATCGGGCTAGTAGTTGTATAGCCATTAACAAAACATTAGATTTGTTGCTTGACAGGGGAGGAAACAGCCATTGACCGACAGTTTCGGCTTTGTTAAGCCTCATTATAGAGCAGATTAGTTTCCAACCTTATAAAGTAATCGAAGCTATTATACTGATATAATTTCGAAACAATTTCTGTACTATGGCAAAAGTAAATAAAACCGCCATCAGGGGATAAAACACCAACACTACTAAGTGTGGAAGTACAGAACTGAATCGAAACTACATAGTAGATTCTATAGATAGCTATAAAATTACGTCTGGCCTTTGAGATTTGCGGAATGTTACAGCAAAATTTATTTACAAACGTAACAAACCTTCTCGTGGCGACACCCGAGTTCATCTTTACTCAGAATAATAAAAGACGTTCAATATATTCTCCAACAGTTTTGAGCTCTAGAAGTTCATTTGTGAGACACACATATTTAAAACGACAAGTGATGGCTAGACGCTTATATTTATTGGTGAAAAAAGCACAACTATTGTAGTATAGGTTAGAGAGGGTAAACATGATGAAAAAGTTTTGTAAGGCTAAAGCGAAAGGATATAATTTGAAATAGAAGGTTGGTTATAAAAACATTGAAAAACGTTAGGCGATTTTAAAACTTATGTTAAGATTAAAAAAGGTTGTACTAACAATGATATGCGAGTATCGATTTTATACTCCGAGAAAATTTTAATGAGCGGTAAGTTTACGTTAGTGTTGCTTTGAAATTACGATAGTTAGCTTTTCTGTGAATTTAAGTTGAAAATAGTTCATTAAGTCTAAAAAGACGCAAAAAATGGATGAAAGGATTGTTTTTAAGTACAATGGTAATTAGTCTCGGGTTCTTTTTGATTTAAGTGGCCAAATATATAAGTGTGAAACTTCGATGAAATTGATTTAAGTATTTATTTAAAAATGTGCAAATAAAAATTAAGTTAAAATATTGTCGTGCAGAATTTCTCACGTAAGTAACAAATCTTGTTTAATTGTTAGATATTAAACAAATAATTTTAATTAAGGCCTCTGGTGTAGACTGGGATAAAAGATTTCTGGTCTTAAGTAGGATAGTTCTGGTGTTGAATAGAATAAAATTTCGAGTGAGGCATAATAAATTATTCGTAAATACCACAAGTATCTGTGCCAAAGGAATTTAATGCCAGAACAATTTAAACTTTGGATGTTGGACATGGCGAACAAAAATTTTGTGTTGGCTGTGTATTAGAAGCTGTTTGAGGAACCAGGTGAGATTGAAGGTGTCTTGCTGAAGATTTAAGTCAGGTACCGATTAGACTGTTTATTTTATTATTGTGGATGGATAAAATGGATTTTAATGGAAAGTTAGGTTATTGACGGTAGTAAATGTTTGAAGCTCGTAATAGATAACGAGCGTCTTTGTTAAAAATATGATTTTCTTTTAGATTCATTGTTGTATGTAAGTAGGTAAATAGGGCCGGTCCTAATTCAAAACGCGACAGACGTATTTTCCATGTGTAAAATACGTCTGTCACGTTTTGAATTAGGATCGGCCCTATATAATTTCAATGTAAAATAGTTGTGAAAACATTTGAATGTAAAATAGTTGTGAAAACATGAATTCTTCTATACTTTCAATGTAAAAATACGTCTGTCACGTTTTGAATTAGGACCGGCTTTATATTACTTTCAATGAAACACACACGTATGTTGAAAAAAATGTAAGTGCAGAGAAGAATGTGTGTAGCTGTTTTGAATTCGGTGTTCTAGCGAGAAGTTACACGTGCACCGTTTTGAATTAGGATCGGCGTTATATACTTTTAATGTAAAATGTGAAAACCTGAATTCTTTTCAAATGTAAAATACTTGTGGGCACGTTTTGAATTAGGATCGTCTTTATATTACTTTCAATGTAACACACGTATGTTGAAAATGTAAGTGCAGAGAAAATGTGTGTAGATGTTTTGAATTTGGTTTTCTAGCGAGACAGTATGACAGATGCAAAAAAATATCGCATTCAAGTCAATTGTGTTTTAATTAAAGTGGATTCTGATTTATGTTTAGAGGCTGCAAATACACATGGGCCGGTTTTAATTCAAAATGAGTTCACTCTTGTGATAGGTTGAAAAGTGGGTTGGCAAAGTACGCAGATGGTGGTAATCTGCTATATAAGGAGATTGCTCCTAATATTAATTTAATTAGTCGAAGTTTACTGCATATATTTACATACAAACATGTATATAATTGATATTCAGGGATTTAAATACAAGAAAAACGAGTTTGTGTGTAAAGAAATTGCGGTTTTGGACTTGTTGAAAGGTGATGTTTGGCATCAAATTTTTAAACTGCCAATGCAGTCAAGTTGTTTGAGTCAAGATCATATAAAACATAACGACTGGGTGACAAGGAATATTCATGGTATTTCTTGGGATGAATCTTCAACGGCTGGAATGGTGTCATCATATATAGCGCTTTATTTGAAGCAAATAATCCGACCCGGTGAAGAAGTATTTGTGAAGGGTCTAGAAAAGAAGAAATTGATTGAAACATATATAATGCAAAACTTTGTAACTGATATGCTTGCACTAGGTTGTCCTAAGCTATCGGAGTTAAAATCAACAATCGTTTAAAATATAACATCCATTGTTGTAGACACAGCAATAATAATTTGCAATGCGCAAAACAAAATATCTTTTATTAAAAGAATGGCTTGATAATAATAAAAACAATAGAAAGATTTTGTCTGTATTATTTATTTTAATATAATTTTACAATGTTAGTCTTACAAAATTCCTTTATAATAATAATAAAAACAATAGAAAGGTTTTGTCTGTATTATTTATTTTAATATAATTTTACAATGTTAGCCTTATTAACTATTATTATAACAACTTCTAGCAAACATTATTTTTATCGATCCAGCTATTGTGTACGTTAGAGAAGCCTAACCATTTTACAAATACTTTATTTCCACTCTTTCTTAGTACTTTTCTACCAGGTAAATTCCTGGATGTTTAACCTTTGCAACTCCGTTTCATAAAATGCACCTTTGATTTCTTTCTCATCTTGATCTTCTAATATATATGTTGTAGGATTGGTTACGTTTACCTTTTTAATCTTAAAAATTTCATTTGACCAGTTTGGCGTGTAACCTTTCGTAAATGCTTCCTGTGTTTACTAATCCTCACACTGTCTTTTATTGAATATTTTGGTATTTTGGTTGCAAGTTTGATGTGGGTAAATGATGATTTAAGAATAGTTTTTCATTTGATTTATCAACTTTTACAGGTTTGACTCCGATAGTATTGTGAACTGTATTGTTGTATTGTTTCACAATATCGCTTAAATTTTTTATCCAATTGTAAGAACCGTTCAGGTTAAACAAGCGCCACATTTTTCCCTTTAAAGTTCTAATTACACGTTCTACAATGCATGCTTTCTTTGTAGAAAAAACACTATAATGGTTTATGCCATATGTCTGCATTAAGGATTGAAAGTGTTTGTTATAATATTCTTTACCAAAATCAGACTGCAAATTTCTTGGCGGATTTTAAATTTATTTAAAATTGTTTTCATTGCAGCAGTAACATCAATACCCGTTTTACTTTTAAGTGGTACAGCCCATACGTATTTGGAGAAACAATCAATAACTACTAAAATGTATTTAAATCCTTTGTTTGTTTGCGAATATGGTAGCATTTCAATCAAATCGGTCTGAAGAAGGTCATTTAAACCTTTTACTATCACTTTGCGTCTCTTGAAATTTATTCTTGCTGGTTTATGAAGTTCATTTACTATATCCTCTTTCACTTTTGATTGAGCAACTATCATAATACTTTTTTATAATCAGGATTTATTAAATACAATTAATGAAATACTTCTATGTTTGAATGTCGTGGGCTCCACTTGCTTTGAAAGGAACTTTTAATATAAAATCAAGAAACATTGTGGTATTGTTTATGATAGCACCGCTGTCACGAAAGCTGATTACATCCATACGTTTAAGCAAAAATCCTTGTAACTGTGCAATTACATAACTTTTTCGTTTATAAGAATTTCAATGTCTTGCGGGTATCCTTTAATATTCTCAATGACTGCTTCCTCATAAGGAAATTCATAATTATGTTTAATGTTGAAAATAAGGAATGTCTTGTCACCGTCAAGAAATGTATTAGAGTAAAACGTTGTTACTACCGTGTAATGTAGCATATGTAACTTGTACTCAATCAAGGTTTCAAAACCTTCACTTTTATTTTCATATTCCTGTTCAGTTATATCTATTTTACGGTTATGTATGTGCCTTCCAAATTTGTCAATTGTCATATCATCTAATTACTTTCGCCTCACGCAATTCTTCAATGATCGAATTTATTTCGTTGCCGTGACCTGTGTGTCCAGCAGTCTGAGATGAAACTAAAAGTCGTAATCTATCAACAAGTTCATTGGGATCATTCCAATATAAATAATCTATAGCGTTATTTGATACTTCCATTGTCATACCGTCTCCAAGACGCTTTCTATAGGGTAATGTTCTAGGTCTACGGGGTGTTTGGGAAGTATGTTTAATGTAGATATTATATTTTTGTACTTATACGAAGTATTACCCTGAATTTGTTCTGTTTCAGAATAATATCTTCTATTAGCATTTGTTCTTTTTACAATATCAAGGTACGACTTTAGATCTTGATGACTGTACCCGACAGGATATTTTTAAACAGTAGTTCGTATAATCCAGGAGTACCTTTATATTTCAAATCATTTATTAGAACATTTTCATCATCCAACGCGAAATTCGAATTGCCTATCATAAGACCATTTGAATCAGGGTTAAACCTAATACCATATTTATGATCAAATTCGTTCTTAACATCTTTAAACATATTGTAAATATATTCTCGAGGTAGCGGATGTAGCTGTTCGAGATAATGTGTCATACCAGGTGAATCGGCAAAGCTTTGAATATATTCCTGGGCTTCTTGTGCATTTCGATTAATTTCTGCTTCATATTCATTCTCAACATCGTCATCATCATCATCTACCTCTATGGCATCATTTTTATATTTGGTATATGCTGAGCAATAACCGGGGAATCAATATAGTCAACGTTCCTTTCTAGCAATTTAGGTTTAATTTTTTACACTGCTATGAGGCAGTTCTTCTTCTTCTTTAAATTTTTCTTTCTTTACCGCACTTTCCCCATCCAGTTTATTAGCAATAGTTTCTAATCGTGATGTTATGGGTAAGATTGATTCCACTTGGACGACTTCATTATCTTTTAACTGACGCAATTTGTTTTTACAATGTTTCTTTTCTTAATTAAAATTCTTTTAAGTTTTATCGCCTCCTTGTTCATTGCGTAAAAGTTTATTGTAGTAAAAATTCTTCGATACTAACGATACTTGCGTCTCTCAAGGTTTAAATATGTATGAAGTGATCAAAACCTATTCGGTACCTTCCTTGATCTGGATCACTATCTTTGTCTACAACTAAGAAACCGTATTTGTCTTGCCAACAAGCAGCACATATTTCACGGAATTTATCATACTTCATGTCAGTATTGACGTGATCGTCATATATGTGTTTTAAGTTTAAATCATCTTGTTTAAATAAAACTAAAAGATTAGCATTATCACGTAGTAAGTGCTTAGGTATACGAGTATAACTTTGACAAAGGTAAAACTGTCTACTTGTTTATGACGTCCCATACTAAAGTATTCCTAATGATACCTTGTTTATCGCAAGCTACATCATCAAAAACAAATATAGAATTATTTCGAGCATCAGATGGTGATATAATATTATCAGAACTGGAAAATGTATAATATTTGATCCCTTTATTGGTTGCAGTAGACTTTCAAGGTATTGATACTTTGGTTGATAAAGTGATTTAGAATAAACATATACGTTTTCAAACTTTAAACCATTAGGATGTTCTATCAGCCCAATCATAACGTTGGTTTTACCGCAATTTGATGGACCAACAACTAGACATCGAATAGATGAAGGCAGAAGAACACTATGTTTTTTCTTTTTAGCTAAGGATTGCACGCCAATGTCATTATTGTTTATGGTTAAAGGTGTTGATTGTTTCACAACACGCATGTTTGCAAGTACTAAATTCGATTTGTAAAAAAAAAAAAAAGTGGAATTATATATATATATATAAGAAACGGCGAGTATATAAAGAATCATTAATTCATAATATTTTATTTATTTACTGCACAGCTTGAGAGGATAGTTGTCCGCTAATGATTACATATAGTAATAATTCTAAAACTACTGGGAACGGACTATTAAATACTGTATCTAACAATTTACCATTTGAAGCGCATATTCCGGGTTACAAATTTTGCGGTCCGGGTACAAAACTAATCGAACGGTTAGCTCGGGGAGACAAGGGAATAAACAAGTTAGACGAGGCTTGTAAGGAGCACGATATTGCATACACCAAAGAAAAGGATCTATCTAAACGTCATCAAGCAGATTCGAAGTTAGCTCAGTTAGCTACAGAAAGACTAAATTCTGGTGACTCGTCTTTAGGTGAAAAAGTAGCAGCATTTGGAGTAGCTACCGCAATGAAAGCTAAAGTAAAACTTGGTATGGGTGCCTGTGCATCACTGAGAACAAAAAATATCAATAAAATAAGAAAACTGATAAAGAAACGTAAAATAAGAAGTACGCTAGGTATTAAAAGTATTATCAAACAAGCACGTACAGCTTTAAAAAGACTAAAGGATCTAATATTATGGATGCAATCAACATAGCAATTAAGGCCGCCAATACAGCAAAACAAAAGAAGCATATTAAATCAGCTCGTATTATATCAATTCCTAAAACAGGAGGTTTTCTACCACTAATACCAATTTTGCAGGCCTAAGCGCTCTTGGTACTCTTACTGGAGGTGCAGCTGCTGTTGCAAAAGCAGTTTCAGATACTAAAATAGCTAAGGAACAACTAGCGGAAAAACAACGCCATAACAAGGCAATGGAGGACATTGCAGTCGGAAACGGCATGTACATCAAACCTTATAAAAAGGTTTTGGTCTTTTTAGCCCTGCAAAACCTTAAAGGAACGCAACTTGATTTTACCTAATCGAGCACTAAGCAATGTAGAATTAATAAAGTTTGTTAAGCAATTAGAAGTACCATATTTCCGTGGAGTGTTCATGAGAAACAATCTTCCCAAGAAAGTTAATTTAAAAAATGTGGTATAATTAATTTAGATGGAATAGAAGGTTTAGGCACGCATTGGACCTCTTACAAAAAGTACGGTAGTAGCGCTATTTACTATGACAGCTACGGAAACCTGCGACCGCCAACAGAGTTGATAAGTTATTTGAATAGCGGGGTAAATGTAAAATTCTTTATAACATTAACCAAGAACAATCGTACGGTACTGTGTTTTGCGGTCATTTATGCTTACAATTTCTAAGTAGTGCATAGAACTGCGTACGAAGTTGTTATGTCGTACACTTTTACTCTAACGGGAAACACTTCAGTTTTAACAAGCAATTTTAATCCGCCTATAAACTTGGATAATGATTCGGAGTACGTATTAGGATTAACAAATTTTGAGTCTTATAACACAATTCCAAACATAGAAAAGGAATAAATAATAAATTTTATTATGGATCTAACGGAGAAATCATAGAAATACCTGAAGGTGCTTATGAGATTAGAGAAATTAATAAATATCTTCAAAAGCTTTAGGTGATAAAAGATGGCGTGGTCGTATGGATCAATCACGAAGCGCTAGAAAGACGCCAGTGTATATAGAAATTACAGCTGACAATAATACACTTAAATGTAGTATTAAATGTAGTCTAGATGTGGATTTTACCAAAAAGGATTCAATTGGTTCTCTACTTGGTTTCAATCCGCGAAAATTGCTAGCATTTGTCACGCATCAAGCAGACTACGCGATCAACATTTGTAAAGTGAATGCAGTTTTAATCGATTGTAATATTGCAAGTGGATCCTATTTAAATAGTAAACCAGCCCATGTAATACACGAATTTTTTCCTCAAGTACCTGCAGGTTTTAAAATTGTCGAGTGTCCACCTACGATTATATATCTACCAATCAGGTCACGTATAATAAATGAAATAATAGTTAAAGTGTTAGATCAAGATGGAAATTTAGTCAATTTCAGAGGAGAACTGCTAACTGTAAGGTTGCATTTAAAAAAATCTGCAATAGCCATGGGTATTAAGTATAATGCACGCAACATGTCAAGAATTGATATAAATGCTGGAAATTTCAAAGCAATCGACACTCGATTGATTGTTTCAAGACCGCTAACAACACAAAACCGGCAGTTTCTACAATCGTTAGGACTGCATTTAATTAAAAAAGTAGAATGAATAGTGAAATACTGAACGTGCGTGAAAAGTTTACTTCGACAATGCAATTGTTAATATTGAAAAACATACTCATCAACCTTATGCTAACACATCTTTAAACAATAATGATGAAATTCGAATCCCTATACAACAACAAGATGTATACACCTTACCATCAAAGAGCATGCTGTACATAGAAGGCAAATTAATTAAAACAGATGGAACACCGTCTCAGACAGCAAAGTTTGTAAATAATGGAATTTTGCTGCTTTTGATGAAATTAGATATGAGATTGGTGGTATCATTGTAGATCGTGTTCGGAATCCTGGATTAACGTCTATAATGAAGGATATGTTTCATATAATAGCAATCAAAGTAAACATTTACAAAACGCTGGGTGGTTTCCTATGGATGATTCACAAATAGTTGATGCTAATGGGAATTTTAATGTTGCAATAAACCTTTCAATGGTTCTCGGATTATGCGAAGATTTTAAAAATTATTTTAAACCTCCGTCATGAGTTAGTCTTACTACGTTCTAGTTTTGATACTAATGCTATAATTAATCCTACACCCGATGAAGAAATAAAAGTTGTTTTAAACAAAGTTTTATGGAAAATGCCGCATGTAGCCGTTGATGATACTCAACGAATTAATTTAATAGAATGCGTTGCACAAAATCAGGATTTGCATATTCCGTTTAGAGGATGGGAGTTGCATGAATATCAACTTCTACAAGAAACGCAACGTCATACATGGAACATTAAAACAACAACACAATTAGAAAAACCAAGATTTGTGATTGTTGGTTTCAAACCAACCGAAAAAATAGATACATGAGCAACTACAGTCGTTTTGATCATTGCTATTTAACCAACATGAAACTATATTTAAATTCAGAAATTTTCCCGTACGATAACTTAAATTTGAGGTTCGAGAATAAACAGACTGCGTTGTTATATGAGATGTATGCTCAGTTTCAGCAATCATACTACGAAAAGGAAAATGAGCCACTTTTTAATCCTGAAGATTTACGAAGTATTGCACCATTAGTAGTCATAGATTGTTCTAGACAAAACGAAGCGTTAAAATCTGGTACTGTCGATATTAGATTAGAATTTGAAACTAGCAGAAACGTTTTGCCAAATACATCTTGTCATTGCCTTATACTTCATGATAAGATAGTCAAATACAATCCACTCTCAAACAGCATAAGAATATTATAATTACTTTATTATTATTATTACTGTACCTTTATAAATTATGAAAAAAAACAATAAATCATTTAGCAATCACAGTCTATTTATTAATATTTTTTACATGTTTTTACAATATCTTTTACATGTTTGAATTATTAAGTGATTTAGTAAACAGCCATAAACATTGACAATTTTAAATAAAAGTTTTGTTATACATTTCTCAAATAAACTAACTGGTATGTTAGTAACAAACTGGATTTTTTTTTAACAGAACGGTTACTACTACTACTACTATATATAGTTCAAAACTCGGGCAGATTGAAAGGTATCCTATTTTTAGATACATCCAAAAAAAAAAACGAAAATCGGTGTACTTGTGCAGGTATAAACATAACACTGAAGTTTTATAACTAAAAAATATTATATGTTAATCTAGATAAAATAAATTGCATTCTTTATTTGAGCCAGTGGTTGAAGCTTTACAAGTCATCTCTATATGTATAGTTATACCCCCAAGGTTTAGTATCAGTGGTTAAGGTACTAAGAATTCTTTTATCATCACTTGGATTAAGAACAATTTTGTTTTGTTTAATAGTACAGACATCATGTTTGACTGATCTAATTAAACATTGCTGTTTCTGTACAGTCTGTTTATAAAACAAAGCATTCTTATAATCATCAAAAGAAATTTGCTTAATACTTGCTAAGGAAGATCCCTTCGACTTTTTTATTATCCTATCCTGAACTCTATATGTGTACATTTTAGATCTAAGTCCTACAAACTCTAGCATGATGTCACCATTGTTTTCATCTTTCATAATACCAGGAACTTTTTTGTTTGATAATGGAATATGATATTTGTTATGAGGGTCGTAATCGGAAGTATCAAATCTATGAATATCTTGTTTGATATAAGAGTAAATATCTTCAACGCTAAACTCGTATATCAAACTATCCGTATCTGTGTACAGCAGCTTTGCTTTGTTAGCAAATTGCGATTTTATATAACTATAGTGAAATTCATATAAATAGGTTTTTGAAATATCTAGAATAGAGAAACCTACATAAATGGGTTTGTTTAAGTAAACCTCTAATTTATTCATTTCTATTAAGACTAGATCTTTGTCTAACACAGTGCAACTATGAAAATTAGGCTTCGCTATGTAACTACGAGCTCCAAACCGTCCTTCCCATTTGGTCACTAATTTCACATCTTTCCTTTTCCATACGTTTTCCATCTTTCCATAAACCGAATTTATCATATTTTTATAAAAGCATATATCGAAACTGTTTTTTGACTGTTGTCTTAATTTCGTATTCAAATCAATGTATTCTTTTAACCAAGGAGCTTGTTTAAACCGAAGAACCTTATGAATCTTTTTCAGTTCTAAACCGTAGCTTAAATACATTTTTAAATTCTTGTAGTGAATAATATAGTTGTAAGTAATTTCTTTAAGTTTGATTTATTAGAAGGTACTGGTGGTATCATATGTTCAGGCGCTAAAGGTAAGTCACTGTGAATTTTATGTAAAGATACTGGATAGTGTAAATCGCATTCAAAAATATATCCTACATCAGAATCATCGGGAATATTAAGTATGTCTAAACGTACTATATCTGGACTGGTACCATCTAAAAATTCAAATTCTCCATATGGAAGATATTCAGACATTGCAGCCCCATATAAATTATTAACATCAAAATACATTAAATATTTAGAATCGAAATTTGGATCATAATCTGCATTCATATATTTGTTATTTGCTTTAGCATATCTATTCGAACATTGAGAAACACCGCCACGAATTCCCCGTTCTAAAAACATTATTTTTCAATATCAGTAAGCAGCTCGAGTTTAACGTTCGTCGTTTTAACATCGCATCTAGAGCTAAACCAGGAGCCGTAAAGTAGTGAAGCGGATCTAACTTATACGTGAACATACAAGTTTTTCTAAAGTTTTCAAATATATCAGTCAAGAGCAGTACATCTGTTTTTAAATATAGGTCTGAATAGTCCCCTAGTGTTTTTATATTAAATGTTTGCCAAACGTGTTTAGCATGATTGTAGTCTTCATCTGAGATTTCTTCATTGCGCAAACGATTAAAGAATGCTGTTTTACAGGGTAAATCGGTTTCATTGAGCCTATCCCAAGAGTTAATGTAATCATAGGAAATATACCTTTACGCGTAAGTAACTGAAACTCATTATCGGTGTTACAATTTTCCCTGGTGATGGATTTTTTATTATCATCTAAGTATGAAGCTAATTTTTCGATGCTAGATGCCATAAACCTGAATGAATCGATAAATCTAAAAGTAACTTTCGTACCATTTACATATTTTGTAAAAGATATGTATTTTTCCTTATTTATTGGTAGAATTCTTACCAAACCTGAAAACCCTAACGCAATTTTTTTAATAATGAAATGCGAATCGTAGCCTGATAAGTTATGAAAAACTACCGGTATCATATAAAAATTATGATAATTGATGTTGCAATCTTGATGAAGGGCAAATTTAAATGCTAACTTTTGTTCTTCTGTTAAAGGATTCATAGGTTTTGGGTTACAGAAAATTTTATTAGTCGTTTCTGAAATCAGTTTCAATTGAGCAACAAACCATTCTATACAATCCTTTCCGCGATACAATTGAAATTTGGAATATTTATTATCATACGAGCATTTCAAATAATACGCTACACTAAAGGGTATATGCCTTTGGTAAGAGACTGTGTGTAGTATTACCTCCGACTCATTGCATGGTTCTAATATACATTCGAGATCTGCATAAACTACAAATGATACTTTTTCTTGATAGTGGAAATGTTTAAACGTTAGATACTTTTCCGATTCTTCGGGTAATCTTATTGAGCAAGTATTCTGTTTTTCGCAATAATTCGAATGACGCTTAAGTAATGCTGCTGTACTAAAATTATTTAAACATCTATAACAAAAAAATTTTCTATGTTCATGTGAAGACAACTGTTTTGCAAATAATTTTGACATATCCTTAATCCAAGTAAAATGAAAGTGATTCTCATCAGCATTTGTCGGACGAGAATATTGTAAGGAATCATTATTTAAAACTAACAGATTAATAGGTTCAATTTTTTAAAATTTTCACTTAAACAAAATGGTAGTATTTTAGTATTTTCTATACAATATAGGTTAATTGCGAGATTGTTAAGCTTCTCAATTTTTTATGTCTTTTAATGCGATTGGAAACTGAATTGAATTGTAGCGTAATACTGTATCAAAATGTGGATAGCTAGATATTCTCTGACTATTTTGTTTAGCAGGATATAAAGCGGAAACCAAGCTCCAAAGAATGCAATGTTGATCGTTATTTATTACATTTACCACAGCTTTTTCTTTTTATAAAGTCCGGAACCGGTACAAACGTTGAACACCCTCCTTTAAGTGGATCATGATTGTTTATATTTACCTTCAAGTGTAAAACTTCTTGGATTGCCCAACCAGAATCTTTCTCGCAAAATTCTTCTAATCGCTTCGAAATCTTGTTCAATACGTTCTCCTTATACCACAGCTTGAGATTGGTATTTATATCGATGTGACGATTTGCAGTAGGAAACGTTTTCAAATCTATTTCACCAGTTGTAGGCTTAACAAAGTTAGCGGCAAATATTACATTAACTTTCAACATTGACTTTTTTAAGCAAGCAACAATCTTGCGTTTAAAACTAGCGAACGCCTTGTCTAAGAACACTAGAGGATCTCTATAATTTAAATTGGTAATAAGTCCCGTAATTATTCGACTTCCAAAACATGATTGTACATCATGCCAAATCAAATTTTTTCGAGTATGACCTCTAGTAAGCGTTGCATCAACACCTTTACAACGATATTCCAAAGTACGTTTCAAGTGCCTCAATCGTACAAGGTAGCTTTTAAGATTTGCTAAATTAGATTCCAGCCTACTAGGATTTTCTTGTTAATTGTCTTCGTATACCTTATTTTTAATAGCAAGCTTCAATTTACTAATATTTGCTTTGATAATTAAAATGTGTTTCGTTATTTCATTCACTGATTTAATTAGATTCACGCATTTTACAGTTAATCTCAAAATTGAGCTACTAATCTCGGATACGGTTTCAGCATTCATGATTCTATATAAAATCAAAATACACTACTTAATAATACAAGTATTTTCTCTATTTATTATTTATATAAAATATCATCTGACGTAAGCAAAACAACTGCAAAAAGGTTCATTCATCTGAGTTTACGGAAAACGCGTAAGCAAAACAACTGTAAAAGAAAATAGCATACAAATCGAAATAATTGCATAACGAATTGCTTGAATGCAATTGTTAAAAAATCGCCTTTATTTACGTTTTTTTATTCAAGACGATTTTCAAGCTTGAGTTGTGCATGCAGTCTAAAAAAAATTGCACAGTTGCATTCAGTACGTGTCTATAATAAATAAATTCGCTATGCAAGCAATTCCAATATTTACATATTGAATGCAAACTCTGGCAAAACAACTGCAAAAGGAATGCATTCATCATCATTTTCATTTCCGTATGCGTTTACTACAAAAAATGTTTTATACGACCTTTGAGGAATGCATTCAACATCATTTTTCATTTCCGTATGCGTTTACTACAAAAATGTTTTTTATACGACCTTTGATTTATTATGTGTACAGAAAATACATTATCATTACAGAGCTATTTTTTATGATTACATTGAAATATTTTTAAATAAAAACAAAGCAAATTTGAAAAAAAAATGTCTCAGATTAAACCGTCTTGTTTAATAATGTAACGCACTCATGGTTTTTTAAAAAAAACCCAGTATTAAAAAAACATTCTGCAGTTTTATTATATAACAGTACCTTATTTGCATTGCATTATTTTTAAACGAAAAATTAATCTGAAGAAAAAACATTTTCCAGTGCGTGAATTTTTGTTAATTTTTTTATGGAAAATAAATTATGCTAGCAGTAATATAAAACGAAATTAATCTAATTTAGGTTTTTATTATGCGCCTTCTTGCAATTTTCTGTTTTCAGTCAATGAATGTAATTCATTATTTCTGCTGAGCAGTACCTTTAAAAAAATTTCTTATACAGCATATAAATTATGTCAGCGGTAATCTAAAAAACGAAATTAATCTAATTTAGGTTTTTTATTATGTGCATTCATTGCAATTTCTTTTTCAGTCAATGAATTTAATTCATTATTTCTGCTGAGCAGTACCTTTAAAAATTTCTTATACAGCATAAGTTATGTCAGCGGTAATCTAAAACGAAATTAATTAATTTTAGGGTTTTATTATTTCTGCTGAGGTATAATTATATTCGCTTACATACTGTTTTGTTCATTAGAATAGATTACAGAGCTGAATTTTTTCAGAAAACGATGCAAATTTTTAAATAAAACGAAATTAATCTAATTTAGGTTTTTATTATGCGCCTTCTTGCAATTTTCTGTTTTCAGTCAATGAATGTAATTCATTATTTCTGCTGAGCAGTACCTTTAAAAAATTTCTTATACAGCATAAGTTATGTCAGCGGTAATCTAAAACGAAATTAATCTAATTTAGGTTTTTATTATGTGCATTCATTGCAATTTCTTTTTCAGTCAATGAATCTAATTCATTATTTCTGCTGAGCAGTACCTTTAAAAAATTTCTTATACAGCATAAGTTATGTCAGCGGTAATCTAAAACGAAATTAATTAATTTTAGGGTTTTATTATTATGTGCATTCATTTCAATTTCTTTTCAGACAATGAAACTAATTCATTATTTCTGCTGAGGTATAATTATATTCGCTTACATACTGTTTTGTTCATTAGAATAGATTACAGAGCTGAATTTTTTCAGAAAACGATGCAAATTTTAATTTTTCTAACAGATCAGTTTATTATTTAATATAAATACTTCACGTAGATTTTACCAACAGTATTCAATCAGATCTCTTGTATAATTATTAGTTACTATTACTAGCAACTTTTAAAAAATGAATAACTTGTCATCAATCAAAATTGTAATAATACCAACGTAAAAGTTCTAGAGCAATTTATATTACATTCTGACGAAGACGTGATTAAAGAAGTTTTCGGCTGTTCTTCGCCTCAATTCAACACTGATGCTATTTTTGATAGTGACGTAATAGATATATCACGGTAAGTGCTTTTTCACATTTATACATGTGTTTTAAAACAGTACTAATTTATAAGTTACATTAGATCAAAAACCATTCTGGAAATTCTGAGGCTATCGTAGGATCGTTGACACACTCTGGTCCTCTCAGAAACATCAGGTAGTATACAAAAGAAAAGGTGAACCTACAATAATCTTTTATGTTATGCTCACAGATCAGGCAAAAACATGTTGACTATGAAAAGTTATGAACAGAATCTAATATGGCTGTTTGCGGTGAAGATGACAAATCCTACGAAGATGACACAGTAGAGTTGCTTAACGCATTTAAAAAGCGTGAGAGAAGCTACTGCGTCGTATAGATTTGGAACTAGAAATAATAAAGCAAAAAGAGAGGAACTAACAGCGAGGGAGCAGCAGATACTTCAAGAACGGAGTTAATAAATACTTTTTCATTTATAAATAGTTAGATCAATATATTCAACAATTTGTAAAATAAAAAAGTATTTTATAAAAGTTTCTCTTTTGAAACAAGACTTTCTATAAACAAGGTAGTAAACTCAAAGTAAAACGCACATAAATCAGAACCCACTTTAATTTGATACATCATTCTTTATACAATCGACTTAGATGTGTTATAATAATAAACTAATTTCTTAAATTAGTGACATATTATTCTGAAAATTCTATGTTGACAGTTAGACCGATCGATCCCTTACTAGTTATGTATACGTGTTTGTTCGAGCCAATACTTTCATTTAATTGTTTCACTCCATGTGCTTGAAGGTATTCAAAATATCTCAATGGCAATATACTCTTGAACTCTTCTGTTTCCACTAATACTCTTTCTCCATATTTTGTCTTGATTGTTTCCACTTTTAAAACTTCAAACTTCTTATTCACTACAAGATCTTTTGAATTTACATAAGGTTTGCGATATGTGGTTTTATTAAGAGTATTAAAATCCATATTGCTTTTCTTTGACTAATTAAATTAATATTAGGAGCAATCTCCTTATATAGCAGATTACCATCATCTGCCAGTGGCGTAACTACGATTTTTGGGCCCCCCCCCCGCAAAAATTTTAAAGTGGGCTCTCTTTAAAATGTATTACTTTTACTGGCTTATATTTAGCCATATTTTTAAATTATAGTACATGTAGAGAAGGAAGCAGTATAGAATTAAATACATATACTATATTAATCAAGTGCTTTATTAATTATAAAACCAAATTACATAAATTCAAACTTATAAGTTAATTAATATTAAATCTACATATTTATACGCCGCACAAAATTATTTACACCTAAAAATTTGATACAGTAAAAACCTATGAGCTAGCAGACATTCCAAATCAAATTCAAAATTTTGTTTTTCTTGCATGTTTTGCTGCAAACGCGTTTATTGTATCCTCTATATTCATATTTTTGGCAGTGTCATGTTCTACTGCTAAGAGGGATAAATCGTCTAATCTATCTTGTGAAGTGCGGTTCCTAAGATAATTTTAATAATTTTTAATTTTGAGAAAGATCTCTCCGCACTTGCAACGCTAACGGTAAAGTTAGGTATAACATTAAGGCTGTTATGGTGTTTGGAAAACTGCTAGAACCTGTAGATTTGGAAAGTACTAGATATTCTAAAAATTGTAAGATACCGTTAACATTTTTAATTCATCACAAATAAGTCTATTATTTTTGAGTGTAGTAAGTTCTATACCTATAGCATCATTTAAATCTTTGTAGTAAAATTTTGCAATTGTTTTGCCTTAGATAAAATATCGTCTGCAGTTAAATTCAAAATACATTAGGTTCTAAGAAATTAAACTTTTCGTTTACATGAAAAAGCGATTTAAAACGATTCGACAGCTGTGAAATTATAATATCCATTACGCGATAAAATACATTTATTTTAAATTTAAATTCTTCATCATTAAATCGATAATCATTGGATAATTCATCGTAATGCTTTTTATTTTGGTTGCCTTTTTTATAAATTCCGGTTTAATATTCCATTGCCCTGCAACTTTCGCTGCTTCCTCCTTGATGTTGGAATAGTTATTTCTTGTTTCCTTGAAAAATTTTAAAGTTTTTTGTAATAAGAGAGTTATCTGATTAATATTCGCCTTTTCACTCTGAGCAGTTTGTGAGAGCTTGTTAAGCTCTTCTAGAATTTGACTTAAAAAAACACTTAAAAAAATAAAATTAAAATTATCCATGCTAGTTAATATTTGCTTTGCGTCATTTCGTTCATCTGTTTTTTTTGATATCATAATAATTTTATTAAGAGACATTACTATATCTTTATACCGAATTCTTATGGCAGCTAAAGATTTTACTCGATCCGCCCAACGTGTCGGATTTAAGCGTTTCAATTGTGTGAAATTTTCTTTAAAAACAGAAAGCCAATTCCATCTTACTATACTATTAGCAAAAAATGTATATATGTTTTCTAAAAGTAGAAAAAACGATTCTATTTCTTTTATACCTTTAACGGCATCATTTATGACTAGATTTAAGTTATGGGCACTACAGTGCATATATAAGGCTGCAGGCTCTATGTTTAAAATTCTCTTTCGCACGCCAGAATACGTACCGCTCATAACGTTAGCTCCATCGTAGCCCTGCCTCTACATTTATTTATATCTAATTGCATGTTGGTTAAATTGCTTAATATAGTATTACATAGTCCTTCAGCAGATTGGGACTCTACTTTTGTAAAACCCACAAAAGTTTCACAAATATCTATTTTGGTTACCTCTCCCAAGCTGTCTTTTTTAAAATCAATATATCTTACAATTTTACTTAATTGATCAATCTTAGTTATATCCTGTGTAGTGTCTATTATGATTGAGAAAAAAGGAGCGGATCTAATTTTATTTAATAAAATATTTTTTAAGTGTGCGCTTAAAGTATTAATAATATCGTTTTGAATTTTTGGAAGTGCATTAATGTTATGGGCACTACAGTGCATATATAAGGCTGCAGGCTCTATGTTTAAAATTCTCTTTGCACGCCAGAATACGTACCGCTCATAACGTTAGCTCCATCGTAGCCCTGCCCTCTACATTTATTTATATCTAATTGCATGTTGGTTAAATTGCTTAATATAGTATTACATAGTCCTTCAGCAGATTGGGACTCTACTTTTGTAAAACCCACAAAAGTTTCACAAATATCTATTTTGGTTACCTCTCCCAAGCTGTCTTTTTTAAAATCAATATATCTTACAATTTTACTTAATTGATCAATCTTAGTTATATCCTGTGTAGTGTCTATTATGATTGAGAAAAAAGGAGCGGATCTAATTTTATTTAATAAAATATTTTTAAGTGTGCGCTTAAAGTATTAATAATATCGTTTTGAATTTTTGGGGAAAGATATTTAATTGAACCTTTGGGTCGTTCAAGCACTTTTTGTAATATAGGATCATAGTTACTAATTAAATGAACTAAACTTAAGAAATTACCGTTGTAACTGTCTTTTGAATCAGAAAAATGTCCTCGAAATGACAGCATGCGCTGGGATAGTGTTAAAGTAACATTGAAAAGTCTGTGTAAAACATTTTTCCAAAATTCAGTTTCTTGTTTTAATAGTAGAGTATCTTTCTTATCTATGGTATAATTTTTTTTCCACATATCGTAAATAAAACAACAAGTTAAATGAGATTGAGCAAGCAAATGCTCTTTAATTTTTTTTGATAAACCCTGCCAATCATTAATTCCGGTCGTCCAACTTGACCTTACTGAAGCAAACAGCCAACATGGTTGACAATAAACACAATTTTTTAATTTAGAATAACACAACCACCCATTTGAATTGTGTGGTAAGTTTAACGTATTGCTTTTATTTTCGCTTGCAGTTATTAAGTAATAATAGTGAACTGAAAAACTTCTATTTTTATTATCTTTAGGAAACGCACCATCTGGTCTACACAATCCGTAATTAATTATTTCTTTTCTTAAATTGTCATGTTGTAAAACATTGATTTTTAAAAAATGTGCAAAATCGGTTGGATATTCTTTCGTCAGATCCATAGATAGTTCATTAAGTGAAAAAGTACTACTCACATTTACCTCTGTAATTGTAGTGGTATCTAGTTCCAAATTTCTATCGCGGCCGTCATTATGTGATGTACTTGCGCCCTGGGTGAGAGTTTTTAAAATTGTTGACGACTGCTGTTCGTCTGTAGCTGAACTAGTAGATGCTACTGTCGAAAGCCCAATTTCTTTCATAGATTGTTCTTGTTTTCGGACTCTTTAGAAGTAAAAAGGAACTTATTTTTGGAATCTTGCTCTTTGATTCTTCCAATAGTTTCCTTTTTCGTTTTTTTGGCGCCGCTTGTAGTGCTCATTGTATATTATTTCCTGCAATTTTGAATGAAATTAATTATAATGTAATTAGATAAGTAATAATTATTTAAAAGCCTTTTGAAATTACAAATAACACATACATACTTTGCTTTAAATGCTTTAATTAACAAAATATAAATGATTTTTATTGAATGCTTAAAGATTTATTTATATGTATTTCTCAGCGCGACTTCAACTATGATCAAATCAATAGTAGTTTAATAAAAATAGATATAAATACTTACGTTTAAATATGAAAGACCTCCTGTAATACGAACACAACACTATTGAGTAAAACGTACTGGAATGCTTTTTACTTCCTTTCCGTTATATATAATGCAGCTAATGCAAATACGTTGCAACCAGCTGACTAGAAACCACAAAATGAATTTCTTTCTAGTATTATATTTCTAGAAAGCGAAGGTTACTAAGCTACCTGCCATCCTGTGAATCTGTACTGTACAGACAATAGCCCTTTTATTCCTATTTAAAATCCCACAAACCAAACTAACCCTACTATACGTCGTTTAATAATGCTTTACCACTTTATACAACTTATCACTTAAGAATAATATAGACATCTTTGTTATTAAAGTTTACAGTCTCTTTCATCTGTTTATTAACCCTTACAAAATAGGACAGAACGAATAGAAAGAAGAAAGGATGCAGGCTGCAGGTGGTGTTCAGTATTTATCTTAATTATTATTTCTTGTATTTCAGCAGTTCCTAGTAGTAACATCAAGAAAACGTTCGTTAACCTGCGGTTTCTGAATTATCTGCAATATTTTCTTGACCGTTTCTTACCTGCCAAATACGTTGAAGATGAATAAGTTGAGTTTATTATCGTTTGGGCCTTCTTGCACTTGGGGCCCCCCCGCATAGCGGGGGCTGGCAGGGGTGTAGTTACGCCACTGCCATCTGCGTACTTTGCCAACCCACTTTTCAACCTATCACAAGAGTGAACTCATTTTTGAATTAAAACCGGCCCATGTGTATTTGCAGCCTCTAAACATAAATCAGAATCCACTTTAATTAAAACACAATTGACTTAAATGCGATATTTTTTTGCATCTGTCATACTGTCTCGCTAGAAAACCAAATTCAAAACATCTACACACATTTTCTCTGCACTTACATTTTTCAACATACGTGTGTTACATTGAAAGTAATATAAAGACGATCCTAATTCAAAACGTGCCCACAAGTATTTTACATTTGAAAAGAATTCAGGTTTTCACATTTTACATTAAAAGTATATAACGCCGATCCTAATTCAAAACGTGACAGACGTATTTTTACATTGAAAGTATAGAAGAATTCATGTTTTCACAACTATTTTACATTCAAATGTTTTCACAACTATTTTACATTGAAATTATATAGGGCCGATCCTAATTCAAAACGTGACAGACGTATTTTACACATGGAAAATACGTCTGTCGCGTTTTGGGAATGTATAAATTTGATATTCATAAAATACTAGTAAGGGGAGTATAAATAGCGAGATGAATTTATTGTGAAGGTCAACACATTTTAGACTAGAATCGTGCTAAATAATTTTATTGTATCAGTATTTTCTACACTGATAAGTTAGTATGATAATGAGCTTATTAATGAAAGATTTAATGAAAATAGGTGTGGCGACTTATTAAATAAAGAAAAAGCAATTAATTTGTGAATATTTTGAGCATGTTTATTTATGAAAGGAGTGAGAATTAGGGTTTTTATTAGTAATAGAATGAAAATTTGTATATGCTTTCAATTTGACTTTGTAAAATTATTGATTTTTAGTAAATCAATTGGCATTTTTAATTGAGTCTAGTGTTTCTTTGTGGTGGAATTCTTTTTGTGATTTTATTCCACACAGGTTGGAGCTGCATCTACTGAGCTTGGACTAAGCTAGCCGGAAAGTGGCGTTCTAGATTAGCTTCGACATAATTTATTTCAGGATTCATAGTGAATACTGTCTGCTTTGGGGTTATTTACAAAGTTTGAAACAAGTTTAAACAGTTACTTTTATGAATCAAAAACAAATTATGATGTTGCTATATCTTATATTTTATTTTCTAAGCATTTGATAGACTACCCAAATTCTGTATAGCATGATGAATGACAAGGTCTAAATAAGTTATAATGTGTTAATAAGCAATGTGGAGCGCGATTAAAAAGTTTACTCTATAAGCTCCTTATAGGTACATGAATCAGAAACCAACTATACATTTTCAAAATTAAGATTTCGTTTTATAAATCTTTAAAAAATAATAATTACGTACTTACGTACACTTTGAAATAAAGTAGTCTGCATCCTTACTATTAAACTATCCATAGTGCCAAAAGATAAATATAGACCAGACAAGCCAATGCCAAACACATATACTTAGTAAACAAATAGAAACGCTAATGTACTGTATTGCTATAAAAATATTTATAATGTAGATATAATGCTGATAATTATGTAGGCTTGGATATGTATTACTAATAACTCTTCAATATACAATTGTAAAATTATACAATATAGTAGTGCAAAACTGTAAGTTTAGTAACTTGAGTGAGGACAATATCTCTGGTTACAAATTTCACTAATTTTATGAGTACAAACTATGAATAATGTATATTTACGAACACTTGTAACACAGTAAATAAAAATACTAAAATAATTTTATGAGTACATTTTTCATCGCAGCAATAAAATTTTATCGTTTGAAATATTATAGCTAGTAGATATAATTTTATAAGTACAATGGGTTGTATTTGAACACAACTCTATACTAGAAGACCAACATGATATACAAAATGAATCTTCCACAGTGTTTATTAGCCAAAACTTGCAATAAAACTTCCATTATGCAGTAATGTATGCTCTATATTTAACTACCTGTTTTACCCTAGCCTGGCACAGAAGTACAATGCTGCTGCGGTGTGCTTTGAAGCAGTGTATTGTCATCAAAAGTGGCAGTGATCTCTGGCACACCGATACTTCAAAGCTTGCTAGACGGAAAGAGTACTATTGCGTTCTAGCCACCACTTGAACGCTCTTCAATGATTCATAAATATTTATATGGAATTTTTAATCTACTAAAATGCCGCTAAAGACATCACTGACGATAATTACAAACAATAATTACTACACTATGATCTTCCTTAAGCTGATGAATATCCCATACTTATCACTAATTTAACTGCGTACATTGTATTGAATTGATGCAATATAAATTTGTTTACACAAACACTAATCGACCAACTGCTATATCATAATTTGCATTTAGACACTAAATGTATTCATTTTAAAAACTTGATCTACAATTTATTTCGTATTGTATGTAGATTAAGACAGACCGAACTCCCATAACGTTGCACGGTTTATATATTGGGTTATAACTAGGGGTGGGCGATACGGGATTTTGCGTATCGAATATCGATACATATTCCATATCGATATGTATCGATATATCGAATATCGATATATATCGATACGTATCGATACGTATCGATACGTATCGATGCGTATCGATACGTATCGATGCGTATCGATATGTATCGATGCGTATCGGTGCGTATCGATACATATCGATTCGTATCGATGTGTATCGATACGTATCAATGCGTATCGATACGTATCGATTCGTATCGATGCATATCGATACGTATAGATACGTAGCGGTACGTATAGATATATATAGCGATTCGTATCGGAACGTTTGGATGTGTAGATTAAGTATACATATCGAGACGTAGCGATACCTATCGGTACGAATCGATACGCATCTATAAATTTTTCTACTCTTTCTTTGGGAATAAAATCACAAGATCGTTTTAAAATAATGTATTTACTGACAATTCGATCTTTCACTTAAGATTGTTTGTTATCAAAATAATTAAAGCTTCAAGTTTAATATTTGTGTCACAAGTATATGTATATAAGGGTGGGCGAAACGGGATTTTGCGTATCGAATATCGATACATATTCTATATCGAATATCGATACGTATCGATGCGTATCGATACATATGTATACATATGTATCGATACGTATCGATATGTATCGATACGTATCGATACATATCGAGTATCGATATATCGATATTTATCGATATGTATCGATACGTATCGATACATATCGAGTATCGATATATCGATATTTATTTTTTGCTGTATCGGGGGGGTCGATACGGGGGTCGTATCGATACGTATCGATATATCGATACGCCGACCCAGCCCTAGTTATAACGCCTTCGTTGTGCTAGATGTGCCAGAACGTGCTAGAAGATACTCGTAATCCCTTTCGTCGGTTTTGTATCAGCTCTTTAAATGTATCTATGCAGCGGTTAATTATACCACTACATTTGATCTTCCGATGCCCCATCCGAAGGTATTACATTGGTCAGGCAGCGTGTTTTTTTACCGGGAAATTTTAAATTTTGCCAGCTCTTGCTGTTCCAAGAAAGGTAGGCATCTTCAACGTGCGTGACAACACACATAGGACCTCCATTTTACCTCTCATAATTTTTGAGAAAAATGCTCACCTAACATTTTTCAGGCGGATTCGAACCCCGGACCGTGGGCATAGTACTAGGTAAAAACGTTTTTCAGTAATAAAAATGTATTGTAAAGTTCGTCCTTTACCTGTTCACCCCATGCCAATTTACTTCTCCATACTTCTTGACGTAAGATTTTCAAGTACACCATAATATGAACTAGAAGTGTCATGGGGAAATAAATCGACATTAGTATTTTAAAAAGTTCCTCTTTGTAGGTATTTTATTTCCGCATAAGACTTGCGTATTTCGTTTGTTAGAACGTAATGAATATGTATAGCAGTTGCCATCACATCACGAGAATTTTTTTCAATATTGGCTCAGGGCTTAAATTCAAGTTTACGTCTTCAACCTAACCGTTCATTTTTTTTATAAATTGTTTCGAATTGGATTGCCAATGGCGCATTTCGAATTTCACTTGTCATGTATTTGTGAAACTTGTTTAGTTCGGTCGATAGCTTCTATCTCGCTGGCTACCGAGTCCAAATAATCATTCATGTAGTAATTTTCTGAGATAGCTGAACCCGGACGAGGATATTCGTCTTTGAAACGAAGTGCATTAATGTTTTAAATGTACTGCAAATAACTTGGTGCGCAAGTAGCGCCAAAAATTAATACTATGACCACGTACACATCCGCATGTTCAGTGCCTTCATCCTCCTACCACAGGAAACGTAAATCATGTCGATCCTCCCCCGTATTCCGATGCGTAAAACCTTTCTTTTACATCGCGGGTATATGCTATTCTTCTCTGATGAAAATGCAAGAGAATGTCATGCAACGAAGAAAACAAGTCGTGGCCGTTCTGCAACATGGAATTGAGCGACACTCCTTTCACTGTAACAACCGTATTACAAACTAACCTGAATTTATCGGGTTCATTTGGATTAATGGCGATTAAGAGATACAAGTACCAAACTTTCTCATTCGGCTGTTCAATTTCTTCAGGAAGTAGTTTACGCACATAGCCTTTATCCACTAAATTTTGAGTATGGTCTTTAAAAGACGAGCATTTTTCACAAAAATACGCCGTCGGGATGAGAGTTAAAATGTAGGTCTCTTGTGTGAGTGTTGTCACGCACGTTAAAGATTCTTACCTTGCTTGGAACAGCAAGGGTTCGGCAAAATTCAAAAATTTTCAGATAAAAAAACTCGCTTCCTGGCCAATGTAGTACCTTTGTGTGCAGCATTGAAAAATCAAGTGTAGCGCCCTTCTACTAGGGTGGCTCCGTGGCTCAGTTTGTTTGCGTGTGACTACTGAGTTCAGGTCCCGGGTTCGAATCCTGACACGGTCTGCTTAAAAAATGTTAGGCAAGCATTTTAAAAATATGCCTCCGTTTGGAAGAGATGTAAAATGTAGGTCCCGTGTGTGAGTGTCGTCACCCACGTTAAAGATTCCTATCTGCTTTACAGTAAGCATTCGCAAAATTCAAATTCTCAGGTAGAAAGCTTTTTAAAGTGCGACTCGTAAACGTCAAAATCTTTTTTCTCAGGTTAGAGGATTTATCTGAAAAGGACACGCCCCTAAACCATACCATACTGTCACACTGTATATAAGATCGAAAATCCCAAAGCGAATGTTTAAGAAAACACACGCCGAAAAGCAGCTGCTTCACCCTGTCAAACGCCTCCTGTTCCTCGTCCGTCCACAAGATATATAAAGTAGTAAGGTCTACAACTCTTAGTCAATTGGGAAATATGAGTTAGTCAAAGATATAGAAATACATGTTTTGTTATGTGAATATTAGTTGCTGTTAAATTTTGACACTTTTTCAGGTTAATGTTTAATAATTAATAAATATTTGTATATGTATAAATAATATCAATATGATAACTTCATGTTAGCATCAAATCTAGGTGTCCTTGCATTATCAAATATTGTCACGCACGTTAAAGATTCTTACCTTGCTTGGAACAGCAAGGGTTCGGCAAAATTGAAAAACTTCCAGGAGAAAACACTCGCTTCCTGGCTAATGTAGTACCTTTGGGTGGAGCATTGGCAACTCAAATGTAATGCCTTTCTACTGGAGTGGCTTTGTGACTTATATGCGTGTGACTACTGAGCCCAAGGTCCCAGGTTCGAATCCCTGACACGGTCTGCTTAAAAAATGTTAGGCGAGCATTTTTCACAAAATACGCCCTCGTTCGGATGAGAGGTAAAATGGAGGTCCCGTGTGTGAGTGTTTTCACGCATGTTAAAGATTCCTATCTTGCTTGGAACAGCAAGGGTTCGGCAAAATTGAAAAACTTCCAGGAGAAAACACTCGCTTCCTGGCTAATGTAGTACCTTTGGGTGGAGCATTGGCAACTCAAATGTAATGCCTTTCTGCTGGGGTGGCTTTGTGACTCATATGCGTGTGTCCTATTATTAGCGGAGATAGATTATAAACTTCCAAGCTATACTTTCGAGTATCGTGGTTTGTGTGATATGCAGGTGCTAAAGCTCTTTATTAAAAATACTTGTGGGTCGTTTTAAGCACAGTTGGAAGGAGTGTCTTTTCACGCTTGCGTCAAAAATTAACGTTCTCCCGCAACAAAAATTAATGTGCATTGTGCGTCCTCTTTAAATCCCGAAAGGATGTTCAAGTTTTTACGGAGGGCGTGCAATTTAGAATATGCACTAAGAAACTAACGAAATAACTCTTAAATTTTTTTTGACCTAAAAGTTATTTAATTAAGAACTAAACAATTCACTTAAAGTTTAATAATATATGAAGAAGAACTTTACATAGATTCTAACGATAATTATAACTACGCATTGGCGTTGCAATTCATCTACATTTTTCAACTTGTCTCACAGAAATATATTTTAACGTTTGTAATTGGTCAAATTAGTTCTAAATGTTGGTGTTGGTGATATTTTACAAAGATCCTAATTCCTTCAGCCAATCTTTATTACGATTTGACAATATTACAGCCATTAATAATGGGTAGATATGGATATTTGAACGATAAAGTAAATTTCTGCTTTCGAACTTTCCACCCCCACCTGCTTTTAAGCACTCGTTGCATGGACTACTAAAGAATAACTCATACCAAGAAAAACAGAATTGATAAAGTAAACTATGCGATATCTCTTCTTTAACTGCCAAACCTTAACACCAAATAAATAATGTTATAGAAAAACCTAAAACACTGCCAAAGACAAGATGAAAAATAAGCTCTTTCTTTTGCTGCTGGTCTACAGTTGAAAAACAGAAAAAATTAATGAAATCAAGAATTTTGCATTAAATACCAGAGTTGGTAAGTACACATACATGACACTTATTTCTTAAGTCATATCAAAGCGATCAACGATGAGAAACAACATTTCACAAATTTTGCACATAAAAAGATGAATAGATGATAGAAATGGCAATAAGAACTTAACACTTTTAAGATAAATCAAAAATTTTATGCAGTACAGATAAGATCTATTTCATGAAACAGTGTAGTGACGTCATATAGACCAGCAGATGCTACGCTGCTATACATTGAATATAAATGCATTTTCTAAGAGTCAAATAGGTTGAGTATTAACACGCAATAACAATACAAAAAGTGAAATTTGTTCTAAAAAAACAGTTTCAATACAAAATTAACAAGAAAACTTCGTAAAATCGCTAAAAAGAACAAATCGCAAATGACAGTCCGCAGATGCAAATTGAAATGAAATTTAACAAAGTGCTAATGACAACAGCGCAAAGTGATGCCCAGACGTAGCATTTATTTTCTCCTAAATATTACAAGCACATAGTTTTGAATTACATTTGGCTACAAAAATTACTGTCTATGTCGTCACTACACTGATGAAATGGACCATAGAGAATAAAATCGAGCATTAAATTTATGGCAACAAAAATTAATGATGATGCTTTTATGAAAAATGCTAAAATAGAATCTGCGAAGTGGCACCTTATTTCTTCTAACAGTTATTAAGAAGTGACAGAAACAGAAAATATGAGAAAATAACAAAATTGCTAATTTAATGTTTCTGCTTTAAAATTGATTGTTTTTGATCTATTAAATCATTAATATACAGTGTAATTTTACTTTTACAAACTTTAAAAATGTACCGTGTGTTGACTAGGACACCCGAAGATAGGGGTTTAATATATAAAAGCAGGTGTAAGTGATTTCCTGCTTACCAAATAAATGTTTTAGGGTACATTTTATTACATCTAAATCAATTATGAAAAATTTTTTGGAATCATCCTAATGTCAGGAATTAGGCCTAAAGTTGTTACAAATTGATTGAAAAATTATAGTGTGCGTAGAAATTAAACAAAAAATAAAACAAATGCTAAACGTATGTCACAATTAATTCTATTAGACCCATTCCGTCAGTCTCACTGCTCGAATGAGAAGTAGTTCTTCTCTCCCTATGTTAATAATAATAGTTAAAGTCCCTATAACAATAATGAAAAAACGCCTACTACTCTGGTCAAATGACGTTTAATACTACAATTCAAAATATTTTAGTTTGACAGATTACCTGTGTAAAACTTCCAGATCAATTTGTCAGTAACCAGAAACTTGTATTATTTAGCATAGAAACTTACTGATAAGTCAAAAATAATTTTTCTGGCATTTTTGTAGCTTTCTTTTTTTCACGCCATTCTTTGGACTGAATGTCTACACATAAATACAAATCTGGCAACAAATCACAACTAGCACTGCTTTCAAGTTGTGCAAGCTCAGGTTAGGTCCAATTTATTTCTACTTCTGAGCCACTATCACCCATTTCTACTTTATATATATATATATATATATATATATATATATATATATATATATATATATGTATATTGCCGTGGAACTCTTTGCTTTTAAAACCTTTTAAAATCGCCAGTGTCAAAAAAATTAATTTTCAAAAATATAAAATTTTAACTAAAATTTTCTTACCCGGATTCTGCTTCATCAAATTAATTTCTTCAGCAGCTTCCCTGGCTAGCTCAGCTGTGCCTGCTTCTCGGATACCTAAATATACTATCATTCTCTTTACCATTCACACACCATTCAATAAAATCACAAAATAATACAACAATCATACAATATTTTTTTACCGCTATTTACAAACAATAATTCATAGTTATGTACAATTCGGTGCTTTAGTTACACCTCAAAAAAATGCTATCTTTGTAAAGTCCTTGTTTTTAAAATTGTAATTTCAAACACATTTAATACAACAGGAGTAAATAGGCCCCAAATAATACCTTATCTTTATTTATTACTGCACACTGGAGTATGGTGAGCTCATGATAACCCAGTTTATTAATGTATGCTTTCCACTTTGCATACTATTACTACAAACTTAATAAACCCATGTACTCTTAACAATTAAATTTAAATTCATCAAGAAATTTAATAAGCTTTACGTACACCTTTTTTTTATATTCAAAATACCATAATAATAGTCAGTTATACGTATCTTTTTCAATACGTTAAATAACCAAAAATAACCATCAAAGTTCACTCACACATCACAAATAATTTCAACAGTTTATCAAAAAAAAACAGCAAGTTCAAATGAGTTAACTGGAAAAAGCTTCAAGACTCCATCTCCGTTGAAGATGCTTTATATTCCTAAACCCCTCGGCTTCGTGATTATGAGCGCTGCTCCACCAGCTATTTATAGATGAAAACTCAGTCTAAGCTGAGTTTCGTGCTACCAATTAACATCCAAATCCATGTATATTACACTTGTTTATTATTGCATTATTAATTTACGAGCTTGTTAAAGTATTCGTTGGACCTCAGTTAAATTTAAATCACTCACCACTAACTCACGTTACTAACTATAAGGCCCCAAATAATCTAATACTATTTTACTGAATTTTACAAATTTTTAATACTCACAAGCCTCGTCGGTTAATTATTATACGTTGATAAGCGATGCGAAATTAAAAAGAGCCCTATTAATTTTCTTCCCGTATTTATACAATAAAAACAGGCCCCTCTTGGCCACACCTTACTTGAAATATTCAATTGAAAATAATATTTTCGCAAATTTTCTATAAACGGCTTAAAACTTCCAGAAATATTCCCTCGTCAACACGCTATATCATACAAAGTATCGCAGCCACCTGTCGCGTGTTCGTCCGTTGTAAAACAGTCTATTTCGACCAATGATACAGTTCAGTGATGTCACAAAACTCCGCCTGTAATATCTTTATTCCTGTCTTATGCATATTTGATGTTGCATTCTAACCTTGCTTGTGTTGTAGAAAATCGATATTACTGCCCGCGTCTTATGGACTCCACGTGGAGCGAATACGTGCGTACTCAATCGAATGCTTTTGTACCCGTCTCATTCTGTAGCATATTATCGATTGTGCATCCCTTCTGCTCTTTAAGAAACTCTTGTTAGTGTTTATGCAAAGCCACCGACGGTTGTTGAACAATATTTCCTTGAAGCTCGCTTTATTATGCTCACAAATAAGCAGAAGGTGACCTTTCCAACATGCAGGTGTGCTCAATTATTGATCGTTTAAAATAACACTTCTCGGAGCTTACATTCCATGGTATTCTATACAACAGATGTCGGTTTGTTCGTTACGAAAGCTTTTCGCCTTGGGATTATTGATTTTACATGCTTTGATGCGTTTTCTGACGTTATTATCAATTGAATTAAAATAAATTAAATTAATTAATAATTTCTATTGGCTTATAAAACTGATTTTCTTTATGCACTTATTACTTATTAATCCCTAATTATAACAATACGTCAATACTTGTTAATTTAAATTAAATAATTGAAATAAATTTTGCGCGTAAATATTATTTTCCTCTCTCTACACAGGGTGTTTGAAATTGCACTGCTTACCCCAAATTTAATAACCCTTTAAATCCACTACAATATATATATATATATATATATATATAATATATATATATATATATATATATTATTGTGTATTTAACTATCTAAAATATATATATAATACTTAAACCAATTAAAACTACTTCAAATAACCTAACATTTAACAACATCAATCCACTTTTTATAATTTGACATACACTGACATCCAGCCTACTTAGTATTTTAAAACTTAAAAATAATTTTGAATTGCTAACATAACGCTCTAAACTAACAAAATTTGTACGTTTTAGTGTAGTACTAAAAAAAATTCTATATATATATACCTCGGTTGACAAGTGAAATTCTAAATCTCGCACATTACATCCTTCGGCGCTTCGTGCCACAGGATATAAACGTGTTCGATTTATAATTGATCTTCTCAACCTAGGTATATAATATACTATTTTGTTCCAATTCCGCAGTTACTACAATTTTTCAGTCAATTTTTAACAACTTTACGCATAATCCCCGACGTTAAGGAGGTTCCAAACAAATTTTGGTAATTGGTTTAGATATAACAAAATTTGCCCCAAAATATCTATTTGAAGAATTGTTTTGTAAACTAATTTGAGAAGTAGGAAATCACACATGTCTGACTTTATATGTTAAATACATATATTCAGGTGTCCTAGTCAACACACGGAATGTTAAACTGCTTTTTTATATTTAACAAATACCTAAAAGATATACACAAGAATTGGGTAATTAATAGACGATTTTAACTACTATGTTAAAACCTTGGTGTGTATCGGAAAATTATTAATCATGTATTCTGGCACTCTGCATTTAAACTTGTCTGCTTTAATGTTAAACTGGCAAACTACATTGCCAAGCGGCTCATAAAAAAATACAAGAAAAGAATTAAGTTTCTTCTAATACTACCACACTGAAAAACTAGGCATTGGATTACTATTAACGAGTTTCAAACAAGATAAGGTTTATTCAGTATTATAGTGATAACCATTTTTTATTTATAACAGGGTTAACGTACTAGCAGCTACTAAATGAGTCACTCATACTGTGTATAAACTTTGTCTTGTTTTAAAGTAATTGATAGTAATGTGCCAAGCATGTCACAAAGAGCTTAAGCATAATACATTTCAAGATAAGAAAGGCATCCATGGTAGATTGCATTAAAGAACAACTATTAAATGAATGAGTGTGGTCACGTGCACCTTATTCTTGATTTAAATCAATAAATAAATGTATACGTGCAAAATTTGAAATTTATTGTCAATTGCAGTGCGCTTTCGACTGGTTAAGTCATTCTCAATGCATCTAAAATGAAAATTATCAATAAAAACGATACGTATTATGGTACAAAGATATAAAATTACAGATAGTGCGCACTAGTTATAGTATACAGATGAATAAAATTAAAATTAATATTAGTATGGTTGTTACAATGTGTATACAATTAGAATTATAAATATTATATAATTATAAATAAATTAAATAACTTCTACATATTTAAAAGGACGTTGTAATACACGTACGGGTAAAATTATAAATAGAACACCACAATGTGGGCCTTGAACAATAGACTAATGAAATGGATAATGTGGACTAACGAAAGAATCAAACGAGGAAACGACTAGATAACTAAACCGGAATGAATTAAATTGTTTTATATAGGGGGTAATAATTTTTGTTTAGACTAGTTTGTTGATGTTTCTTCTTGTGTTTCTAGATCTTCTAGTAATTGTAAGCGGGTAAAATTATTGTATGTGAGGTGATGAATAAGTTTACTATTACTTGCAGAGTCGAATGAGTGGTTATTGAATTTAAGGTGAAAGCCGAATGCTGAATGGGAAGGACGATTGACGTGTTCCTTTATCCTGGTATCTAATGATCTAGTGGTGCGATCAACATACGCGGCACTGCAGGAATTACAGAAAAGTTTATATATACCACTTCTTGAAGAAAAGGGTACTTTGTCTTTGTTATTGACTACGACAGAATGGAGAGAGTTAGAAGTTTTCTAACCGATACGTATATCGTTGCAATGTTTTTTGACTAAGTTTTGAATTTTACTGTTCAATATTTGGTTAATAAAAGGAATGGATACAAATTGTAATTTAGGGTTGTGGAAGTGGATGAATAGGCTTCAGCTTTTAATTTTTATTTAAATTTAAATTTATTAATACGTTTTTCAACGTTTTTTGCGGCAATATATTTTAGTGTGTTGATCTCTTTTTGAAATTCTACGTCTCGTAAAGGTATGTTAAGCATTCTGTGGACATAGGCATTGAAGGCGGCAAGTTCATGTTGCCATGGGTGAACGGAATTACGTGGTCTGTTTGAGTATTTTTTCGAAAAATGGAGAAGTCAAATTTGTAGCTAGAAGTTTTCTTTGTTGTTAAGTCTAAGAAATTTAAGCTGTTGTTATTTTCAAATTCAATAGTGAAGGTTAAGTGGAGATTGAGTTAATTTTTTGTAAAAAGCAAAGAGCAGTATCGTTGTCACCATCTATGAGAACCAAAAAATCGTCTACATAGCAAAACCACACTAGAATTTCATGATTCTGCGGGATAAAAAAAAGTTCTAGTTGCTCCATGTAAAGCTCCGCTAATAAAAGTGACAGCGAGCTCCCCATGGCTATGCCAATAGGTTGACTACAGAATGTATTGTTAAAACTAAAAAAGTCTTGCGGAAGACAAAATTGGGCGTCGCCGTGGATCAATGTAGTAAGCGTAAGACTACGGATCCCAAGGTCCTGGGTTCAAATCCCGACACGGCCGACTGCTTGAAAAATGGCAAGTGAGCATTTTTCACAAAAATTACACCCTCGTTCGGATGAGAGGTTAAATGGAGGTCCCGTGTGTGAGTGTTGTCACGCACGTTAAAGATCCCTACCTTGCCTAAAACGGCAAGGGTTCGGCAAAATTCTAAATTTCCAGGCAACAAAAAACTCGCCTCCTGGCCAATGTAGTACCTTCGGGTGGAGCATTGGAAATGTAAATGAACGGAAGACAAAATTGGCGGCTCCGTGGCGTAGTGGTATGTGTGTGACTACTACGCTCAAGGTCCCGGGTTCGAATACCGACACGGTCCGCTTGAAAAATGTTAGGCAAGCATTTATTACAAAAATACACCCTCGTTCGGATGAGAGGTAAAATGGAGGTCCCGTGTGTGAGTGTTGTCACACACGTTAAAGATCCCTACCTTGCTTAGAACAGCAAGGGTTCGGCAAAATTCCAAATTTTCCAGGTAAAAAAAACTCGCTTCCTGGCCAATGTTTTTTTTAACAGTTCTTCCGCCAACGGTATCGTGTCTACGTGTGTAATCGAACTGAACATGTTTTGAACATCTAAAGATATAGAAAATTTGGAAGGTAGAGTGAAATTTTGTAATTTATTAATTAAATCTATATTGTTTTTAATGAAATAACTAGGAGTGTAATTAGTCCAAGACATGATTAATTTTTGAATAAACGATGATAATGTGGAAACTGGGGTATTGGTAAATGAAACTACTTGATTGGTTGGGGTTAAGGAGATGATATAAATTGATAAAGATATGCTAATTACAGGGAAGGACCAATTGCTTTTTGCAAGCAATAACGATAGCAGTGGAGCGGTTATGTAATAACTACAACTACACCAAACTACTTAATAAAGGGTATAAATACCTTTTATCCTGTGCCGCTGTGGGCAATAAACATTCACACACAAAGAGCTTCCGACGGACTACCAGTAACACGCTCGACCGGGTGATGGTGTCGCTTCAAAAGCTATCATACGACCGTCTTCTGCAAGAGTTCGAAGGCGACTCACTTTATGCACTGTTACTGTCGGTATAAATGTTTCACTCAAAACTGTAGGATGCACGCACAGATGGTATTTATTGTCACAAATACCGAATTGTTCGATGATGACGTAACATACCGCCCACCAAATTCATAGAATTTTGAAAAGGAGGGAAGTAGGTTGGGTGAAGGAAATCACATGGGATTTGACCTTGCTAGGAAAACAGGTAACGAAAGATAGGGTGGTACACTACAGCGAGCGATATTACCAACTATGCAAAAATAAAAATATATATGTAAATAAGCAAATATGTAAAAATAATATACTACTATACATGTAAGAAATGTGTATATACATCTAAACATAAAATAAAATTAAAATACCGGTAGCGGCGCTAGTTTGACCAAAGGTCGTTTAGATGTGCCATGTGCAGTTTTGATCTGGGTAATACGTGCTGCCGGTAGGTCTCCCATAGGAGGAGTTACCAGGACCGGTTTGGTACGAAAACATCTATGACATAATGATAAATAATTTCTGATTGAATTTTTAATAGAAAGGATCCAGAAATTCTGTTGGATAAGATACGCTGTGGTATTAACACCGGGATGGTAATACCTTTCATGAGTTGACCGAGTGATAAGTTCGGTTAATCGGTGCCGCTGGGGCAATAACGCAGGAAACTTTTCGGAATAGGAAAGCGAAGAATGTGTCAAGCGCCCACCTACTCTTAAGATGTTTTGTGGATCAACAAATGAAGAAAGTTTTCGCAAGCCTTTAGGTAATTTACGGTTTGCCTTAATCGAAGCTATTTCCTTTAAAAATGTAACATTTTGTACATGCCGGACGATAATCATGAGACCATTGTGTAATTCAATGTCTGTTAAGGGACCCGTATGACGTTGAGCCATGGGTTTAGAAAATCTATAAATGTAAGCCACGATGCCTTGGATTTTATATAACGATGAAAAGCGACTTAGTAAAATGTCAATGACGTTTGGATCTGTTTGAGCGACAAATGTTAGGATCTTCTTTTCCGTAGTTACCTCAGCAATTGAGGTTGACAATGTTGGTTGAGGCGGCCACGAGTCACTAGGGTAGTGAAGCCATTCAGGCCCCGCCCACCATAGCGAACATGAAATAACCGCGCTTGGCATTAATCCCCGAGATGCAGGATCAGCCGGATTATGCGAAGATTTAATATAAAACCATCGGCTAAGTGCAATGATTTCTTGAATGTGGCTAACACGGTTTGCCACAAAAGTTTTCCAACGAAAAGGTGGAGAACGTATCCAAGTGAGAGCGACCGTAGAATCACTCCACGCTGAAACATCGGAGATGTCAATCAAGCCTTGATAAGACCGAATGGTAAAAGAAAGTAAATCGGTTAATAAAACGGCGGCACATAATTCCAAACGTGGAATTGAAATGCGCTTAATTGGAGCTACCTTTGTTTTAGCGGCTACAAATTGTACAGTTATTTCTCCAAGTTTGATTTATGAACTGGAAATACACTACCGCTGCATACCCTACCTCGCTAGCATCGCAAAACCCATGCAAATGACAAAAAGGATCCGAAGGGGGTAAACAACGTGGTAACTTTAATGACGATAATAACGGCAACTCTTCTTGATACTGCTGCCATTGAGACGAAATGTCTGCTGGTGGGATGTCATCCCAATTTAAACCTAACATACACAGATGCTGGATTAGGCGTTTTGCAAAAAGTGTTAGTGGTGCTAAAAATCCTAATGGATCATATATTCTGGCAACTTGCGAAAGTATGTTGCGCTTTGTACATATTGGGTTTAATGGTTTAACCCGAAATGAGAAAATATCTTCTGTAGGTGACCATTGAAGACCTAATATTTTTATTGATTCGTCAGAATCGAAATCGAGAGAAGTATATTGGCAAAAATCTGACGGAATACCTTCCAAAATAGAAACTGAATTAGAACTCCATTTTCGAAGTTCAAAACCAGCCAAATGTAAAAGTCGGATAAGTTGATCTTTAATTTCGCGGGCCGATTGTATAGAATCTCCACCGGCGACGAAATCATCAATATATAGATTTGACCGTATAGCCTCAGCGGCTAACGGAAACCTTTGCCTTCGTCAATGGCTAATTGCTGAAGAGTTTTAATGCTAGATAAGGCGGATGACTTAATACCATAGGTCACTGTATTAAGCTGATAAGTCTGAATGGGTTCTTCTGCGGAGAACCGCCAAACAATTAACTGAAACTTTCGATGTTCTTCGGTAACCAAAATTTGTCGATACATTTGGCGAACATCACAAGTAAAAACGAAACGATGAGAGCGAAATTTAAGTAAGATTGACGAAATGTCATTTTGGAGACTAGGTCCAGCCAATTGAGTGTCATTAAGTGACACGTTGTTTTTAGCCTTTGCAGAGGCGTCAAAAACCACACGAATTTTAGAAGTATGACCTTCCTCTTTAAACACAGGGTGATGGGGTAAAAAATAATTATCGTTCCCAACGGGCGGAGAATTGAGTAATGCCATATG
The DNA here is from genome assembly GCA_036346225.1 of Platerodrilus igneus. Taxonomy (NCBI): domain Eukaryota; kingdom Metazoa; phylum Arthropoda; class Insecta; order Coleoptera; family Lycidae; genus Platerodrilus; species Platerodrilus igneus. Next base: position 3,574,434 of record JARFIW010000090.1, read on the forward strand.
ACCCGCATCAAGATAGTCCGGCATGAAATTGTTGTATTGGGCGCGTAGCTCCGGTTGAGCATGCAATTTGCGCTCCAACGAAAATAGTCTTTTTTTAGCCATGTCAAAGGAATTATCAAAACGGGCAAAGTATCGTTGAACGGTAACGCAACAATAAAACGACCGCTAGGGTCACGAGAAAACGTGTTTTCAAAATCAGATCTGCCTTTTCTTCTTCTGGAGAAGTATAAGGCTTGATGGAACTCTTCTATCTCCCAAAACCGCCTTAGGGTCTGGTCGATAGGATCTTCTACAGAAGTAAAAATGCTTGGACAGTATCAGACTGCAAGCTTTTGTGGGACCAATGATAGTCCAACCAAAATTGTATTTATGGCGGCAGGCTGAAGAAACTTGCCATGTATAACACCGCCATTGATGATGAACGGATAAACATCTGCTCCAAGGAGCATGTCAATAGTTCCTGGAGAGTTCCAGGTCGGGTCTGCAAAGTGCAGGCCGCATAAGTGTTCCCAATTATTAGGAACTTCAACGCTAGGTAATTTGCCAGATATTGACGAAAGCACAAAGGTTGTGACTTCTAGAGATTTTCAGAGTCTAACATAGAGCGAATGGTGCAGCTGACGGCACCTCTATTGACTGCTGAAGTTGTCTGTCCAAGTCCATAAATCGGAACTTGAGAACGTATGCGTGGAAGCCAAAGTTTGCTCACGCAATCGTCTTGAATAAAGCTAGCTTGGGAGCCAGGATCTAAGAGTACCCTGATCGGTTTGTATCTACCAGACCGGTCTTGAACTTCCACAACAGCAGTGGAGAGTAAGACAGTAACCCCAAGATTTGAATTCGTCTGTGAAGACAAAACATTTGCCGGAATAGGAGAGGCTGACTGCGTCCTATTGGCATTTTTATGCATGTGTGTAGCGATCGGTTCAGCTGAACGGCTAGAAGCAGGTTGCGGTTCAAAATGTAGCAAGGTATGATGCGGCTTGGCGCAAGTTCGACAAGAATTATAAGATTTGCATTGCATGGACGCATGGTCTGTTCGTAAGCAATTTAAACAAAGGCGTAAGCGTTTGACAATGTCGAAACGTTCCGTCGGAGTTTTCTTTAGAAACGATTGACATCTGTAAATTAAGTGATTGCCTTTGCAAGAAGGACAATGGTGCGAAAATGAATTATTTGTGTCACTGGAGCTACTTGGTGTATCCAGTGAAACTACGTTAGAAGAAACTCTTGGTTTAAATTGAAACGCTGAGGATTTCTTAGGCACTGATGTGTGAGATGTATGGACAGTCGTCGAATAAGAAACAGGTGCGGTTGAAGAAAAGGTTTCAACGCTGCACATTGTTGAGTTAAAAATATCTCAAATCCTCGAAATTAGGTATTTGCTTCGGATCCGATTGGAGTTCGAAGCGTTTTCTAGTGAACGGATCGAGTTTTTCTAAAAGACAATCGACCAGAATAAAGTTCCAATGTTCCGTGGGAAACTTTAAGTTAGTTAGAACAGCAAGGTTCTCTGAAAAACAATCAATAAGTACCCTAAGTTTCTTAGGGTCTTCTGATTTTAAAGGTGGAAAGTCTTTCATAGCTCTCCAATGCAAAGTTGCCAATAAACGTGGGTTGCTAAATCGCTCACGCAAGGCGTTATAGGAAATAATAAAGTTATCCCCCAAATGGGTACAGATTTAACGATTTTTAAAGACTCCCCGGTACAGCAACTGATAAGATAATTTAGCTTTTCGATATTGGACAGCGACGCGTTATTATAGACCAGACTGTCAAATAAATCGATAAAGGATGAAAACTCAATTACCTCATTTTTAAAAAGTGGGAGTTTTAAGGGTAACAATTTTGATCCCGAGTTGCTTGGAGCATTTTCGATGATTTGTGGTGCTTTCATTTCTTGCATCGTTTCGAGATGCAGCAGTATGCAAAAATAAGCGGAATCTACTTCCTTCCGTACAGCGTTGTAAGTTAATGATTCTACCTCGTCACATGAAGCTAAGACAGTAATTAAAATTTTGCTGAAATTTGTATAAAGGTCAGTTACACCCCTTGTTTGAATAAGGAACAACGTTTTTAAACTTTGGTCACTTTGTATAGTGTTACAAAGCTCAAACATTTCTATAATACGTGTTTTCAGTAATTCTAGTTCTACTACATGTGCCTTCTTTGGAGCCATAGTGACTGTTATTTGAAAGATCTACAATAAAAATGTTGTAAACCGGTAAAGCTAAATGTGCACTGAGAAATATTAAAATATTATGAATTGTTCAAGGCACGAAAAGGTAAGACAGCGTATAAACCAATAAATCACGTTTTATGACTAACGGTTCGTCAAACAAAGTGTTTAGATAAGATGTACCGCTTAACAACCCGAGCGGCTTTTACCATCAAAAGATCACAGGAAAGTTTAAAACATGTGGCTTAACATATTGCAAGAAGATGCAACTTTACAACCTTATTCCTCTGCAGATGTTCAATATTTTACCGCAAACCGACTGAAAAGGGTTGCATGTGATAGAAAACGTACAATAGATTTTAAATACAAAGCAAATCCCTTTCCTTTTTTATTTAAGAAGTATAAAGCGACTATAATTTTCAGGTTGCTTTATGCTTTATAAATTTAAAACTGAAAACTAACAAATTTTATATTAAGGATTTGTTTGTAATTAAAACGCTTGCTGGTTTCAATTACGGCGAAATCGCTTAATTTAATCTAAAGACAGTATAAATAATATTTACACATTTTAACCCGCTACATATGGAGCTTGAACACAAATTTTAAAAGCTAAAATACTACTTAAAAGCTCGCTGGTGTGCAAAATGATATTTAATTTAGGACATGCGTATACCATAGGACTGATGAATCCGGATCGACTTTAGGACCAATGATTGGTTGGGGTTAAGGAGATGATATAAATTGATAAAGATATGCTAATTACAGGGAAGGACCAATTGCTTTTTGCAAGCAATCACGATAGCAGTGGAGCGGTTATGTAATAACTACAACTACACCAAACTACTTAATAAAGGGTATGTTCAAAATTGGGTTAGAACGCCACTCTTCATTTTCAATGTTATTTTATTTAAACAGTCAAGGTTTTGTTTTGCGATAAACCAGGCGGTCTTATCTAGCACTGGTTTTGTACACTCGTTTCGAAGCATTCGGCCCGTGCGGACGTGTATTAAAACAATATACATTTTTTGGTGAATGTGTGTGCTACTGCGCTTCTACATAATCCGTCAGCGGAAATTTGTTCTGGTTTGAATGCTGTTAACCACTTCCGTAGAAGCCAACAGTATGAACATTAAGGTAAGTGCATGATCATTGTTTGATTTACCGCTAAGAGTATTTTATCGCAACACTACCCCCAAGTTACAGTCCACTTGCTCTAAAGAAATAATCTGGGGTTTCACGCTTAGTGTAAATGTTCCCATTGTTTCTCCAACATAAACATTTGTGGTCCTTCGAGCCGGATCCATATGTAAATTTTGTGTAGAGATAAAATACTATTATATTCAATTTCACTAATTGCATTGATACATGTGCATAATTCTAATCAAAGCTCAAAGTTTGTTCTTGAACTTGAAAAATATAATAGTTCACCTTATCGCCAATTGTGATTGTTGCCAGGTTCATTCTTCGAAATTATAAATTACGGCTCGCGTTATTGTTATTGTAAATAATAAATAATTTAGCGATAATTTCATTCAACTCTGGTTATCAGCTTTAATATGGAACCCGAGCAGCAAAGTATTGCTGAATTTAAGAGATTACACAATCGGAAAGAAAGGTTATTTAGGCGATTACAGGACTGTTTTGATTTGATCAAAGATTTACCTGCTAAATCAGATCATTTTAAAAGTCGTGTTGGCTATTTAATGCCAGTTAGAGATGAATTTCTACAAACTTTAGATGCATTGTCGGATTTATCGAATGTACATGCAAACTTTACAACAGATACAGTATCATTGGAATCTAGTTTTGACGGTTTATACTTCGAGATTTTAAGCGTTGCTGGTCGATACACCACAACCACGAACGTTAATTCTAACGGTAATACAACATCGAATAGCGATTCGAATGTTCGCCTACCTGAATTAAAATTGTATAAGTTCGAAGGTAATCCTGAAAAATTTGACGCATTTAGATCTTTGTACGACACCTTGATTCACAAAAACAATACGTTGAGTGACATCGAAAAGTTTTCATACTTGCTATCCTACCTGGAAAATTCCGCTTTAAAGTTAGCACAAAGCGTGCGGTTTTCACCAGAAAATTATTCGGTAGTGTACGACCTGCTGGTACAACGCTACACAAATAAACGCTTAATTGCTCATCATTATCTATCTAAAATCTTTACACTGTCTCAACTAAAGACAGATTCTTTTCAAGCTCTTAATGATTTGTGCGAAACACTGCAAGCTAATGTTACAGCATTAACCGATATGAAACTTCCCGATTTAGCCGATTATATATTTTACATTTTCTCTTGGATTGTTAGATTCCAAAACAAAACAAGAATTTGAAAAAGAGCATTACCTAGAACACGAATATCCTACGTTTAAAAATTTTATAAAGTTTTTACGTAATAAATGCTCCATTTCAGCGTTAGTTGGTAGTACCTCTGCTTCAAAGAGCATACCAACGTCATGTGCCGCAAACAAATCTGGAGATCGCTACAATAATGCTGGTAACAAACGCATTTCTATGACTTCGCAAGAAGTCGCGTCTAAGGGCCCTACTGTACACACAGTGGCTTCCGTTTCTTGTCCGGCATGCAATCAAGCTCATAAATTTAATAGATGCCCGAAACTATTAGCATTGTCACCAAAAGATAGACATGAATTAGTCAAGAATAACCGTAGATGTTTTGCTTGTTTAAATCCGCATCCGCTTTCTTCTTGTCAATCCAAATTTCGATGTCTACATTGCGGTAGTAAAAGGCACAATTCTTTACTACATTTCGATAATCCTAGCCCTGTACAGAGCCCCTCTAATACTACGCCTTTATGTACAGTCGCCGATGTACAGATTGTTGCCAATACCAATGTAATAGAAAAGGTTCCTACGCCAGTGAATTTTGTACATTCTTGCGCTGTCGAAAACGGACCAGTTGCGCTCTTAGCCACAGCACAAGTACAAGTACTCTCGACTGATGGTAGTTGGCAGCGCTGTCGCCTAATCTTAGATACAGGATCGCATTCGAATTTTATCACTATCGATTTAGCTGATAGGTTAGGCCTCAAACGAAGAAAGTGCCCATTTGAAATACGTGGTGTAGGACAGTCGCATTTAACAAAAGTTCAGGGTCTAGTCGACTGTAAAATTGGCTCCTTATACGACAGCGGTTTTATTTAAATTGTGAAGCTGTAGTTGTACCAAAGATTACCACGAATCTCCCTACAGTTACGTTACCCATACAGTTAAAACAACAATTTTCCTCTCTTAAGTTAGCTGATCCCGATTTCCAGGTATCCGCACCAGTTGATATTTTATTAGGGGTGTCAGCGGTTTTAGATATCACGCCAAGTGAGCCTTCATACTTGAAAGGCAAACCCGCGGCATTTCTTACTTCTTTTGGATGGGTAATCATGGGTGAGGTACCTAAAATGATACTTTCACCTACGAACGTCGCTTTATTTACTAGTAGGGTAGAAACGCAATCTCTAAATGAAACTTTACGTTTATTTTGGGAATCCGAAGAAATATTTTCTCCACCTTTGCCCTCCCCAGAGGAGAATGCTTGTGAAGAGCATTTTAAATCTAGTACTACGCGTACGACCACAGGTCAATATATGGTCAGACTACCGTTTAAAGACAATGTTTCCCAAGCTCTAGGTTCGACTAGAGAACATGCAATCAATAGGTTCTTAAAGCTTGAAGCGCGTTTCAAACGCGATGAAAATTTTCATAAATTGTATGCGGAAAACATTAGTGATTATTTATCACAGAAGCACCTTAAACCTGCGGTTGACGTATCCCAGTATGTGATGACTCATCACGGGGTTTTAAAGAATCTCGCATCATATACCCAGATTCGTGTAGTTTTCAACCCGACTGATAAAGACTGTAATAATAAATGCCTTAATGATATTCTACTGCCGGGTCCGAAACTACAAACAGATATAGGTCTTGTTATCACAAGATTCAGAATTCCACAAGTGGCTCTTACGTGTGACATTCGTCAAATGTTCAGATCAATTTTAGTACACCCTGATGATCGGAAATTCTTGCACATATTTTGGAGGTTTAATCCAAATGAACCTTTAACAGAGCTAGAACACACACGCGTTATTTTCGGTGCATGTTGCAGTCCTTACCTTGCCCTTCGTGTTCTAAAACAATTATTGGTTGACGAAGGTTCTAAATTTCCACGAGCTTCGTGCGCTCTCAGTTCTTCTACATATGTAGACGACATTTTGACAGGAGCAGATTCCATTGAAGATGCTCTACTTCTTAAAACTGAACTCATTGATTTGTTAAAACTGGGTGGGTTTGAACTGGGCAAATGGGCCAGTTCACATGCCAATGTAATTGGTAATTCTTCAGATACGATACAATTACCTAATTCCAGTCCTGATTCTATTAATAAAGTTTTAGGGCTTTGTTGGGATCTAAGATTAGATGTACTTAAATGCAAAGTTCGAAATGCCTCTGATACACCATCGAAAAGAGGCATTCTTTCCCGTATTGCGCGAACCTTTGACATTAATGGATACATCAGTCCATTTACTTTTATACTTAAAATTCTTATTCAACAATTGTGGTTACTAAAGGTAGGATGGGATGACGAACTCCCTGCCGTAGTGTTACAGAAGTGGAATCAAATTCAAGCCGAATTACCACTTCTCGAAAACGTGTCTATTCCGCGCTGTGTATGGAAAGTTGGTGAAGTAAAAGGTTTCATGGTAGGTTTTGCTGATGCTAGCGAGCTTGGCATGGCTGCAGTTATTTATTTACGATTAGAGGTTGATGGCCAAATTTTCATAAATTTAATAATTTCAAAACTCGCGTGGCTCCACTAAAACGTGGACGATACCACGTCTCGAATTAGGGCGGCATGTCTTTTATCAAAACTTATGAAGTCTACTTCCCCAGCATTTGATTCTTTACACCTTCAGGAACCTATTTGTTTTAGTGATTCAGTAAACACCCTGTCGTGGATTCGCACCCCTCCGCATCGATTAAAAATATTCTTTGCCAACAGGGTTGTTCAAATCCACGAAAATCTACCCACAGCTCGTTGGAGGCATGTACCTAGTGCAGATAATCCCGCTGACCCGGCAAGTCGCGGGTTAATGCCATCGGAACTGCTTTGTTGTGATTTGTGGTGGAAAGGACCCGACTTCATATATCGGAACATTTCTGAATGGCCAGGTAGTACATTTGAATACTCGCCTGCACAAGGGTTAGACGTTTCTACCCCATATGACACCTCAAGCCTTGTTGTCGGCAATTGATGTTCAACCATTTACGGACATTTTGCTACGACATTCAAGTTTTATTAAAGTACAAAGATTTTTTGCCTATATACTTAGATTCAAATTCAATTGCCTTGCGCGCATTCATGATGCTCCAAACTATCAGCTGCGTACTGGCAACTTAACGTCATTTGAATATAATGACGCTTTGTTATTTATTATAAGAATTTCTCAGTACGAGCACAATCGAAACGAAATTTTGTTATTAGAAAAGGGTCAACCTTGCACAAAAATTATCGTCATTTGTCCCCTTTCTCTCCCTGTGGGTTTAATCATGGTGGGGGGACGTTTGCGCCAGTCGAAGCTCCCAATTGCTACTAAATATCCCTACCTAATTCCGCGGGACAGCAGATTAGCTATCTTGATATGCGATCATTATCACATATACTCGGGCCATGGTGGAAATCGCCTGGTACATTCTCTCGTAAATAGGAGATTTTGGATTCCTTCTATTCGACACTTAATTCGAAATCGTATATTTCGTTGCCTTACATGTTACCGATATAAGGCGGAACCTATCCAACCACCTATGGCGGATCTTCCAGCTTACCGACTCGAACCGGGAAAATGTTTCACACACACGGGGATTGACTTAGGCGGACCCTTTATGGTAAAAGTACCTAATCTGCGCACAGCTAGGTATGAGAAGGCATATATTGCTTTGTTTATATGCATGGTCTCGCGTGCCATTCATATCGAACTCGTCACCTCGTTAACTTCCCAAGCATGTCTGGCCGCACTAGACAGATTTATTTCTAGACGCGGACTTCCGGCGAAATTTTATTCCGATCAAGGACGGAACTTCCGCGGAGCTGCTAGAGAAATTTCTGAAATTTCAAAATTTTTTGACTCGTCGAAGCCCGAGATTGCACATTATTTAGCTATTCGGGGCATTGAATGGTCTTTTAATCCTCCCTACGCGCCCCACTTTGGTGGATTGTGGGAGGCAGGAATCAAAAGTGTTAAATTCCATTTAAAGAGAATAATTGGTAACAACCAATTTACTGCAGAAGAATTTAACACAATCGTTATTAGAATTGAGGGCATTTTAAACTCTCGCCCGTTTTGCTCCTTACCAGCTTTACCCGATGATGGAATTGATGCATTGACGCCGGCACATTTCCTGACAGGCGGTCCTATTCTGGCACGACCTGAAGTAGATTTGACAAACATTCCTACTAACAGACTCACTCGTTGGCGGCTTTGTCAACAGTTAATCCAGGGGTTCTGGAAGCGTTGGTCAAATGAATACCTGCACACCCTTCAGCATAGGCCCAAATGGACTAACCCGGCTAAACAGTTGGAGGAAGGCGATCTGGTGTTGTACTTGACCCCAGGTATACTCCCTGCGTGTTGGCCTTTAGCAAGGGTAACAAAGCTGATACCTGGAAGTGACGGGATAGTACGTGTTGTTCGGTTGAAGACACCCTCAGGTGAAACGGTACGACCAATAAATAAGGTGGTACCGCTTCCACCTCCTTAAAATTAATATGACGTGATCAACAATCACATTAATTGATCATTCTTTAGAGTTTCTTTTATTTTCTCGTTTTATCTCTACACAACTACACCAATAGAGCTTATTTGCATTTTTTTTTTAATTTCTCCCCTTTTTTTCTTTTTTTCTCTTCTTCACCTTTTTTTAGCTATCAAAATTTAATTATTTTGGGTGGGGGGTATGTTCAAAATTGGGTTAGAACGCCACTCTTCATTTTCAATGTTATTTTATTTAAACAGTCAAGGTTTTGTTTTGCGATAAACCAGGCGGTCTTATCTAGCACTGGTTTTGTACACTCGTTTCGAAGCATTCGGCCCGTGCGGACTGTATTAAAACAATATACATTTTTTGGTGAATGTGTGTGCTACTGCGCTTCTACATAATCCGTCAGCGGAGATTTGTTCTTGTTTGAATGCTGTTAACCACTTCCGTAGAAGCCAACAGTATGAACATTAAGGTAAGTGCATGATCATTGTTTGATTTACCGCTAAGAGTATTTTATCGCAACACTACCCCCAAGTTACAGTCCACTTGCTCTAAAGAAATAATCTGGGGTTTCACGCTTAGTGTAAATGTTCCCATTGTTTCTCCAACAGGGTATAAATACCTTTTATCCTGTGCCGCTGTGGGCAATAAACATTCACACACAAAGAGCTTCCGACGGACCACCAGTAACACGCTCGACCGGGTGATGGTGTCGCTTCAAAAGCTCTCATACGACCGTCTTCTGCAAGGGTTCGAAGGCGACTCACTTTATGCACTGTTACTGTCGGTATAAATGTTTCACTCAAAACTGTAGGATGCACGCACAGATGGTATTTATTGTCACAAATACCGAATTGTTCGATGATGACGTAACACTACTGGTCTGATGGGTATCTCTGACTATGAATTTTTGATAACCCATAGAATTTAGGGGTACCAGGGTTGCTAGATAAGATGATTTTGGGTGCTGAATTTTCTGAAAGAAAGTCTTTTGATGTAAACATGTATAACAAAAACTTTTTAACTTTCTGAACGTATACACGGTGTTCTAAAATTACCTTTATTAGTCATTTTTAAGCCTGATTCTAGTAAATTAAGTTCTTGTTTATTAAAAGATGTGGAAGATAAATTCGTAATTCTCGTGTGAAATTCAAAGTCTGTAGTAAAGGAATTTTTTTTATTAGATTCTGTGTTGCGATACCCTTTTAATTTATTACACTGAAGTTAGATATATGGTTTATAAGTCATTGCCTTACCTACAAAGTAGTACCTACCCTTGCAAGAGTCAAAACATCCAAGAATGTGCCTAATAATCTTAAAGAACGTCTACAGTTCAATCTGTTGAAACAAAAACGCAGTAAACATCATGCACATCTGATAAACATTCATTGTGACTTAATTATTTTGTACAGTAGATTATCGCTGGAGATGCCAAGTATTATTTTTGATAGTCTTTTATGTGAGATATATGAAAATGCGGTCTATGTTAGATACACTAAATTCTTAAAATTGAACAATAAATTAAATAAATTAAAATAGTATCACGACATAGAATTTGATTAAAAAATTCCGTTACTACAGACTTTGAATTTCACACGAGAATTAAGAATTTATCTTCCACGTCTTTTAATAAAAAAGAACTTAATTTGCTAGAATCAGGCTTAAAAATGTCTTTACCTCAGTCAACCAACATTAAAAACTCCTTAAAAAAATTCGCTATCGGACTTGATTAACTTTTGAAGCACTACATACTAGTCAAAAAGAAAAAAAACGCTCTACGTAATAACGTAGGGTACGTATTATTCAATTATAATACCTCCAAATCATCCTGCAACTTATCTAATCGTTACAAGAATTTGACAGCCCTAAAACAAAAGATTCATGACAACAATCTAATAATAACTAAAGCAGATAAAGGTAATTGTGTCGTCATTTTAGAACACCGTGTATACGTTCAAAAAGTTAAAAAATTTTGTTAGACAACAATTTTCAGTTCGATTCCACACGTAGACACCATACCGTTGGTGAAAGAACTGTTAAAAAAGTCAAACGTTACTTCTCACAACGCAAAAAACACGATTTATGTTCTTGAATTTTGCATTTCGCAAGACTTTTTTAGTTTCAACAATACTTTCTATAGTCACCTTTGTCACCTTTGTTAACGGAGCTTTAGATGGACCAACTAGAACTTTCTTTTATCCCGCAAAATCATGAAATCCCAGGGTGGATTCGCTATGCAGACGATTGTTTGGTTCTCATAGATGGTAACAACGATACTACTCTTTACCTTTACAAAAAATTAACTCAATCAATCCCCACTTAGCCTTTACTATCGAATTCGAAAAAGCTTAAATTTGTTGGACTTGACAATAAAGAAAACTTCTGGCAACAAATTTGACTTCTCCATATTTCGAAACAAGACCCAAACAAACCACGTAATTCCGAATAATTCTGTTCACCCTTGACAACATAAACTTGCCGCCTTCAATGCCTATGTCCACAGTATGCTTAACATACCTTTACGAGTCGTAGAATTTCAAAAAGAGGTCAACACACTAAAATATATAGCCGGAAAAAACGGCTATGGCCCAAACATCATTGAAAAACTGATTAATAAATTTAAATTTAAAAAGAAAAAAGCTGAAGCCTTGTATCCATTCCTTTTATTACCCAACAATTGAACAGTAAAATTCAAAACTTAATCAAAAACATTGCAAAGATATACGTATCGCATATAAAACTTCAAATTCTCTCCATTCTATCTTAGTCAGTAACAAAGACAAAGTATCCTTTTCTTCAAAAAGTAGTATATATAAACTTTTCTATAATTCCTGCAGTGCCACGTATGTTGGTTGCACCACCAGATCAATAGATACCAGGATAAAGGAGCACGTTAATCGTACTTCTCATTCAGCATTCGGCTTTCACCTTAAATTCAATAACCACTCGTTTGACCCTGCAAGTAATAGTAAACTTATTCATCACATCACATCCAATAATTTCATCCGCTTACAATTTCTAGAAGATCTAGAATACAACAAGGAACATCAATAAATTCCGCTAATTTAAACGTACAAACTAGTCTAAACAAAAATGATTACGCCCTATACAGGGCGTAACAAAATAAGTGTAAAATATTTCAGAGGGTGATTCCTCATCGTAAAAGAGATAGGGTCTTTCATATAAAGAAACTTCATTGGAGCATCCCTTGTTAAGATACAGCCCCTTAAAGGGGGTCATAAAATTTGTTTTTCATTTTTTTACAAACACTAAAAAGTTACAAAATTGAAATTAAGGTGATATTTTTTACTATCAAAAATATACTTACTCAGTAATTTATTTGGTTTACCCCATAGTTGTAAGGGATGGAAAACGCAACCCCTAAAAATTTTTTTCCAATGTAACTTTTGTCTTATTATTTGTTTGCCATTTAAAAATTTATTTCCAATAGCTTATTTCATTCTAAACAAAAATGTCTCTTGAATTTTTTGCCCAAAATTAACCAGTTCGCAGAAAAAAATTATTTTACAAACAACTACAGAGATACATCGTCATAAGACGAAAATGCGAAACTAATTTATCTAGTAGGCCGCTATTAGTGATAGTGACAATGAAATTGTTATCACGCTGTCAGTTTGTAAATTTTTGAAATTGAATGAATAATTGTGTGTCGTTGTTCTGTTCTTAATTTGTTAGTTTAATAATTCACTTGTTATTAAAATGGCATACACGAATGCGGAAATAGCTGATATGCATTACGTTTACGGTCTGTCGTAGGGTAATGGATTAGAAGCTTGTAGAAGGTATGCTGAAATGTATCCTCAACGGCAGCTTCCTTCGCATAGAATATTTGCCAAGCTTCATCAACCATTAAGAATATGGTTCATTCGAAAAAGAACGCAGGATAGTGGTCGCCATCAAGAAGCTAGAACACCACAGCTTGAAGAGGATTAATTAGGTTGAAGAACAACCCACTAGCAGTACTACAAAGATTCCTTTGGAGTTAAATGTTGATCATATGACGGTATTTCGAATTTTAAAGGAACAACTCTTATACCCCTACCATCTACAACGAGTACAGGCACTGTTACCGCGAGATTTTCCGAACCGTCTTGAATTTTCCAATTGGATGCTGGAAATGATTAGAAGAAATCCTGACTTTCTGAAAACGATTGAATTCACAGACGAATGTACTTTTTCTCGGGACAAGGTTATTAATTTTCATAATAACCACATATGGGCTGATGAAAACCCTCACGCTATTGTCCAAGCTATCCATCAAGAACATTTTTGTCTTAACGTGTGGGTCGGAGTTATTGGGGATTATTTAATTCGCCCTCATTTTCTACCTCCTCGATTAAATGGTGAGACATACACTCAATTTTTAAGAGAAGTGCATCCAGTACTGCTGGAGGAAGTTCATTGTGGTATCAGAAGGGTTATGTTTTTTATGCATGATGGAGCTCCCGCTCATTTTAGTCAAGCAGCACGTCAGCATTTAACTCAAACACATCCAAATCATTGGATAGGTCGAGGAGGACCACAGAATTGGCCCGTTCGATCCCCGGATTTGAATCCTCTCGATTTCTCTACTTGGGGCCATTTACAGAGTTTGGTTTATCCTACTCCCGTTCGCGATGTAGATGACTTAAGAAACCGCATCATTGATCCGTGCAGGGTAATTAGAGAGTCTCCAGGAATATTTGAGCGAATACATGGCTCAATGCGCCGACGTCTAGACGCATGTGTAATGACTGAAGGTGTCCATATAGAATATTTACTATGATTTCTACATGTTGTATTTTTTGTTATTAATAAATTAATTTTGTTTATTCATCTTTAATCATACTTTGATGCATGTAGTAACTACAAAATAACAATAATAATCCAGTTCGCATTTACGACGATGTATCTCAGTAGTTGTTTGTAAAATAATTTTTTTCTGCGAACTGGTTAATTTTGGACAAAAAGTTCAAGAGACATTTTTTGTTTAGAATGAAATAAGCTATTGGAAATAAATTTTTAAATGACAAACAAATAAAAAGTCAAAAAAGTTACATTGGAAATAAATTTTAGAGGTTGCGTTTTCCACCCCTTACAACCATGGGATAAAACAAATAAATTACTGAGTAAGTGTATTTTTTGATAGTAAAAAATGTCACCTTAATTTCAATTTTGTAACTTTTTAGTGTTTGTAGAAAAAAGAAAAACAAATTTTATGTACCCCCTTTAAGGGGCTGTATCTTAACAAGGGATGCTCCAATAAAGTTTCTATATATGAAAGACCCTATCTCTTTTACGATGAGGAATCACTCCCTGAAATGTTTTACACTTATTTTGTTACACTCTGTATAAAAGAATTTAATTCATTCCGGTTTAGTTATCTAGTCGTTTCCTCGTTTGATTGTTTCGTTAGTCCACATTATCCATTTCATTAGTCTACTGTACAAGGCCCACATTGTGGTGTTCTATTTATAATTTTATCCTTTAGTGTATTACACCGTCCTATTCAATATGTAGAAGTTATTTAATTTATTTATACTTATATAATATTTATAATTCTAATTATATGCACATTGTAACAACCACAATAATATTAATATTAATTTTATTCATCTGTAATTTTATACTTTTGTAGAGTAGAATTTATTTAAGAAGAATCTGTACGTCATTTGACATATGCGCAAACCTTGAAAGTCAGTGGCGTAGCGAATTTAATAATCTTTATCAAACTCCCATAGAGTAGAAATTCTAAAATTAAGTTTTATTTTGTTGGTGGTTTAAATTTCATGACGAATACGTGAAAGGCATAAAACACAAAGAAACAGAAAGAAAACTATGGAAGCGTAAGAAATAAATATAGAATATCAAAGTCACAAATATCTATTGACATTTAACAGCAAATTATCTACGCCACTGATATTCTGAATGGACATGCCTATTTATAAACGATGGACTAATCTGACACCGTTTCAGCCGCGTGCGCATGATGACGTACAGACTATTCTTAAATAAATTCAACTATACCACAATACTTACAGTTTTTATTGATAATTTTCATTTTAGATGTATTGAGAATGACTTAAACAGTCGAAAGCGCTCTGCAATTGATAATAAATTTCAAATTTTGCACGTATACATTTATTTATTGATTTAAACTATTAAATGAGCTCTTTCTAATGTGTATATATAGGCAAATCACTTTAAGAAGAACCCAACGTCATCATGCGCACAAAGCAAAAATTGGTTAGGAACAGTTCATTATATGTAATTAGGGATGGCAGTATTCAGGTTTTAGTGGCGTAGAGTTTTATGATCAACCAATCGGAAATTACCTTGTAAAAGTTTTAGATTTCATTACTATTTATTTTTACTTGATACACAGACGGACAGTTTTAAACCGCCATCTAACTAATATAAAATATCTTGTATATAACAATTAACATTAATAAAACAATAAGTTACTCAACAGATGTGTTTGCAGAACACTAGAATGAGATAGAAACCACTTAAGTAGGCCATGGTATTCAATCATTTGCTTTATCGGATTTTACAAAATAACCTTGCTATAGCAGTATTTTTTAGGGATATTGATGCACACAACTCATATGGCGATATTATATAAAAAATTTTAAATTATAATTTAATTGGTTGTTTATTTTTTTACTATTTAACGCCATATCTTCCGTTTATACTGTAATAACTCAACTACGCCACTGTTATTACATTTCTGCGCAATCTGGCATATGACGTTGGGTTCTTCTTAAAGTGATTTGCCTATACAACATATTACTATGTTTTAGACTATTGGAAGTAATCGAATAAGATTATACCTTTCGTTATTGGAGAACAAATAAAAAATAGATATTTACGTAACCAGTTATAAGACTAATTTTATGTGGCAAATGTAATATTTGCTAAAACAAGCAAACGCAATGAGCAAGTTTTACAAATTGCGTGAGTTACAAATAATAATTAAAGCTTCATAATGTATTAAGTACAATATTTTGTCTAAACCCGCTTTAATATATAACACAAAGATTGTGCGATTCCAATTGTAAAAAATCCAGCTTCATCGCTTTACCTGAGCGTTACTAAGGATAGATATTGATGTAGTGTGAAATGACGCTTTCCACATGAGTCAGGTACATTATTTTTCCTTGTGCAACCACTTAATATATGTATTTAATATTTGGCCTTTAACCATGAATTTGAGTGTTACATCCTGTCTATAAAGTAACAACTTGACACTGTCAGATATCATTGGCAAAAAATTTCTAAACGAATTTGAAAGGTAGTAGCGTATTTGATTTAGATTTGTCTAAATTTTCAATTGAACTCATAGGATTCTGGTGGCTCAATTGGTTAGCGCGTCACCTTATAAAGTTAAGGTTACAGGGTCGAATCCTGTCCGAGGCCTTATATTTTCCATCTTTCAATTACTAGTTCGATACGAAATGATTATTTGAACTTTTTACATAAAAGTCTAAATTATAATTTAACCTTATTAACTAATAATAATAATAATAATATATTGAGAATATTTGTAGCTGTACAATAATTTTGTTGGAAATTTTACTGTTTTATAAAATAGAATTTTTAGAAGTTCTAAGTTTAGAAAATAATCGTGTTGGATATTTTAATCTTGTATAATATGAAAACTGGGAATTTTATTTTTGAAACGTAGAGGGCGCAGAAGTAATATTTATAAGATTCCCAAGTACATAAATCAAAGATTAGATTCCACAAGACATGTCTAGTTTAATTAATAAAATAGTAATAAATTAACCAAACGTGCGTGTTTACAACGCACGTGTTGTAGAACGATAACAAAATTATCTTTTAATTGTATAAACCTATGGTTATTTTAGAAATTGTTTGAAGGAAAGACGTATACATGTAGAGTTAAATGGTTTTGGGCATTTTTGAGAGATGCAGGTGGTTTGAAATGATAAATAACTTGGATTTTTGAAAATAAATTGCATTAATTTAGGTCAAATCGAAATGATAACCTGAAGAAGCATATTTTTTATTTGATTATGATAAAAAATCACCCTGATTGGAAAGTGCGCATTAAGTGGTTGTGTTTGTGGTATGACATATGGTTCACTTGAAACACGTGGAGTTAATTATTGACTGAACGTCAAGGCGTTTTGAAAATATAAAATTTAAGAATTTTCGAGGAACGCACTCTGCTCTCTGAGCTTTCCGTTTTTCCCGATAATTATAGAAAAATAGAGTTGGTGAAGAATATTCTGTAATAAAATTAGTAAAATGTACCACCACAGTTGGAAAAAATACTGAATTGAAATAATGCTTGTTTGAAGATAAGAAAATCAAGTTGAATGCTATTTGGAGATTTGATTGAAAGTAAAATTTACTATGAAAATTCCAGAATGTATCGTAAACTGACGTTACATTATGCAGACCAAATACATAAGGTATTTTGTAAAACATTTTTAAGAATTTGGATATTGAGATTTTGTGATCATTTCCTGTAACAATTAATTTGATTCTTGAAAAATATTTCAAGGAATTTGATGGTGCGATTTGATGGTCTAATTATTTGATGAAACTATTTATTTGTTTCAAAATATTTTGAAGTAATTTGGAGGGGAGAACTTGATATTGTAAATGATTAGTTAATGTAACAATTTATTTATCTTTGAAAATATTTTTTTAGTAAAACAAGATATTAATATTTGTTGCGATAAGGATAAATTAAACTTGGAGGTTGCATTTTTAATGAAAGTTAGTAAAAAATTCCATATTATACATACCTTATTCTGGTAATTATTAACTTCAAAATATGGTATGGGATTTAATAAAGAAGTACCTTTAAACTAAAAACTAAAGTGTAAGATAAGTGATAACTGTGTAGGGAAGGTATAAAATTGGATTTTTAATTCCTGTTTATTTGATTATGTAAGTGACAATTGTAGTGTGGTATACTTTTAAATAAAGCCAAATATGTTTTTGTTTTATTCAATATATACTTAAAAAAATTACTACAGCTTTACATCACTAAAAAAATTAAAATATCAAGAGAACTAAAATGTCCTTTAGAAAAATATGTTACTTTTACTTTTCTATAAATACAATTGATTGTCAACAAAAAATTCTACTCAAAACAAGTTTCGTTAACAAACTTTGATTAATTCATTTTGGCACAGTATTAATGAAGTCTATACTTTCTCGATGAAGTGTAGATCATTTGACATTCAATTTTCTTTAGCCTATTGCATTCAGTGGTATTTTAATACTGGTTTGGGTATCCTAACAACTACGTCGTAAATAAAAAATTAATAAACTAGGTTATATAAGTAAGTGAAATTGTATAAATCAATCCCTTTCGTTCTATAAGTAAATTGTAAATACATACTCACTTTATGCATATCACATAATATTCTTATACATAATGAAACTACAAGTGAGCACATTATAAAAGCTGAAATATTACTAACCCACAAATTTAAAGTTGCATAATAATAGAAACCTATTCTATTCAATAAATACAAACATCATGCAATAATATAATTATTAATAATTGTTATAAAAGTAAGAGCAAAAAATTATACAAAAGTCGTAATATATTTATTTAGTATAGTTTAGTCTATTGAAAATTATGCTGGTCGTGTAATTATTATAAGTAAATAACATTGTACTTAAATGCACAAGGTCAAACAAAATTTTAAACAAAAGTATTGAGGGCAATTTTAAGTCGTCACATAATATACAAAAATAGCAACTAATAAAAACAAATATTAAATCATGACAGGCTTTTCTATAAGGTGAATTGGTTTTAAATCTTTTATATTCGCTGGTAAAGAAATAAACGTATATAATCAACATACAAAATTATCATATTTAGCTTCTGATTAACTTCATTATCATAGAAGTTTGACTATATTAAAATTTATGTAAATCTTAAGCAAGATAATAAAAACTATCTATTTTTATCAAAAAAACAGGTAATTTCAGTTTTTAAATTTTGATCACACGACGTATGTTTGTTATTTTTCTGCCAAAACTAACATACGCAAACAACATTTTTCAAAAAGAAGATATACTCTACAAGTATCCAAAATATTCTTCACTGTATTTGTATCCAAGCATTTAAAGACATGCTATTTGCTTCGCTTTTAAAGTCTGCAATAGCTTCATCAAACGAAGTAAAACGCATTCCTTGAAACTCGTCTCTCATCTAAGAAGGAAGGAAGAGGTCACAATGTGACATTTTTGGACCGAAGTAGTATAGGAAACAGCGGGCTTTGACACCTCACGAACCTGACGTTAGAAGAGTTATTGACTTTTGCATTACCTTATCGCACCCTTGTTGGGGTACTTGATCTCGAGGTTTTTTTATGACAGCATCGGTCTTACCCATCTTGTGGTTATTGATTCTTGTTCTCTCACTCTTTTTGGTGACGTCATAGGGCACACCCATCTTTTAAGCGACGTAAGGTACAGCCATTGACTTGTATCCGACTATTAACCTCTGTACCGACTTGTGACTGTTTCATGACCTACTTTCTCGTCTTGCGTCGCCAATCCCATTACTTGGAAGCCATCCTCCTTTCCTCTATCAAAGATTTTGTTAAGTGAACTATTTTCCTACTTCTAGTCACTAACGCAGTTTCTTAATCAAATACTAAATTTAGGTTGCTATCAGTGTTCACTTCTTACGTTGCCTATTTATTAATAAGTGAAAAGTTGTCGCAGTGACGTCTACTATCCGTCAATAAGGAGCTTCTCACATACAAGCGAACTCCCAACCAACATACTCGCTTTAGCGAAAATGTGGAAGCAACTTTCTTCAAAGAAGTAAGGGTTTGTTAGGGTGACGATAAATATGTCGTTCTTAGCTCTTAGTAAATGATATTTCTAGTCTGCGGAGAATCTTCATTTGGCTTAATAACCTAGGAGAAGTGGAGATTGCTGGTCACGGTTGTAGGTGCAGTTTATTTAGATGATACCGAACGTCATCAGGTTTCTGGTAAAGATTAAGTCTAGTATACCGGGTTAGTGTAAAGTCTGCAACCATCAAATAATTTTTTATTTGAAGTGCATTTTTTTGAAATTTGGTAAGAATATGTGATTAAAATTAATAAATTTATTTATGCCATTCTCAATTTTTTATCACTTCTTGTTTAGCCGGAAATCCTTATTACTTTTTTTTTAAAATGAGACGATAATTATATTTTTACACTTTCAGATACAGTATAAAAAAAAGGTAACTTCAGAAATATTAACATATTTTTAAAGAATGTATTATAATAGTTATTTATGCAACAAATGAGTAAAGTAATACTTTTTTCACGAGTAGGGGAATTTGACAGCACGAGCCGAAGATGAATGCGGCAATTCCTACGAGTGAAAACAAGTTACTTTGCTCAAGAGTTCCACACAAAATTTTGTCTACGTCCGTGGATAAATAAATTTGATAAAATTATATTCTTTTAAATACTGCTCCTTGGATTTATTGTAGTTGCATTTGCCGCTTGAACTACATCTTTGGGTGTACAGATAAATGACTCGGCACCATCGCTATCCATCACTCTACTTTTATTAACGTGATAAGAGATAGCTATCTCAAATCGTTTAAGAACAGTTTTGACAGTTTAAATGATTAATTGATGACAGAGCGAAGCATTTAAAGCACACTACGTTTGCACAAACATTTTTAATTGCGTTAAAAAATAATTCGCTGCGAGTCTTTCTTAACGCAAAAGCGTGTAAAAATGAACCGCTAGGACACCTTTTTTTAACGCTTTTTGATCGATTCAATAATCATATACTTTATAAACGGAAAATCATTCTAAAAAACGCAAGTTTTATAACGTACGTAGAAAAAAAAGTAAAGACACCAACAAGCGAAATCAAGATATCATTGAAAACAGATGATTTTACTGTAACCTGTCAGATTGCAATTGCTTCACAAGTTATTGTTGTCCACTATCTTTGTAATTACTTTATTAAATACTTCCAACTCGCAATAAAATTAACAAAATCTGAACTTGACATTTTGATCATGCGAGGGTATGGTGGCCGTCAATGTTCTTCTTAAGAAGTTCGCACATTATTTAATAATGTTCATCCGGATCGCCAAATTGGTAAAAGCACAGCATATAGGACAATTCATAAGTATGAAGCATTTCGTAAAATAAAAGATTTGCCTAGAATTGGACGTTCAAGAACAGTAACCAATGCAGACACCAGTCTGAATGTTTTATTAACCGTTCAAGAAAATCCGCATGTGAGTACTACTGAATTAAAACAACTTTACGGTATCTCCCAATATCTGCCCACAAAATTTGTAAAACTTAAACCCTTCAAGATGCATATGCTTTATGAGTTGACTGAAGATGATCCAGATCGCAGACCACACTTTTGTGAAATAATGACAAAATGAACCAGAGTAAATTCTAATTTAATGAATGAAATAGTATTTTCTGATGAAGCAACGTTTTATATCAATGCTACGGTTAACATGCACAAATGTCGGTACTGGTCGACGGATAATCCTCATTGGATGGAATAAGTCCATACGCAGTATATTCAAAAAGTGAATATGTGAGCTGATATGGTTGAAAACAACATAATAGGGCCACTTTTCATTAGAGAAAATTTAACGGTGATTTGTTTAAATTTATCGAGGAACGAGGTTGTGCCAGCATTTACAACTCTCTCTCTCTCCAAATCTAAATGATGTTTAGTTTCAACAAAATGGAGCTCCACCACATTTTGCACGCAATGTTTGTGATTATTTAAACAAAATATTTTCTACCCGCTGGTTTGGACCCAAAGGACTAATTCAATGGCCAGCCCGTTATCCAGATTTTTCGCCACTCGATTTTTTCTTGTGGGACCACTTGAAATGTCAAGTGTATAAAAATCAACCAATCAATCTACAAGAATCAGAAGCACGAATAGTTGAAGAAATTAGTCGTATCACGCCACAAATGGTATAGAATTCACTACATTTCATTAATCAATTGCAACAATGCCAAGTTGTAAACGCACTACAATTTGAACATTTTTTGTAGTACCAATAAAATTTTAAATAGTTTTTAAAGACGTCTTGATTTTGCGTTATCGGTTGTTTTTATTATTTTTTTGTAATACATTCTTAAGAATGCAGAAGGTGTTAATATTTCTAAAGGTAGTTTTTATTCTGCATTCGAAAATGTAAACATATAATGAGTGTCTCATTAAAATTAAAGTAATAAGCATTTCCGGTTAAAGAGGAAATGAGAAAAAATTGAAAATGGCATAAATAAATTCATTAATTTTAATCACATATCCATACCAAATTTAAAAAAAAGCACTTCAAATAAAAAAGTTATTCGAGCATTCCGGGGCTTTATACTCACCTGGTATGCGTAGTCAGTTGTAATAGGCTATTGTAATTCTATTACTCAGACGAAATTTCAAAATATTGAAACCGTTGAACAGATACACTTTGCAAAGATATTGAAAACTCTTGTAGATTTAAAATTGGCTACCGAAACTTTAGAGAACAATTGGACGCATTAGAATAATGACGAAGTCTACGAAATTAATTTGATGATCACAACTATACTTCTGGTACTTGAATTGGGTGGCTACGTGGAGGAAGCAAACGTTAAAAAAAATTGAAAAACGAGGGAAAACTGCTATAGGGTACAGGTAAGAAAATCGCAGCATCAACAGCAGCGGCAACAATAAAAAATGATAAAAATAAAATTAGAGTGAAGATAATCTAGAATTTTCAAATATTACATGAGACGAGTGTGCTCAAGTTCCCGGAGAGGGAGAGAGTCTATAAAACCTATGGACTTGTGTGCAGCGATAGTACACCAGTGAATAGGTTCGAATTTAGATTATACCAGTGTCTCCTCGGGTGGTGTAAAACGGTTTCAATCAGAGACGAGAAAGCAAATAATGCATGCTGAGCATGGTCATATTTCCGAACATGGAGTTGGACCGTGACGGAAGATCTTCGTGGAAAAATTAAAATAAACACATTATACTTATGAGAAATTTTACTATCATTGAATAAGCTGAGATGTTTTTTTAAACAAATTAGCACAACTGAACCTACTGCAATATATTGTTGAAACTTTATCAAATTATACTGTTAATCATATGTAGATATAAAATTGTAATACTGTAAAATGTGGTTTACGGGATTTAATTTTTAAAACTGAGTTAGTGGTCATGATGTGCATGATATCAACATTTAAGTACAAAACATTTAAGGTAGTGTAATTAATGATTGGTATTGCGTAGAATGATAAAATATTTGGGAATGCTGTTGACGTACTTTACTTTGTACGGAAGGGGACAGGACACCCAGGCCTTACAAATTAATTACGCTGATGTTGGGAAATTCTTAAATTTTCGATATTCACATTTCTAATCCTTAACGAAAATACGAGGTTCTATTGAAAATAAAGTGTCCAACACATGTTGCAAACAGGTATACGTCATTTGCCTATCTGTCTAAGATATGCCATAGAAGTTTCGAGTAAGTTGCAAGTTTTAATGTTTGTAGCACGCTGCGAACCGGCTTAAATTAAACAATGGGTTGAATGAATAGAGAAGCGCCATTATGGTAAAAACGGTAACCGAAAGTTTCTTAAAAGCAAATAGATCGTTGTAGTTTTAAATACTTTAATGTCGTATTCATTATGTTTCTTCTACAATGTTTTATAACGCGCTCGCGTTACTGTAGATATGAACCAGGTAAGAGGATACAATTATGTTTCAGATGGGCAGAACGAATGTGGACGCACCCTATATATTAAGGTAGGTTGTAACAATTTTTTGCATTATAAAAAAATTTAGACAATAGAAAAAAATTGCCAAGAAATTTTATTTGAAAAGTTGGTAGATTTTTGAATTTTTAAAGAGTCCTTAATCCCATATGCAAAACAACATGCGATTTGTTATTTTCTACTTTGGTTCAATTACAAGGCTAAGTTCAACATTTTGTACTTACAATCACGTAGAAAACAATTCAGCTATTTTGAAACCTGGTAGTAAATAGCGTTTTAATCTTTCAAAAGTCGGTGTAAATACTTGATTGTTCAAAAAATACCTCAAAGATTTCAACTTGTTTCATACACACGGCGGTTAGGCATTAAAATTTGTTATCATAAGATTTCCCCCGGTTGAATTGTCTTTGCAACACTGCAAGTAATTTTCTGAATCCGTTCACTTTCACATCACCTTAGAGTCAATTAAGTTGGAAAGTCGTTGATGGTGAAATTTTACGGTAAAAATTCTAAGTGTCTTAATCGATTTTTATTACAGCGCAAAGACCCAGTAGGACCAACAACATAAACCTTGTAGTGCCATTAACAATCATGCAACAAGTCGACAATATGTAGTAGAATTGGAAACCACACGCTAGCCAGCCCACATGTACCATGTAGTCGACATTTTTAAGTATCCTTAAGCTCATCCATCACGTACGACATCCGTCTGGGGCTATCGCCTTTGTCACCCAGCTGGGACCTGTGCCTAACCAACCTAAAGGTAGCCGCTAGCAGCCAATTGTTAAGGGTGAGTGATTTTTGCCTGATCCCAAAAGGATTTGTGAATTATTTTCGCAACCACCCCTTTTCCACAACGGCTATGTTTCGAGCCGCAAAAACTTTTATCGCTCCAGTCTGTAAGACCCGGCACCCAACTGAGTACAAGTCATAATTTTATGTTGATTATTTATTTTTTTTTTACTGAGAATATACTTTTTCTAGAAAGTAATATTTGCTCTAAATCTAGTATGTTTGGAATTTTCAATAATAAATAGTGTAAGATTATTTGATTTACAGTTTTTGCTTATGTTTGTACGTGATTCTCAAATTTGATGCTCATAGATCCTAAGAAATGAAATTTTGTTTAACTAATAATTTCGGTATCACTAATACATGTGAAATTATTGATATAACCAAGATTGGATAAAAATTATTTGTTAGATAATAAATACTTTTTGATTTTAATGTGTTTAATTTTCTAAATAGGGTAAATTAAAAACTTAAAAGTTTCTCCTCCGATAGGGTTTCTGTATCAACCTAGAAATCATATTTTTTTCCACGACTATCCAGTAATGCATTACTTATGCATTTAAGAATGGATCACCAATAGGGCTCATTATTCTGCAGATGTATATGGATTCATGCTCCAACACCTTTAACCAACCAGGAATATCCAGGTCGTAAGTTATGATCATAATCCAACACCTTTGACCAATAACTACAAAGCTCCATTTTTCATAATCCGCGACGTATAATTTTTATACGGTACAAAGTAAGCTATTATATTTTGATAAATACATTTTTGTTGTCAGTGTTTAGAATATTAGTTTAGAAAATCTCTGAAAATAAAGATTTATGTAGTCGTGGAAAAAGTATAGTATTCTACTCTCGACTTATGGTCATTCCTCATTCGGATTACGCCGCTTGCTCTAACAGGCTCGTGGCGTAAACCTTCCGAACGAGTAATAGCTGTCATAACTCGCTCGTTGTATAATATACTATTATACTTGCTAGATACAGTGGCGTCCGTTTTATAAAGAATATTTCAACCCTGCCCTTCTCAGGATTTCCCATGAGATAATGGTCAACCTAACCGCCGGCGCAGCAAGTTTTTATAGTTCCATTTCATACTCGTATAAATTAAAGTCCTTTTAAGTTTGGAATTGTTATTCTATCTTTTCCCCATGGGCAAGATCACAAAACGGGTTATTTAAAAAATTAATACTGTTACGTTATCTCCCCAATGCTTTGGGGCTCGAAATATGTAACAATTTACGGTCACCATCCATATAAAAATATCTTTGCTACAAGGTATTGTTAATTAAACGTGATATTTCAATTCCTTTATTTCTAAAAAGGTAATTCAAGTCACAGGATATTAAACTATAACCCCCAAAAACAATACGTCCTATTTTCATTAGAATAAATTCAACGGTGTCATAATAATTAATTAGTAAACACACGTGACGTATTAAGTGTCGCGCAGTAAAGACGCAAACTTAGCAATACCCATGAAAAAATGATTATAATAGATGATGGCGTCATACGATAAAAACCACAGATTAGAAACCAAAGCGATAAACAAGTGTGAAAAATTACAGGTTTAAAAGGTTTCATAAACGGGTCTACGCTATGGCTAAGAACAATAAAATCCCAATGGATATTAACATGCAAAAGAAATATTTAAAATATCACGTAGTAATAAGTCGCGACAAAAAAATTATGCAAACATTGTGGGAATCTGCAAGTACCATTACAATTATCGGCACCAAAAACATGAAGAACAAATGACATCACATGTAACATTAGAACGGGAGATCCTATAAACGCAGGGAATATCAAAAATAGAATAATGGTCAATTAAATACCACAAAACAGCAAGGTAACGAAAGGTCAAGGTGACGTCAAAAAGTCAGCGTCTGCTTACAGTAAGCAAGGGTTGGCATTAAACCCGTAATGTATCGCGGAATTAGTCGCGTCAACTTGAAATTCAGGTACGGTTTCGACCGCAAGTCATAGGGTTCGGGAAAAGTGAGTCCTTACAATATATGGTTTGGATTTGGTAAAGAAATAAGAGGAAACAACCTGGGAAGCAAAAATTAAACAAGAAACACACTGGTGCTTTGGATTCTCTCCTAGATAAAGTCTATACAACATGTGGAACGCGTAAGATGAATATTATTGTTTGAAATTTGCATACTATGTTATGATAGTACGAAGTTGGCCGACCTTTCTGATTTGCTAAATTGCATGCTATTTTAACGATGATAGTAAATAAAGGAAGTAGAACCCTTCTTTATTTGTGGTTATTCGTGATTATTAAAAATTGCAGCGTTAGTAAAAGTTTGGACCAAAACTTAAATAAAAGTAGGGAATTTTAGTAATCCAATCTTAGTATTTTTTTGTTAATTAACCTTTCAGGAATGTGGGCCCACATCTGGTCAGCAACGGTAGAAAATTAGGTTTGTATTTGTGTTCCATTTTCAATCAACTGATGTTATTTGATTTCGTGTAATAGCGGGTCTCCTTGAAGTGTTCTTTTATTTACATGAAAATTAAAAATATTTTTAACAGGAAATCCTAAAACCCCAGTGATTTGCTTTGATTTCTAACCCAAAGTGGCAAAATTTATTAAATGCTTTCAAGTTAGGATAAAGACCACGTATGGATAACATTTGTGAAGTTCCCAAATGTGAAAGATGATTTTCATGATGACATTCCGTCCAAGATATTTAGGTCGCTCAAGTGCTCTGTCTAGGCAACTGTAATGTGTGGAACTCGCCAAGATATACGCTAGATAAAAATTTTGATTGCTTTTTTTGATGTCAGAATTAACTACAGTTGTGTCATCAGAGCTATATCTTGTTACGAGACATAAAAATTTGTTTACCAGAAAAACCCGGCGAACGTAATTCATTTTGCTCCCGTCATGATAACCACGCCTACAATCAAAAGTGGAAAAACATATATAAACAGCTCCAAATCGATTTTTCTACAAGGAACAGTACCTACTACCACGCTTGTGATTGTTATCTAAACATCTAGTATTACGCTACGTACAAGCTTACGCTAGTTAAATTACACCACACACAAGCAGTAATTGTTATCCTGGTTAACGCACATTACTCTTTGATTACAGCACTGTTGATTGTCATATAAATTCGAACACTACATCGTCAGTGATTTCTATCCCACCAGTACGCTATTACTCCATCATTATACAGCCAGTGATTGTTATCCTGGAGCCACAAAATCATTATACTCTTTTATACAGTTAGTATTACATTCTGACTCCACCTTACCTTACACCAGGAACCTAGAGCACCACCCCGCTGACATCGTCAGCCAGCTAGGTCTTGTTAGCGGATGCACATCGTACCACTTTGAGCCGTGGAAGCGTCAGCTCCGCCATCGTTGCCGACACTCACTTCCTGAGTGTCGGAATCTCCTTTTGGGCTAATAATTATCTCTTATTAGTCCATAATAATATTTCCTTATGTTAAGTTTGTATATTTATTCCAAAACAGATTCCACGTCTATTCCCCGTTTGTTCTCATTGTACTTATTAACACGCACTTGTGTTGATCCTGCATTCATATTGTATTTGTCTTAACTATTAACGTTGGTTCTTGCTTGTGCTTATCAACACCCACCCGTGTTAATTTTGTGTTCAGAGTGTATTCGGCAAATGTCTAAGTGTTGAGGGATCTTGGCAGCCACAGTCTGCTTAACCCCCTTTACATACCACTGAATCTCGGTGAAATAGGGCATATAATTAGAAAACAATAGAAGGAGAACCGAGCTGTATATAGGCTGTGTGGTAATTTCAGGGAACTGTGTAGGCTATCTCAGAATATAAATAAGCGGAGGTTCGTGTCCAACCAGTTTTGAAACGGAAAACCCAGTGACGAAAAAATAAGCGCAGATAAATCTGATGATTAATATAAACTACTACAGGTGTTGGTTGTAAAATATCTGCAACTAATGTTGGCTGTGCGAAAAGATATATTGGAAAAAATATTAAATCGGCAAATGTTCAAGTGCTGGGCAAATTTGGCGGCCACAGGCTATTTACCCCGCTAAATGTCGGAGAAATAGGGTATATAATTGTAAAACTATAGAGGGGGACCGAACTGCATATATCAAAAAAGAACAGCGCCCATGATCAAAGACAACAAACATAGAAACAGGAAGTAAATTGTTGAAAGCATATGTGTGGAACACAGCGCAGTATGCCTATGAAATACGGGCAATCGGAAAAGCAGACAGAAAAACGGTAGCAGCCTTTTGGAATGTTGTGCTTCAGATGTATGAGGATGATAGCATGGACAGACAAAGTTAATAACGAGTAGGTTATAGAAATAGTAAAA
The DNA here is from genome assembly GCA_036346225.1 of Platerodrilus igneus. Taxonomy (NCBI): domain Eukaryota; kingdom Metazoa; phylum Arthropoda; class Insecta; order Coleoptera; family Lycidae; genus Platerodrilus; species Platerodrilus igneus. The sequence continues at coordinate 3,603,293 of JARFIW010000090.1, forward strand.
AAAAAATAGAAGCAATAGAAGAACAGAATACATTCTAAGGCATTTTTGGGAAATAGTATGGGATATATTACAAGCAGAGATAGGAAAAAGGAGGTAGATGTAGACCTAGATCAGATAGTGATGGATGCAGACTGTGCAAATTTCAGGAAAATGTGTAGGTTAGTTCAGAATAGGAAACAATGAGGGTACGCGTCTAACCAGTTTCAGGACTGAAGACCTAATGATGATGAGTGTATTTGCGTTAATTAACTTAGCATTTGTTCTTGTTTGTACTAATTAACACGTGTCCGTGCAAATCCTGTTCATACTGTATTTGTCCTTAACTGATTTAATGCGGTTGTTACCTGTCTGTTAGTACTTTTACTATATAATGATGGACAACCGCTTGTTCTTGTTTGTGCTCATTAACACGCCCTCGTGTGAACGATTAAAATATTCATATTTTATTAACTGAATTAATTTGTGTTATTAGATATAAGGAATACATGAACGTTTGTTCTTGTTTGTGCACATTAACACGCACTCGTGTTAATTCTGTAATATTCAACTGTATTTATCATATGTTTGTGCTTGCTTATATAGAAATATATGAACGTTTGTTCTTGTTTGTGCTTATTAACACGCACTCGTGTATATCTCGTAAAGATTTTCATTATATTTTTTTCATTAATCGACTTAATGTATTTTTATATACATGTATTTTTTCTGTTTGTGCTGATTAACACAAACACTCGTTTATATTGTAAGTAATTAGCAATAGTGTCGTTTATTAATTGCCAGCATTGTAAATATATGTTTTTTCTTGTGTATTATATTGATTTATATGTTGCAGTAGTGTGTCCTGCCAGATACCACCACCCGTCGCGGTATCACTGTAATAAGCATATGCTACTGATTGATTTTTCAAAAATCTTTTGATAGTGTTCAGCAAACTCTAAACTAAGCATAAAGAAATGCTTACGTAAAAGTTATTATATTCATCGTAAGTGATAATCTTATTGAAGTAATCTTTATCTGTAAAACGTTATTGAGCCATCTCAAGTATAGCACTGCAGCAATTGACATAAAATAAAGTGCATTTAACGTTTTTAAAACTAATTCTTCTGTTAACGTAGCACTATACGTTTACCTTTAGTACAAATTTAATTAAACATTAAAGTGCAAATAGCTTAAAAACATTTCAATTGGGCGAATAAGAGTAATCACATACTAAGGTTTTGTTTACGTACATTCGCGTAGTTTAATAAAATACACGGTCCTCATTAAAAAATCCATGTTTTCCAAATTCTATTCTACAAACTTCAGAATGAATTTTATAGCTCCATGTACATTAGAAAATGTAGAGAAGTGGTTAGGTGGCAAGAATATATAGGGAAATTATATGCAGGAGCGGAATTAGAAGCATTAGAACAGGAATCAGATATTGAAAATGATGACTTGGGACATTTTATACCTAGAGATGAGTTTGAATTAGCATAAAAGAATCCGAGAAATAATAAGGCATCGAGTATAGATAGGGTGCAAACAGAAACTCTAAACGCTGCTGGACAAGCAGTAACAGAACATCTCTCCCACTTGTAAGTTATGTGTATGAGACAGGCGAGATATCCAAAGATTTCAAATTACCACTGTAGTCACTATGCCAAAAACGAAAGGTGCGGATATATGTCAGTGTGACAGCACACGTGTCAAAAATATTAACTAGAATTATACAAAAACGGATGGACAGACGAGTTGAAGAAATACTAGGAGAAGATCAATTTGGGTTTATGCGAAACAGAAGAACACGTATACATATAGGATTCGTAGATCTGAAAAAAGTATTCGATAATGTAAAATGACAAAAATATTCGAAATACTCAAAAGGATTGCAATGAGTCATAGTGATAGACGGATAATACATAGCTTATACAAAGAGCGAACAGCTGTAATAGAATTATTGCAAGAACGTAGACAAGTAAATAATAGGAAAGTGGTGAGACAGTGATGTGCCCTATCTCCATTAATTTTTAACTTGTATATCGTAAGGCAATGAATACTGTTAAATGCAGAAAGACATATAGAATTACTATGCAGGGCATAATGGTTGATATGTTTACATTTGTAGATGATATAGCAGTATTAGCATCTAGCAAGGAAGAGTTAGAAGTAGTTCTTAATGAAATTCAAACAGTACTAATAGAGAGATACGGTATGAAAATTAACAAAAATAAAACTAAAATACTAGTAGGTAAAAGAGGGGTATATAAGTCAAAAACCAAGATACAAATAGAAAACGAGAACTTACAAGGATTTAGGGATTTCTCCTACCTAGTAAGTCAAATAATGCAAGCTAGTATACATACAAAAGATATAAAACAAAGATTACCACAAGACCGTGCTGCATTTAACAAGAAAAATCAACTACTATGTTCAAAGACAATAAACATAAAAATAAGGAAAAGATTGCTGGAAACATATGTGTCCAGCACAGGCATTATACGGCTGTGAAACGTAGACAGTAGGAAAAGCGGACAGGAAAAAGATAGAAGGCTTTAAAATGTGGTGCTACAGACGTATGATGAAGATATTATGGACAGACAAAGTTAAAAACAAAGAGGTTCTAAAAATGGTAGGGGAAGAAAGAAATATGTGAAAAACAGAAGAAATATGATGATAGTAAACATAATAAGGCATGAGGGAATAGTGGGAAGTATATTAGAAGCAAAGATAGATAAAACAGAAATTGAGATAGACAGTGGTTGAACTATTGCACAGATTGTGAAAGATGTCAGCAGTGGGAATTTCAGAGAAATGGACGCACGCATCCAACCAGTTCTAGTACGGAAAAGGCATCAGGTAATAGCGCGAGTTACATATCCCCAAATTAATAAACATTTATATTCAAATGAAACTATTAAGTCTTAAGAAATAGATTGTTACATTGTATAATTGAAGGACACATAATAAAAGGTTAATGAATGTTCATAAACCAGACATGAGAACGGAAACAGTTACGTTGTATTCCAGACGTAATATGACACTGCAGGTGCAGGTCACAATAGACAATAAGAAATCAATTGTTAGAATTAAGATTATTAAAATGTAATACATTGTATTGTATCAAGAAATAGCAGACATGAGATCTGCATTTCCCACAAGTGATGTAAGAGCAGGGTTAGCATAAATACCCTCAAAAGTCCAAGATGGCCAGTCAGTCTCGAGTTTCACAACTTTAATGTTGGTTGTTCAAGCTACTCATCCTAGTTTTAATTAATTTAATTAGTGAATAATAACTTTTATTATTTTTGATTTTAATACGTTACCTGTTTTTTTGAAACCATTTGTAATTTTTGTTTAAATAAAAATTGATAGAAGAGCTTTTTGAAAGAAAGCCTTTTTAAAAAGAAGCTCCAAGAGGCGGAAAACCTATCTGGCGCAGTCGATTGTAGGATTCCAAAAGGGCACCGGCAATTTCAAAATAAAAAAACTGTTGGTCGTGAATTCCAATTCTGTATCTGGAAGAAAACCAATTGGACGAAGTACAAAAATAAAAGAAGGAAGGCTAATGGAACTGACAATGAAATTTTTGTGAGTACCATAAGTTCATTTTTCCTAACCATTTTCAATTGCATATTGATATTAGCTAGTAAGAAACAAAGGAATTTTATATACGCATTTATGTACAATTTATTACAATTTATTACGATTTATTAATGAAACGATTTATTCAGCAAAAGTCTGAGGTTTATTGTATAATTATAACACAATCCTATGTACCATTTTATTACAGCGTTTATTACTGAAACAATTTATTCAGAACTTGATTCTCATCAACTTTATGATCTGTTACAAGATTTATAAATAACCATTTTCATTGCAACAAATTAACGAAGATATATAATTACAAACATTTTATGTACTGTATTATTGCAACAATTTAATGAAATAATTATTCAGCAGAAGTCTGAAAGCGATGTAATTATAACCAAGGTTATTATAATTACATGCAATATACGTAACGATAAGTGATTCTTTAAATAACCTTAATACAAACTAGACTGAAAAGTAACTCTTAATTTATAAAAACAATGAACTTTGAAACCATAAAACTTTACAGATTCAATTCCATTACATGACGGAAACCAGGCCCTATTAGGTATTTTCATTACTGCTTGCGAGATATTTTTAAAATCTTTTTATAAACAAGGTGACGTCGAACGCAATGTCTTTCCTTTACGCCTAATAATAAGTAAGCTGACGGGCAGACCTTTAACATTGATTGCAAGTCGCGATGATTTCACAGAATGGGACGATTACAAACGGATATTAAAATCATATTTCGGAGACCAACGTAATATCAAATATCTTATCCGAGATCTAATAAATTTAGGGATGGAAGTTAACCAATCACGCTAGCAATTCGGTATGAGTTCAGGACGTACGAAGTTTAATTTTGACCAAATTAAAAATCGAGGAACCCGACCAAAACATACGTTTAATAAAGACAAAGATGTACGACAAAATGGCGTTAGACACCTACAATAACGCGTTACCCGAACGGCTATCGGACAAAATAAGATTCTAACATCCCCAAAACCTAGTAGAAACGATGAACACGATTGTAGAAGAAGAAAATGTTATGTACTACAGAAATAGAATATATAATCCTAACGCGAATAAAAATTACTCACCGATTAAAACAATACAAGCCGCGACTCAAATATCAACACAACCGAAATTTACACTATATAACGCACCAATGAATCAATTTCGAATAAACAATCCGAACTTTAATAACACAAATTTCCACAACCAATTTAGACAATTTCCAAAACCAACATTTAATTCAAACTTTACAAAACCCACATTTTTAACCAAGGTTTAATCAAAACTTAAATCAATCAAGGCAAACATTCGGCGCAAATCCCAACAGAAACACACCGATGACGATTAACAACAACAACCCCAATAATTATTACAAAGCAACTCCTGTGGACACTTCAACTGGTACAACCAGACCGAACACTAAAATATCTCAAATTAGATCCGATTATACCCAAAGGAAACTTCAATTACGAGAAACTATCCACCAAGAAGTAGAAGATTTTAATAATCAAGACATGGATAATTATGCGAATCCGAGTAAAGACGATGAAACAAATAATTCAGAAAAGTATAAACGTAACGACCCTTGTGAAAACTACCAAGAGGAATACGAAGAAAAAGCATACTTGAATTTTCAGTTGGACAAATTCAAATACGACCAAACATAATAAATTTAAATAACATTAATCAACAAATTTTACCTTATATGGAAATACCTCATGCCGAACTAAAATTACTAATTGATATAGGATCTTCAAAAACTTTAATTAGCCCCAAAACCGAACAGAAACATTATTTAGATTTTGTAGAAAAAGAAACCTTTAAAAATCAAAACAGCACACAAAACGACATTACACCAATTTATAGCAAACATACCCTTACCCAAAACTTTTAACGTAAACATGAAACACAAGTTTTGCATCTTTGAATTTAATGATAAATACGACGGAAAATAGGCATGGATCTTCTAAGAAAATTAGGAGCAAATATTGATATAAAAAACCGATTATTAAGAACGAAACACGGACAAATTCCCATTAAATTCCAAAACAGAAACATTCAAACCGTCCAAAAAATACACCATGGAGCCTAGGACAGAAAAATAAATAAAAGTTTTAGTAAACTCAAAAACGACACTGGAATTATAAATCACATGTCAATTTAACCGGGAGTAGAAATACCCACAGCGTTAGTACAAATAAAAGACAATTACGCCACTACGACAATTTTGAACTCAAACGATTACCCTATCGAAGTATCATTAACAAGACCAATAGACGTAGAAGAAGTGAACCTTAGCGAGATAGAAAGCGACGAAGACTCAGAAAACAATTCCAACCCTACAGAACACGATAGGATGTTAAAAAAAAGTTTAATTAACATTCGTTTTAATAACGACATTAATAAAGAAGAGAAGAGAGCATTTTAAGACTTATGTTTCGAATACCGAAATATATTCCATTGTGAAGGAATACCCTCAACTTTCACCAACACAGTCAAACATAACATTGAGATCACCCCCAAAAGTACCTTTAATGGTAACGAAACACCTGATAAACCTTTCCAAAAATTACATGCAGACACTTTGGTAGTAGAAGCACAAAACAATCGTAGACGCATTCATCAAAGTAGTCCAAGCGATACCCATTATTTCAAAAAATAGTATCGATGTAAGCCAATGATTCGTACAATACTTTACATTTTATGGCACACCCAAATCAATAACTCTAGACAATGGAAGCGAATTAAGAAACGAAACAACACAGAATACCTTAGAGTTTCATAAAATAAAAATTCATTTTATAACAGAAAATCACCCGGAATCAAATCGTCTAATTGAAAGATTACACTTAACATTATTAGAACCAATTACTGTTAAGATTAACCTATGAGAAAGAGCATATCGCTAATTTAATGTCATACTCACTAATTGCTTACAACAACACAATTCACTCATCAACTAACTTTACACCCCTCGAATTAACATTAGGACACTCAGATTCCCGCAATCCTTATGATATACACTATAACAAAGTATATCAACAGTATGCAAAAGATCACAAAGAAAATAAAAATTACTTATAATAATGTTAAAAGTAAATTAGATAACGATAAGGAACGTATTATAAAAACCCGCAACGAAAACGCCAATATGAATAGATTTTCAGTAGGACAAACCGTGTATGAGAGGAATTTTAAAGGTAAGAGACACAAAACGGCCCCCAGAAATTTAGGCCCGTTTAAAATCAAAAAATCTCAGATGAAAATGTAGCCGTAGTAGATAACGGAAAAATCGTAAAATACATTCACTTGAAGAATTTAAGACACCCTGTAATTTCAGATAGACAGCCATCACCCTTGTGATCAACCTCCACCCAGGTAGAACGGACGACAACGACATAATAGTGGAAGATATTAAAAACAACCCCGGTATACTACCAGTAAAATTGGGAAGTATGCAAAACACAGTAGATTATTGGACTTTCGCACAGAAATTTGACTTAACCGAATTAAAACAAGAATTTTATATAATTAGAGACAATTACTACAGATTGAAACAATCAATGGACAGCCAAATTCTGAAAAGAATACGCGATAGAAATGTTTAACTACAAAAGTATAATAGAAAACATCTTAAAGAACGCAGGCGACAAATTCAATAGATTAATACCAACAGACCAAATCACAAGACGAAAAAGAGGATTTATTAACGGACTAGGTAATATAATAAAAGCTATCACAGGCAATTTAAACAACCAAGATGCAGAACGATACGACAACGCAATACAACACTTAATTGAAAACCAGAATAACATAAAAACCATTGATAGACATCAAATATCCTTAAGTCAGTTAACCATAGTAAAATTTAACGACACATTACGAAAATTAGTAAAGAACCAAGACAGTATAACAAATAGAATACTAATCCTTGAAAGTAACATGCAAACCACAATGTTAGGAATGCGTGATTTAATAAGATTTAACACGATATTTAATCAAATGATATCAACTCTTATTGTAATCCAACAAATTTTAGCCACATTAGAAAATGATGTAACGTTTGCTAAATTAAACACTTTGCATGCTAGTATTATAGAACCGATTGATTTATTAAATAAATTATTAGGAATTAGATCACTTATAACTAACAGTAAACTACCCTTTAAGTAATAGAATCTAACATACTTATATTTGAAAAATAGCCATAGAAAAGGGTTATGTAAAGAATAATTAAATTACGTTTTTAATAGAAATCCCCATTGTAGAGATTAACACTTATAATTATTATCATTTATTTGCTTTCCCCATGAAAGTTACTGGCCCTAAAACCAAGTTCCTTTCCCTGATTGAACTTAGGTATGGCTTCACGAATGAAAAGTGCAAAGAAGTAGCACCTAGTCAATATTTATGTCAATCATTAACGACAACAGCTATTCAAACGGATAGCCCTTGCGAAGTACAATTACTAAGATTCTATAATCACTATGAGAATTGTGAGCCAAAACCAGTACAAATTACGAACATGAAAATTCAGAAAGTCTCGGACAACAAATGGATTGCTGTATTTCCCCAAGAAGTAATAGCAACCGCCCATTGCAACCAAGACGAAAACAGTCTAGCTTTAATTGGAAGTAAAGTAATCACCATAAAAGAAGATTGTTATTTAAAATTAAAAAACAAATTATTCGAGTATATCAAAACCCAGCAGTAACGAAGAAATTCTCAAATTTACCCGAACTACAGTTCAAGATTATACAAACCGAAGACGACGAAATCATAATGAAACCAATGCATCTAGAACACCTAGACCTAGACGACCTCAACCAAGCCGTAAAATTAATGGACAGTTATAAAGAACATTTAAGTGACTTAAAAGTGCCGAAATTGCATTACAATAATATCAGCGTTTGGACAATTTTATTGATTATTTTAATAATTTTATTAACTGTATATTTAGTGTACAAAATGTATCTTAGATATAGAAAAAAATTTTAGTCAAAAGAACCAAGAAATAAAGGTAAATAAAGCAATAATAAATGAAGCTTTAGGGACAACGAGTTATAAAAAGTAAGTACAACCGTTAATTTTCATCTACGTCGGGAGGAGTTACATATCCCCCAAATTAATATATATATATATATATATATGTATATTCAAATGAAACTATTAAGTCATAAGAAATAGATTGTTACATTGTACAATTGAAGGACACATAATAAAAAGTTAATGAAAGTTCATAAACCAGACATGAGAACAGAAACAATTACTTTGTATTTCAGACGTAATATGACACTGCAGGTGCAGATCGCCAATAAGAAACCAATTGTTAGAATTAAGATTATTAAAATGTAATACATTGTACTGTATCAAGAAATAGAAGCTACTCATCCTAGTTTTAATTAATTTAATTAGTGAATAATAACTTTGATTATTTTTGATTTTAATACTTTAATGAACATAACGTACATGTTTGTAATTTCTGTTTAAATAAAAATTGATAGAAGAGTTTTTTGGGAGAAAGCCTTTTTAAAAAGAAGCTCCAAGAGGCCCAAAACCTATCTCGCGGCATATGTTAGAAGCATGGAAAGGAAACAAGGGAGGTAGGGTAGACTAAAATTAAACTTGCACAAAGATCTAAAAGAGGTAGACTGTAGGAATTTCAGGGTAATGTATAGGTTAGCTCAGAATAGAAAACAATGCAGGTACCCGTCCAACCAGTTCTAGGACCGAAGACCTAATGATGATGATGATAATGATGATGTACATTTTGATAGCTTTGAGATTTTGAAATAGTGTCAAATGCTTACAACAGAACTTTTAAATGTTTATTACAATAAAGCTAGCTCATAAACAGAAATTAGAAGAACATTAAATATGTAAACTTTTAATAATTAATATCTTATAAAAATTGAAAGTTAAAAGTTCAAAAAATAAAAAGCTTACCTTCGCTTATGTTTTTTCTGCAGTGAAGCATTCGTTCCATTGCATTGGCGTGAAAACTGTACTTTTCGCTCTGGTGAAATTTCAGGTGGGCTTCTATAGCCCGTAGGATCTGATAAAATACATTCAGATTCAGAACTTAGTTCTTCTGCTTCATCAGTAAGATTGAACAACCCATAACTTTGATGGTTTTGATAAAGAACAGTATTGTCCGTAATATGAAAAACCGAAGAGTCAACGCTTGATGGAGTATTTGTAGTTCCCGGAGAACCAATTTTTATGGTGGATGTGGGAGAACCAGGGCTCTGCAAAGAAGCGCCAGGCGATGGTGATGCTGTACTTTGAGTCAAATGTGGTGAAGTAGCATTTCGCCTAAGTAATCTAGCTGCCCTAAGTGGAACATGTGGATGTGGATAGCTCCTTTTTCTGTGTACTAAAAATAAAAAATTACGACTTAAAATTTGAAGCTAGATTTAGACAATCAAAATTTTCTTATTCATGGAACATAATCATAAAAATATCTTTTGTATGGCATTTGCTAATAGTTGAAATTAATATGAAACATTTTTTCGTAAATCATTATCCGCATAAAATATTCAAGAGCAGAGGAGAAGGGTGTCTAAAAAATCTCTGACATTTTGTGGTTATGTAAGGACTTTTTGAAAAAAGCATATTCTGTACGTCGGCATCTACATCCTTCTAGCGAAGTATAGTTGTCATTTCTATGTTCGTATTGGTCCTAAAAGTGGACTTATTTATTTATCTAAGCATCTAAAAAAATCGTGTTAAATCTAGTCGTTGTACATTGGCTGTTTTTCAAAGGTACGATGCAACATTCATAGTTTTGTCGTTCTCTAAAAGCCTTGAGCTATGGTATAATTAATACCGTTTGCCTATGAGTTACCTTATCTTTGCTACTTTATCGCTTAACTTGCCTTAATTGGACGATATCGTTTTTATATTGTTACGTGTATTATTACTCAGCTTTACAATCATCAAAAATTATTAGAATTAATTATTAATTATCAAGTGCGAAATTACAGTCATAGGAAGTTCACACACAACTACCAGGAAAGCAAATTCTTAATCAGCATGAAACATAGAACCACACACAGGAAATGAACGATTACTAATTATGAGAAAATAACGTTTAAGTATAACAAAGAGATTACGCACCAATCAGTGGGGAGCGCGAATTAATAAAAATAGGAGCGCGCCCAAAAATCGAGAGAACGTACATCGGTCTTGAGGAAAGTAAATCCTTGAAGGTGTGTGTGCTTCTATCCCCAGCAGCCTAAGAGAAATGTAAGTAATTATTTGTGACTTTATTTGTAATTGTCATGCTATAAATATTTCTATTTATCATGCTTATAATTATATATATGTGTCTGCGTAACGAATGATCGTTACTAATATGTTAATATGCTTGTAGTCATGCTGTAACTATTTATAATCTATACGCCTTACTGTAAAATATGTTCATATGCTCGTTGCTTAAGATTAAACACTGATTCTGTACTTCGGGTTATTATTTATGTATGAACTTCAGTCACCAGTCCTGGTAGGAACATGTAACTAATAAACGACCCTGAACTCTATCCGCGGGTAACCTAGGCATTCTTAACTGAGTAGAGTACACATCGTTACGACGCGCACGTCACAATATTTCATTTTAATACTTGATTATTCAAGAAGATCAATAGAAACATGTTCCGTTGTTACTTACAAAATACCACCTTATCAACTGAAATACACTTCGCAACTTTTCTTATAATATCGACTGATATTTTAGAACTTAGTTCAATATGCTTTCATCTAAATACCATGTTTGGTATTAAGACGAAAATACAATTAATTATTATTCACGCACTTTACATAAGATGAAATTGAATGAGCTTTTCCACTATAACGTCAATTCTTCGTAGAGTATCTTTATTAATTGCAAACATGAAAATCTTTTATAATAATTATGTATTTACGCGTAATCGATACACAATTGAGTACTTTGTGGAAGAAGCTCTTCAAAAAACGTCCACCTAGGCATAGAACCTAGTCAAATATCACTATTTTTATCTTAAAACACTATTTTATGAGAATGAAACCCTTTTTAATCACCAATATACTGGGAGTTTTTCCAAATAAGCTTCTCTATAAGAATGAATATTTATATAATATGCCTGAGTTTAAGGTGCTGTATATTTACGAGATGATGCAATATGACATTGTGATGACCTCTAATCACACCACACACATACGCACACACACCCACTGTGAAAGGTAGCGTTATGATGCACTGAGACGTTGGTCGTAAATAAAAGTGCCGTGGAATTTTGCCAAAAAATTCCCGTGTTATCTTGCTAGCTCACAATAAATAAAACAACAAAAATCCAACATCAAACTTATAATAACAACAAATATTCATTAATAAACAATCTTTCATATAATAATAATTGCTCAGCCACAAACATTTTTCCTCAACACACATTATCCAAAAAGATTACTTACAAGCATTTAAATCTACAAATGAAGAGTACATATTTAAGTCGAAAAAACATTTAATAACCACTAGATACTAATAGACTTTATACACTCTCTCTTTGTAATTAGTATTCCCAAACCTTTCCTTATTTAAGTCACACTATGTACAAATTTCTATGGATAATTTAAATAATTTTTCTTACATCCGTAAACTAGGCGTAGCTAATCAGATACATTTTAAGAAAATTCTTTATAATGGTCAAATTAAATCGGAATTCGACTTCAAATAAAACATATTAAATTATCCATTTACAACAAATTAATCTATATGCATAACTCTTGCGCTATTTAACCTATTCTAAAAAATAGAGCAAACAAATTGTCCTTTCAAAGATTTTAAAAACAATGAAATACTTTCGTTTCACCAGTAAATTATGCTGGGATAAATTCGTTCATGACCAAATCGTTGGTTAAATTTTCTATTTCCAAATCGTTTTATTCTTAGAAGTAATCTACAAATCCATATTGCATTCCTCCATTTATATTTAAATTTCCAATATCATAGAAGAATTTACTTGATTAACACCATTAAACTAACTTCATTATTTTACTTCCAATCTGAGTTGTTCATATTTTAATAAAAAATGCATTAGACGTCAATCGTTATACTTCATAACTTTAAAACATATCGTCCTTCATAATATTGTAACGCAAACTTAAACTTTATTCATTGACAAAAGATCATTCGTAATTGACCGACAAAAATACAATTGGTAAATTGAGCTACACACAGAAAATTGGTAACTGATCTCCGTTCTGATTATTTACAAAGTTTCGTAAAGTATCAAGGTTCTTACGTCATTAATCTCTAAAAAATATGATAATTTTCTGGTTGATCTGATTCATAAGCTGATGCAATTTCCTTGAAATTGTTTTTAATTGATACATTATTTTATCTAAATCGGCTATCATTTTTGATTTATTAGGTCGCAAAATACATTACTATCATTTCCTTAATTAGCGTAGTACGACGATTGTAAACTGCTTATCGATTAGCTTGTTATGCGTTATCTTATCTAATTTATGGGTCGTAAAAACGCTTACAGACTCGCTGATTGGAATGTCCATTCATATTGTTGTCTAACTTGATCTATTGGATACTTTCGCTACCGAATGAATGAATAAAAATCAAGAAAAATAGAGTAGTTTCGATTTAAAATACAGTATTTCACGTTTTGCATTAAAATGTTTTTAGTCTTGTTATGAAAAGAACTGAAAATTACTACGAGAAGCACGGATATTTATTCTCTTTAGACCGCGTTTTAAATGGTATTTCGTACTTCACTAGATGATTTTCACGGATTTCTTAACTTACGTATTATAATATTTAAAGATACTATTATGCAACATAAATAAAGCTTTTTAAAGTACAGTACACAGAGTGTTTCTACACTGAAAAAAAGTATTTAAAATATTGGAAAAATTTCTTTATTTGTTACGCACCGTCCCTACATGTAAATATTTTTGCACGTACTTAATTAAATTTCATATTCCTTAATGTATTGAATGGTTATTTGCAAATTTTCATTATCAATCAATCGCTTTCTCAATTTAAACGACTGCTTATTCAATACCCTGTAGGTTTTTATTAGTATGTGTAATTACAATTTCAATACCGCAAATTTATTCTTTTGCGATCTAGCATTAAAACTGATTTTTTTCTTAAAGATTATAAGAAGTTTAAAACGTGGTTTTCGATTATTAAAACATTTGTTTTCAAAGATATTGGAATGCGGTGTACGTGTTTTCTACAAGGTTGTTGACGAACACACATAAATTCCCGCTTAGTTTATTTTTACACCTTCTTTAGTATTAATTATTAAGTGGTTTTCTATAAATGTATACGAAAATATAGACAACTTTTCATACACGTAGTGCATAAGTCCTTACGTAGATGCACTTAGGTGTCTGAGAAAGTTTTATAACCTGTTCCACTACATAAGGTTAACGTGGTTTTTCCATACTATCGATCGTAGTTGGCTCTGAGTTTTCTAATATTGGACATTCGGGTTTGTGTAAAATTAGAAATATGCTATCTCCTTTAGTAAGTGCTCTTCAAAAGAGAATATAAACTACACAATATCGAGTCAAGACCATAAGTTATTTAGTTAAATTCTGAAATTTATCCCCCTATTTTATATAAGTAAACAAACACTTTCCACCTTCCACTTTAAATTTGGTTGGGAACGAACTCATTTGCTGCTCTCAGACCATTTATCATCACAGAGATATGTAAGTTATGCGGGTTATTAATCTGAATTCCGCTGTGCAATTCCGTAATAAATCTGTAAAACCCAATAAGTGATGAACTTCTAAATATTTTTATCTACCAAGGATAGTCCAATTGTATATATGTGTAACATGACTGAACTCCTAGCATCGATCATAAAATATTGAATAAAGTATAAAAATTTTCTTGTTGGTTCATGTAAGTAAATCTGAAATATGCTTTTCTAAAATATCACTTGCGATATGTCACTCTTATGCGTACTAATTACCACTAAGACTTGAGTCTGCTGTTATTCGCGAACCCAGTGAACATTCCTAATGCCATACTATAAAAAATAGCTTAAATAACTTTGAGTAATTACAACAACCTAAAATTGTTAATTACAACAAAGCCTATGTTCAACGTTCAGGGCGGAAATGAGTTTTCTCTCTATCCAACCAAATTAGAAGCAAACTTATATCACTGAATATCTAAAAATACCCACTATGCCATTTTATGTAAAGAAAGTATGAAAAGGAAATGCGTAATAACGTATTTCGTTACCCTTGTAATAAAACGAACCCCTTCATGCTCATCTCTGATGACTCCGAGCCTATCAAATAAAATTTCGTATATAAAGGTAGACAATCGAATTCAAATGATACAGCAGCGTGTAATTTTTGAAAACGTAAAATCATTGTAATAATAAGTACATCAAAAGAAATCCTGAAGGTGAAACAACTATTTCTGCGCCGTTATATAATATGCCTTTGCGTATGAAAGAAAGGTTCGATTTATTAAACTTCAAAAGCAGCTATCGTTTTGATCAATTAGCCATGGTCTACTTGCGCTGTCATTTTGTTTTAGTTTTAAGAGTTAATGAGCATTCATTTTATTGTCATTTGACATAAGTAACTTTTCAACAACTTTATAAAAAAAGTTCCAAAAATGTCGTCAACGCATGCTAGTCGGGTACTTTTCCTTTCAATTTAAAAAAGATTTAAATGACATAGTAGGCTCTAATGAAATTAATCAGGCATTTGAAGAAAACATCAGCAACGAACGTATCTTGCACAGCTGATTCGAAAATTTTCGTAACGGAAATTTTGCCCTGGAAAGTAGATCACGTGGGCAACCAACGACGAACTTAAACAATGAAGAGATACTATTTCTTCAACGCATTGTAACCTGCAATTAAAAATGGATGCTTTACGACAACCGCAAACGTTGTGGACAATGGTTGGATTGTGTTGAAGTTCTTCCAAAGAATCAGGCGAGAGCAGTACTCCATTCAATAAAGGTTATGGTGACAGAATAATAAAATTTGTTACACCTTTCGGCTGCACAAAGTTTTCGTTTTAATATTAGGAACAAGCAGTACTCGTTAATCCAAAAAGAAAAAAGCCTTTTCCCATCATCAATTAATTAGGTTACTAAGTGTAAAGTTTTGTTTTCTGGTTACATGCGAAGGAAGGAATATGTGGTTATCGCGTAGAACCAATGAGAAACGTTTTTATGATGAGAACAACGACGAGTTTATGAAAAAGGCGCATTTTAAACTTCACATTACCTCTAACTACAGGACGTTATTATCGTATTAAACGCGAGTGCAGGCTAATTGCTGAAAGTGTACCTGTGAAATTCTTTACCTGTCCCTTATCTAAACACAACAAGTATCTGCTCCCTAAAAGTGTAGAATCAACACACTTCACTGAAAAAATTTGGAAAACATATAAGAAACGGACCCCCACGCAACAAGATCTACATGAAAACGTCAGCGGCGATTTTTGGCTGGAAGCAACGAGCGCAGCACTGCTATTAATCAAGGCGAGTCTTCGGCTTATTTTGTGATTGCTTTTTTTGCTTGTAAATCTGTAACCGTTCGACGACAATAATTTGTGACCATATTTGGGGAGTAATAAATCACCCCCTGGATAACGTAGTAACTGACGTCCAACTGGTAACGTAATAATTGGCGCAACAACTAATGGGCGGTTTCTGTGACATTAAATGTTTAATGTTTGGTAACGAAAAATGTTAAAAGTTGACTCTAGTTCTCTGCAGTAATAAAATTTTTTACCAATTGCATCATGCATGCTTTATGGTTGTAGTGTAATTATTGTCTAAACAAAAATATTTAAATTTTACTACCGGATGAAAAAAACATCTTTCAATTTCGCATTTAAATAATACGTTCCTAGGTGTAAAGTCTTCATGAATTTTGACACTTTAGAATGTACCGTTAGAGTCCCCTAGTGACTTATTTGTACACTTTACGTAACCTATTACACTAAATCTTGAAATAATGCAATATATCCATTTCCTCATATTAGGACACGTTTCTTTGTCAAAACATTAACTAATAATAAAGTTTAATTAAGATTGTGGTTTTGTGAATATTTAACGAAATTTATGTCTACTTCAAGGAAAATTTTATGTAAATGTTTTCTAATTTGCCGTTGCCAACAAAAATGTTCCTTTTTACATTAACGTTTTGTTTAGGTAAGTTTCCTTAGGATACATACTCGTATTCGTAATAACTTTTAAAACATTTATCTTGTAGTGATTTTCACTAATTTATTTAATATGTTACGTTCAATATATTTTTGCTCGTTTGAATGCTAAAAATTTTTTAATTAAAAAATTCCTTCGCCAACTAATTCGCTTACGTATTCATTAAATTAGTCAGCGTTTGATACTTTTTATTCGTCGAGTCGCAAATAACAACAACAACAACAACACACCAATCACCCTTTAGGGGTAACCAAACCTAGCATCTCTTTCGGGGGGGATAGCTCTAGACTACCAAACTACTTTTACTCCCAGCACCATTCACAATCTTTCTCCACATCCGTCGGCCCCTATACACCTCCTTTGCCTCTGCAACATTCATACATTGATTTTGGCAAGCTCTTTTATCCGCCAGACTTCTAACCTGTCGTTGTTTAAGAATCTCCTCTACTACATGCAACCATCTTTTACGTGGCCTGCCGCTTATAGTTTTACCAGTTATGTTACTTGCATACGCTTGGTAAGTCTACACTTATTCATTCTTTCCACACGACCAAACCATCTAAACGTGCTTCGCTCCCTCAACTCATTAAGGGTCACTTGCATTCCATACTCTGCTATGAACAATTCGTTTGGCATTTCATCTCTCAATGTGTTTCCGTACACATTTCTTAGGAACCTCGTTCCTGCAGCATTTAACAACTAACTTGATTCTTCTGCCAGAACCAAGTTTCGTTTCCGTACAGAACAGATGGCACAACCACACTGTTGTAAATGGCCAGCTTTGCATTTATACACAATCCTTCATTCCTGTTTACTGCCAACATATTTCCATACACTTTCCTTCCAGCCTTTGCCCTTCTTTCTATTTCATCATCCCTATCGTGTCATTGTCCATTCTAAATACCAAGTCGCTAATTCCGCCATCTCTGTCAAAAATCATTACTTTAATCTTTTTTCCATTCACTTCCAATTGCATATTTTCACACGCTTCCAAAAGTCCGTCTGTTCACAGAGTCATACGCATTTTTCATCTACAAATGCTGCATACATTTTCTTTCTGGCATGCATACATTTTTAGACAAGTTGTTGTATTGCGAACATCTGATCCATACATCCTCTTCCAGGCATAAAACCATATTGAACGTCCCGTATCTTGCTCTGCGTTCTCTTGCAAACTCTCTCGATCACAATTTGTCCATACACTTTACTGAGTACACTCAAAAGATTTATTCCAAGATAATTTTTGCATTCATACTTTCTGCCTTTACCTTTGTGCAACGGGATAATGATCACACTTCCAATCTTCAGGCACCTTAACTTGTTCTATACACAACTCTATCAATTTGTACAAACACTCAATCAGCACCCCGGGCTCATGCTTAAGCATTTCACTTGTTACTACATCAACACCCGCCGCTTTGCCATTTTTCAGAGTTCCCACCACCTTCCGTACCTCATCTACACAGCATTCGAACTTTATACTATTATTGACGTTTTCGACACGTACATTACTGCTCTCTTCATGATCCACACAGTCATCTGTATCGTTCTTGCCACCATCACGCAACGTTTTAAAATACTCTTTCCAACAGTTTCTCACACGTGCAACGTCCAAAACAATTTCATTTCTACTATTAACAACGTCATTAACACACTTATTTCTACCCTCTCTTGTCTTCCTTGCCCATTTCCAAAACAAGTTTGTATACCCTCTGCACTTTTTCACCCTCCCTCACCACAGTTACTCTTTGCTTGCCTTAACTACTTCTTTCGCATATTTCAAATAAAAACTCGTAAATTGATTTTTTAGAGCTTATTTTTAGTAAATGAAAATTAAGCTTTTATAAGCAATACCATATTTACCAAAGTGTCTTTAGTAATCCTTCTTTCTATCCAAAGTCGTTTTCATGATAAACATTCCAATTTTTCTGCCCAAATAGCAAATTGTTTTAATTATATAAATTGGTAACCAATTAAGAATTCCTTTCTAAAACTAACTTCCAACTATACCTTATGTAAAGTACATCACATAGAACCTCCATAACTTATAAATTACATGACTTTAATTGTAAATTTAAAAAAACATGGCATATAAAAGATTTACAATCTTTTCTCTTTGATTCTAACGATTAACAAACAAGTCATACATGCTATCTTACCCTTAATTATGTAAATATATATTTTTCTCTACTTTAAATGAATCAAATTTTTTCTTGTCTGTTATGCGTTACCCTCTTTGTATAAATATATCCTACAATAAACTTTCATTTCGTTAACGTTTAGTTAAATTTAGTCTATATCATTTAAAGTTATCCTATCATATACTTAAATGCACCTTATTCTTGAACCTTAAAACGTTTCAAGCCTTTTCGTGTCACAAATGGTTTATTCGTTTCTAAATGACGGCTCCTCATTCCTAATTAATTTTTTTTATTCGTCCCTACTCTCAAATAATTCTATTTCCACTTTATATCTCCCTATTATTCTACAATCTACTACATTTGTTTAACGTGGTAAATATATTTTTCGTTTGAACAACTCATCGAATCTTTAACTCGTGTACTAGCTGATATCGGTTTGTGCTTTACAATTTGGCTCTCTAAAATTGCAACTTAAACCCCTGTAGAAAAAGGTCGATTTCCAAAGTTGCGACTTCTGTTCGATATGTTTCCTATTGCATATATTTCAATCATTTGTTACAAATTCCGTTATCAATTGTTTTTATATCCTAGGGACGTTAATACATTTTTTCTGTTTTTTTGAACGTGTAGGTGAGAGGCTGCCGTCTTTGTCGTTTCAACGTTATTCTTTATTGTTTTGGCGTATTCAAAATTGTCCTACTGTTATCTTTGATTAACTGTCTATTGTACAATTATTTCTATATCCGTGGTAGTTATCGGTCTTTGAAATTACTATGTGGGTACATGTACTTGTTCGTGTTACGTTTGTTTGATTTCCGTATCGCAGGATGCGCTCAGTAGGAAGACGATTCGTCTAGGTTCCATTTGGAGACTAGTTATTCTTAATTACCGACGCTTTAGAATGGGACTTATCACTAATCTGTTGTGATGGGGACATTCCCTACTCTCTACTCTTTCTCTAGGATGCTTATCCTAAAATTCTACTTTTCTTATCCTTCGATCTCCGTTTCAACTTTATTTTTTCCTTGGTTGAACCGGTCTTAGTCCCGAGACAGCCGTCCATCACATAAGAATGGTGCTCACCCACTCAAGGCTACTGACTACACTTTGGTTGGACGAGTAATGCTTCGCTATCCACCGTTTTTCCTATCGCTATTTTATCTTTTCTATATCTCCTATTTTTTCTTCTACTTCCTAAGTCACTGCATAATTAGAGGGTTGTTACCTCACGACATTAGGTCGTGGGTGTGGGGAACCTCTGCTGGCTGTGTATCGCCACTGTCTTCGCTGGTGAAAATCAATAACAATGATACTTACAGCAAGGGAAACAAATATAAGGACTACATGAGTTGGTGACCTAGGAGGCGTGTCAACCATTGGTGTTCTTGGATGTCCTTATAATTTCCATTTTTGGTAAATATGGACCGTACAACGGAGCTGTGAATAAATAAACTTTGTTATAATTTAGGAACCAGAGCTTTTATTCTTAAGTATGTTCGTTTAGGTAAATGCAATTAGAACATTTTTACATGATTAATTAAGATGTGTAAGTTAATTTTTAGCATAGATTCGGTATGTAAGGTTTATTACCAATTGCGGGGTGAACAAAAGTATATATTTTTACAGGACCATTGTATGCAAATATGAAAAGCTGTATTGACCGATATTTTTATTTATTATTAAGTTGACATTTCCAGAAAACGCATTCACAATGTAACTATCTATATTCGGAAACTAGAAAAATCAGTGTGATAGTAGAATTATTTAATTTTCTTTTACGGATTTCTTTTTAGTAAAGCCTGGCCAGTTTGATGTTAGAACAATAGGATTATTTCTTTTTCTTTATTGTAAAGGTACGTGTATTTGTATACTATGGATTTAATGTTAATAGAAGTTATGTTTAGGTTGGATTTTCTTTGGACTTATTTATAAAACAGGGAAAAGTAGGCAATATTTTAAAAGGATATCCCGCCATCCCATTAATGAAGAGTATGAGGCGACAAGTTTAGAAAACCAAAAGCAAAGGAGACCTATTTGGAATAACAGTCTTCCGTGTTGTATTGTATTTCTTTGACGAGATTTATAAGAACGTAGATTCTTTAGTTTGCTACACTTAAGTGTACCAATTATTTAATTCAGCAATTAATTTCTTAATATTAATTACTATTCAAGCGTTGATAATATTATCCAATTAGAAGTCGAGTATTATTTAAAATTAATAATGAAGGCCCATAATTTATCATATGGTAGTTTGACTTTTAATAAATATGAGAGCAACATAAGCTCGTTTCGTTTGTTTGTCAACTCAGACATTCGCTTTCGGTTCTTGAAACAAGTAACATGGGTTTTGAAAAATACCAAGCAGGCGATATGCGCATCGCCATTTTGTGACATTAAATGGGAGCGTCCCATAGAAGGGATAGCTTTAAGAAGATTACTGTACCACGAGGTCCAATCCTCATGGATAAATATGGCGTCCTACATTACGTCGTTTCAGTTTATTGGAAGTAACCTTCAAAAATAAAGGAAAACAGTATAAGTATTCAATTCCTTGGTAATTTGCAGTTCCGGAAAATTTTTGTAAAAAGCTTGCTTGTTTGTTTGTTTCAATTCGAAACATATTGCTCCGTCGATTGCCTTGTGACATTTAACATTTGCACCACAATTCAAGAAAAGAGACTAGCTTTATACATGTTGTCCGTCGACCTGTTCGTTTCAAAGTTGGATAAGTATTTCGGCACATGGAGGTATGTTACCATGCTTTTTAGCATGCCCCGAAATTATTATTTATCAGCATTTGATGATGGTGCGCAACTAATGAACCTCAAATAAACTCGAGTCACATTATACTCCAACGGGCGGAGCAAGTTTACAAAACCCGTTTAAAAACTGGCTTCACTAGTGTTTCTTGTTACAATAAATTACTTACTAGAGATTATTTTAAACGTTCTATGTTTAACTTAAAATGCTTGTGTAAAAGAAAACATAAGCACTACTTTTTTGTTCATTACCAATCCTTTTTTTACACGTTACAATACGAAATGCGCACTTCGTATTTCAATTATTAAAAATTGTCGGTAGAATATAATTCTTTTTTTAAATAGAAATTGTTCTTGTTTTTATTGTCAATAAAAATTCGATGGCGACGTCCTTTCCTTGTCTACGTAAACCACCCCACACTCTGCTTTTGTAGTTAGCACAGCACCATTAGGTTTCTTTTATCTTTTTATACATTACCGTGATTTATACGGGTCCTTACTTTGCTGTCCTTTTGTTTTTATGAATATTTGTTGTATATTCTGTAAATGAAATTATTAAATAAAAAATACAAATTTATTAAATGAATACTTTAACTAAATGTACTGTTTTATTTTGGAAAAATACGTCCAAAAATAGGGAACGTACTGTAATTATTTGATCTATATTCCTAAATAGGTGAGATATTAATGGTGACCTATTGGTGTAATCACTTTTATAGTGTTTTCTATCAGGTTTGGTCAGTAATACTACTTTTTCCTTATATTAGTAAGAGTCTAAAGCTCTTTTGTAGTCGTGTTTTACAGTAGTTCCCAAGTAGCTCCAATAGTGTGTTTGATAACAGATGTATTTTTATTACAAGAAGTGATTTTATATATATATTTCTTTTGTTATAGCAACCAAAGAATATTTCACTAGCGTTTATACGTTGTTTTTTTTGCAGTAGCTTTTTCTGCTCTAACTATATTATTATATATGCTATGCGCTCTTTTTTGATAACCGTGTTCACACAGCGAATGCGATACCTTTAAATGAGGTTCTCCCTTACAGTATATCTTGCTTTTTATGCGCCTAGGACTTAGTGGCGCCCTATTTATTGTTGGTCTAATTTTAGTGTCTATAGAGTGAAAAATGAAGTATAGTTTTTGAAGACCCATTTTGAAGATTCATGAGCATCTATCATTTCCCTACCCAGATCTGAATAACATCACAAAAACAACACTACCACTTAACAATCCATGGACCACCTACCGTAAACTTGCAGCACCCACTTAACTCCCCATCCTAACCACTCCCACATGCTACTTACTACATTCCTATGAAAATTCCATAGTCATCTTATTTGATACAGCAATACCTACCCAGAAATAACTCCTTCTGTTTTCCAACAACAATCCTGATTCAAACCCCAACAACGGTCTCCTAGACCCACTAATCTCCGAACTACCCTCCTCCAGCTCCGGGCCCCGACCACATAACAAACCTCATTCTCCAAAAAGCCTGGCACCTAATTAGAAAACCTACCCATACACCCTTCCAAAAGTAGTTGTTTTCTGGAACATTCTCAGACATACTTAAATTTGGCTCCATAACTCTCTTTCTCATACCCAACAAACCCCCAGCATACCCCCTACATACCTATCGCTTTATTACCTACGCTCGACAAATTCCTGGAACAAATTATCCTCCTAAAGCTAAACTCCCATACTGAACAACACTCCCTCTTATCGCCAAATCGACATGGCTTTAAAAAAGGCACAGCGTCGAACAAACTATATACTCCCTAATTTCAACAGTATAATCCTCTCTCTACAAAGACAAACGCATTCCTTATCGACTTCCGTCCCGCCTTCGACCTCCTCTGGTGGTCAAACCTTACCCTCTTTACAAATTGAAACAAGCCAACTTCACGTTCAACCTTTCCTTAATTATAAAATCCTTCTGATCTAACTGCTCTGTCACCCTTACCATAAACTACCACTCTGTCACAAAACTCATATCCCAAGGGTGCCCACAGGACCCCCGTCTCTTTACTACTCTCTGGAATTTTGTCACTAAAATCCCCTACTTGACTTAGATATTCACGTTTCCATCTTTGAATATGCATATAAGCTTGACTTCCTTATCCATAGTAACTCCCGCAGTTCTTATGAAAGTCATATAATTCTGGTGCTCTTTCAACAAACAACTCCTTTCCCCATGAAAACTAAAATGATCCTGCTCAAAGGTTACCTTGACCTACGCCGAAGCTCAAAAATTCACATCTTTGACACCCTTTTATCATTCTCGCCCTCAACTTTCTACCTAGGTTTACACCTCGAAACAAGGCTGAAGACGCTCACACGTACACACACACACACATAGCAAAGCTGCGCACAAAAATAAACACAATCCTCAACAACCTACATAATGTCTTTCCTAGACCTGTACAACTCTCCAAACCTATTCGCAAATTATTTTTCGCTCAACTCATCATTCCTATTGTCTGGTATGCCGTAGACTCCTGGTTCCCTACTTACATCCCCTCATCGAGACGTTTGCTCAACCCCATAATTTGACCATTCCTACTTTACACCTCCAGAGCATACCGAACCACATCGATAACCTCTTTAAATACCCTGCTACAGATCCACACATAGATATCCTCCTCCAATCCGTAGTCAACGCCGCAATCTAAAATTCAAGCCCTATAACCCCAAACGTCTCCACATTATTGTATGAGAACTGTCGCATGCTACTCATCTCTGAAATCAAATTCCGTATCCAGAACTCCCTCCTCCAATCCTGGCAGCAACAATGGATCCCCTCCTCAGCTGGTAGATACACACATGAAATCTTTCCTAGCATCATCGACATCCCAGCTCACATCCCCTTCTCCAGTAGAGCAACCATAGAATTTCTGACCATGGTACCTTTCATGCCAAGCTCCACTCCTTCAACCTCATCCACCTCCCCAACCTGCCCCTGCGCGGAGCAATCCAACATAGAAACTCCCATTCACCTCATTTCCTCCTGTCTCTTAACTACTTCATTTCCCTTCCTCCCCACTTCCAAACATCAAATCTCTAGTTACAAACTTTCCCCCAGAACTCGACCTATTCCTAATAGAAATCCTCATCACTAAACCACCCATCACCATCAACTTGTTGCTTTATCACAGAAGCACACACTCTCACCCATATACATACACACACACACAAACACGCATACACACACATAAATCATACACTAACAGCTACGGATACCCCACATACTACCACACTAGCTCAACTCCATCCTCCCCAAAAATCACATAGAAGAATACAGTTACGACGACGACCAAAGAGGAGACCAGCACTGCAATTACTTATTTATTTTTTGTCAATCATTATCTAGACTACAATTAGGATAAGTCGATGGCCTAGGCATAGTTAACAATAAATTTAATTGAACGACCACACACATTCACACTCGCACACGCGCCCACACACACGCCCAAATACATACATACGCACATTCACATACGCACACACATGCAACTTTATACATACACGCACACCCTCACCCACACATACGCTCACACACGCCCACACGCACGCGCACCCTCGCCCACTCACGTCCCCACACACAAACAGATAATCAGAACCACAAATCATTACAGAACAAAAACTCTCAGACCTAATACGAGCAATAACCAGAAAGAATAGAATACCAAAACCATAACTAGATCACGTAAAAGAACAGGTACAAGTACAACAAAAACTACAAAACAGCAACACAAAAAGAAAATAGGACACAAAACACAAGAACAAACAGAAACGCAACTGCCACGCGAAATAAAACAAGATACAAACAAAGAAAACACAAATAGAATATAATTTTAAAACAACATACATAGAATTCAAAGACACAAACAATGACATCAAACCGTTCATCCGCAAAATACTAGATAACACAAAGATAAATATACTACATTTGATTTTCCAATACTTCACCCGAAGGTACTACATTGGCCAAGAAACGAGTTTTTTTACCTGGAAAATTTGAATTTTGCCAAACCCTTGCTGTTCCAAGCAAGGTAGGGATCTTAAACGTGCGTGATAACACTCACACACGGGACCTACATTTTACCTCTCATCCGAACGAGGAATATTTTTGTAAAAAATGCTTGCCTAACATTTTTCAAGCTTACCGTGTCGGGATTCGAACCTGAGACCTTGAGATCAGCAGCCATACGCAAACTTGTTTGAACCATCACGGACTTTCAATTTTTTTTCCAATGTTCCACCCGAAGGTACTACATTGACCAGGATGTGACTTTTTTTTACCTGGAAATTTTGAATTTTGCCAAATCCTTGCTATTCCAGGCAAGGTAAGGATCTTTAGCGTTTGTGACAGCATTTACACACGGGACTTACATTTTACCTCTCACCCGTACGAGAACATTTTTGTGAAAAATGCTCGCCTAACATTTTTCAAGAGGTTCGTGTGGGGAATCGAACTCAAGACCATGGGGTTAAAAGTTATACGCAAAGTTGTCTGATCCATCACGAAGCCGCCGAACGGACGGACGGAGGGAAGGACGGACGGACAAACAAACGGACAGACGGACACACACGAGCGCGCGCACACACAAAACAGTGTCAGTGTCTAACAAAATATCTGACTACGTAAAATGTTCCTTTTTAATGATGAAATAATGTGGCAAGATCTGATGCTATAATTATCTAAATAATTTTATATAGTTTAAAAATGTTAATTTTTCTGATATTTTGCTGCTTATAATGTGTAAATAATGCAAATAAATACGTAGGGAGTATTCTCATCTATATTCCTTTGAATATCACCTTTATTAACTTTTAATGCCGTCTGAATATTCATTCAGATTATTTTTATCACGTCTCGCTGTTACTTGACTTCTTTATAACCACATCTTCATTAGCATAGGAGCAATTCCTTTACGTTCGTATATGAAGCTTTCATATTTTCTAATTCTTGGTTTCTGCTACTTTCAGTTTTTACTTTTCATAAAGTTGACAACCTGAAACGTTTTAAGGAACTATTTAACATATCGTTTAGAAAAGTTTTGTCGGTCACATTTTTTCACAGAACACAAGTACCAATTAATTAACCTTTGTAGAGAGCGGGGCAGAAAAAGTATAACGCCCGGATTTAGGAAACTAATAAAAACCAAACTAAACTACATTCAGGAAAAACCTTTTATTAGTGAATTGCAATTAAGTGGTTTTGAATATTCGCTCTGATAGGTGGCGACCTTCGTAGATGAACACCAATTAAGTTTCTATCACTAATATTCAACAGCTCTATGCGCCATGCCTTATGTATCGCAAGGACTTCGCGAATTATCGATTCCCTCGTCCATTATTCTGGGACGATATTCATAGACCGAGCTTTTCAGATGATCGTACAAGAAAAGTCACATGGGGACAAGTTAGTGATCGTCGTGAGTGTCCAATCAATATCATCGTGTATGAAGATCAAATGTCCTGGAAATATGTCTCTCAAATTGGCAAGAAAACGGCGAGATGTGTGAGCTGGTGCTTCATCTTGCTAAAACTACACACTAGTTTCCCCAGGTTCAGCAAAAAAGATCACTCTCGACCGACAAAACTTTTCTAACATATCGTAGTACCATTTTGAGTTACGATTTCATCACATCTTCAGAAAAAAGAATGGACGCCACACACTAAATTGAAAAACAACACACAGCACTTTTACTTTAGAACTGTAGAGTGCTCGTTGGTAAAGCTTTCGAGGGTTACTTTCACTCAAATATCGAAAGTCCTGCTGGGCGATCAGCACATGAATATTTCAAATAAATTGTTCTATAACAAAAGCGCGGTGTTAACTGAAAACTGGATAATATTACCTTTCAAATGACACCGTTCCTACTCTAATTCCACATCTCCGGCTACACCCATCGGAAATCAAGACTACTTTTGATACACCCTACTGTTCAAAAGAGATATTTTTATTGTGAATAGTCCCTACTCGTATCGGTTTACATTACCACTATCATATCATGCCCAATCAAAATATCAAAATCTTCTGAATTTATTTTATGAAAGTTTTGTGCCAGCAAATTTCATCATTACTTGCTTTAGGTTTGCACAAGCAAACTTGAATTAACATAATTATAAAACTATTGTTACATGTTGTTATACATTATGTAGACAATACACATTTTGTTTATAAGCGAGTCTAAACTTCAAGACTTCACTATTTTTTCAAATTTGATCCTACCATTTCACACAAATAATAATGCACAACGCGGGGATTACATTCCATATCGTATTTGTAAATTTACTGGCTCCTTAATTTAAAAACTGTCTCAATTTCTACTTATTTTAATATACAGGTTCGCTACATTTTTATCATATCAAGTTAGCTCGGTTAAGCAATCAACGTTACTCGTCCTTTATTTAATTCATAAGTCCACGTGCTTATATTTTACACTTTCTGGTTCCTCATCTAGGTATGTGGTTAAGAATTTCCTGAATGTTGCTAGTTTAAGTGTAATTAGGTAAAGCGGCTATGTTATCTTTAAAAGATAGAAATATGCTCAAACCAAATTCTATTCAATATGGAATTTCCGTGATTATTCTTTAGAAAACAAATTTATAAATACATTGGTTGAATGTGATCACCATGTTTCTAGCGCCAATTTACGTTGTTTCGTCTATATTAACGCAATCGGGACTACCAAAATCCTTATGATGAAAAATGAGTTTCCTCTTTTTACATGACTGCGCGGTTTGTAACCAATATTCTTCGGATGTTACGCTCCATTTCTTAGGTTCTTTGAACTAATGCTTAGTTGGTCGTACTACAGAAATTTCACATTGTCGTTACCATATATTTTGTTTGGCTGTCGTAGTATGTCGATGAAGTTATCAGGTAAGGACCTTGCAGTTATTTAACACCCTCAAAAGCCTACGTGAACGAACAGCATTACATGTCAACAGATACAATTGCTTCATTTACTTACGATACATGGATTTTCTGGTAGTAGGTAAGTATATAGAGAGATAATGAGAGAATAATACTTTCATTATTAGCATAATTGTAGTTTGGTATGATATATTGATGGATAACTGTGTTAATGGGTTCCACAATCGTAGACTTGATAATTATCCATCAATCGTGTTAGTGACTCTTCATTTGTATAGTTATTTAGGAGTATTGGTGTATTTAGAATTAGAAATTGCTTTACGTTTATCGTCCTGTTTGCCATGTATCATCGAGTTCGATAGACGCAATCTGAATTCCACATGTTATTGTGTAGTGAAGAATTTAGATGTGCTTATTTAAACCAGCCATTTAATATTGTTTACTATCTAAATTCATAGAAGTTAATGATAAGTTATATTTTACATGTGTTTTGTGTTTAATTATTCTTTCAGGCACATATGTTCTACAAAAGGCGAATTGGGTATTGCGTCACATGATTTCGTAATTTTAGACTTTTCGTTTTTTTCATCCTCTTCCTTCCTTTGTTACTCGTAATTCGGCTGGGCATGCCGTTACTGATTTTCGTTCTTTTATTACTGGCACAATCGTCTTATGAATAACATATTTATAACAACACATTTTCTAAAATATGTAGCGACAACCATTTTAACAAGAAGCTAATTGAGTAGTTTATTGTTGATAAGACCTATTACGATCTCCATAGACCCTTTTTATAAGAATTACCCTTGGGCAGTTTCTAGTATTTTATTGAACGTCGTGGGTGTATAGAGCTTGTATATGCGTGCATTTTAACTTGAATATGAAGTGAAGTCACAGTTCACAACCAGTACGACGACAACCGGCCGTAAAAATGCAATAATGCGATCTCTTTTTTTCTAGCTCCTCTCCTCTCTGTTTCTCTCCTGATCCCGCCGTTCTCTTCTCTCTCCCTTTCCCCCCCTCCCCCCTCTCGCTACACTATTTTTCTCCCGCCGCCGACTAATAATGGTAGTTTTTAACGTACATTACTAACTTCATTGTTGGTAATAGTTTAATACAGTCCACTTAATTGCATAACAACGTTTTAGAATTAATTGTTTTGTATACCAACATCAACGACTGCAAGTAGCGAATCGTATTCTACTAGCAGCTTTCGCAACACAACCTGCTACTTGTTTTTTATACACACGAAGAGAAAACATACCGAATGTCTATGTGACCTAATTATAATTAATTATATAAATTGAGTATCATCTATTGACTTTATATTTTAATATCACCTGGTTACTTAACATACAAGAAGATATCTAGGAAGTATTTAAAAGACGTTACAAAAAGTACTACTCATAACTTTTTTGGTAGTAAAAAGGTATCAACGACTAATTGGAAAATGTTTTTGTAATACCTTGTAATATAATGTCCAAATAAAACTTCATTATGTGTATTTGTTGTTTCGTAACACTTTCTTTTTATAATATCTTGATAAAATCGCTTCTAGGAAATCTCTATTTCACGAAGCAATTAGGTTCAATGGTACTTTAGATTAGTTTCAAAAGTTGACAGGTTAGACTTCTCTGCGATGGTATTAAAGTTATCTAAAGCGTTTTTAAGAAACCTTAGAAATTATTCCACGCTAGCTGCTTGACAATCACAGGTTTTTATTCGTACTGGCTTCTGTACGGAATAAACCTATATATAGTCAACAGAAGCAAACATGAGACCTGGAAAGGCGCGGTATGATGAACCTGCTAGTTTGAGAGTACAGTCAGAGTAAAAAGTAACATAATAAGGCAAGTTAGTGGTTATAATTTACAAACAAAACATTGTAGATTCATCAACTAATTGCGTATTACGCACGGAAAGTGCATTACTGCCAATTACAAATCTTGACATTTTTAACCTTGGTTTCCAATATTAAGTTACCCCAATACTGACTTCTCTCATGTAATGCACACCCAATTCGATCGGGTTTTTTTATTTGCTAGATATGTTGATGACGGGTTTTAGTTCGCATATTTTCCGGGTCTCGTGTCTTTTCCGTCAACCTTAAAGTAAAGTTTATTTTCCAAAATTACATATACAGGGTGTAACAAAATTAGTGTAAAACATTTCAGGGGGTGATTTCTCATCGAAAAAGATATAAGGTTTTTCATATAAAGAAACTTCATTGGAGCATCCCTTGTTAAGATACATCCCCTTAAAGGGGGTACATAAAATTTTTTTTACAAACACTAAAAAAGTTACAAAATTGAAATTAAGGTGATATTTTTTACTATCAAACATACACTTACTCAGTACTTTATTTGGTTTACCCCATGGTTGTAAGGGGTGGAAAACGCAACCCCTAAAATTTATTTCCAATATAACTTTTTGTCTTATTATTTGTTAGCCATTTAAAAATTTATTTCCAATAGCTTATTTCATTCTAAACAAAAAATGTCTCTTGAATTTTTAGCCCAAAATTAATCAGTTTGCAGAAAAAATTATTTTACAAACAACTACAGAGATACATCGTCATAAATGCGAACTGGATTATTATTGTTATTTTGTAGTTACTACCTGCATCAAAGTATGATTAAAGATGAATAAACAAAACTAATTTATTAATAACAAAACATACAACATGTAGAAACCATAGTAAATGTTCAGTATGTCCACCTTCAGTCATTACACATGCGTCTAGACGTCGGCGCATTGAGCCACGTATTCGCTCAAATATTCCTAGAGTCTCTCTAATTACCCTGCACGTATCGATGATGCGGTTTCTTAAGTCTACATCGCGAACAGGAGTAGGATAAACCAAACTCTGTAAATGGCCCCAAGTAGAGAAATCGAGAAGATTCAAATCTGGGGATCGAGCGGGCCAATTCTGTGGTCCTCCTCGACCTATCCAATGATTTGGATATGTGTGAGTTAAATGCTGACGTGCTGCTTGATTAATATGAGCGGGAGCCCCATCATGCATAAGAAACATAACCCTTCTGATACCAAAAGGAACTTCCTCCAGCAGTGCTGGATGCACTCCTCTTAAAAATTGAATGTATGCCTCCGCATTTAATCGAGGAGGTAGAAAATGAGGGCCAATTAAATAATCCCCAATAACTCCGACCCACACGTTAAGACAAAAATGTTCTTGATGGTTAGCTTGGACAATAGCGTGAGGGTTTTCATCAGCCCATATGTGGTTATTATGAAAATTAATAATCTTGTCCCGAGAAAAAGTACATTCGTCTGTGAATTCGATCGTTTTCATAAAGTCAGGATTTCTTCTAATCATTTCCAGCATCAAATTGGAAAATTCAAGACGGTTTGGAAAATTTCGCGGTAACAGTGCCTGTACTCGTTGTAGATGGTAGGGGTATAAGAGTTGTTCCTTTAAAATTCGAAATACCATCATGTGATCAACATTTAACTCGAAAGCAATCTTTCTAGTACTGCTAGTGGGTTGTTCTTCAACCAAATTAAGTACTGCTTCTTCAAGCTGTGGTGTTCTAACTTCTCGATGGCGACCACAATCCTGCGGTGTTTTTTCAAATGAACCATATTCTCGTAATCGTTGCTGAAGTTGGGCAAATATTCTATGCGAAGGGAGCTGCCGTTGAGGATACATTTCAGCATACCTTCTACAAGCTGCTAACCCATTACCCTGCGACAGACCGTAAACGTATTGCATATCAGCCATTTCCGCATTTGTGTATGCCATTTTAATAACAAGTGAATTATTAAACTAAAAAATTAAGAACAGAATAACGACACACAATTATTAATTCAATTTCAAAAATTTACAAATTGACAGCGTGAAAACAATTTAATTGTCACTATCACTAATAGCGGCCTACGGGATAAATTAGTTTCGCATTTTCGTCTTATGACGATGTATCTCTGTAGTTGTTTGTCAAATAATTTTTTTTGCGAACTGGTTAATTTTGGGCAAAAAATTCAAGAGACATTTTTTGTTTAGAATGAAACAAGCTATAGGAAATAAATTTTTAAATGGTAAACAAATAATAAGCCAAAAAGTTACATTGGAAATAAATTTTAGGGGTTGCGTTAAAACCATGGGGTAAACCACATAAATTACTGAGTAAGTGTATTTTTGATAGTAAAAAATGTCACCTTAATTTCAATTTTGTAACTTTTTTAGTGTTTGTAAAAAAAATGAAAAACAAATTTTATGTACCCCCCTTTAAGGGGCTGAATCTTAACAAGGGATGCTCCAATGAAGTTTCTTTATATGAAAGACCCTATCTCTTTTACGATGAGGAACCACCCCCTGAAATATTTTACACTTATTTTGTTACACCCTGTAGTATGTGTTTTTGGATGCGATGTATTATTGTTTTTTACTTTAAGAACCGTAGTGGTACTTTTTATTTTAAATTACAGTTCATTTTATAGATTTTCTTTATTCAGTAAGTTTATTAGTACATACAAAATATGTTACTAACATAAACTTAACTTTGTTCGATCACGAAAATCACACACAATTCTTTACAACGACCTTTTTTGTTAGCAAAACAGGCGTCTGAAGACAATTGTGTGGACTAATGACTTTGTGGTAAACGAATTTAACTATTAACCGAACTTATCTTTTTGCTTGCAATTCGAATACACCAAGTGTTTCAACTGCGACTGGGTAAAAAATGTAATTATCTGATAAATTTTTATATTTTCGGATCTTTAAAGATTCTGCAGCTACGGCTGCTGCGCCTGGTGTTAAAGCATCTGAATTTACATGCGATTTGGCTAGAGTATTGGTACACGTAAAATCCCATACGACTGGTTTGCCGAATTTCCATGGAATCATAGTAATTCCATCGGGTCTCTTCCCGTCGCCGCGAAAAATACTATTAGGTTTTAAGATAGCTGGAAAGTCTGTGGTAACTAAAGCACGTTTGATAATGTCGTTTACCATTTTAAGTCTAGGTTGACGCCCTGCGCTGAAACGGAGTTCCTATTTCGTTTATTGGCGAACCGCATATACATATGTGTGCAATGCACAATTAAGCTCTTAATCGTAATCCCACAGCTATTCTGAATGTCTCATTGTCTAATAGAGAACCTAACGAAGCTACTGGCAAAACCAATAAACAAGCTCCACTGTGTTTCGTAGTTATTGCTTGAATGCGAGCCTTATCAGTTAATGTTAGAGCTGATTCCAGCAAGTTATTGGAAACAATGTCCAGCATTGGTTTATACCATTCATTCTGGGGGGATTTGTTGTGCTTAATTGATGATTACTGCACAGTTGACATCCACAGATTTTCGCCTTCATAATAAGTGGCGTCAAGGCTGAATGGTTGTCCTGGCAAAATTTCGCTTATTTATTTATTGGAAGAGTTGCCTGAGACCATTTCTTCCAACTTAATGTTACTAATTGCTTCGATTGTGACCCGTATTGTGCCGTCGAAAATTTGTAGAAATTCGGGACTTTGCCATGTTGGGCAGCATCCGAGGTGGAACATAAGTTTGGGGATAGCCAAACAATTTTTTAACAAACAATAACTCATATGTGATGGTAAATGTAGGGTTTGTACACGGGTGGACACTAATTTTAAAGAAACGATTTTTTCGTTTAGGCAATAGTCCATTGACTCTGAGCATAGAGAGCTCCCAATAAAATGCATTTATTCTTTTTTGTTATTGAAATTCCGGGTGCCAAGGATTGGAAATGTTTAATTAATCTTTAGTCACGATGATTTAAAAAGAACTCACATTTTTCGAAATTAAGTTCTAAACCTAAATCTCTTGACATTGATATACTTTCGAGGGTATTGCTAACTGATGTTATATCTCCACCAACAGAGCCATCATCTAGGTACTAACTATTAAAATCTGTATCAAAGAGTATAAGTTAGTTCGTGAATAGCCATACAGAATAAAGGAAGACCCAGAAGATCTCCTTGCTGTATGCCTCGTCCACAGTTTATAACTTTATTGCCAAAATTCAAGAAACTGTACTGTAGGTAGCATTGGCAAATTAAATGGTATATAGAAGGTGTGTATTTCTGAATGTAATCTAAAAAAAGTTAGTTGCGATTCCATTAACAAAATATTCAAAGCTTTTTGGTAAAAATGGGGGACTTAGATTGACACAATAATTTGCAATATTATTAACTATTATTTATTTTTACAAAAAGTTTTCTAGCAGCGAGCGTATAAAAATTCTCAAAAGATATTAGAAAAAGCATGGACTAGAAAAGACAAATGATAATGCTTCAAAACCGTCCTATTGTTGAAACTACTGTTGCCTTATTCAAGCTGAACATACCTCTAAGAAGCCAACGAGATAGTAGTCCTCTACAACAGCATTCTATAATAAATGAGGATAATTTTAGGCAACTGTTACGTTTGAGAATAGAAAGTGGAGACATCGTGTTGAAAAAACATCTGAAAACTGCATCATCGAAAGCAACTTACATTAGTAGTTTTACTCAGAATTACCTTGTAGAGCTGTCCCTCGTGGTTCGTTATGTCGATATAAAAGGCAATCAACACGAAAGTGTTGTTGGTTTCGTTGATTGTCACGCAAGTAATTATGATTACACCACGTTGTAACCTTATTTAATCGGAAAAGTTCGGGCAAATACTGTTTTAAGCTTTTTGAAAAACGTAATGTTAATTTTGAATACTGTGTTGTGCTGAAATTGCTACAGATACAAGCAATTTAATGCTTGGTGAACAGAAAGGAGCTGCAGCAGCATTACATAATCAATTAAAAATGCAGTAAGGTGCCAGCTGTAAAAGCCACACGTTGAATCTATCGATTTCAAAATGTAGATCCATCCAGCCTATAAGAAACTCTTTGGGTATAATTTCTGAAGTTATTACTTTCTTCAATGCATAATCTAAAATATTGTTTGTTCTGAAATCAATAAACGACGAAAAATTGGTACCGCGAAACTGGATGGGTACACGAAATCAGTCAATACTGCACTTCAAATGTGTTTTAACAAATATTGTTGAGTGTTTGTCAGTAATAACTAATTGGCGAGAACCAGAATCATCAACAGCGGCATGTCTTAAAAACAATCTACTGACCCAGCAGTTTTTAGTAAGTCTCCACTGTTTATCACAACTTTTAAGCACAACCGTTAGTTTTGAGTAAAGTATTACAAAGTCGGTCCATCGATCGAAATTATGTACAATCTCTAATTAATGAAATCATTACAACTTTAAAGCAAAAAAGAGAAACTTGAAAAAAAGCTTTTCTATTATTTTTAACGAGATTAAAAACACTAATAATAAACTTGAAATCTCAATTACTATACCATGAACAACTCAGCATCAAAAAAGTAAGCTAAACCCGCAACGTTGAGACACCTGAAGAATATTTCAGAATTACGTACTTCAGCCCTATATTTGATGTAATTATTGAAGAGTTAGACATGCGATTTAATAAAAATAGTTTAATTGCTTGTTATTTTAATATTTTGATTCCCAAATTAACCATTAGCAAGAAAATCAGGGACTTGCAAGAAAACTTAAAGGATGTTGCTGAACTTCTGTCCAAATCATTAACTGGACATAACAAACTTTCACTTAGTAATAAGAACTATTCCACTGTTCTGTTGAAGGGGTTAGTTGTTGTTTAGTTCTATTTTGGCGAAAGAGTACAGGTCATATGTTTGTTTTACATATACAGGGTGGCATTAACTTTATGTCATTAAATTTAGGAGGTGATAAAGATTGATTAGCAAAACAAAAGACCTATAGGGCATTTTACTCTTGGACAGCTTTTAAATGCCCGACCTAAGTCAACTTAAGTAAAAGTTTTAGGACTGCTGCTTTGTAATATGTTTTTTAAGTAACCACATACCTATGCAAGTGCTATCCTGAATTACATAAGGCACATGAAATGATTCCACAATAAGTGTTCGAAATTTCCACCGTATCTGCAAGTTCGTGGTTGGTATAATTCTCGGCTTCTCGTATTTTCAAAAACAATTCATTAAGCTACCACGCGACAAAAAACTCCAATAACCAACCTAGATCCAATTACAATTTAGTTCTAACACTGCGTTTAAGTGTTTTACCTAATCACGTAGTGGAACACAAAATCAAACAGGTGAAACACACTTACAACATCTAACCCCGGTTACGAGCTATGTAATGAAAAAGTACATTCAACTTAAAGTAGAATATCGTATTCTGCATAAACGCTGAATTGTAACAAACGCAAGACTACGTCAGAAACCCAATACAATCGACCACAACAGTATTGTGAAATATTATTTTTTGTTGTGATTATTGTTTAAACATGTGAATTTTAGAAAAAATTTAAAACTATTTCACTAGCAGCTAAAGTGTTGAGTTATTTAGTTTAGCAGCAAAAATGCACTCTATTTCACTAATTTAAATTTGCTAAAGGTCACAACTTAATTGGTCGACTTTAATGATGTAATTGTATATTTTATTTGTGACCTACTTAACATTGCAGTGGTTTTAAAACAATTTTGAGACTTTTTGTGTGTCTGTTTATAGCTAATCTGATAGCTTTAGACCCCAGGTTTATCTACAATTTTTGTTTGTCTTATTGGTCTCTACACCCCTTTTAAATTAATGACAAAAAAATGCCACCCTGTATAAGTACCTTGTAAACTGGTACAATTCTTACATTTATACGTTGCAAATAAAATTAAGAATCTTAGTTCAGGTACATGATTTCTGTTAAGAGTAAGTGTGTGAGTGAGGCGAATCAGAGAACTCTACATCATGAACCCCTGCTTCTCTTAATATTACCTAGTGCCGAAGGCTTTCCTCGACCAGTGACGAGGTCGTCTCAATAATAATAGGCAAGGTGGCATTATTGATGGTACCCACCCAATTTTGTCGTCATTAGAATCGACCTTTATTTTTTGTCTTGGTTGATAACCACTAATTACGGTTCAGGACCGTCAAGCCACACAAACTATGATTTGTACCAGACCTACACCTCATCAACTTGAGTTAGTCACCGTCAGGATTTCGGTCTTTTTGTCCCCGACGTCGTATTGCTAGTCGGGCCCGTGACAAATTCAAATTGTACACACGTCATTGAGGCACCCTTTATTAATATTAGCACAATAGCACTACTGCAAAAGATAAACTAAATAATATTGCTGTCACTAGCTTCGCGTTGAGCGCCACTAATTTTCTGTGAATTGAATACAGCGATTTGTATTAATGAGGATACAAATATGAAATTATGAAATTACTATCTTACCGTATCCTTTTTCTTGCCTGGATAGCTCAACAGAAATTATGCCGTGAAATTTACGAAAGTGAAATTAAACACATAAATCTCAAGAAACATATATGCTATCAAAGATACTTTTTCCTTATACACATTATCTAAAGCATCTCTTACATTCAATCCTTGTTAATAAGTAGTACAAAACTCAAATATCTCCTCTGTGAGATACACAATCCTCTTAGATTGATATGTTGATAAATTTACTGATCCTTTATTACCCCAATTGTAAGTGCAATTGGCCAACGATGTTGCACAGATAATTCAGTAAAAATCAAAATGCTTCGAACTCTGACCTCAAATTTTTATGGAAATTATCCCTTCACATATAATTTTTATAAAACTATTCTAGCTTGAGTTACTAATATTTAAATATACTTATACGATACAAAAAACAAATTATACTTGTTGTGGTTATTGTCAAATAAAGTTTATCAAAATCTCATTTCCATCATAATTAACGGTATTAAATTCTTTCTGGTTCCATTTCAAATATTCATTTGACATTAAAATACCAGTTTACAAAGTGCATTTATTTTTAATCGATTAAAATCATCAGTTGTGATCTTGCACCGAAAATACTTATTTTATTGTGATAAATCTTCATTATAATTTATCAAATAATTATGTTTGATAACTTCTGTGTTACTTGTGGAACCCTGATGAGATTTATTACAAATTATTCAAAATTTATTTGTTTCGTGTCGTTAAATAAAATAAATTATGAAACTTTGCTCGAATATTACATGTTGTTTG
Source organism: Platerodrilus igneus (assembly GCA_036346225.1). NCBI lineage: Eukaryota > Metazoa > Arthropoda > Insecta > Coleoptera > Lycidae > Platerodrilus > Platerodrilus igneus. The sequence goes on from JARFIW010000090.1 coordinate 3,641,922, forward strand.
GCTTTAGAAAGAATTGCCCCCGTTCTGCTTCAGTTTATGTTTACATAATAAATAATCTTCGATTGACTTCTATTGTATTCTGGAAAATTTTGTCATCCTGGATGATGTAAAATTAACGCCGATTTCACATTTTAAAGAGCTAATTATGTACGGTCGGTATGATTTATGCTTCTCATAAAGCATCGTCTATACTTCGCTAATAAACGAATCGGTCCGCTACTATCTCTTTCTTTCATACTGTTATAAGTAAAGCAATTAAATTTGTTTATCTTATCTTTTATAGCTTTTTAATAGTCGCGCGTTCCTTGAATAGGAGCGTTTATTCATTGATTCTAATAATTAATTTATTTAATGGCTTTTAAAATATTTCTTAGTAAATGACGTATTCGGTTATTAATAATGAAGATTTGGAATTAATTTTTTTGGAATAAAGAAATAAATATTTTAAAATGATATGTCTACAAACGGAATTTATCTAATCAATGAGGACTTTGTTCTTATGCTTTCCAAATGCAATAAAATTTGCTTACGTCAAATGAAACGTGTTCTAACGAAAAATTTATTTAGTATTTTTAAAAGTGCATGCAACTCATTTTCAGTCGGAATAAATGTTTACACGCAAAAATATGCTTTATTTTAACGCCCATGCATTAAATTAATATTATATAATATTATATAAGCCGGAAAAGTACCGTCAGTCTCAACTATAAACAACGAAGTAAGTCAATTAACTCGGGAAGAGTAAGTTAACTGCTGAAAAAATTTAAATTGCTTAATCAAAACAAAAAGATTTTCTTTATCTGTATTATTTAAACCTTTAGTTACACTCACTTTGGTAGACCAAAGATTAATAAAAAAAGTCCCATAAACACCTAAAGTAAATTCAATAGGATCACTGCTAAAATCACTAGTAAGGTATCTGGCTAAAATACTGCAGACTCATAGCGAAAAAGAACTCTTACATCAATGGCGCAGACGACTTCGTTGAGATACTAAGAAATTGAACTTCGTTTCTAAATTCCTGGTTAATTAATGATGTCAAAGAAGTCGGGTTCCGCTGGTATAAATTATTGTAGACGCAATAGTGAATTTGTGATATAAAATTACCTAAGTTGTTACGTTTATTTTCGGCATAAATTAAAATACACCTTTTTCCTTTTAATTCATTATCCATTCACATAGATTCTGTTTTTACTTTTTAATACTCCGATACCACCCTGTATATTTCACCTTCATACAATAAGTCCGTTTATTACATGTTCAATGAAACTCATTTGCTGCGAATTTGAAAAGTTTCCGTTCTAAATAAAATAGTCTGTACCTTGTTTTAGATGTCCGCTGGTTTTCTACATATTCTGATAACGTAAAATTACTTCCTAAATGCTACGACCTAGAAACTCGTCGAAATAAGGTAGCGTACTGTATGATAAGTGTCTCGAAGTTCTAATTACCTCTTGGCATGTTGTGATAACGCGAGGTTTGAATTCTGCTTTCAAAAACGAATTGAATTTGATGCTACAGCTCGTGTTTGGTAGTATTATCGATATACTCGCTCTGGTACTTCAAGAGCGATGCACGTTTTTTTTCTTGTTGACAAGTGTCGAATATCTTGGGTGCATAAGTAAGTTCTCCCGCGCCTACTCATACTAATAAGATTATCTTTTAGCTCAACTGGGGGCCAAATTGTTTTTTATGTAGGTCCGACTGTTCGTTGCCACAGGCCCACTGGTGCTTTTCACTCGTAGATCGCTGATGCCGTTATGTTAATTGGGTAAATGGATCCGACTACCGTGGCGATTTTGTACTGAGTCACGTCCGTTGGCGTGTAAGATAAGGAACCAGACACGTGCAGGTATATGACTTGTGTGCTTTGTATGTACATCAAGAGATAACCCTTTATCAGCGTTTGATGTAGTTATGTGCCAATAAACTTGGAAACCTAGGACTATTATTGGTTGCTATACATAAATATTAGAATCGTCCTACAGGTACGATGTGCAATTTTGAAACGAAAACAAAAACGTTTGTCAAAAGAAACTGGCAAGTTTTATGATTAGTTTGATTAGTTTTGCTGATTAGTTTTTTTTTTTGTTTTTTTTTGTCAAATACGAGATGCGCACTTTGTATCCAAACTAATAATTTGTCCATAAGTATACTTGTGCGTGGTTAAATAACAACCCTCAGTTCATTTCTTTTGATGGTTTGTATCGAATTAATTTTTTTGTATATCCTAGTTAGTTTTGGGTGTAAATTTTTCTGGATTCATAGACATGGGAGACGTTACCATCTAAATTAGGAGTGAGGAATTTAGGAAGATATTAAATAATGTTGCCGCCATACCCTTTTATATAATTTCCATCTGCTACAAATTTCATGCCTATGTATATTTAATAATTGGTTGAATAAAACTTATTTTTATTCAAAGGATTTTTTGCAATGGGACACGTTTAGTTAAAGCGTATTGTAAATAGGAAGTTCTTATATGAAAAATCACCATAATTATATCTGCATAAATTTATATGTACCTATTAATTTGGTTAAATACCTATAATTGCTAAATTTATGATGTTCTGTTTCTTTTAGATACACGCATATTTCGCCAATTAGGAATAGAGCGGAGTTTCTTTGTTTAACTGTGTGTGATGCATACTGCAAGATACGTGTTTGGATAATATAGGTTAGATCAACGACTTGGAGTTTTCTTATTATTTGTGTTTATTTTAAATTAGTAGATGAAGAAAAGTGTACACAAGGCCCCATCAATTTATATTGCAGTAAAATCTATTGAAATCGTTTCTTGGAGCACCCCTCTTCTAGGGAGACTAAAATCCAGGTGGGTTGGCGCTAAACGGCTTTTTATTAATCACACAGTTCAAAAACCTTTCCAGGTGGGTGTCAGAGTATTTGCCAAAAGTGCTATCATTTGTATACTTCTAAAAAGTTTTGCATTTGCTTTTATAGAACCCACCCCCTCACCACTAAAAGTTAGCTGGGCCATTATTTACTGTTACGACTCTTTTGTAGAGTAAAATTAATTCAGGTTGCTAGCGTTACTTTAGCACGTAACAAAAGTCGTGAATTGAGTCATTTTAATCTCCTGAGTTAATTTTAATTCATTTGTAATTGAAAAATGGACACACTTGACAGTAAATTCTGCATAGCTGAACGTACACAGAATAAATAATACGAAACTACGTTCGGAATTCGGTGACAAATTTGAAGCACTCTTAAAATGCTTGCCTTATGATCAACATGAATTGTAATTAGTCATTTCTTGGAAAATAACCATGTAATTTACAGCGCTCAAATATTTACAGAACTGCTAATATCCAGCATGTTCTGAGTAACATTCAAATTAAAATTATACTTTAAAACACTTACAACTATACTCGTTTTCGCCGTATTGTTTGGGTTCACTGGAGTTAGTGCTACCGTCATGCAGCCTATCAACATCAAACGCTTGTAATCCATCATTATCCATAGCAAACACTTTGGCACATTCATCATCCAGGCGAACTTCCATGCTATTAGCTTCATTAAGGCCATCATTCTGAAACAAAATAAACCCATGTAGCATAAATGAGAATATGCTAGAGTAGCAAAATATAAACAGCACCTTTAGAGGCTTTATTCAATTGAAGTATAAAGAGGTAAAAACAGCTTTTCAAAGAAGGTTGTTGTCGAAAGAAATAAACACCTATAAAAATTTGTATATATTCTCGTAACTTTCTTTAAAAGTTTGGTATCCCACGACCTACTTAAATAAGTAAACATACTAAAGAACTGGGGAACTGAAAACATCTGATAAACCCAAAGAAGTTCGGTAAATATAAAAATGAATGTAATGTAAATCTTTTTCGGCGAATAGCAAAACTGCACGTATTTTTAAATATGTTCGTGCTTTTTCTTATAGTAGTAAACTTGAAGTGCAAATTTCAAATTTACATTGCTGGACGAAAAAATTTAACGATTTATATTAAAGTCGTATTCTTTATAAGTTGTTTACACAACTTGCAATATTATTCTATTAATTTGTAATCTGCCCGTTTAATATATTTTGTGACAACCTGTTTTGACGAGTTGCTGTTATCAATATCGGTTCATTCTAACTTTGGTTAATTAAAATTTATGCATCTTGATTACACGAGAATTTGTTTGACTTTATAGATTGAGTTGATGTTAATGTCAAAATGTATTTCCGTTTCTTAAATTACAAAATTTCCGGTTTACTTAATGGAAGAGAAATATTTTTTTTTATAACTCTAAAGGTACTATTAAATGGTTTTGAACATTCTAATACCCAGATTGTATTTTTGTATGTGAATACATCTTTTAAAATTTATGAAAGGCTTACAAAATATTACATTTTAAGTTTCATGTCCCGTGTTTTATTATTCCAATATTTGTTCACATTCAAAGTTTATTTTTCATGAACAAATTGTAGTAGATATCAGTTCTACAGCTGGTCACGCCCATACAATATGGCCAAGTTGATTTCGTGGTGAAAAGAACCAGAGAGGTTTCGCTTCGCCATAATGATTCATTGATTTTAAATATTTGAAAATTGATTTATTATAAGTACTTATTATATACCTTGTAGGCTTATGGGTACACACTCGCACCATTTTAAAATTGTGTATATACTTGCTTTCATGCTCGAATATTATTATTAAAAATGATCCGCTTCTGAACGTTGCTTTTTAGTTCAACAAAATAAAACACCGACGATGTGTGATGGAGCTAGTTGGAAGCAAGCTTGGCATAGACACAGGGACCACCAAGAGTATTCTCGATGCGCCGGTCTTCCAGCGGACCGGTTTTATAATTAACCCCTCAGTCAATACTTAAAAAATAATAATGAAATCTAGGACAAGTTACCATATGTTTATGACTATAAAGTTAGTGCAAGAGACATCAACAGAAAATTTACAGATTGCGATTAGGATAAGATTCAACATTGTTACAGTAATATTTGACGAAAGACGACTTTTGCTTTTGGAAATAAATACTTAAATGAACATGCATGTATTCTTTAATTTTTTAATAATATTTTTAATATTTATATTTTTTAAATATAAAATGAAATGAAGATAACGTAAAAACATTACTTACTATACTCATATAACATACATACGTCATAAAACTTCTAGCGTTCAATATAGTAGAGAGTATTGTCATACCTAGAGAAACCCTTAACCAAATCTTCTGCATAAGCATAACAAAAGATAATATGTTAGCAAACGCATACGCAGGTACCTATTATCAAGATCTTCTTAGTAACCATTTCCATTTAATCCAAATAACTTTGGGTTAGCGAGATACACACTCATTCTTTTATCGACAGGTATAATAAATCGTTATAGTGAGTGCTCTTTTGAGCAGACATTGTACACTGTAGAAAGATTAGCAAATAGCCAATAGATTAGTTTAGTTTGATTATTGTACAGTTTTCGTAATAAGTTATTTGGTGTAAATAAAATAAAAAGAAATCAAATATTTTAAGGTGATAATTCACTGGTTGTTAATATAATATATATATATAATATATATATATATATATATATATATATATATATATATATATATATATATATATATATATATATATATATATATATATATATATATATATATATATATATATATATATATATATATATATATATATATATTGGTGTATTAATGAGGTGACGAGAGGTCATACAAAGAGAAGAAAAACGGAGAAGAGTAAAATTTCCCTATATTGAATTTTTCTACCCTGTATAAACTTATATTCCCAATTTTGAATTAATTTATTTCACCCACGTGTGTGAATAATTAATCTTGAGAGATATTTTAAAACAAGTTTTTAGTTTAAAATGTAAATACGCAAATCATTCATTTAATCCGTGTATAAATAATTATTCTATAAATATTAAAAATAATTTGGATTTTAAGATATGCGAAGCTGAAATCCATACCTTGTTAGAATAAAAATCAATAACACAATCAGTATCATTTATTGAAAACGTAATACGCTGCAAAGGTAAATTTTATAAAATAGTATCGATTTGACGCATTTATAAAGCAAAGCATATTTTTGGAGTGTAAATATTCGTTAGAACGCGTTTGATTTACTGTGCAATATATCTTATTGCACTTACAAAGCATGAGAACAAAGCCCTCATTAATTAGGTAAATAAATTCCGTGTGTAGACATATCGTTTAAAACAAAAATAAAATATTTAATTCTTTATTTCAACGAAACTAATTCCAGAAGGTTCGAACGTTTACGTTATTAATGAAAGAATACGGCATTTCGTTCGAGAAAATTCGATAAAGACATAAATCATCTTTAAATACGCTCGAAAAATCTTATTATTTTCCGTAAATGGATAAATGCTCAATACAAAGAACGCGTCACTATCGGAAAAATCTAAATCTGAAAGAGAGAGAGAGAGAGAGAGAGAGAGAGCAGAGAGAGAAAACAACGGTTATGCTTCGATGCATCAACAAGGAATGGACTGAGTTATACGATAGACCTAAATTTTAACCACCGCGATAACCACACTTAATTAGCTCATTAAAACTCGACGTTCCATAATTATTATATCACCCAGTGGCTAATGCTTCGAAATAAATTGAGAATGGAATGGAAAAAATGAGGTATTTAGAATTCTTGTATATAAAAAGGAAGTGATCAAACAATTCGGTCATTCTTTCTAAAACGTAACTTGTAATATTCGAGCAAAGTTTCATTCTTTAATTTATTTTACGACATGAAACAGATACGTTTCGAATAACTTGTAATCTATTTCATCGACGTTCTACAAGTAATAGAAGTTATCAAATGTAATTATTTTATAAAGTATAATGAAGATTTAACACAATAATATGTATATTATTGATACAAAATCACAACTGTTGATTTTAATCGAATAAACATAAATGCGCTTTACAAACTGATTTTAACGTCAAATGGAGATTTGAAATAGAACCAGAAAGTATTTAACGCCGTTAATTATGACGGAAAAGAGATTTTGATAAGCGTTATTGGACAACAACAACGGCAAGTACAATTTTGTTTTGTAACTTATAAGGGTATTTCAATATTAGTATCTTAAGCTAGAATAAGTTCTTAATTTAATAAAAATTATTTGTAAAGGGGATAATTGCAGCAAATTTTAAAATCAGAGTTCGAAGCATTTTGACCTTCACTAAATTATCTTTGCAGCGGCTTTGGCCAATTACACTGACAAAGAAAGGATGGATAAATTATCCACAAAAAAATCAAAGAAAATTTTGTACCTCAGAGGAGATATTTGGGTTTTGTACTTGTTAACAAGGATTAGGTGAGGATTATTCTAATGATTAAGCAATCATGAGGTAAGATTTTCTGTCTAAGCTTAAACTGTAAATTATATGTTTTAGAAGCATTATTTAGATTTGTTGAATGCAAGAGATTCTTTAGATAATGTGAATAAAAGAAAAATGTTTTTGAATGCATATATGCTTCTTGAGATTTCTGTGTTTCGTTTCATTCCACAGCATAATTTCTGGTGATCTAGCCAGGCGAGAAAAAGGAAACGATAAGATATTAATTTCATATTTGTATCCTCTTTAATACAATTTGCTGTAATTTATATATATATATATATATATATATATATATATATATATAGCTACGTCGTACTCGCCAGGTGTTCAACGACCAATTGCCTGCTGATCGCCACCTCTTTGTGCCTTTAAAATAATTTAAAATTAACACAATTAAATTTATGCCTCGACTAGCTTAGTGATACCACGCACAGAGTGAAACAAAAGTATGAGTGTGCCCTCTATCGCTACGTTGGTAAACGATGATACCACATTAAAGCTCACTAGTAGATGTTGTGTTTGAACTCCTTCGGTACTCAGTAGTTGGATAAAATGTTCAGCATTCTTAACGTATGAAGCTGACATTGCAGCAAGTGGTTGTAGGTGTTTGGTCAAGTATTTTGCTAGTGGCTGTAAGGCTGAAACTATACAACTCACGATTGGTCGTAGCGGTACACTTTCTTTGTGAAATTTGGAAAGACCATATAGTTTTGAACACCTTGATGATTTTTCTCGTAGAATTGGTTGTTCTTGTTCCACCTTGTCTATAGAACTTTTCTTGATTTTCATTCTTGTGGTATTTTCCAGATATGTCGTTGGATCAGTGTTGATATACTGATATGCTTCGTCATTAAGTAGAGTGTTGATTTTGGTGTGGTAATCTTCTGTGTTCATTATTGCTGTTGTATTCCCTTTATCCGCCGGTAGAATAATATCTTCATTATGTCGGATACTTTCAACGCATGCCATTCATCCTTTGTAAAGTTCTTCTTTGGAGGATGAGGTGTTCTTAAGATATTTCACGTATCTTAACGTATTTATTCAGCTGCAATGTTGTCGAGCTTGTGAATTGCTCCTTCTATGCTACAGATGATGTCCTCTACAGGTATTCGTGTCGGTGCGTGTGCATGTATGTGCGTGTGTGCGTGCGCGCGCGTGTGTGTGTTGTAACGCACGTTGAAGAATCCTGCCTTGCTTGGAATAGCAAGGGTTCAGCTAAATTCAAAATTTCAAGGTAAAAGAACACTCACTCCCTGGCTGGCGTAGTACCTTCAGGTGGAACATTGAAAAATCAAATGTAGTACTTAGATTCTGTTAATTTTACTGTTTAAAACTGCCGAATATGGAGCGCAGAAAATCCTCACGCGTTTCATAAACGACCATTACACGCACGTAAAATTGGAGTTAAGTGCACGAACCTGCTTCCAGATTATCGGAAATTATTTTGAAAATCCATTACTAAAGCCATTTGTATTGTAATTTGAATATTTTTGTATAAATATTTTAACAACATTAATATTTTTGGAATACATACGTCTTCAAAAACAGATTGCATACTTTTTGAAACACCTGTTAGAAGGTAAAGCAACTACATATGAATTAGCCGGCGAATATGCTAAATTCAGTTATTTGGAGCCTTTGTGTAGAATTATCGGCTGTAGTTAAATTTTAAATACAGCTATGTTGCTAACAAACGCCGATCACTTTTGAAATCTTCTTTTGTATTTATATACGCTTGATACGATCTTTGTCATTTCCTTCCTCTTCCATGCACTTTAATTATATGGTAAATTTAGTGTATAAAACCATGTTGCTTATTCGCTGTTATATTCACTCTTTATTTGAAAAGCGTTTGTATATCAACTTCATCAAGCAATGTTTATTAAAAGTTATTGAAAAATTTAAAAATAGGATAATATTTAAGTGTGCAAACTTTTCCAGCGGCTTTGATATCAATTTGAAGATATTTAGTTAATATTTTGTTAATACCAAAGCAACATGTACTTAACGTAATCTATGTTGACTTAGATTAAACACTTAATGATGATCTTTTATCATATTTGGTTAACGCTTTTTTAGGTACTATCTGAATTAAATCTTTTATTTACACTATTCAACTGCACATCCTTGTGCGAAGTGTTTGAGTCTATCACTGTAATCTATAACAAAAACAGGATTGTTTGAAATACGTTTTTTAGTCGATTATTTTAACAATAATAAGTGTGAATTTCAGGAACAGTTGTTAATGTAACAAAAACACTTTTGCACAAACAACAGTTGAAGCATTTTTATTTTATTAATGTAATTAAGCAGTTTAAAAAACGTTGAATTTGATGATTGTTAGTAAATCACCATGTATATGGCAAGTCTTGGATGTAAATTGTATTGCAACTATCATGTGAGAAGCATCTCTGCCCTAATTAAGATTTTGAAATGCAACCTCCGCATGGCGTTTTAAAAACAGTTCTTTCGGAGTCCTCGTCTACGATGTTGAAAGTAGGACGATATGTACAACTTCCATGATACCATCTATGCTGTTATTTAATTTATGTTAATCTTTGCTGTAATTAATTCTATGAACGACCTTTAACACTATGAAAATTTAAAATTTGTAGCGAAACGACTACTGTAAAACTGAAAGATATTACGATATTATGGATTCCACAGTCTTTGATTGAAAACTCGAATGTTGATGGTTTGACGTAATTTCTATTTTGTTCATTGCCAGCACAACAGTTGTTCAAGTAGATGCCAAGTTGTTGAAATACTTCGATCACATGAGGACGCTGTTAATCCAGATAAATCGTATAGTTTGGTATCATGTTTTTTTTTGTTGTTATTTTGGATTAATGTCGTAATCCTCGGTAAGTCAAACTTTTTAATTATTTATATGAAGTATTTTATTCTGTAAATTAATATTATTAAACCTCCACAATAAGTAGAACTTGGTTAATTACAAAAACATTCATGTACGCTTTATTACTCACAATTAAGTCAGTATTTATCTTCTACAAGAAATATAAGCGACGATCAGTTTCCCACCTGATTAAAAAGTAAAAGTAAAATAATTTATTTGAGTCTATTTTAAGATCTCATGTGCCTATTTAAAATTTTATGGTATACGGAATTATGAACAATCTATTAAGATCCACTAATGATTATATGTACATCGTACTCAGATTTGAATATGTTATGATAAGAAAATTTTTATTGACATAAATTCCATCATCAGTTAAGATATTTGGGAAAATTTAAATTAGATCTGTAAATACCTGTAACAAGAACAGAAGAATCTTTAATTTAATAGATATACATATATTTCCTTCTTCATACTTTTTATTAAATTACTAAGGTAACAAATTATTAGGAAAGTAACCTTACAATTAAATTTGATATACATGCATATTTCTTATTCAGATGCAATCTATGATGTGTTTGATATTTAATGTATAACTACTTTTCTTTCTGGAATAATATTGCTTAACTTAACAATCTTAGCCTCTGTGCTTTACGTGCGTATAGTCGTTACTAAAGTTCCTACACTCACTTTAGTTACGCTGTCTTGCTTTTGTTAAATCTTTAGTGGCGCCTGCCTTATCCGTATTTATAAAGACCCCCCTGTTAGTCTCATCCCGCTAAACTTAGAGTTCAGAGTTGGTCCGGAAGTCTCCAGAAACATTTATTTTTAATACGGATAAACTACATGTATGGATAACTTCTGAGAGAAATTAAGGTGGATCTGCACTTATCTCGAAACACCCTAATCAACATCTTTATATAAGTTACTCCACCCTTAACATCTATAGAAATTGAAACAAGTAAATGAAATAAAAATAAAGTTAAATCACACATTTTATTAATACCAACTCATCATTACGATGAAATTCTTAAAGCACTCACAATTTATTTCCAGCTAATCCCAAACAGTACAAATATTAACTTTTTAAAGCTACTGTGCTATCTTCTTACTGATTTACTATCAAAGCACTATAATTAATTAATATTAGATAGGGCAATTTATATTAACAGTACATACCACTAATTTATTTTATATTACGACTATATAGTTTCTATAAAAACGTACTATGATAATCATACCTTTAAATTAAAACTGAACTTCAAACCCTCTTAACGGCAATGTATACCTTAACCAATTGCTCTAGATTATTTCGATAATGTACTGGAAATTCTGTAAATAACATTTTAGAGGTTTCTTATTGTAAAGTTACCAATTACCTTTTGCGTACAAATGCCTCGTTTACGTTCTGATATATTATTCTAATCAAAGGTAGACTAAACGGTGCGGAGTATCATGAACTTTCATTCAAAGAAATTCATCGTTCATTTTATACTCTCTGTAATTAAATTACACACTTCAAGAGTAAGCATATTTTTAAATTATTGTTAATGTTTCGTTTCTCTAAGTAGGAAATAAGTCATGCAGGATATTTAGTTTTCTCCCCGTAGAGTAAGAGTTACGGAACAAATCAAAAGTTGGTTTTCTTAAGGAACCATGGAATGCAAAAATGAAAAGTTGCATTGGACTATGTTTCTTATTGTTTTTTAGTATGGCATTTCCAGAAATGGGATTCAGAATGTTACGTATCAGTATTTCGAAACTGGAACAATCAGTGTAGTAGTAATTATTTAATTAGTCTTTTAAAAGATTTCTTTCTAGTAATACCTGGCCAGTTTGATGTTAGAAAATTATATTTTACCCTTCTTAAAGAAAATGTACTGTTTGTATTTACATTGCCATTATTTAATGTTAATAGAGAGTAAGTTTAGGTTGAATACGAAGTTTTATTTATAAAATAGGTTCATTTTCGGCAATAATTGGTTATTTTATTTACAATAATTTTCAACTCAAATCCTTTGCTGATTAATTACACGTTTATCTAAATTCCATGTCTACGGTTAAATAAAAGCGTCGATTCATAATTAAAAAGAAATACGCAGGCTAATAATTTTCAACTAAAATCCACTTTGCTTCTAAAACAACACTTTATTCGATAAATTAAATATTCTGTATATTTTACTTGGTAAATACTTCTGCTAATTAAGAATAAATTCTACTTCCCAAAATTCCCTAACATAAACTTTACGCTATACTCAGTAGATAACGTGTCCCAAGTATCCAATAATTGCTTCTTATGTGTTTTCCGTCGGAAGAATTCGTTGAATTAAAGCTGCGTATTATCCCAATATAAACTGTGTTTTTCTAGGTTAATTCTGAATAAAAATATTACTTTGAACTCTGGTGACTAGCTGAACGAAATTGATTTCATTTGCTTTCCAATCTACACAACGAAGACACGTGTAGAAATGTTTGGTTGTTTCCGTTTTTCGTTATGAAAATTTCGCGCACGCAATACGGCGTGTTTCTTCCGGTGGCCTTAAAGCCACGATGAATGGTCGTCCCTTGCTGTAATGGGAGACCAAATGTGTTCGTTCTGGGTGTAGGCCTACCTACTCGTTGCTATGGACCAGCTAGTGACTCAACCCCGACGTCAGCAACTCCGAAGGTGAGTGTTTTCTTTCTCCGTCATTTACGATTGTGCGCATATCGGTTGGAATTTCCTGTTTAAGCTCGTGCATTTACAAATTTAATTCTTATCTATGAAAATGATTGAACTATTTTGGTATTTATTGCCATTATATTAATGCATCACTATTTGCTTTTAAATAACTAAAAATATACTACTTATTAAGGTGAAAATGGTTTAAAAATTTGCTGGCATATTTGACAACGTTGTTGCCATTATATTTAAAGCTGTAGGTTAGTTGTTTTAACATTACCAGAGCCTATGTGAAGTGTCATAATACTATAAGTACTAAAATAAACTTTGAGATCTGGTATGGCAATACCCTAGATATAAAATGATAAAATATACTGTTTATGCTCACATACTCAACCTGTGCTTATGCTTGTTGTAATTTATATGAATATCGGACTAATTATAACATTTTCTAATTAATCTTTTTTGTGTTAATTATTGATTGTGTGTACATATTTCGGTTAATTATAGGTTTCTTTTTTTGGTATGTGTTGTTATGAGTGTGAATAATTTTGCTTTATTTATTTCAGGCTCTTCTTTAATTTAGTATAAGTGTAGGTATTCTACCCCGCCCACCAGCCGATTGAGCCCGGTCCATTTCTTTTTTTTTGTTTTTTTCCTAGGCTACGTCAATGCACGTAGCAAGGTAAAAGTAATAAAATTTGTAAAAGGATATCCAGTCATCCCAGTAATAAATTTATAGTAACATGGATTGTGAGTTCCAATGTTTTGAGAGGCCGCCCATTTAAAATTCCTTTGATATGACCAAATTGAATTCATTCATTCCATTCATTCCATTCATTCCATTCTAACGTAGGTTTTGTAATTCAATATTCTCCGATTTACATTTTTTGCCATAGGACCCACTCCTGCACCACTGGAATTAACCGGTGCACCCGTGCATTTATATTTCCAATGCTCCACCAGAGGGTACTACATTGGCCAGGAGGCGAGTTTTTTGTTGCCTAGAAATTTAGAATTTTGCCGAACCCTTGCCGTTCCAGACAAGGTAGGGATCTTTAACGTGCGTGACAACTCTCACACACGGGACCTCCATTTAACCTCTCATCCGAACGAGGGCGTAATTTTTGTGAAAAATGCTCACCTGTCATTTTTCAAGCAGTCGGCCGTGTCGGGATTTGAACCCAGGACCTTGGGATCCGTAGTCTTACGCTTACTACATTGATCCACGGCGACGCCTAACCGGTGCACCCGCTTCTTCAGAGTATATCCAAATTAATAACTAACGTCAATCTTGCCCCTAAAGTGCAAAATAATTGTAAATACACAGCAATGAGTGAGAATATTACTAAATGATCTATGAACCAAGAATATAACAAGCCGAAAAAATAATTAAATACACGTTATATTGAAGTCGTTTAGAAACATGTTCCTAGATGGGCGGGATAATTAATTGTACAAAAGGCCAAACCTGACCCTTTAAGCGCTAAGGGAACACCGAAAAGCCAAGTATAAAGAATTTAATTATGAAAATAAACGTTTGCTTGAAGAGACACGCACAACTAAATAGAAAAAGTTATGTACGCTCAACAAGAACCCGGGGAAATCGTGTACCGTATATTCAGGGGCAAAAATGAAAGTATTTTACTCGGAGAAAGACAACGGGGAAAAATACACGTTTGTAAAACCACGGCGGGATATTTATTAGAAAGATTCTTCCTGTCAGATAATCTGGACGAGGACAGGAAATTGTACGACCCGATGGAAGGTAGCTTTGACGCGGAAGGTTGAATCTGGTATATAGAGTGTCGAAGGAGAAGAAAACGTGACGGAATTTAAAACATACGATATGTTATAGAGAGACAACGGGCAGTCAGATACAGAGTTCGTGGTATATAGGGAACAAAAAACTATATTCCAATGCGAATTAGTTGCAATACGTGAGATGATAGACTAAACTATAAATTATACAGGTTCCAAGAAAATCCAGGAAACGATAGGGTAGACAAACTAACAATTTTACATTTTAATATCACACACTTATTTGCGATACCGCGATCGTTAATTAAAAGAAAATTTGACGAACGTTCAGTTCAGCAAAAAAATGATAAATACGACGATCCAACGACACTTAGCTTAACGAAAATTTTTACAGTAAGTTTAATGGCGAGTAACAAAATTGAAGTGAGGTTCAAAAATAGAATAGCGTGGCTCGTAATCGTAGAAGGAGCATTTAAAGCATACTTAGAAAAATTCATTATGATTACGCTAGAACGACTACTGCCAACAGAACCAATATATATTGTTTAACTGCTTATTACAAAAAGGAAATTATTAATACAAGGAGTAGAACTACAAAATAATGTTAAAGAATTTATGCTTTCATTTAATTACAGATACTGATCAAGAAGAGGTACAGCGTAAGTATATGGATCAACTTACGAAAACAGTGGAAAATCGAAAGGTCATACGCAGTAGTAAAATAAACTGGAGTATACACATACATATTCACGCACACACTTTGTAGCCCAGACACACGCATGTACTTACGCACACCTTGCACACACGCAAACGCGTGCAGATGCACACACACCCAATTGCAATATTCAGAGGTCGCAGCTAGTAAAAATAAGGAGAGGTAGACTTCTAAGAGAGGACAACGTGTTACGTTTATTTTCCACATAAATTAATTATCCTATTTTTCTCCCTTGTTCATTCATTACTCGTTCGAATAAACTTCGTTCCAATTCTTAAATTCTTCAACAACCCCCCTATATAGTTTACTTGTTACTTCATAAGCCCGTTTTATCATAAATCTATTTAATCCTTCAACATAATTCATAATAAACACGCTCTCGAATAACCTCCTCAACTCAAATCCCTTTTTCTTTTACAATGATAATTAATTATATAAATTAAATAGTTTATATCCTGTTTAGGTAACCTTCAATTTGGTAAACCTTCTGATAGCGTATAATTGCTTATGTGTTTTTCATCTAAACATTCGTCTGCATAGTGTATCGAACTATACGATAAAACCTCATTTTTCGGTTTTACCGCACTTCGCTACGCTAGGAATTGGCAGTTCGAATTGGTGTTGTTTAAGTCATTGTTGAGTTTGATTCTATAGCTTGTGCGTCGAAGGGTTTTCTACATTTTATTCGTCACTGTATTTCAAAATGCGATGCACGTCATTCTGTTTAACAATTAGGAGGTGTCCTGCGTGTATTCGCTTTTTTTAGCTGGAGGTCAAATGGGTTCTTTCTTTATGTAAAACAACTTCTCTCTTTATGTAGAACAACTACTTTTGTCTGTAGACTGCTGCTGCAAGTATGGTAGCAGAGTAAATGTATGTTGACGACCATGGCGTTTCTATGCTGACTCAACCCCGAAGGCTTGCGAGCTAAGTATCAGGACACCTACAGGTATGCAACTTGTTTTCTTTTGTGTGCGTCAATGGTATATTCCGTATCAACGGTTGGTGTAATTACGTGACAAGAAACGTCACATTGTAGAAATATTGGTTGTTGCTGCGATTCGATATTATCGCTCTACAGGTGCGATGTACAATTTTTAAAAATGCATGTCAAAAGAACGCACATGTTTATTCGCTTTATTAATTAGCTACTTTAAAAAAATTATTAGGTAAAAATTTAAAAACACTTGACAAAAACTCCCACAGTTTTGATTTGCTACTGATTAATTTTATTTTGTGTAAATACGCGATGCGCACTTCATAGCTAAATTACTATATTGTCAGTAGAATATAATTGTTGGCTGTAAAATAGCAACGATTAATTTATTTTCCTTTTGCTTGTTTGTACAGAATCCTTTATTTATTTTTAAGTGTTAATAGATAATCGTGGGCCATGTACTTTATTTTTTTGTTTTCGTGGTATGTAGGCGAATCCTCCCACTCTTCGCGGTTGGTAGTTAGCCTGGTGTTTACTTTTCTTCCAGCTACGTCCAGATACGTAGCAAACGCACTAATACTCTCAAATATTATAATATGTAATTTTGAACTTTTACATGATGATATTGTAAAGTTATGGATATTGGTAGGTGTATAATTATGTTATAAATGGAAGCTTAACCGCTGGTGAAGAGGTACTCAGATTTATATTAGTTTATTTCAATATTCATAAACCTACCGTATTCAGGCAGAAGTCTAATTCGGGACCGATTGATTTCACCTATAATTGAATTGCCAAGAATGAACAGTGAAATATATAGAAAACACGTGGTACATAAAAGATATTTGTTGTTTCTTGCCGTGCAAGCTGGAATTTTAAAATTTAAAGAGAACGAACAGTTGGTGCAGGAATAATATTATTTCCTATTTTATAGTGCACTTGAGAGCGATGTTTCTCGATTTAATAGTCTTTGTACTTTAAACACGTTTGTTAAAGCCGCAGATCTTCTAATATTAAAATCTAGAAATCTTTTATAGTTTTTGAAATACAAATAGCAAAGGAATCGATTTTGCACCTATTCAATGTGGTTAATGTGCCCACGCCATGAGGGTGTCAAACCCTAGGCGGGTATTTAAGCGTAGGACGCTATAAGTGTGTATTATAGACCTTTTGTGATTTTCATATTGCTACTGCAATACGATTGCCTCTGGTTATTAAAAATAATAGTAAATAATCAGGCGTTTTGGGAAAGTTTAAAAAAATGTTTTCGTTTAGAAACTTCTGCAGACATTTGAGCAAAAGTTCAAGTACAATTTTAAAAATTCATTTAAATTAAAACTGAAATAAGATACGCTCCATATTGCGAAGTATGCGTTGATCGTAATTAGCAATTTTAACAACACAGGAAAGACAAAGATAATGACGAGTGAGTTACAGCCTAGTTCTAAACCAAAATTAAAACTAGGTAATACCGAGTAAGAGGAGGTAGATGAATTTTGCCATTGAGGTAGTATAATTACAAAGGACGGATGTAGCAGAAGGGATATAGTAGCTAGAATAGCTCAAGCTAGAAAAACGTTTTTAAAAAAGAAAGACTTACTAATAGCTAATAGTATTAGTTTAGATAACAGAAAAAGTTTCTTAAAGTCATACGTAAGGAACGTTCTATTATACGGTAGTGAGATTTGAACAATTAAAGAGGTAGATAAGAAAAAGATAGAAGCTTTTGAAACTTGGTGTTATAAGAGAATGTTAAAGATTAGTTGGACAAATAGAGTAACAAATGAGGAAGTATATAGAAGGATAGGTGAGGAACCCTGTATGTGGAAACAATTAAAGGTCAGGAGAAATAGAATGATAGGGCACCAGTTAAGACATGAGGGACTATTTAGTAATATCTTAGATTATAGCCAAATAAAACTATATAGAAATAGAGCAGGAAGACCTAGACAAAGCTATATTAGTCAAATTATTAGAGATTTAGGTTGTAAAGGGTATGTAGACCTTTTTAGACTAGCTCAGAATAGAAAAGAATTTAGAGCTACGTCAAACCGACCTTAAGTAAGTTCGAAAACAAAACAAAAAAAATATATAAATCAAAATCAGTTAACTAAATGTCACCATGACATAACTCACAATTGGTAAGCGGTCTGGCATGTTGGTAGCGATTCGTTGCTTAAGCCTTATCATAACATAAAATTTAATAAACGTCTCCACGACATAACTCACAATTAGTTAGCGGTTTGGCGTGTTGGCAGCGATTCGCTGCTTAAGCCTTACTATAACATATAATTTAACACCTTTCCTTTTTTGGAGGGAATAACCAGGTAATATTTCATTTCCATATAAATGGGAATCATGTAAACATGTTGGAGTTCTTTAACAACCATCAGGTAGCTAATATCTATGTAGAGCCAGGTAGATAGGAAAAAGATAGAAGAGTATAGGAAGAGCTAGACCAAACTATATTAGTCAAATTATTAGAAATTTAGGTTGTGAAGGGTATGTAGAAGTTTTTAGATTAGCACGGAATAGAAAAGAAGTTAGAGCTGCGTCAAACCGACCTTAAGTAAGGTCGAAAACAAAATTATGATGAACAACACAGTTTATTTGAGAGGAACATTATACAGTGTGGAAGAGTCAAATGGAATAATTCATTATTTCGGTATCTGTACGTATTTAAACAAAATGTCGAAACACGTCAATTTTAGATTATGAATTGACATCCTGCAACGAAAAAATTTGATCCCTACATTGAACCCTCTTCGAGTGACAGTTACAACCCCCAATTTTTAAATGGAAAATACGGGCTTGTGATATATCGGTTGACAGGTCTCATCATTCCCTATTCAAAAATGTTATTGTTTTCACATGTGTTCTTTTTAGATGGTATTAATGAAAAAGACATAAAAAGTTACCATGGTAATGTTAGTTTCGTTTTAAGCGCCTTAGCAAATTGTTGTGTGATTACAACTGCATGGCAGTAGTTGTCAGTGTTATACTTGTCGTTTGAATTTCGTTAACTGCAATTCAGAAGCATGGTTAGATTAACAGAAATGCACAACATAACAGTTCTACAGATAATTGGTTACGGAGATAACACACGAACACAAATGGAAGTTGCTTGCCTATTTCATTGAAAAATTTTCGGATTTGCCGCCTAAAATTCAAGGGACTTAGTAAAATAGAAAACTAACTTCGCGAGTTTGGACATGTAAGGCAGATAGAAAAAACGCCTGCCGATGCAATAAGTGATGCCAAATTAGATGTGATGCTTGAGTTTAAGGAAAACCCACATACATCGAGTAGACAAGCAACCGCAACATTGGTTGATTCTAAGAATATTAAAAGAAAATAAAATGCATCCCTATAAAATGATTTCAAGATTTCAACTTCGGAGCTCATGGAAGACGATTTTGATAGGAGAACTTATTTTTGTGAGCAAATGATGGAAATGTTGGATAACAATGTTATCAAATTAGAAAATGTTGTTTTCTAATGAGTGCACACAAAATAAATCCAGCAAGATGGTGCACCGCTACATTACAAACGCAATGTCCGGAAGTACCTCGATGTAATATTTCCAAATTGGTGGATAAGGAGGCAAGGATAGATAGAAAGGCCAGTACGATCACCTGATTTTACGTTATTCGACTTCTTTTTATGAGGTATGTGAAGAGTATTGTGTACAAAATTAAACCCCTTGATTTATATGACTTAAGAGACGAATAACACTTGCGATTAGGTCGGTCATGCCTGAGATGCTAAATAAAGTTCGAAGACATTGTTATTTAAGATTAAGATGTTGCCAAGACTTTCGCGGCAAGCATTTTGAACATCTACTTCATTGACATTCATGTTTTCTTTTGTTTTTAAATTATGAACACATAAGTAGTATTACCTATTAGTTTTTGAGTGTGTTGTAGCGAATTTCTGTAATCGGATTATTTTATTCTTTTATGTTAATTTTTGCAATAAATGTGAAAACAATAACATTTTTGAATAGATAGTGAAGAGACCTTTCAAACAATATATCATAAGCCTATATTTCTCATTTAAAAAATTGAGGGTTATAAATGTCACTCGAAGGTGGTTCAATGTACGGATTAAATTTTTCGGGATTTTCTATAAATATGCACAGTTACCGAAATAATGAATTTATTCCATTTGGCTGTTCCACACTGTATGAGGATACTTCGTTATCAATAGACAGAAGATATGTTAGCCACATCAACATTGTTTAGTCTTTTAACTAAATTCAACATCCTATTTTACTAACCGACATGTCCTGTTTCATAAAAGGAAATAAGTATTATATCAAACTACCTACAGGATAAATACCAGTATTTTGTATCACGAAATAAAATTTAGTTGGATGTTGAAGTACGAGAACGCGATGCCAGTAAAACAAAATTGGAACATGAAACAAGATCGCATCAGGAAAATTAAATATTGCCAGTAGAACAAAATGTGCCCCCACGTTGCGAGCGCTACTGTAACGAATTTTGTAATTTCACCTTAAAGGGGCAAGTGGCCTACCACGAAAAACCTTTCCTAGGAAAAGTAGTTAACAAAAAGCAGTCTTCTGAGGTAGCTAGGGTTCTATTCCTGTGCAGAGCAATGAAAGATGGTCGTGTGTCTTTAAAAGCCATACTTTATACAATACCCAATAGAAACTAAAACTAGAACAACACTAAATAGAGCGCCTCCAAGTTCTAGGCTCATAAACAAATAAGATATACTCTAAGGAAGAACCTGGAACCCTTCGAAAAAATATCACATTCGCTGTGCGAACACGTTTATCAAAAAAGAGCAGCTCCGTGGATCAGAGAATTTGCGTATGACTGCTGATCACAAGTTCCTGGGTTCGATTCCGGACAGGAACCACTTGAAAAATGTTAGGCGAACGTTTTTCATAAAAACACACCCTGGTGCGGATAAGAGGTAACATGTAGGTCGTGTGTGTGTGTGTGTGTGTGTGTGTTGTCACGCACGTTGAAGATCACTACATTGCTTGGTATATCAAGGGATCCGCAAAATTCAAAATTTCCAGGTAAAAACTCGCTTCCTGGCCAATGTAGTACCTTCGGGTGGAGCATAGGAAGTAAAATATAGGACTTATCAAAAAAAAATGCGTAGCACCAGCAATAAAATAATATAGTTAGAGCAAAGAACGGACATAAGAGGCGTTCTATCTTATTACCTTGTTATTGCAAAAGAAACAACATATAAACGCTAGTAAAATACTCCCTGGTTGCTATGGCAAAAGAAATATATAAAATCATTTACTGTAATAAAAATATATCTGTTATCAAACCACACTATTGGAGAAACTTGAAGACCACTGTAAGACAAGACTACAAAAGAGCTTGTCGTTTTAAGCTCCTACTAATAAAAAGAGCAAGTATTATTACTGACCAAACCTGATAGAAAGCACTAGAAAATTTATTACCAATAGGTCACCATTACTATTTCACCTATTTAGGAATATATATCAAAGAATTGCATTAAATTTCCCTCCGTTTGAACGCACTTGTCCAAAATAAAACAGTAAATTTAGTTCAAATTATTCGTTTAATAAATTTGTATTCTTTTTGTTTAATAATTTCATTTACAAAATATACAACAGATATTCATAAAAAAAACAAATGCTGTCAGAAAGCGGCAACAGATTTAATTTTACTATAGTAAATTTTACTGTAATAAATTAGTCTGAAAACAGTAATTCTGTATACAACGACATTTAAAAATGTCCTTTGATATCCAGATCTGTATACGCAGACTTACAATAATTCTGCAAATTTTTGAACTACAGGTTAAAATCAGTTCATAGTTAAACAATTCCTTAAAATATGATCCAAAAAGCTATCCTAAATTATAACCAAGGATATGGATTGTTTTGATTTCAGATACAAATTTTTAATGATTATTTGTTTAGCTTGTGCAAAGAAACCAGTTTTAAGTTAGAAATATTACTTTAAACCTAAACATTAATACGTTGAGTGGAAATTCATATTGCATCAGAATATAATGCTCGTGTAAATGTGATATTGACTTCTTTTTTAAACTTCAAGATGAACAGGTCGCCGGACGGCGCATATAAAGCTAATCGCTTATCTTGAATCGTTAAACAAGTGCTGAAAGTTCACAAGATACCATGAGGGAGCCATATGTTTTGAAACGAAACAATCAAATAAACAAACTTCTTATAGAAATTTTCGGAACTGCAAATTACCAAAGAACTGAAAAATCACGCTGTTTTCCTTTATTCTTGATTGTAACTTCTTAAAATCTGTTATTCGCCTTCCACCAACTAACAAACTAGAATGTCGTAAGCAAGACGCCTTATTTATCCATTAGGATTAGATCTCGTGTCTTAACTAAATCTTCTTCATATTATCATTTAGAGAGCTGTAATTAAAATCAAATTAGAACAACGAATTAAATACTTTCACCTGATTATCGTTAACAGATAAACAAAACCTTATGTGAGACTTTCCCATCTAGTGGTACAAATAAAAATAGCGTTACGCATATCGCGTGATCGGCATTTTTTAAAACTCTTTTTACTTGTTTCAAGAACCCAGAGAGAGTGCCCTCTAATTTAAAGAAATAACGAAACGACCTTACGTTGCTGTCATATTGAGCAAATTTCAAACAACCGTATGACAAAGCTTGAACCTTTACTATTCATTTTAAATAATACTCTACTGCTATTTGGATAATATTGTAAACGCTTGAAAAATACTAATATCAAGAAATTAATTGCTGAATTAAATAACTGGTACACTAAGTGCGGTGAAACAAAGAATATACTTATTTATAAATCACACCAAAAATACGTTACATTGCCTCTTTTCTACAAATAAAAAAATCATTTACTAAATAAAAATTTACTTGAGGAACTACAAAATTTTCTTTTGTCGCAATGTAACTATTCTCAACGAAATACCAACTACAAGGACAACTTCTAAAGTAGCCTCCATCAAATATACAAATTAGAAACTTGACCTGCAGAAAATTTTTTAAAAAATGATGAACAAACATAGCAAAGGGAGAGTGTGTCAGTAACTATGCTTACCAGAGGTCCAAAAGGAATCCAATCCGAAAGGTTACGGTAGGAAGAAGACACAAATCGGGAATCGTCATAATCGAGCAGTCTGACACTAGTAGAATTCAAAATTTATTCACAGGTATCTACAATACATACATAACCATTACAAAATCTCTTGAGGTGAATATGTAAAACCCTAACTAACCAAAAATTATTAAACCAAAAACCTCAATACCAACACAAATCTAAATACGTATCTTATACATAAAACTTTGTCGGCAAAAAACTATATTCAAAGTACCACGGAAAATTGCTGAATATCCTAAACTTCTAAATCCCACACATTAAACAGAATATAATTTCAAAAGAACATCGGCAACTCTGCTAGTAGACAGTGGTGGAGTTATTTTAACTTTAAAACAACATGGCGATTGGAAATCGAAAAATATAACAACGGGCTATATAAAAGAGTTCATTGCAAAAAAGAAAAATTTCCAAATAAATTCTTGAAAATAATATAGAACTGTTAGATGATGATCAACAAACTACCTCTAAAGCTCATCGACGTTTTTCAAATATATCTAATGCTGAAGCAGCTGTTGCTTCACTCTTTTCTACTCATGGGATCTACATAACTGCTCAAAATTGTACAATAAATATTAATATTTTCAACAATTCCTAAATTAATCACTAAAATGTAATTTTCAATAAAACATACGTTTATTATTTATGTCTATAGTTTTTTATGAAGATATGAGATAAACGTTTTCCTCCCTTGGAACACGGAAGGAAAACTGATACTTTCCTCACTAGTAATACAAATAGCTATAATATCTCCAACCATGTCAACTATCGTATATTAAACCACTTTTATGTATGTTCCAAGATGTAGCATAACACGTAGAATGTGCAGATAAAATAGGATATATGTATAGAACACAGAAACTAACGCCTAAGATTTCATTATGTTAACAGGCTTTTCACTTTGTAGAAGCATGCTCAGTCAATTATGAATCTCTCTAGCGTTAATATAATTTGAATTCCCAGAAAGAAAACTAATTTCAGATTCAATGTTGGAGTCCTTTACAACTTCCCACGTTCTTATGATTGGTAAAGCGTATTGCAATATCCTCTAACCATACAAAGCGTTTTATATATTTTATTCAGGTCACCTAACACCGAAATCAACCGTTCTTTTTCTTCAAATCAATAGAAATTGTGAGTGACATTTTACTTACAAATCAATTTTTTGTTCACATAAACGGCAGAAGTTTTAGGGGTAGCTAAAATGTTGGAATACCCAAAATCTCATACCAACAACAAAACCTCTCTATGTAAAGTTTTGCTTTAACAAAATAACAGCGCCCTGTAGACCATAAATCTCAAACAACGCTAAAACATTAAAGCTAAGGCTCAATCCTAAAAATTTCGTTTACGTACTGCCTACTTCTACGTTTCAGATATATTACGAGATATAGATTCTTTAAGGAGCGATTAACTAAAAAATTTGTACATGGCCTGAAAGAATTTATGCAAGAAAATAAGTAATGAAAACAAAGAAAAGTCCTAAAATGCTAATTGTATATATTCAGATGTAATATAACAAGACCTAGTTGACTATTTTACTGTGGCTAAATTTTGTCATTATTAGCCTGATTAAAGTCCGCAAACATTAGCTCGAGGACTTGAATCTTTGATTATTAATGACAAAATTACGTCGAGATGAATTGCAAAACACAGGAAATCAAGCCATAATAAAAATAGTCGCTGATTTATCAAGGCGATGTTATATTTGGAAAGATTATTTCTTGAATCGAAAATAATATAAAAATCTAATCTAAGCATTGTTGAAAATGTTACTCGAAGAACTAACTAAGATTTATTTACAAAAATATTTAACAGTACGAATAATAACATAAGCTAATTGCAAATCTAAAGGCAATTTTTATATGTAACGTTTCCTATATGAACCATCTGGGACATCTGATCGGTCTTTGAAGATGCAGTAGCTGTATTTACTAAACTAGGACAATCATTTTGACTCCTTAATTTGCTTATATTTTGGTGATGTTGCCATATCATCTGAAGGTAAGGTTGTATTGATGATGAATTAGCATATCCTCTTATCTGAATCAGTTGTTGTTCTAATACTCCGGATTTTGCTAGTTGAGAAACAGTGTTGGATCTACAAAACTGATTAATAATTTTTAATTTTTTTTTGTATCTACATCCTGTGGCCAATTTAGTTCTCTTCAAAATTTCATTTTTTCTAACTAGCGAATTCTTGCACCAAAGAGATTTACCCCTTTGGCAAAATGGATTTGGGGTCAGAAATAAATGTTGACAAGTAAAATTAAAACCTCTTCTTTCAATCAATTTTTTAAAAAATCTTACACATCTTCGAGAATTTTGATTCGGTTCAATCCACTTACGGTTTGTGTATTTTTTATTTTTTCCTTGGCGAGTTTGTGTAAAAATAGGATTGTATTCTATTCTACCCGATTCTGTACCATGCTAATTTTACTGAGATTATAAAATAAAATATCTTCTAGAGACTATCAGGAGTTTTTTCAGGCTAAAGTAAGGAGAAGCCGGGTAGCAAGTAGAAACTTAAACTTCATATATATTTTAAGCGATTGGTAGCGATATAAAGCAAAATAATGACATGAAAAAAATCGGATTTTTAGGTTTTTTAGTAATTATTTATGATTTTAAGTTTGACACTACACGAAATTAATTAGTTTTAGGCGCCGCTGTTTGGCGAATTTGACCCAGCGGCCGCACACACGATAATTCCTCGGGTGATAATAAATATCGACTAATTCGTGGAAGTAATGGTAAATCGTTCTTATGAAGATACGCCAAAAGTCTGTCTTGTTGTTTGTAGTATAGTTGTATTAATTTGAAAATAGTGTTGAGGTAAATTTACTATTACTAATGTTTTACTATTAAGAATGTATACTCAAACGGGCACATGTGCTAACATAGTGTTGAGATTACACTACCATTATGAATGTTTACCTACTTCGACAAAATATCGAACCGTTTCCATGGGCGAAAATCGTATTGCGGTTAGGTTACTGTTAGGAATGCTTTACCACTAATAAAATCCCTAAACGGGCATATATGCGAAATGTGTTGAGGTAAGGTTACTGTAAGGAATGCTTTATTAATAAGAAACTCTACTCAAACGGGTACATGTGTGAAAATAGTGTTGAGGCTAGGTTACCGTTAGGAATGCTTTATTACACAGACAAAATATCCATTAAGATGCATAGACGAAAATAGTGCTAAAGTTAGGCTACCGTTAGAAATGATTTAGTGTTGAGAAAAATATCGAAACGTTTGCACAGGCGAAAATTGGACAGTGGTTCGCTGTTCTACTACTTAAAAAAATACATAAATGTACGAAAGTAGTATGGAATATCCTACTACTAAATACTATACTCGAATGAGAACAAGTACAAAAATAGTGTTAACGTAAGGCTATCGTTAGAAGGTTTTACTACTGAGAAAACATATCGAAACGTGTGCATGATGGAAAATTGGATTGCAATTAGGTTACTGTTAGGAGTTTTTTACTACTTAAAAAATACCCATGTGGGCACATGTGTGAATGTAGGGTTGAAGTAAGGTTGCTGTTAGGAATGTTTTACTACAAAGAAAGCATACTCAAACAGGCATATGTGCTAACATAATGTTGAGGTTACATTACCGTTATGAATGTTCTTCTACTAAGACAAAAATTCAAAACGTCTCCATGAGCGAAAATCGTGTTGAGGTGAGGTTACTGTTAGGAATGTGTTACTACTAGAACGAATACCTAAACGAGCACATGTACGCAAATAGTGTTGAATATTCCACTACTAAGATACTCTATTCAAATGAATACATGTACACAAATAGTGTTGAGGTAAGGTTATTATAGAAATGTTTTACTATTAAGAAAGTATACGCAAACGGGCACATATACTAATATATTGTTGATGTTGCGTTATCGTTATGAACATTTTTCTACTAAGACAAAGTACCCAAACTGGTGAAGGGGCAAAATGGTGTTGAGGTTAGGTTACTTTTAGAAATGTTTTATTGCTAAGAAAAACTAGTAAAATGTCTGCATGGGCGAAAATTGGGTGGAGGTTAGGTTACTCTTAGGAATGTTTTACTATTAAGAAAAAATATCTAAACGAGCACATGTGCGAAAATAGTGTTGAGGTAAGGTTACTGCTAAGAGTTGTTTTACTACTAAAAAACAATACTTGAACGGGTACATCTGTAAAAATGGTAGTGCAGTTAGGTTACCGTGAGAAACATTTTATTACTAAGACAAGATATCGATTAAGATGCACAGGCGAAGATAGTGCTAAGGTTAGGCTACCGCTAGAAATGCTTTACTACTAACAAAAATACCCAAACGAATTCATGAGTGAAAATGGTGTTGAAGTTAGGTTACAGTTAGCAATATTTTAGTACGACAGAATATACTCAAATGGGTACGTATTTTAATATAGTGTTTAGGTCACGTTACCGTTATGAATGTTTTACTACTAAGACACAAAACCCAAACGGATGCAATATCTAGATATCCGTGGTTATTTTTTAAACAAGGAAAGCACATGCAAGATCGGCAGACAAAACCGCATTACTTTTCCTGTTTGAGCGTCTTTCTATCTCTAACGCTTTCCAAGATGCCCATAGTAAAAAAGAAAAAAACTCACCCTGTGCTATTCATCTTTTTCCGGTATTCTCGCTTCACGTTGATGCGTCATATATCTTTATTGCTATGCTCGTACTCGGCTTTCTGCTCTGCGTCTCTAAATCCTATCCCTCTTTTTATACATCTGCCTCGGCTAGCTCAATCTAATTAACACAAAGTGCCCAACGACACGACAATAAAAACTGTTTAAATCCCTTTTTCTCTAGCTCCTAACTGTTAAAATAATGAAAAGATAAGAGAGGGAAAGCGAATTTTAACAGGCAAAGGCCAACACACAGTTCTAATATAGCACAGGGGGGGGGGCTGTCAAAAACCCATCAATCAGCAAACCTTCCACTAGTAGTGGCCAACTTAAAATCATTTCATGTTGTAAGTGCGGAAAACCCAACCATGTTTTCCAAACTGTTGTCAAGAAAACCTAAGTTTTGTTTTAAATGCGGGCATCCTGATATGACCATACCCAACTGCTCCACCTGTTCAAAAAACTTGCAGGCATGATGTCGCTTTGGCAGCCGCATCTTTTGTCAACAACAAGTCAAAACACTTACTAACCCAAAGTGTGATAAAAAGAATTATTTTTGTAGTGGGGAATGGTCAAAATGGTTAGGTGTCGTGAAAAATTTTTGTAAAATTTTTCAATGCTGTTTTAATTGCTCTGCTCGATACAGGAGCTACCTCTTCTATAGAAAGCGAAGGTATTCCATTTTTGAATTATTTTGGTTTGGAGACTTTACCTATACGCGTAAAAATGTGATGCTGATGGAACTAATTGTATAGTAAAAGGTTCGGTTGATTTACCTATTTGTATCAATAGCGATTGTTAGATTATTAGAGCCCTAGTAGTACCGTCCATACCCAATATTTTTATTTTTGGAAGTGATTTCATCAAACAATTTCAGTTGTTGATAGATTTAAAAAAGGAATCTTGGGTAGCTCAAAATTATAAGGCCAGTAGTCTTGGCGACAGTGTTGATCAACCACTGTCATATAAAGAACAAGTAGAATACAAAATAAATTCTTTACTATACAATAGCTTGACGCCTTTACAAGGAGAAGAGGCGGATAAGATTCTTATATCTTTTGAAACAATTAAATACACCTTCGCTTGGGCGTGACTGACAAAATATGAATGCACATCGACTCTGGTGATCACAAATCTTATAAGAAAAAGCAATACCATCTACCCCCTTACATGTTAGATCTCTTTAATTCTGAAATATTCTTTAACAAACAAACCTTCATATAACCATTGCTACATCCACAATAGCTTTCTTTTAACACACGATATCTTACATCTAGAAAAAACAAATTTCCTTCAGCACAAACTTTAAAGATAGTATTCAAAACGACCACAAAGGTTTTGCCTTACGAACAAAACCTCAAATCTAATATAAAAACTAATAACTACTGGATAATCATTCGCTTACACTAAAATAGAGTCCAAAATCACTCTTTTATAATTAGGATTTTCATTTCACAAATCACTCCCTATTTAAGCCATACTCTGTACAAAATTTTTTAAAATAAACCAAATGTAAACGTATCTGATCAGTTATGTTCAATAGTTGTTTTTATATAATTGAAAAAGTCTACCAAAGGTCAGCCAACCTCAAATCAAATTATCCACTCTCACACAAAGATTTGCACACAAAATCTTACGCAACTTAACTAACTACTACAAATGTCCTTTTAAAACAATGTGATTTCTATTCTCCCGTGTAAATATGTATCTATCCCATACGTATCGCAGTAATTCATTGGCACATGACCAACATTTTTAGCAGGCAAACAAATATATTTTTGAAATTTATAAGTCGAGACAGGTAACTTTTATCTCATGTTTTAGTAAAATGTAACACTGTTGACGTCATGAAATATTAAAAGGAATTAATTAATATTTAGAGAATAACGAAGGAAGGAGATGACAAAGCTCCTTTTCGGCAGTCAGAGTTTTTTTCAATGGAAATACTGTATATACGTTTTCCCCAATTCCTTAAGAGGCTTTGTTCATTTAGGGCTTAAAGCAAAGAACAATAGGGTAAATCAATGTGTGGACAAAGCTACAAGCGAAATTGGTCTGAAGTAATTGCTCCAGGGACTCTGCTTTGAATGCTTTGATATCAGCGGTATTTATCCTTTGAAGTTTGTAGACGAGAACGGTTAAACAGGTAATAACTAAACCAACGTGTTGGTTTTTGTTTACATTTCAAGTTTGTCGAGCTTTCGAGATTCAGAGTTTTTATTCGTAGATGAGAGATATTAGCAACTTCTTTGTTTGTAAAGAGAGGTGCTATCACAGGTTTTAAACTTACTCAAATGAGCAAGGTAAAGTATGTAGTATATTAAATATTATCATTTAACCTCTTGCTTCAAGTTTAAAATCCTAACTTTGGATTTAGAAATTTTAAGACGAGTTTTAAGGTAAACAGGCACTCATTAACTCCCAGCGAGCAGAGCTGAAACTATCGTTTTAAAAAAGAGATTTAAGTCAAGGATCATTGATACTTCTCCTTTGGACAAAAGGTTTAAATTAAAGATAGTTTTGTATATAAAAAAAGATTTAACTACTAAATATTTTTATATTAATCTCATATTTACAATTTAAATCATTTTCAAAAGAGTTAAATCGTTTCTAAAGACTTTATTCTTTTGAAAAGATTTAAATCAACTAAAAGTAGTTAAATTATATAGGGCGATTTAAATGAAAAAGTTTTTAAATCGTTTTTGTTGATTTAAATCATTTTGTATTAATTTTATAAACATACAACACTGCGACCCTGAGCAAAATAAAAGAAATAAATAAAAAGCACGAATTACGTAAGTTCTCATTTTCACAGTACTGTACATATTAAAAACACTCGGTATATTGGAGTGTAGCTGCATAAAAGACCCGAGATTGAAATAATTTTTATTGTTAATTACGAAGGAATAGTATATTTATATAAGGATAATGGTATTTGCAATATTCCGCACGTAAGAAGAACTCTGTTTTTAAGAGCTTCATACAAAAAGTACTCTACGAGTAAATGCAATTCTTACAAAAGATTTCGTGTTTAACGTAGTATCATGTTCAAATATTCTGATGTTACAGTAGAAAAGCACATTAAATTGTGTGTATCATATTTTAGTATTTTCATTTGATAACAAACTAATGAAAGCCCGTATATAACGAAAAAGGAAAGTTCATTGAACGTGTTCTAGAATTGTCGATTAAGCTTGGAACAAATAGGTAAATAACATCGTCCCAATTACAAACCATAAATCTTAAAGTCCTAAAAGATAACAAATTTAAACTTCCATTCAAATGAGGCAAACTACAGCAATGATCCTTGAAGATAAGATGACGCGTAGATAAAAGGAACTAACGGCGTCAGACCGTAAAACGCCATATTCTTCGAAGGTTGTATCATTCAGAACAATTCTAGATTCTGCGTAGAGGACGGGTCCTTATTTTTGACCACTGGAAACGTAAAAGCAAGAGCCAGAGTGGACTCGAAGTTTCTAGACGCGTTACGTACCACGAAGGTTAGACTATATAACACCAATTGAAAGCAGTTAATGTGTAGGTTGTTGAATACTCATTTTAAATGTTACCATGCTAGTCTAATATGAGGTGATATCTAGTAGTGAGTATTGTACTAAACATAAGACTTTAGTTAACGATTTTGAAAGTTCATTACCATTCTGAAGAAAGCAAATAATTACAATAGTTCCAAAAATTGACAATAAATAAACAGTAATGAATTTCTGCAAGATAAAGTTTTAATTTCAATGAAAGCATATATGAAACTAGAATAGATTTAATGGTAAATTGATGATAAATTTTAAACGATCTGGCCAATCTTAATATATGAATTTGGAATGCAATTTTGATGTTTAATGGTATTTAATGTAAAAATTTCAACGATATAGAAAAAGACAACCAGCATAATTTACACAAGAAAATAAAAATCACATTGTTTTAAAAAGGAAATTTCAAGTAGTTAGTTAAGTTACGTGCAAATCATTAAGTGAGAGTGCATCATTTGATTTGAGAGTGGCTGACCTTTGGTAGACTTTGCTAGTTATATAAAAAAAACTATTAAACATAACTGATCAGATACGTTTAAATCCGATTTTAAGGGGAGGTTGTTAAAATTATCCGAATTATTTAAAAAATCTTGGTACATAATAAGATTTAAATGGGGAATGATTTGGAATGGAAATCCTAATTAGCAAAAAGGGATTTGGGATTCCATTTCAGTATAAGCGAGTGATTATCCAGTAGTTATAATTTTTTTGTTAGATTTAAGATTTTGTTCGTAGGAAAAACTTTTGTGGTGGTTTCGAACAGAATCTTTGAAGTTTGTGCT
Organism: Platerodrilus igneus; assembly: GCA_036346225.1. Classification (NCBI taxonomy): domain Eukaryota; kingdom Metazoa; phylum Arthropoda; class Insecta; order Coleoptera; family Lycidae; genus Platerodrilus; species Platerodrilus igneus. The sequence goes on from JARFIW010000090.1 coordinate 3,674,333, forward strand.
GAATAAAAATTGTTTTTCCTAGATGTAAGATATCGTTTGTTAAAAAAAAGCTGTTGTGAATGTAGTAATGGTTATTTGAAGAACTGTTTGTTAAAGAACATTTCGTGTCGTTATAAGTTTGATGTCTGATTCTAAAAGTTTGATTTAAACTGAGCTAGCAAAAATAATTAGGGCAACACTTTTACTAGAATCATCTACAGAATACAGCAACGTTTATTGACGCCCAACATCAGGCAGCAATATATATATATATATATATATATATATATATATATATATATATAGAACACAATGAAAAATAAGATGTATCTGTAAATAAACCCTTATGAAAATAATAAGAGCTTATTTACAATACAAATCGAGCTAATAGTTGCATAGCCATTAAGAAAACATTAGCATTATTATTTCACAAGGGGAGGAAACATTCATTTACCGGGTTCGGCTTCTTTCAGCTTCGTCAGTTGTTGAAAACTAATCTGCTTTGTTTGTCAAAGAAGCTGAAACCGGTAAGTGGACGTTTCCTCCCCTTGTGAAATAATAATGCTATTGTTTTGTTAATGGCTATGCAACTATTAGCTCGATTTGTATTGTAAATAAGCTCTTATTATTTTCATAAGGGTTTATTTACAGATACATCTTATTTTTCATTGTGTTTTACACAAATTTCTTATTGCCTAAAGTTTCGCTTTTATTTAAAGCTTGATCACAGGCATAAATTGAGATTAAAACCATTAGCATTTAGCATTCATTAAAATTCTGTTTCATGAAGATAATAATTCTATAAAATGTAAGATAAATAGATTAATATATAGTAGAAATAAAATTGAAGTAAAATATTTTACTTCAATTTTTTTATTTGCCATATATTAATCTATTTATCTTACATTTCATAAGAATATTATATTTATAAAACAGAATTGTAGTAAACGCTAATGGTTTTTAACCTCAATTTATGCCTGCGCTCAAGCTTAAAATAAAAGCGAAAATTTAAGCTATAAAAAAGAGTCTTTATCAATACACAAGCTAATCAATAACCTGCAATATTAAACAGATATTTTATATACTATATAAAACTTAGGTGGATTTCTACTATAAGGATTTGATATTGTAAAGTAAATATCGGGTAGTAGTCAATTTGGGCAATTAGTACTCTTTTAATAGATTCATGCATTCGAAAAATGTATTTTCTTCATCAGGAAAACTATAATAAGAGGATTAGAAAATTTCTTGATACATAAATTGCTTACTTACGATTATACAGTATACTTAATAAACAAGTGAAACAAAACAGATAGGATACGCTGCCGAAATTGATAAAAACATTCCAAACTCAATAACAAGTTTATATTTTAATTAAATACAGTGGCAAAATGATTAAATATTAGTAACAAAACAATTTAAAAATTATTAATTTAAAATTAAATTAGAAAAAGTCGAAATATAAAATACTTTGGACATATAAATTATGTCGTAAGCAAACATAGATAATAATAATAATAATTACATATAACTAGTCAAGATTGAAGTTAAAGAATTTATAAGAGCAAAAGAAATAAGGTAAATAACTAGTTACTAAGATATACGATCCTTGTTATTTTTTATAACGGAAATAAGATGTGAGTAGATACTATTAAGATTTTGGGTGTCAGTTTTCTTGTTGAGAGAGTGATTTTGCACCGCTATCGCTACCATTTCTAGGAAAATGCGCGTTCTGTAATGGTTTTCCCTGAACACGATTTCAGTGTTCTCATAATTGATTGTGTGTCCGGTCTCAAGAGCACGTGACACCAATGCGCAGGTTTTTGTGTATCTGTTAAACTCACTTTTGCGGGAAGTGATTCTGGATGAAAGCCACCTAGAAGTGTGACCTACATATTGGGCCTTGAAAATTCTTACATGGTATAACTATAGCCTATACGGTAAATAACTTCTGACTGCTGCAGTTGGTGTTATGACCTTTTAATTTGTTGAAAAGCGTCTTTCTTAACGTTAAGGTACATTTTTAGTGAAAGATATATATCCCTTTGATATCTTTAAGAATATGACAAAATTTAGATGTGAGGTTGCCTATATATGAGAGAAGAATGAGAATTTTTGGAATCGAGTTAGCTGCGAGAGTTGTGTTGTGTCTGAGAGTGGGCTGGTTGATGAGAAAAGGGGTCTTGAAAAACAATTTGTTGAGTAGTGCGATGGGGTAAGAAGTTTGACGAAGAAGGAATAAGTAGGTTTCTGTATTTCAGGGTGCGATGAGAAATTAGTTCTACTGTTCTCTTCAAGCCTAAAACGAGGTTGATTTTCATATTCATTGGATGAAAAGAATTATAGTTGAGATACCTACCGAAAGAGTTAGGTTTTTTGTACCAATCAGTAATAAGATTATTATTATATTATTAAGTATGACCCACCACACTGGTAATTTAAAATTGTTCATACTGCATCTTATAGACTTGTAAGGATCAGCTCCCCTTTGGAAGTGGTGATATTGTCTACATATTGGTGAAATAAAGTCTTATTTTTTGTGCACGCAACAGAGCTTCATTTTACGTTTGTTACTTACAAAATATAGCAATGTTTAAGTACAAATGCTTACAGTGTTTAGAAGACACAGTTAATTATGTTAATCAATAATTATTTTTATTTGGATTTGCCACCATTTCAACCTTTGAGACGTGCACGACGGTAGAAGCGCCTTCTAGTTTGGCTTATCCAAACTGTAGTGCAGTATTGGGTTGTTGTTTCTTGTAAAGTGTTATGCTCTGATTATCCTTTATTAATCAATTGGTACGTTTTCGTTTGCTCCTGAATAATCCATAAATTCTTCTACTTTCCAATAATGCACTTCCACGGATGAATAAGTTTATAATTGTATTTTTTGTTTCTAAATTTGAAACTTGCTTTTCAAACGAAAAGCAAATTTTAAACGACTAATTTACTGAAAAAGCGGTAGTAACAAATTATACCGCACTACCACCAGATCCGTGAGCTCTAGTTTGGTACCATCACGTACCTAGACCTACTGAATAAATTAGGACTACCGATACGAATAAAATCAAACTTTACCGATGTGAATTTGATCATATACTGAATAACTAACTTACGACATAATTTAACGTTATTACAAGCTTTAATTGAGGTAAGCTGTAGAAACATAGTTACCCAACAAAGGATCCTCACCTTAACGGCGGTCTATACATTGAGATTTATATTTTATAAATCCTTGAACTTTTACTAAGGGTTCGGGAAAAAACTCGTTAATAAAACCTATTAAGCTTCTTTAGATTTGTTCAATAAGCTTAGCCTTCCCTTGTTTGCTTTAAGCCTTGTTTTCTGTCAAACGGCTTGAAAATACAGAATATTTGGAGATTCCACACAAGCATAAGCCTGTATTTTTTAAAAATCTCTTGTTTGTTATTTACGTATTTTTCAATAATTCTCAAATGTCACTTCAACATCTATGAGTAGACGATGTGACGGTTTCTTGTTTCTGTAATGTGATTAAAATGCCACATGTATTAATGAACATCGATATTAGAACATCCATTAAGGTGCGTGTAGAAGCCTTAACCAAGCTTTTACAGTATGATAGAGCTATAATTAATTAAGTCTAAGTGTTTGAACAAAATGCTTTCCTTAGGTATTATTGGTTTGCATATTTACGAACGGAATTACCGATAGGATGTTATACGGTATAGTTGTGTTTTAGCAATCCTTGCATTCTGATATTGATTCAAGTAATGAGTTTGCGGTCTCTTTGTCTTCTACAGTGCTTTGTATGACATCAGTTTCTAAAACAATACAGTTGATTAAATTTTTAAAAGCGCCTTTGACTTTTTGAAGCAAATTGTACCGGCTAGAAAGTTACTCATTTATGAAAGTTCAACCTTTTCGGAATATTCGCAAAACTTTTTTTCGTGAATTTTGTTCCTAGTGAATAATCAAATGTGTGACGAATCTATGAAGACTTCTTGGAGATTAGTAGACGTGACTGAGCGTTCGAAACACCGCTACTGCCCTATGTATTTTCCAACTATTGGTGTCGAGTGGTTTAAACCATAAATTTTCACTCATGAGAACCCATATGTTAGAGAAAGACAATTGAACTTTAATTTTGATGACGTTACAAACGCAGCGCAGTCTTTGATAAGGTGTCGACCGTCATCATTCATGACGTCGTGCGATTTCATTTATTTATTTATCTAATAAAATCCTGTCAAATATCTGTCTACAACGTGAGTAGGAAAATAAAGAATTCCTGGTGCAGCGCCGCCGCCGCTACCTCCACTTACGTCACTAACTTGTGACGTCACAGGGTCACCGCCTCCTACCTCACACCCTGACCTAACCTCTGGCGTCAAAAGTGTCACATCCGCTATCTTCACATAGGTGTCACTTTGACATACTTCACAATTTGTGTTCGAGGTACCCTGTATAGAATACGTCATACAATTTTTGGAGAAAAGTTTAGTGCTGCAGGATTCGAACTCGCATCGCTCGAGTAAAAACCAAGCGCTTTAACTATTAGACCAAGACAGACATGTACAGATTATTACTAGATCCGATTCTTATTAAAATAGCATAATTCCTACACAACTTTATTAAAAACAAAACAAATACAATAGATTATTGAATTGTGGGTAAATCTACTAACAAAATTCATGGCGAATAAATACAGCATCCTGTCGAGCGCACTGAAATTTCTATCTTAGTGCAGTAAGCAATGGCTTGAATAATCGTTCTTCAGTCGCAACTGCTTTAGACTCCACATTTGGGTACGATTCGTTGCTTTTCCATCCCTTTCACATAAATCGTAACATAAGGCGTTATAATCTTTTGCAAGTACAGCGCGAGAAAAACTGGCGATAGTTGACTTGCTGATGGATTTTCCCAAGTAATTCCGTGCAAGTATTTCTGGAGTTATGCGTTATTTTTTTAAAAATTTTCACTTAAGTATGTAACGGGCATTTTTGTAGTTCTAACATGTTACGCTATCCTCAATTAATAAATACATTTCTACAAATTACTATTTTTATATTTGATATTTATTAACTCCTTAGGCGAGTGCATCGTATTATAATTAATTATAGATTGCTTGCCGTAAATATAAATTTTGTTCCTTATGTGGATATACAAGTCTAGATAAGATACGATAAGCAGTTGTAATAGCAACGAGTTGAATAAACAGATGAAGAATCGTGTTTTGTTCTTTGTTCCGATATACTAAGTACGTCAAAAATACTGTTTCCTCTTTGCTTTGACAATAGTGAGAATTAATGCGGGATTAATTTTCGTATTGTTCATGTACGAGCACGGCACGTTTTTTAGTTGTTTTCTTGTGAAATAAAAATTGTATATTAACTGTACAAGTGTAGTTCTAATTCCTTTTGAAGGAAGTATGCTTGATAGGCAAACGTGTTTACTCGACCTGCACGTGTGTTTTACGGAACATTTGACGGACGGTTTTTATTGCTTACGCGTGCCTACTAATTGTTTTTAGTTGTTTTCTTGTGAGACAAATGCTTTAAGGAACATTTGACGGACCTACTTTAGTGATACGCGTACTTTACTAATTTGTGGTTTTAGTTGTTTGTCTTGTGAAATAGGAGTCCTAGAACTTGCGAAACTGACCGATTCTTTCTTTAGGATTAATGTGTGTACGATCTAGTCTAGTGCCCCTTTGTTTTATCAGATTAGTGCATACTTTGGCTTATTTAAATACAGTGGATACTGTAGTTTCTGCATTTTTCTAACACCAAAGAATCTAAAATAGATCATTGCTTGCCCGAATTACGTTATTTGCGAAATATAACAGACTACCGGTTTACAAAGGTATTGGTTGAAGCTTCTCACTGCTTTTTGGGATGTTTATGAAAATAATATACCTTTGGTCCCAGTTGAAATTAAACTAGTGCTTCAGAATATTTCAAAATTGTTGTCTTAGGAAATAGAATTACCAAGAAATTTATCAAGGCTACATAGTTCCGACGCGTGATAATGTCTGCTGCTAACACCAGTGAAATACGTAGGTGTGATTAGTGTAACGTGTGATAAGTTCCATCAACACCCTCACAGTCAAGGGTGAAGTGCTTCGTTAGTGCAGGACATCGTTGAATCCCTCACTTCCGTTGCAAGGAAGCGTTGCTGAAGGACTTTTGTAAGTTGAACTATTTCCTACTTGTTATTACTTTAAATATCTATCCGTTGCTTTACCATATCTTTGTCGTTCTGATACCTTTTACAAAAGACTTGCACGATATTTTAAAACATAAGAAAAAAAAAGAAAGAAAGAAAGAAAGATCAATACTACTGAATTACTCATATCAATTGTGTCTTACCTATTTATTTTTTTTTAACATTTTATCTGATTTATGTTTAATTGGCGTGTGAGGAAACGTTTCTGCTACTCCCCAATATTACCTCACTTTGTACTAAACATTTTTCTGTATTGCTTTTACTGTTGTTATATTATATAGTTTATATAAACAGTTTCTTTTTTTTACATTCTACAAAGTACTGAATAACTTAGACTTTTCATTGATGCTATGCTTTTTCTTTATTTCAGGTTTGCAGGACTATTTTTTTTTATTGCAGGTTTGCTTAACTATTTTTTTTATTGCAGGTACTGTTACTAACTCCTTACAGCCGCGTACATTATATGTTGGTCTGCTTTCTACAACCCCCTACTCTCCGATTGAGCCCTTTGACTTTCTTTGAGTTACGCACGGCCACGATTACCGTAACATAAATTTGGCGCCCGAACAGGGACTGCCACGAATTACGTAACAAGTATGCAAAGTCTAGAGGCATCTCCAAAATTTGTTGCCACGCGTCGTCGTATTCTATATCCAACACTAGACACTTCTTTAACGAAGCATTCGCTTGTTTTATACTGAAAGCCTTGTATATTCAGGATGTAAGCCATGTTTTCTCTTTGATGTCTTAAACGCCTACGTCTTTTATTTATAAACATTTTGTTGGCATGTAAAGCAATTGATGGGTTCAAATTCCTTTAGAAATCCGAATCCGCAATTAATTTAACCTTTAACTAATCCATATATACTAAATCAATTCTATTTTGTTAGTCCGGCTTCTCCTCCCACCTAACTATGCAACCAGTAGTTCCTGCCAATGGTTCCGTTTTCGTATAACTTTTTCCACTGGGTACGGGTCGGGTCTTGTTGTAGGTTAAATTAGGCGGCTCCGTGGCGTAGTGGTATGTGTGTGACTACTACGCCCAAGATCCCGGGTTCAAATCCCGACACGGTCCGCTTGAAAAATGTTAGGCGAGCATTTTTCACAAAAATACACCCTCGTTCGGATGAGAGGTAAAATGGAGGTCCCGTGTGTGAGTGTTGTCACGCACGTTAAAGATCCCTACCTTGATTGGAACAGCAAGGGTTCGGCAAAATTCCAAATTTTCCAGGTAAAAAAAAACTCGCTTCCTGGCCAATGTAGTACCTTCGGGTGGAGCATTGGAAAATCAAATGTAGTGTAGGTTAAATTTCTTCGGCGAAAAAAGCACCTACTTTGTAAATAATTGGAAAATACTGGATTTTCAACAACAATTATTATGTAATACATAAAAGCGCTCGACTTAATTATCGTTTGGAAAACCACGATACATTATTAACATGTCATTGGATAATAAACAACACGTGTAATACTATTTATTTTAAACACTCACTGTATTCATAATTTGTTAGATGTAGCGTGAAATACATTGGTTTGAATTTATAAATCGTTTCGAAGAATTGAAAGGCACATGCTTGTAGACGTCACACTTTTCGCAAACCATAAGTCTTCAACCCATTTAAAAGTTTGAAAAATTTAGATATTAAAATCAGGGGTTTAATTTAGTACAATAACAACACACTTGTTACATATAGTAAAAATACATTGCTAATTATTAATACAACTAAACGCACACCTCATTATTATTATTATTATTATTATTATTATTATTATTGCTTTATTATCCAACAGAATAAATCCAATTACAGGATAAAATTAACAAAGAAAGAAAAATAAGAAAATACAAATTTACATATACAGAGACAACATTTATAATAGATTACGTTAGTAAAAGTAATGATCAAAACTAAGGCAATCCGTCAAGTGAAAAGTGCGTATAAGTATGAGCCAAAAATTCTGACAACGACATAGCAAAGATGTCGCAATTATTAAATAGCATGTTAAATGTTTGTGTTACAACATATATTGGAGAATTGGATAATAGATTAGTATTTAATATTTTGTTATAGCACGTTATACTTGTACGTGTATTAACAGACGGAACATTAAAATTTAAATTAGCTAAAATATGGTGCATCAATAAGTCCTTGAATAGTTTTATACAGAAACAACTGACCATTAATTCCGCGCCGCACATCGAGCTGTAGAACGTTATATTTAGATAGTAACAAAGTCTGACTTATACCTTGGCATGGGTACGCATGGGTTTCAACGAACGCAACAAATTTAAAATACTTACATTGCACTTTTTCTAATAGAGCTATATAAACTTTATAGTGATAGTTCCAAATAAGAGCGCAGTATTCTAATTTTGGCCGCACTAAAATTAAATACAACGTTCTCAATACACGAATGTTGGTAATCGACTTACAGTTACGAATAATAAAGCCACTAAGTTTGAAAGCAGCAGATGCAGACGATATGATATGTTCCGAAAATGATAGTTTCGAATCAAATAGCACTCCAAAATCCTTAACACTCGTAACACGTGTCAAAAAAACACTGTTAAGAGTATAGTTAAATATAATTGGTTGATGTTTACGCGTGAAGGAGATAATTTTACATTTACTAGTGTTAAGTTGCAGATGGTTAATGTTGCACCAGTTCTGTAGTTTATTGAGTTGTAATTGAAGCTTATAGCAATCATCATCATGCAAAATATTAGCATACAGTTCAAAGTATTGCCTATATTTGTATACGTTCTACATATTTATATAGTATACTTGCCAACATTTAATTCCTGCTGGACAACTAATAAACCATATACAACTAATTGTAGCTACGAACGTATAATTTTGACAAGGCAGACATTTAGTAATAAAATTTAAACCTACACAAGCGCGGTGTGTTACCTCAACATACACGAATATATTATATAATTCTACCTTTTCTTAGCTAGAGTATATGCAATCTATAGCAAATTTGTAATCCGTGCAGGTGCAACCATCTATTCGTTCTTGTTGCCACCATTCTTTGAACAGGGCTACCATCTGACCGTTGCTTCCCATTACCTATTAAGTATGCCGTGCAGTTAAATCCTTAAAAATAGTATTGGATTTTAGCAAAACGTTTAAACCAGGGTAAGTCTATTGACCAAACCTAATTTCCGCCACTGAGAGAATATTTATTAATAAAAAGTGTATTCGTCAAAGCAGACACCTAATTATATTTATTAAGTTAAATCAGACCTTTTTTTGGTCCAAGGAATATGTATAAATACCTGAGTGCGATTAAAAAATTCAAATTTGAAATAACTAAAAGGAGAAACTGTTTATTTGATTGCAAATATTAACATGCAATCTTGGTCATTTTTCTTATAAGGCATCTTAGAACTTTCGCTACATGCAAACGATATTCAATTAGTGGCTGTCTATTACATTCGCATAATTCTGAAATTTAATTAAAACAATGATACCTTTGAGCGTAAATTAAGATTCAAATTATCAAAGTTGTAACCTAATAAAGTTTACTACATTCCATCTTGATGTCCTATACTAATATCTATTACTCTAATTGAAAGACTAGCCTTAGGTCATTAAAACACATACTACGTTTATTTCGGCAAAGTTGAACCCGATTGAAAACAAAGCCGATCTAATTTGAACTCGATTCAAACGCGTTTATACCAAACGTAACCAACCCGCTCGAATTATCCTTCTTTCGATTCGCTTTGAATTATGTACACAACTTCGGACATATGACTAGCTCTGGGATAAACATAACCTTTTGGTTAAAGGGGTCTCACGAAGTGTAGTTAAGAATATTAATGTAAATAGTTTTAAGGACATTGAACATAATAATTCTGGTGGCCTTATGCATAGCATGGTGTGTATTCGAAGTCATAAACACCAACTTTATACCCAATTCATTAATAAAATTAGTTTGTCGGGGTATTGGAATTAAATACGCCTTAAATATTTGTCTTAGATTGAAAAAGTACTAGAATTAGAATCCGCTCAATACTTTTATACAAATTTCAATAAGTTTGATTTTAGGTATAAGGGTACAATTTTGCCGTGGGTTGCTCCGATTTAAAAATTCCTAAAGATTCGGGCTCCCCAGAAAAATCTAATATTAATTAACACCAAACAAGATATATTTATCTCGAAAGAAACAAAAATAATCTTTTATATGTTCCCTAAAGGGTATGTGTGTAAAACGGTAAGGGGTGGTTAGATTTTAAATTGATTTGCAGATTCGGATTCTGCGTAAAATTATAGATTAATTTGAAGTATCTCATGATTAAAAAATTTATAAGGACGGTCAGAAATCGCTGCTGGTAAAAAATCTTAAAATGAGGGTAGCTCCCTTGGGGATGATGCAATCTGAAAAATTCCTAGAAATTCAGGTAGCTGAAAAAATCTAATATTAATTGACACCAAACAAGATATATTTATCTTAAAAGAAACAAAAAAAATCTTTTATATGTTCGCTAGAGGGTATGTGTGTAAAACGGTTAGGGGTTGCCCCGATTTTAAATCTGTTTGCAGATTCGGATTCTGCGTAAAATGCTCGGACAAATTGCTAAAAGACATCGAAAAAATTTATAATACTAAGGAAGTGAAAACAGAATGGAATAACATCATCTCCAGCTTAGACACAAGGCCAGTGATATTCTGGAATACTAAGAAAAAGAAAATAAGAAACCATGGATAACAAAGAACATCCTGGATATAATAGAAGAAAGACGAAAATACATACACAGATCAGGCCAAGCAGGAAAACAAATACAAAGCCATAAAATGGGAAATTATTCGCAAATGCAGGAAACCTAGAGAACAGTAGATTGATGAAAAGTGCAAAGATGTATAATGTTCGAAGACAACAAACATAGAAACAGCGAAAAATTGTTGAAAACATATGTGTAGAGCACAGCACTATACGGCTGTGAAACGTGGATTGTAGAAGAAGCAGTCATGAAAAAATAGAAGTCTCTGAAGTATAGAGTTACAGATGTATGATGAAGAGATCATGGATGGACAAAGTTAAGATCTTAGACCATAGAGGTTCTAGAAATAGTAGGGGAATAAATATATCTGTGGAAAATAGTAATAAAAATAGGGGAGATAGGATGAGATGATACTTTCTAAACCATGAGAGAATAGTGCGGTATACATTAGACGCAGAGAAAATGAAATTAGAGAAATAGAAGTAGACCTACATTAGACTACTGCACAGATAGTGAAAGATGTAAGTTGTGGGAATTTCAGGGAAATGTGTAGGTTAGCTCAAAATAGAAAGCAGTACAGGTTTGCGTCCAACCACTTCCAGGATGGGAAACCTAAAGATGAAAGAAGTAATTGTATTTAAACGTGAAGATTATAGTAAACAACTACAGGTTGGTATGCAATATTTCCAACAAATGTTTACCGCACGAAAGGAGTAATTAGAAAACTATTGATTCGGCAAACGTTTAAGTGGTGGAGTGGTAGCCGTCAGGTTATTTAACTCCCTTCCAGTACAACTGAACATCGGTAAAATATGGTACATTTTTAGTAAACATTAGAAGGGGAAAGTGCAAAAGTTATAAAAAAGTAGCACAAGGCCGTGTTTTATCTAACACGAAAATTCAGCTTCTATGTTCGAAAACAACACACATAGACACAACGAAAAATTGTTGAAAGCATATAAGTGGAGCACAACACTGTACGATCATGAAACGTGGACAGTAAAAGACGCAGACAGAAAAAAATAGAAGCCTTTGAAATGTGGTGCTACAGACGTAGGATAAAGATATCATGGACAGACAAATTATGAACAAAAGGATATTAGAAACGGCAGGGCAAGAAAAGAAATATGTGGAAAACAGTAAAAAATAGGAGAGATAGGAAAATGGGCCACATACTAAGGCATAAGGGAATAGTGCGGAATATATTAGAAGCAGATATAGACAAAAAGAGAAGTAGAGGTAGACCTAGGTTAGACTATTGCACACAGATGGTGAAAGATGTAGGCAGTGGAAATTTTAGGGAAATGTGTAGGTTAGTTCAGAATAGGAAGCAATAGAGGTACGTGTCTAACCAGTTCCAGGACTTGTTATGTTCAATTGCACCCTTATAAATATGTTCATTTAATATAGGATCCTTTTTAAATATTCCGAGGCTTCCGTTCCAATATCTTGTGTAACTACCTGTCTTGATAAACGCCCCTGATTGCGCTTCATAATTAAATAAATGAATTGATTACTGTAAAGCGCATCCTGATACATTTGAAGCGAGTACTTTTCCAACACCGTCATTAGCGCATTTAGTTTAAGTTAAAAGTACCTCAATGTAATTGTGTGAGATAGTACTGGAAATATACTCGGTTATCTACAATCCTTGTTTGCTCAAAAGAATATATTTGCTTTATTTATAAGTAATAATGCATGTTTGAATAGCGTACATCTTCTACAATTGTATTCGTATTTGCCGGTTTTCGTTATCTATTCATCCATAACAACGACTTTAGAAGTGTTCTTTTGGGATGGCTTATCATCTTGTTTCCTAATTTGACTTTCATTCTGATCCTGTTTTCCGCGCTAACATGTACGCTATGCGTAATGAATTGTTACTTCAAGAGCATTGCACGCTTCCTTGGATAGGCTATAACCCTGTGCATTGATAAGTTCGTACGAGCTTATTAATACTAATTAGGTTTCTTTTCAGTTTTTCTGCGTATGCCGTGCTTTTCTACGTAGACTAAATTATTTTTTTGTTATGTAGCCCAAACGCCCTTTTGCATCGGCCCGCTGTTGCAAGTATGGTCACAACATTAATGGATTCGGACTACCATGGCGATGTTTAGCCGATTCGTCTACAATGATTTGACTACAAAATGAGTGTCCCGGCACGCAAAGGTATGTGAGCTGCTCTTTTTCTTTCTTTTACATACCATGGGATAAATCCAAGTTACATGGCGCCTACAGGCGAAACACGTGCACCGAACCTGTTCAAAAACTAGCTTCACTGATATTACTTATTATTTTAAATTGCTATTAAAATCGCTCTAAATGTACTATGAACAATTTTACATAGCTCTTTTTGTTCATTACTGTTCTTTTCAGAATAGAAATCAATAAAGGTACGCGTCCAACCAATTGGAAGATGGAAAACCTAACGACAAAAAAAATAACTGTACTTAAACCTGCTGATTATTATAAGAAACTACAGGTATTGGTTTTGCAATACTCTGAACTAATGTTAATTGTGCGAAAGGATTTACTGGAAAATTATTAAGTCGGCAAATGTCTAAGTGTTGGAGATCCTCAGTAGCCACAGGCTGCTTAACTCCTTTCACATTCCACTGAATCTTGGTGAAATAGGGCATATAATTAGGAAACAACAGAGGGGGAAGTGGGCTGTATCTAGGCTGTGGGAATTTCAGGAAACGGTGTAGGTTAGCTTAGAATAGAAAACCTAATGACGAAAAAAATAATTGCACTTAAATCAGATGATTATTATAAACAACTACAGGTGTTGATTTTGAAATATTTGCAAGTAATGTTGATTGTGCGAAAGGATATATTGGAAAACTATTAATTCGGCAAATGTTCAAGTGTTGGGGGATCTTGGTAGCCGTAGGCTGCTTAACCTCCTTCACATACTACTGAATATCGGGGAAATAGGGTATATATTTATAAACAATAGAAGGGGAACCGAACTGCATCTAGCAAGAAAGAACAGCAACTATATTCGAAGACAACAAACATAGAAACAAGGAGAAAATTGTTGAAAGCAAATGTGTGGAGCACAGCACAATACGTCTATGAAATATGGGCAGTAAAAGAAGGAAACAAAAAAAGGCAGAAGCCTTTTGGAATGTTGTGCTTCAGATGTATGAGGATGATAGCATGAACAGACAAAGTTAATAACAAAGAGGTTACAGAAACAAGAGGAATAAAGATATCTGTGGAAAACAAAAAAAAGTAAGAGAAATAGAAGGGCAGAATACGTTCGAAGGTAATTTTGGGGAAAAGTGCGAGATATATTACAAGCAGAGATAGGAAAAAGAGAGATAGAGGTGGATTTGGATCAAATCATTGCGCACAGATAGCGAAACATGCAGACTGTGGAAATTCCAGGGAAATGTAAGCACAGAATAGGAAACAATGAGGATACGCGTCTAACCAGTTCCAGAACTGAAGACCTAATGATGATGAGTGTTCTTTTACTGATTAGCTTCTTAGGTGTTAGCCACGAGATACGCACTTCGTGAATCAATTGTTAAAATTTGTCCGTAAAGTATAATTGCTTTGTTTAAATAGTAACTTTTTATTTATTCTTTTGCTTGTTTAAATATAAATTTTTATTTTTTTAATATTGTAAATAGAAAATCGATGGCGATGTACTTTTTGTCTATGTGAATCACCCCACTCTCCGCGTTTGTAGTTAGCCTGGTATTTCTGCGTTTCTTAACCTTAAAAAAAAATTTTGCCGTTACAGATAGAAGACCTAATAATGATAACACCATTTCTTGTAAAGTAAAGGATGACTAAATAATGTAAAACGATATTTGATGCGAAAATTTTAATAAATACATTACAATACAAATTCATTATGCAAGCGTTTTATGCAAGAACTTTTCAACTGTTAAAGATGTCATAACGCGGTTTTAACTAAAATCTTTCCATTTTATGTTTAATTCAATTCTCTTTAGATAAAAGTGTGGTTTCATTTTGTCTGTTCTTTTAAGTAAACAGGCACAAACTGATCGCCCTCTATCAAATTTAAGAACCATTACGAAAAGTAACTTGATGTGTTTCCTTAATCTTTGAGAAATTGTTCTCCAAAGGATTATAAATTTATTAAATTCCTATGTGAGAAAGGCAAGGACACCCTATTTTCACATTAATCAATTCACCCTTATTGTACGGTTTATAAAAAAGTTCAATATCAGAATTGTGCAGAATTAAAGAAACTATTTCTTCACGTTTTGATAATAATACATGGCGCAAAATTTGTGAACAAATATTCAATTTTGTCGTTGACAATGGTGAGTACCACCTCTTGTGGTAAAAATTGAAACTTAAATTTTTTTTCCAAAGCTTCTCTTGGTAGCTTTACTTATTTAATTGTTTCCCTAACGCTCTAGGTCTTATACACCCTGTATAATTTCTATTGACATTAATACAAAACAAAAACTTTTATTATCGTCATATTATTCTGCGAAAGCGTTACAAAAGGTAATTCCTATAAATTTGGATTTCGCGAGCTTCATTGCGTATATGAAAGATTCATTTCGCGTATAACAGTACAAAAAGTATATTTGTGTCTTGTCAATAAAAGATAATGGCGCATAAAGTTAAATAATCTCAAGAGCTTTCTATTTAAAATGAGATTCCAAAAGCAATTAACTTTATTGGTTCTGAAACTAATATAACGCAAAGAATTGTAGTAAGAATGGAACTATAAAGCCATTACTTCAATCGAGGCCAAGAATACGTAAGTACCAAGCTTGGAAAAAACAAAAAATCCCTTTCAGAAGCAGCGCGTGGCAATTATTAATTTGTCATTTTTAAGCAAATTGAAACCGTCCGTCTTTACGAAACTAACTTTAGGGTACTATTTGTATAACTCGAACAAATACACAGCAATTAATAATAAACCTATCATCTTTCAAAGGTCAGTTATGACCTTGTACTTGGTCATTTAATAGCATACACATTTGTAGGATGTAAATCGATATTTCTAATACCTCAGCTTACTGTGAAACACGAGGCATTTTAATCCTATTAAATTGCTATGAACAAGAATACGCTACGTGCAATTCTTGATATAAAAATAGCAATATAAATTACTAGAATAGTTTTTCTCAAGATAAGTAACAGGATACGCTAAAAGTCAAGACATCACTTTATTCTTCTTATAGAGTAGCACGATTTAAAGTTAAATGAGTAGGAATTAATAAAGAAGAATTACGGTGATGATAATGTAAATCAATGTTTACTGAAAGTAATGGAAGAGAAGTTAATTTGAAATATATGAAAAAGATCAACCTTCAGAGTAATTATATTACTTATATATTTTCATGTTGTAGGTCTACCTTAAAACATTATCCATACTACATGCTCCTATGATCTATTGTGCTTTTCACACGTTTTCCGCTAATCGTTAACGTTGGTATCCTTCTGCCTTACACATTTACACCAGTACTCACTAGTTTTATAACTTCCGTAATTGCTTCTTTATATATAAATTGAAAAAGTAAGGCGAATACAAAACAGTTTTGTCGAACAGCTTTCCTTACATTTGTCTCTTTTGCTTGATTGTATATTGGGATTCATTCCCTATTGTAGGGGACAAGAATACTACTATAGTAAGCCTGCTTATCGTAAAAGGCGATTAAAAGGCGCAGCAAGGAACATTACATGTGATTTTCCAATGTTCCACCCGAAGGTACTACACTGGCCAGGAAGCGAGTTTTTGTTACCTGGAAAATTTTGAATTTTGCCGAACCCTTGCTGTTCCAAGCAAGGTAGGGATCTTTAACGTGCGTGACAACACTCACACACGGGACCTCCATTTTACCTCTCATCCGAACGAGGGTGTATTTTTGTGAAAAATGCTCGCCTAACATTTTTCAAGCGGACCGTGTCGGGATTCGAACCCGGGACCTTGGGCGTAGTAGTCACACACATACCACTACGCCACGGAGCCGCCTCGCAGCAAGGAACAGCGGCCTTGCTGGGTAAAAGTATATTGGAGGAAAGTCGGTTGGTCTCGGGCGATCCTCAATAATTTACATGGTTGTTGGAGGTTGACCGTGACATAAACGGCTTTTTGCTAAAATCTTTAAAAACTGCGTTGTGGAAAGATATCGGAACCTACCACAATATTTCCAGGTATGCGTCGCCTAAAACACGAAATATGTATGATAGAGAGCTCACAAGTAAAATTCTTATCCGGAGGTAAAATACCCCCTCATTCGGATCTCCGGGAGGGAGTACTTGGAGATTGGCAGCGTAAGAATTTAAGACAACGGTTTGATTTAGTGATAGGGACTTGGAATGTAAGGTCATTACTTAGAGTAGATAAGTTAATGAATTTATTAGTCACAATGAGAAAAGGAAAGCTGGACATTTTAGGTATTAGTGAAGTGAGATGGCCAGATAGTAATGACTTTTGGAAAGATAATTATAGAATAATTAAAACTTCTTCAACTAATGGACAGGCAGGGGTAGGAATAGTGTTAGGTAAAAGATTAGAGTAAGATTATTAGAGTTTTGCCAAGAACATAGAATACTAACTGTAAACACCCTATTCCAACAATATGTTAGAAGAAGATATACCTGGAAAGCGTCAGGTGATAGGGTAAATACCAAATAGATTATATTTTAGTTAAACAAAGATTTAGAAACCAAGTTAAAAACTGCCGTAGTTATCCAGGGGCTGACATAGATAGTGATCATAACTTAGTTAAAATGAAGTGTAAGCTAAAATTTAAAAAATTGAGAAAGGTTAAAAGAGGGATGGGATCTAAGTAAGCTTAATAATAGTGAGGTAAAAGAGGAATATAAACAAATATTAGATAATAAAATCAAAGCGATAGCTATACAAGGGAACGTAGAAAATAGATGGAAAAAATAAAAAGGGCTGTACATGATACAGCAACACAGATTATAGGTAAGAAAAAAATAGAAGCGAGAAAACCCTGGGCAACAAAGGAAATATTAGATTTAATAGAGAATAGAAGAAAACTTAAACCTTTCAGAGAATTGAATAGTGAAAGTAAGCAAAAATATAATAGAGTTAGAAATAAGATAGTACATGAGTGTAGAAAAGCTAAAAATAAATGGATGGAGGAGAATTGTAATGGAATACAAGATGATTTGAAAGTAGGTAAGACAGACAGGGCTTACAGGGCAGTTAAAAAGTTTTTCGGGTAAGATAGGAAAAAATATAATGGTATTAAAGATGAGAATAATGAGCTAATAAATAAAGTTCAAGTAGCAGATAGATGGAAAAGATATTTAAAAGATTTATATAAGGGAGACGATATGAGTGAGTTGGGGAACGACCAAGAAGAGGAGGTAGAAATAGGGTTCTCCATATTAAGAGAGGAATTTGATAGAGCTATTAAATCTTAAACTAAATAAAGCGCCGGGGATAGACAATATACCCGCAGAATTAATAAAATATGCAAGTCAGAAAACTTTAGACAGATTATATGAACTAGTAAAAGTAATATATGACACAGGTGAGGTCCCAATAAATTTAAAAAAAAAGTTATTATGCCAATCCCAAAAAAGTCAGGAGCTGATAGGTGTGAGAATTTTAGAACGGTTAGTTTAACTTCCCACGCTTTCAAAATACTAACAATGATAATTAAAAATAGAGTAGAAGCTTTGACTGAGAATTATTTAGGCGAAGACCAATATGGTTTTCGTAAAGACAGGGGGACTAGAGAACCGATGCTAATGATTAAGGTAATTATCGAAAAAAGGTTACAAAAAAATAAAAAGACTCATTTCGCATTTGTAGATTTATAAAAAGCATTTGATAGGGTTAATTGGATTGTTATGTTCAGGGTTTTGCGAAAAATAGGAATCTCTCATAGGGATAGAAAAATTATTTATAGTCTATATAAAAACCAAAGAGTAGTAATTAGATTTGATGAAATAGAAAAGGAAGCTAAAATTAGAAATGGTGCTAGATGGGGTTGTATACTATCTCCCTTGATTTTTAATGTTTATATTGAGGAAGCTTTAAACTTAGCTAGAGAGAGAAAAGAGATAGGTATTAGTGTACAGGGACAGAAAATAGACATGTTACGTTTTGCAGATGATATAGCCATTATAGCAGAGTCTAGAAAAGAGTTAGGAGAATTTTAAATATTTTAGATGAGATACTACAGAGTACGATAGTATGAGAATTAACTCAGGAAAGACAAAGATGACAAGTGAGTTACAGCCTAGTTCTAAACCAAAATTAAAAATAGGTAATACTGAGTTAGAGAAGGTTGATGAATTTTGCTATTTAGGTAGTATAATTACAAAGGATGGATGTAGCAGAAGGGATATAGTAGCTAGAATAGCTCAACCTAAAAAAATGTTTTTAAAAAAGAAAGACTTACTAATAGCTAAAAGTATTAGTTTAGATAATAAAAAAATTTCTTAAAGTCGTATGTATGGAGCGTTCTATTATACGGTACTGAGACTTGGACAATTAAAGAGGCAGATAAGAAAAAGATAGAAGCTTTTGAAACTTGGCGTTATAGGAGAATGTTAAAGATTAGTTGGACAGATAGAGTAACAAATGAGGAAGTTTATAGAAGGATAGGTGAGGAACCCTGTATGTGGAAACAATTAAAGGTCAGGAGAGATAGAATGATAGAGCACCAATTAAGACGTTAGGGACTGGTCTTATATTATAGACTACCAAATAACAATAGAGTAGGAAGACCTAGACAAAGCTATATTACTCAAATTATTAGAGATTTACGATGTGAAGAGTATGTAGACCTTTTTAGACTAGCTCAGAATAGAAAAGAATTTAGAGCTGCCTCAAATCGACCTTAAATAAGATCGAAAACAAAACAAAAAAAAAAGTAAAAATCAGTTAACTAAATGTCGCCATGACGTAACTCACAATTAGTTAGCGGTCTAGCATGTTGGTAGCAATTCGATGCTTAAGCCTTACCATAACATATAACTTAATAAACGTCTCCATGACATAACTCACAATTAGTTAGCGTTCTGGCATATTGGCAGCGATTCGTTGCTTAAGCCTTAACATAACATATAATTTAACACTTTTGCTTTTTTTGGAGGAGATAACCAGGTAATATTTCATTTCCTTATAAATGGGAATCATGTAAACATGTTGCAGTTCTTTAACAACCATCAGGTTGCTAATATCTATGTAGAACCAGGTAGATAATAAAAAGACAGAAAAGTATAGAAAGACCTAGACCACACTATATTAATCAAATTATTAGAAACTTAGGTTGTGAAGGGTATGTAGCACTTTTTAGATTAGCACAAAATAGAAAAGAAGTTAGAGCTGCGTCAAACCGACCTTAAGTAAGGTCGAAAACAAAATGATGATAATATATTGGGGTTTTACCTATTCGTTTTTCGTAGATATTTGCCTCTATACGAGTATTTCAAACCTAACTTTTGCGATTCCTCAAACATTTTATTCCACTTGATACCGGGGTGGATTGTAGTATCTTGCAGGACACACTATTCATGTTTTTCTACCGTGGCAGGAAGAGTATTATAAACTATCTTTTTCGCATAGCCCAATAAAAGGAAATCTATATGAGTCGACCCAGCGGATCGAGGTGGCCAATCATTTGGTCCTCCTCTCCATATCCATTTGTTGGGAAACATCATCTACAAAATATGCAGGAGCACCATCTAACTACATCTACATTTTTATTATTATTATTATTATTATTATTATTATTATTATTATTATTATTATTATTATTATGAAAGTGAATTCGTCCGTAGACGGTACATTATAAAAAAAATTATTTTTGTCACTAATCTTTTCCATTGCCTACAAAAAAATTTAACTGTCTCCGAAAATCTGTTCCGTAGTGAGTTTGATGCATCTCGATATGGAAAAGGTGGCATTTACGTTAATTTTTTTACATTTAGGATATACTAGACTGACTTAAACCAGTTTCCCGAGCCACTCGACTGATAGTGTTCGGATTTTCAACAACAGATCCCAGTATTATTAATTGACTGTTTTCATCATCGATCGATAACTGGTATATTTAACACTACCTCATCATCATCAATTTATTTTCGACCTTACTTAAGGAAGGTTTGACGCAGCTCTAACTTCTTTTCTATGCTGTGCTAATCTAAAAAGTTCTACATACCCTTCACAACCTATATTTCTAATAATTTGACAAATACAGCTTGGTCTAGGTCTCCCTATACTTATTCTTATCTACCTGGCTCTAAATAGATATTAACAACCAGATAGTTGTTAAGGAACTCCAACATCTTTACATGATTCCCATTTATAAGGAAATGAAATATTACCTGGTTATCCCTTCCAAAAAAGGAAAAGTGTTAAATTATATGTTATGGTAAGCATTCAGTAAAGAATCACTGCCAACCTGCCAGACCGTTAACTAATTGTGAGTTATGTCATGGAGACGTTTATTAAGTTATATGTTATGGTAAGGCTTAAGCAGCGAATCGCTGTCAACATGCCAGACGTTACATGTGATTTTTTCCAATGCTCCACCCGAAGGTACTATATTGGCCAGGAAGCGAGTCTTTTTTACCTGGAAAATTTGGAATTTTGCCGACCCTTGCTGTTCCAAGCAAGGAAGGGATCTTTAACGTGCGTGACAACACTCACACACGGGAACTTTGTCTAGGTCTTCCTACTCTATTTTTATATGGTAGACTATATTCTAAGACCAGTCCCTCATGTCTTAACTGGTGCCGTATCATTCTATCTCTCCTGGCCTTTAATTGTTTCCACATACAGGGTTCTTCACCTATCCTTCTATAAACATCCTCATTTGTTACTCTATCTGTCCAACTAATCTTTAACATTCTCCTATAACGCCAAGTTTCAAAAGCTTCTATCTTTTTCTTATCTGCCTCTTTAATTGTCTAAGTCTCAGTACCGTATAATAGAACGCTCCATACGTACGACTTTAAGAAACTTTTTCTATTATCTAAACTAACACTATTAGCTATTAGTAAGTCTTTTTTAAAAACATTTTTCTCGCTCGAGCTATTCTATCTACTATATCCCTTCTGCTACGTCCATCCTTTGTAATTATACTACCTAAATAGCAAAATTCATCTACCTCCTTTAACTCGGTATTACCTATTTTTAATTTTGGTTTAGAACTAGGATGTAACACACTGTCATTATCTTTGTTTTTCCTGAGTTAATTCTCATACAATAGTTACTCTGTGATATCTCATCTAAAATATTTATAAACTCTCCTAACTCTTTTCTAGACTCTGCTATAATGTCTATATCATCTGCAAAACGTAACATATCAATTTTCTGTTCCTGTACACTAAATACCTATCTCTTTTCTCACTCTAACCAAATTTAAAATTTCCTCAATATAAACATTAAAATCAAGAAAGATAGTATACAGCCCTATCTAACACCATTTCCAATCTAAGCTTCCTTTTCTATTTCATCAAATTTAATTACTATGCTTTGGTTTTTACATAGACTGTAAATAATTTTTCTATTCCTATGAGAGATTCCTATTTTTCGCAAAACCCTGAACATAACAATCCAATTAACCCTATCAAATGCTTTTTTTAAATCTATAAACGCAAAATGAGTCTTTTTATTTTTTGTAACCTTTTTTCGATAATTATCCTGATCATTAATATTGGTTCTCTAGTCCCCCCTATCATTGCGAATGCCATATTGGTCTTCGCCTAGATAAATCTCAGTCAAAACTTCTACTCTATTTTTAATTTTTATTGTTAGTATTTTAGAAGCGTGGGAAATTAAACTAAACGTTCTAAAATTTTCACACCTATCCGCTCCTGACTTTTTTGGGATTGGAATAATAATATTTTTTTCGAAATCTATTGGTACCTCATCTGTGTAATATATTACTTTTACTGGTTCATATAATCTGTCTAAAGTTTTCTAACTTGCATATTTTATTAATTCTGCGGGTATATCGTCTATCTGCGGCGATTTATTTAGTTTAAGATCCTTAACAGCTCTATCAAATTCCTCTCTTAATATTGAGAACCCTGTTTCTACATCCTCTTTTTGGTCGTTCTCTAACTCGTCCATATCGTCTCCATTATATAGATCTTCTAAATATCTTTTCCATCTAACTGCGACCTCAACTTTATTTATTAGAAGCTCATTATTCTCACATTCATTACCATTATATTTTTTCCTATCTTCCTCGAAAAACTTTTTAACTGCCCTGTAAGCCCTGTCTGTCTTACCTACTCTCAAATCATCTTGTATTCCCTTACAATTCCCCTCCGTCCATTTATTTCTAGCTTTTCTACACTCATGTATTATCTTATTTCTAACTCTATTATATTTTTGCTTATTTTCACTATCCAATTCTCTAAAAGGTTTTAGCTTTCTTTTATTCTCAATTAAATCTAATATCTCCTTTGTTACCCAGGGTTTTCACGCTTCTATTTTTTTCTTACCTATAGTCTGTATTGCTGTATCATGTACAGCGCTTTTTATTCTTTCCATCTATTTTCTACGTTCCTTCCTGTAGCTACCTCTTTAATTTTATTATCTAATACTTGTTTATATTCCTCTTTTACCTAACTATCATTGTTCACGCGCGGGGGGTCTTATAAATTTATACATCGACTTACCTCCGCGGTGTTTTGTTATTCTAAGCTGCAGTTCCTATTCTTTCAACCAAGTGGACTGTATGCGAATTGAGTCTATGTTACGTTACACTTGCACTGTGTTTTTTAGGGGGTTTAACAACTAAAGTCTGCGGCACTTGATTAACTTACGGGTACCGAACGAAAAAACCGACGACCGTTCTGCTTCAATATCCATAAGAAAGTGTTTGTTCACTACTCTGTCCACCTTATTCACACATGCACAAGGAATTTTTATGACAGGATATAAGGAAACAAGGGATGACAGGTTTACTATTAGATTTACGACTACAAATTTAAATAACTTAAAATTAACCACGTGAACGTGCGACAAAGAGACCGAACAATCATTAAGCTTACCTAGATCCCATCCACCCTCTCTTTTAGTCTTTCTCAATTTTTTGAATTTTAGATTACACTTCATTTTGACTAAGTTATGATCGCTATCTATGTCAGCCCCTGGATAACTACGATATTTTTCAACTTGGTTTCTAAATCTTTGTTTAACTAATATATAATCTATTTGGTATCGAGCCCTATCACCTGGCGCTTTCCAGGTATATCTTCTTCTAACATGTTGTTCGAATAGGGTGTTTACAGTTACTAATCTACGTTCCTGGCAAAACTCAACTAATGTCTCTCCTCTATCATTTCATCTACCATACCCAAATTTTCCTACCATTTTTCCCTCACTACCTTCTCCAACTGACGCATTAAAATCGCCCATAACTACTAAATTCTCATCTCCCTTTACTTTTCTCACTACACTATTTATATCCTCGTATACCTTTTCTACTTCTTCATCCTCGTACTGAGTTGTTGGCATGTAAACCTGTACTAAAACAGTGTCTGTGGGTTTCGTACTCAATCTAACCATAATTATTCTATCACTAAATTGTAAGTACTCTTTAACTTTACGTCCTAATATTTTACCTAACACTATTTCTACCCTTGCCTGTCCATCAGTTGAAGAAGTTCTAATTATTCTATAATTAGTCTTTCCAAGTCATTACTATCTGACCATCTCACCTCACTAATACCTAAAATGTCCAGCTTTCCTTTCTCACTTCGACTAATAAATTCGTTAACTTCTCTACTCTACGTAATGACCTTACATTCCAAGTCTCTATCACTAAATCGAACCGTTGTTTTAAATTCTTGCGATGACGAGCCCCAAGTATCCCACCCGGAGATCCGAATGAGGGGGTATAACACTACCTGTAGCTTTAAAATTTTCAAGTTTTGCAAAGTTTCCATTATCAGGATGTCGCTGATCAGGGTACTTCTGTGCGTTTACTTTTTTTTGCCAATAAACAATTTTCAAGACATTCTCCGATTATTGAAATAGTATCTATTCTTTCTTGCACCGAATATTTCATTTTTTCTGTTACCGAGATCAATTTGCACAAGAATTAAAGAAATGTTTTCAAATGTTTCAAAATGATTAAAATGTTATTAACTGACAGCAGCCTACTTAGTTATTAGCGAGAACATCAAAAGTTGGAAGGGAAATTAATCCATCTGCAAACAATTGTTAATAATGTTAAAACTCAAAGGTATACCTAGGTATACCTAGGATATTCTATTACAGTTTGACCGATAAATGGACTAACCATGGTCATCTAAAATACACAGCGTTGTAATTAAGCTCAATAGTGGAAAAATAAGATAAAAATTTCAAAAAAACTTCAAATAACTTAAAAACTAAAAGATTTAGCTAGAGTACACTTTTATTTTTAAAAGATAATCAAATTTACTACATGATGGAATTATAAAATACAGTTTGTCCCATTTAACATAAGAATGATATTGGCATTTGGACACCCAGTAGAACTTTCGATCGTTGTAAACATTGGTACTTTCTATTATTGGTCTAATGTTTATAGTTAACATTGGATTTGGCTAAATTCATTTGTTTCGGAGTTATTAATTTTTCTTTTAGACTTTCTAATTTACGAAAAATCAAAATATCTCGGGAAGTATAATGCTTAGGAATAGGAGAGGTGAAAGAAGGTTCATCTAATTTTTTTTGCGCAATCAAAAATGAAATAAAATACATAGTGTTCCAAAAGAAAAACACAACTTTGATACACCACACTTTTTTGGGACATCATATATATTTCAAAATAAGTATAAAATGTAGTCTTTAGTAACCTATATATTGTTGCTCAGACAAAAAATTTTAAATTTTTTACCGAATAGCTATAATGAACCGTCGCGCCAACTGAAACTCGCCTTTTGTATATACAGGGTGCTTCACTTAAGCTGGTATTTTAGAAACCAGCCGAGATACAAATTCGGTTAAATCACAAAAAAGTTGCACCCTTTCAAGACCTTTTAATAACATGTTTCAGAATGACGATATTGATAATGGTTCCTGCAATATCAAGAAAAAACCGAAAAAAATCAATTTTTTATAAATTCCTCATAATTGTTATATTTACAGAGTTATTCAATTGAAAATAGGTATAGGGGTATCTTAGCATGTGCAGAATTCAAAACTGACAATAGAATTCACATAGTGCTTTTAGACTTTAATATACGACAGTCATTTTTTTTTCTTATGGACGCCATATTAGATTTTTTGGTTACGGAATGACATTTTAAAATCTTCACATAACGCTTTTTCAGTTTTTAAAATCCTTCCATAAATAATAAAGTTACAAGCAATTTAATAATTTTTTGCAGTAGGCCATGGAAATAAATAAAAACAATGAACTGGTAAACTGTTTTTATCAATAACGAAGTGTCAAAATAGGTAATCTCTTATTATGAGTTTATTACCAGTCTTGTTGGGTATTATTATTCCTAGTTGTCTATCAGTTTATTATCAGTGTTATTTCGTAAATTACTATTGCAATAATGAACCAATTCACGAATGAAGAAAAAACATGCATGTTTGTCCTCTACATTAAAAATCATAGAAATTCCCTGGCAGCTTTAAATGACTATTCACGTCTCTGCCCAGAGAGAAAACGACCACATCGTACAAACGTGTTATCGTATCAATTTTATAGCCCTGACGGGAGTATTATGTTCCGCGAATTTAACTTGTATTTACTGACATAAAATATTCTTTTAGAACACTTTTCGAAGGAATGAACTTGTTTATTTTGTTAACGTATTTTACTCTAGAATTATTCCAAAATTGACTTCTTTGAAATAAAGCCGCGCTTTATTAAAAACTCATAAAATGGTATTTTCAACGAGAATGAATACTTCATACAATTTACTTTTCAGAATAGTAAAGATGTTATCTTCGCATATCTTAAGAAAGATAACTCAAAATCGAAGTTATTTAATGTTCTTGCAGTGGATAAATGTAAATTAGCGTATTACGTTTATTAAACGATAGATATCGACGTTATATACTATTTTTAAAGTGAGTGTTTTTCAGTCTGCATAAGCGTCATAAAACTTGTTTTCAAGGTATTTTTCACAGGAACTAATATTTACACACGGCTTATAATGACACAATTAATAAATGCTCTCGTGTTTTCACTAATTTTAAAATTGGGTTCAGTTCTTAAACGGTATTACAACAGTATATGTACCTAAAGCGTTTCTATTTTGCATGGGAATACATTAATCTTGTTAAAGGAGTAACGCTTATATGTTTATACAGGGTAAAACTTAAATATTGGGAAATTTCACTTTTCTCCATTTTTGGTCAGTTTTATCAAAGAATTCGGTGTTCAATCACCTCTTATGACTTCACTATCGCATCATTATATTAAAATTTACGAAGTGAGACAGTCTCTCAAACAAGTTACAAACAAAAATCTTAATTTTGAAGTTAAACAGAAAATAGAAATTTCAATTTCGAAAATAAAATAGTTTCAAGACCAGAATGGAAATTATGTTTGATCAAAATTGAGTCTATATTTAATTAATATTGTAAAGAGGCAAGCCATGATTTTTAGTGAGGATACGGAGGTGGAGATATCGTAAATAGATAGAAATATATATTTATTGAAATATATATAAAAAAATTTCTAAAGAAAACAAGCCTTAAGAAAGTAAGCATTAAATTATTAAAATAAAAGCTGTCGTGCATTATCCTGTATTGTGTTTCTTTTCAATAAAATAAGTAAAGGAAAAAAGTTCTAAAAGTTAAAGAAATTACAGCAGAAATAAATTAAGTTGTACAAAGAATTTTAAACTTTTAAAAGAAGAGTTTGTGGAGGTCCGGTTTCAGAAATACGGGATCAAGATACAGGTGTTTCAAAAAAATAAGACAGCAGCAGTAGAGTCACTGGCTGTAGAATATGTACGTAACCATACATCAACTTAACTTTCAATTATGTAGGGCATTTTTGTTAATCATATCTGACAGTGACTTATATTGGTTATAGACAGAAAACGACAATCCGAATCAGGGTTAGAAGGTAAGTATTTATTACTAATATTAGTAATTGCATAAGGTAAACTGGTTTTCAATGCTATAGTAGTCAATAGGATGAAATAATAATTTTGTTCTTTATTCAAAGCCTAAATGTCAGATATGATTGACAAAAATGACAAACGTAATTGAAAGTTAGGATGATGTATGATTGCCTACATGACTTAGAATTGCACATCTTTCGGATTGTAATCATCCGTCCGGGTGGCGCAATTATTTAGCGTTTCGGCAGCGAAAGCCGAAAATACGGGTTCGAATCCTGTCCGAGACATTATATCTCTCAATTACTAGCTTCGATTTGAAATATCACTTCGGTGTTGCATAAAAGTCTAAGTTATTATTTCACCTTATTAACTAATATACCATCGAAAATCAATTTACCTTATGAAATTACTAATATTACTAATGAATAGTTGGCCTATAGCCCTGAATTTGTGCGTCGATTCCCGTCTATATGTCACATAAGTCAAAACCTTGACACTACCAGATATGATTGACAAAAATGTTAAACGTAGTTGAAAGGTAACGTGATAGATGGTTGTGTACATGATTTTGATGTGTATATCTTTCCGAATGTAATCATCGGGAGGTGCAATTGGTTAGTGTATCGGCCGCGAAAGTCGAGAATACAGGTTCTAATCCTGTCCAGAACCTTATATTTTCCATCTCTCAATCACTAATTCTATTTATAATGATCGTTTAGGCTATACACATATGGTACGTGTGTATCTATATATATTTATATATATATATATATATATATATATATATAAAACCGAAAGCTTAGATTTATAATAAAGAGTACAATTAATTAACCAACAGACCTAAAAGCCTGTTATTGTATATATTATATTATATATATATATATATATATATATATATATATATATATATATATACAGGGCTTTTCACGACGACCGTTCATTAGACATTTCTCAGAAAGTACAAGAGATAGAAGTATGAAATTTTATATGTAGTGATTGTTCGACATGCCGAGTTGATCTAAACTATTTTCGTTTTGATAGCACTTCCGGTTGTACCGGAAGTTGATATTATCTTTGTTATTTTAAATGGAACACCCTGTATATTCTTGCATTTTTAGATTCTGCACAAAATTTTAAGTTAAATTCCTTTAATAAGTAATATCTTAATATTTTACCGTTTTCGAGATATTTAGCTTTTTATGTTTTTTTTGTAAAAAACTGATATACTTTCTTGACAATAATGTACATTTAAACTTACAGTTTAGAAACCAATTATTAGCAGATATACTATTCAAATGTTTGATACACATTTAAATGTATTTGTTTCCATTCAACACCATACGAGGTGGCCGGCATTTTTACTTAAAGTTTCTTACATAAAAAATCTGAAAAGTCAATTTTTCTAAATGGAACACCCTGTATATTTTTGCATTTTTAGATTCTACACAAAATTTTAAGTTAAATTCCTTTAATAAGTAATATCTCAATATTTTACCGTTTTCAAGATATTTAGCTTTTTATGTTTTTTTTTTGTAAAAAACTGATATACCTTCTTGACACTAATGTACAATTAAATTTACAGTTTAGAAACCAATTATTAGCAGATATACTATTCAAATGTTTGATAAATATTGAAATGTATTTGTTTCCATTCAACACCATACGAGGTGTCCGACATTTTTACTTAAAGTTTCTTGCATAAAAAAATCTGAAAAGTCAATTTTTCTAAATGGAACACTCCGTATATTTTGATATTTTCAAATTATTCAATCATTTTTAAGGTAACTTTATGTAACAAGTCCTATTCTGAAGTTCAACTGTCTTTAAGTTATTTGATTTTAATGACATTAAGTGGTTCTACTACGATAATAAAAATAAATATCAGCATTATGTTCGTACGACGCTTTGGCAAATAATCGAACGGTGATACAGAATTAACAAACAAACTGTCTTATTACTTTATTAGATTACGTGTTAGATTGTGTGTGTTATAAAATAATAAAATGTCAAGATTAGATTATAATAATGAAGATTTCTTAAATTTAATAATTACTTACGGTGAATGTAATAGATTAATTAGTCGAACTTGTCGATTATTTGCAGATAGATACCCGCATCTCCAAAACCCAATAAGAATACAGTTAATCGTCTACTTCAAAACTGTAGAACGAATGGAGCATTTCTTCCACACATTAAACGCAGAAAGCCGCAAGTTGAAAATGAAGACAATGAAATCACTGTTTTAGGATTTTTCTCTGCTTACCCAACTGCTTCATTACACGAAGCCGAAAGAGAAATAGGTATACCGTATGTGACCATTTATCGTATACTTAATAAATACAAATGGCGCCCATATAAATTTTACTGCATCCAATATTTAAAAGACACTGATTTGCCTCGGAGAGTTCAGTTTTTTGAGTGGTTGCTAACTAAAAGTCAAGAAAACAAAAACTTTTTAAAAAACATTTGAACAGACGAAGCAATGTTTACCAAAAATGGAGTCTTTAATAGGCACAACAGCAATTATTGGGCTGCACAACATTCACACGTAGTTCGTGAAAGAAATTTTCAAGAGAAATGGCAATTTAATGTATTTTGTGCAATTAATTGCGGTTTAACCCTTTATCTCGAATTTTACGATGAAAATTTAACTGGAGAAGGGTATGTTCATATGTTAAGAAATGGAGTGCAGCCAATAATACAAAACCATCCACAAAGAGATTACTTATGGTATCAAATGGATGGTGCTCCATGTCACAATTACCGACTGGTTGGCGATTTTTTCACAGGAATTTTTGAAGACCGATGGATTGCAAATAATGGTCCATTTCGATGGCCCCGAGAACTCCAGATGGTAATCCACTAGATTTTTCGTTTGGGGTCACTTAAAGAACATCGTCTATTCAGATCCTATCACAACCAAAGCCAATATGAAAGATAGAGTTAGAGCTGCTATAAATTCATTAACACCACAAGCAATAAGAAAAGTAACACACGATAACCTTATTAAAAGAATAAATGCATGTTTGGAAAGAAATGGTGACATTTTCGGGCATATGTTATAGTATAAAGATTAATTATTCTTTTATTCTTTTTCAAGCTTCATTAAAGTCTCCTACGAACATAATGCTGAGATTTATTTTTATTATCGTAGTAGAACCACTTAATGTCATTAAAATCAAATAACTTAAAGACAGTTGAACTTCAGAATAGGACTTGTTACATAAAGTTACCTTAAAAATGATTGAACAATTTGAAAATATCAAAATATACGGAGTGTTCCATTTAGAAAAATTGACTTTTCAGATTTTTTTATGCAAAAAACTTTAAGTAAAAATGTCGGATACCTCGTATGGTGTTGAATGGAAACAAATACATTTAAATGTTTATCAAACATTTGAATAGTATGTCTGCTAATAATTGGTTTCTAAACTGGAAATTTAATTGTACATTAGTGTCAAGAAGGTATATCAGTTTTTTACAAAAAAAAACATAAAAAGCTAAATATCTCGAAAACGGTAAAATATTGAGAGATTACTTATTAAAGGAATTTAACTTAAAATTTTGTGTAGAATCTAAAAATGCAAAAATATACAGGGTGTTCCATTTAGAAAAATTGACTTTTCAGATTTTTTATGTAAGAAACTTTAAGTAAAAATGCCGGCCACCTCGTATGGTGTTAAATGGAAACAAATACATTTAAATGTGTATCAAACATTTGAATAGTATATCTGCTAATAATTGGTTTCTAAACTGTAAGTTTAAATGTACAGTGTGTCCCAAATTGGATGTATTAAATGGGTAACTTAGTTGTTATTAAAGATACAATAAAACTGTGTGCGCAGTCATGTGCCAACTTTTTGAGATCAATTCAATGGTGAAATCACAAATGAGCGATCTTCTTTTGTTTTCGAGTTATAGCCAAAAATTGATATTTTTTACAATTCTATTAATTCGTATAAATCGTTTGTTTGCAAAAATATCCAAAAATACTGTAAAAGTCTTTTATACGGTTTTTTACGTAGAATACAGTGGCGTACGCAAATATTTAATATTTATAATACTTTTGAGGTTATAATATAAACTTGCATTTTTTTAAATGGAAACCACAATTGGTTGTCACTTTATTTAAAAGCTCTTTTTGACAGCTTTTCAAAAATATATAGTTTAATATAATTATTTTTTCAAACGGCCAAATTATTCCATGTTTTTGATATAATAAAATAATTTATTACATTGGTAATAAATAGTTGGACGCGAAACAAAAGGTAAACAAAAAACGACAATTGTTTGTATAACAAACGTCAACGAGCTTCAATCATATCTATTGCACATGCAATAAATTGTATTGTTAGTTTGTAAGTGAAGCATCAGTCTGTTACTAAATGGCAAAATTTGAAAATTACGAAAAATACGATATGCTAGTTGCATTTATTGAGTCTGCGACAATTCCTTTATCAATAAAAACTTTATATTTTAACAGGTAATTGTGTAACTAATAGCAAATAATATTACTATGTCGTTTGTAAATAATACAGATACCCTGAAAGACAACAACCTAATATTAACATGTTTAAAAGGATAGATAGTAATTTACAACAGTTTGGCTGCTTTGAAAAACCTAAAACGAAACAGTATGCAGTTTTTAATTAAGAGCAAACTACTGTTTCAACGATAGCATGTGTGAAAACAAACCCAAGAACATCATGTAGGAAAATTGAAAGGGAAATGGGTGTTTCTAAATCAGCAGCTTCAAGAATATTGAAGCGTAATAAATATCGACCCTATAAAAATAAAATTATACATAGTTTGTTTCCCGACGATTTTCAAAAAAGAAGGCGAATTTGTCAATGGTATCCCCGTAAATGTTCTGCTACTAACAAGTTTGGAAATAACATTATATGGTCTGATGAATCACTTGCTGGTCGAATGAAAATACCTATTAAACATACGAGGCGTCAACAAAGCCGTTATGGTTTTATTTGTTAGTAGAGTATAATTGGGGCTCCTGGCGCCACATTTGCTCCAGAATCCCACATTTGCTCCCACATCTGGACCAATTTACATGTAAATTCCCATAAGGAGCAAATGAGGAGATGAATCTCCTCCTGACTCCTCCTTGCTCTCCTCCTTGCTCGGACACCCCACAACCATTTTGTTTTCGGGGTGTTTGCAAAAATTTTCCAAATACTTAAAGTCTTTTGTTTTTACTTAATAAAGGCAGGTTTTTAAATATAATTTGGTATAAAATTTTCATTTTAAATGAAAACAAATGGGGTTTTAAATATTAAAACTAAAAACCTCAATATAGGTTTTTAATTTTTACCCTATCCATTTTAATAAAAATTTACATTATTTAAAGTTGGGCGGGGAAAGTACCCCACAATTTTGTTGTTCCCCCGGGCACGACTTCAATCCACCCTTTGCACATTCCCATTTTTTAAAATGGTTATTTTAATTTGAAAAGTCTTTTCAAAATTTTGGCAATTTAATTGGGAAATCGATGTAGGGCTTTAAATGGAGCTGGCAAATTCCTACCCACTTTACCGGGAAATTGTACCCTGCCATTTCTTAATGTATAAAACATCGGAGAACTGGGGCACTTCGGATTTGGAATTTTGGGGTCCATGGGGGAAAAAGGAAATGTTTCTTTTGATTTTCTGGTCTAATTCTTAGGAAACCCGCCCCTTTACAATATTTATATTACTTTCAAGGAAACTCTTTTTTTCCATAATCCCTTTCGGTAACGGGGACGGCCATCCATACAAATTTTGGCACCCAATCTCTCCGAGGGTTTCAAATTAAAATTGGCTGTCATTTTGGCGGAGCTAGTTGTATGAGTTGAACCCGAATTTTTACGTGATGCTTTAAACCGGGAAAGACCATTTAACCCGTAGTTTCGATGGCGTACGATTTGTGCAAATTTGGCAGGGAAAGGTGGTTTTAAAAAGGGGAAATTTTCAAACCTCGGAATAAAAAATCTTTTTCAAATGTACTTTTCCCGATGTCATATTTGAAAGCTTCCTACATTCGACGGTGACTGCAACAAACAATATTGGAACTTTAAGCCTTCGGGGTTAATTGATATTTGCTGAAGCGTTGTCACTCCGTAGGGAACACACCCTTTTCAAAAGAAAATGATTCTCGGGGAAAATTCCCATCCAACAAAGCTCCATTAAATTTTTCAAATTATGGGAGATCCAGAAACCGGGAATTAAACCACGTCGTAATTACGGTTTCATAATCCTTTCGCGGTTTTGCCATTAACCTCCAACTTTGTGAACGAAAACCGTCCTTAATTTGGGTACTTAACCCTTTACGCTAATTCCTTCACAAAAAAGGGAACAACCCCTTAAAGGGAATATGCCGGGAAATTTCATCCAATGTTGCATTCATTCCGGGCGGAATTTCCCTGAAGAGGAGTATCCCTTATATCGTTCCCAATTTTCTTCAGTCCGTCTCCCATTAATAACAATTGTTAAAGGTTAACTTTATGGACAGTTTTTAAGATAATCCCCAATTGGGGTTCCCCTTAATTTATAAACATTTGATTGGCCCCGTAAATTAAATTTCCAAATTCCCGTGTGAGCTTTTTAAATGGAAGTGTATGGTTCGTTTGGTGGGTGCGTTGAAAGGACCAGGATCCTTCGCCAAAAAGGGTTCAAACGTTTCAAAGTCCCGGTTTAAAAACCACCCTCGCTTTGGCACTTCTAAACTAGGAGTTGGTTTGGTTACACTTTTCAACGGGTTGAGCTTGTTCGGTTTGGGGTTTTTTTCGGAGGGAAGCAAAGCTCCACGCAAATCCTTTGTCTCCTTATTTCCAACGCCTAAGCTTCCCCAATTCTTGACCAGCATGTCGTTTATTCTCTTCTTGAAAAGACACCGATCCTCCTTTTTAATGAACGGCCCAAATCGATTCCCCACACCAAAACCTTAATCTTATACATTCGTCCTCCTTGGATGCCTTTGGATGGGCTCACCCACGTATGCGGTGCTTAACGGAAACTAGCCTTTTGCAATCGGAGCACCGGGGTGAGCCCCAAAACCCGGAAAACTGCATTGCGGCGCAGTTAAAACGGCATGTTTCTTTCCCATTTGGGGACTCTTCCCCCAAAGGAGGTTTTACAAATTTATTTCTTGGAAATTTTCAATATCCTAAAATTTAAAAATTAGAAAAATTAATAATTTTTCAAAACTTACCAGAATCCGTTCTTGGAACTCGTCTGACTTGCCGACATTCTCCACAAAGGAATTATAGACATTCCCAGGTTGCTGGATGGGTGATAACTTGTTTCGGGGTTAAAGTTTGGTCCCCCGCCCAGCCATCTTGGGTAACCACCAAACACCTCCAGGTTCACCTTTAAGGTGTGGATTGCCCGCGTTCCCCGACAAGGCGAACCCTCCCTCTGGTTGCGGAGAAAATCCCAAAAACCAAGCAAACACTAAATACTTATAAAAAATACATACTTGTAGAATCGACAAAATTCGATTACGACGCAAAGCCTCTTTTGAAATCCGGCACCGGATTTTTTGCTCGTTCGAGCGTTGGTGGGTGGTTGGTTACATCCACATCGCACTCAAACCCGCCCCTCCTCGACCGTCGACGCAGCAGGTCGTTTGGGATGGGGAACGGTTCCACCCACCACTTGGCATCCTTTTGTTTTAGGCTGTCCTTGGGTAAATGCCGGGCCAAAGACAACAACCCAGTTTTTGATCTGGCACCGATCCATTTTTGGCTGGTGTCGTTTTAAATTTTGCCCAGAAGACAGCCTGCAGACGTTACAGGTAAAAGAAACCATTTTCTATAAAGAAATTAAAAACTGGTCAAAGACTTTTAACAGTTGTAACAGCCGAAGACTAAACAAAACTAAATGGTATCCCGGTGCTTTTATACACAAAATTAGGTAGTTTACTTTTAAATTAGGTGAAAACCAACCTTGAGTAACATTCCAAACCAAACACAAGTAAAACCAATATTTTAACTAATTAATCGGAAAAACAGTTCTCCCGTCGGTGAAAATCAAACCGCTTCGCACACATCTATAATTATCGGATGTACTACTTTAACTTTCACTTTCGTGAGTTCCCATAAAGAGCAAATGAGATTCATCTCCATTTCCCCCATAATTCCCCACATTTGAAATAAGGCGGAAATGAGGGAACCTCAATTCCACACTTATCTGAACCAAATAGTTTTCTTGTTAGCCAATGCATCTTTCGAGATAAACCTATCTTGTTTGGTATCAATTAATATTAGAATTTTCTCAGCTACCCGAATCTCTAGGAATTTTTAGATAGCTCCATTCCCTAAGGAGCTACTCTAATTTTAAGATTTCTTACCTGTAGCGACTTTTGAGCGTTCTTATAAATTTTTTAGTCATGCGATACATTGTTAGCTTAGAATTTTACGCAGAATTTGAATCTGCAAAACAGATTTGAAATCGGACCATCCCTTGAAAAGTTATAACCCTTTAAAGCTCTCAAACCTCTAAATTTCGCTCTTTGCTTTTAAGCAAAACTAACAAATAGTTTTCTTCGTCTAACCAATGCATCTTTCGAGATAAACCTATCTTGTTTGGTATCAATTAAATTAGAATTTTCTCAGCTACCCGAATCTTTATGAATTTTTAGATTGCGCCATTCCTAAGGAGCTACCCCAATTTTAAGATTTCTTACCTGTAGCGACTTTGAGCGTTCTTATAAATTTTTAGTCATGCGATACATCTTGTTAGTCTAAAATTTTATGTAGAATCCGAATCTGTAAACAGATTTGAAATCGGATCACGCCCTGCAAAGTTACCCTTTAAAGCTCTCAAACCTTATTAAAATTTTGATCGTCTATGACATACTTAAACCAAACATCTCCAAAATCAAAAACCGTGGAGATTTTAGAAATGAGTTCTTTATAAGCCATAAGTGCTTTTTAAAATCATTTTTCAAACAGTAATGTCTTTCTCAGAATATCGCAAAAACCCATGACTTAAAATTTGTTTGGTTTTAACATAATTACATGCACAATGCTAAATTGTTGGAAAATACGTAGACGAGGACAAACTAATTGCTTTACAATTATGTGACGTTATGAAAGTAGCCTTTTCTTTTTATTAATTAGCAGCTATATGATTTGAAAAATACAATAGATATGCTCAATGCCACCCATTAGAAAATTTATAATTGCTGGAGGGTTTATTAATCATACAATGAGCGCTCTAGTATGGTCGTCCTTATAAACTTTTAACCATGTGGCACATCTTGTTAGTTTAGAATTTTACGCAGAATTCGAATCTGCAAACAGATTTAAAATCGGACCATCCCTTGAAAAGTTATAACCCTTTAAAGCTCTCAAACCTCTAAATTTCGCTCTTTGCTTTATAAGCAAAAAACAAATAGTTTTCTTCGTCTAACCAATGCATCTTTCGAGATAAACCTATCTTGTTTGGTATCAATTAATATTAGAATTTTCCCAGCTACCCGAATCTCTAGGAATTTTTAGATAGCATCTCCCCAAGGAGCTACCCCAATTTTAAGATTTTTGCCGATAGCGATTTTATGGTCGTCTTTATAAATTTTTAACAATGCAATACATCTATTAAAGACCGCCATATAAATCAAAACCAACCTTTATATGGTGGTGAGAATTTGGTGAAATTTGCCTAACCTAGAGATTGTCTTACCAACTAGTTGGTTGATATTTAATTGTGATACTCACACCTACAATGTTCCACAAGCCACACTCTATACAGAACTCAGATCAAACGAAAATCGTACACAAAATTTGGAAATGTATACTACATATTTGTCAATTAAAAGGAGGAAAGAGTGACTTTTGTGTGTGTATTAGTTTTAATGAATAAAAATATATTTCTATGTGTAGTGTACTTGTTAAGTATTTGAATTGAAATATAATTATGGTTTCAAACGTTTTGGTTTTATTTATATATATTAGTATTGTTAGGATACAATAAAAATACAGGGTGCGCGCGCAGGGGCGCATAAAAAAATGCGCGCAGGGGTGCGCATGGGCCAGACGTGTTAGGCGTACATCAGAATGCATAAAAACTGCGTTGGATCACCAAAAATCTTATTAATATTAAAACAACATAGATTTTATACTGTTTTATTATGTTGGAGCGCTGGTGGGATGCCAAAGGTCAGATTAAATCCGACCTACGTCGGTAGGGATGGGCATCGACATATATCCGGATATATGGGATGTTAGGTTAGGGTGAAATTGCCCCATAGAGTGAAATTGCCCCATAGGGTGAAATTACCTCATAGGGTGAAATTGCCTCCGACCTAGGTCGGATTTAATCCGACCTAGATCGTTTTAATCAGTCCTAGATCGGATTTTAATCCGAAGGTATTTGTATTTAGGAGGGTAAACATTGTTTGTTTAAATGTGGAAGGACTTGTCAGGAGTTAGGTTAGCTAGTGTTGTCAGAAGTTAGGTTAGGTTAGTTGGACTTGTGTGGACTTAGGTTAGATAAAAGGAAAAATTAATAGGTTAGGTCAGCCTCGCGAGGCTGACCTAACCTATTAAATCCGACCTAGGTCGGAGGCAATTTCACCCTATGAGGTAATTTCACCCTATGGGGCAATTTCACTCTATGGGGCAATTTCACCCTAACCTAACATCCTACATATATCCGGATATATGTCGATGCCCATCCCTACCGACGTAGGTCGGATTTAATCCGACCTTTGGCATCCCACCAGCGCTCCAACATAATAAAACAGTATAAAATCTATGTTGTTTTAATATTAATAAGATTTTTGGTGATCCAACGCAGTTTTTTATGCATTCTGATGTACGCCTAAGCACGTCTGTGCCCATGCGCACCCCTGCGCGCATTTTTTTTGCCCATGCGCACCCCTGCGCGCGCGCACCCCTGTATTTTTATTGTATCCTAACAATACTAATATATATAAATAAAACCAAAACGTTTGAAACCATAATTATATTTCAATTCAAATACTTAACAAGTACACTACACATAGAAATATATTTTTATTCATTAAAACTAATACACACACAAAAGTCACTCTTTCCTCCTTTTAATTGACAAATATGTAGTATACATTTCCAAATTTTGTGTACGATTTTCGTTTGATCTGAGTTCTGTATAGAGTGTGGCTTGTGGAACATTGTAGAGTGTGAGTATCACAATTAAATATCAACCAACTAGTTGGTAAGACAACCTCTAGGTTAGGCAAATTTCCACCAAATTCTCACCACCATATAATAGAAGTTGGTTTTGATTTATATGGCGGTCTTTAATAGATGTATTGCATTGTTAAAAAATTTATAAAGACGACCATAAAATCGCTATCGGCAAAAA
Source organism: Platerodrilus igneus (assembly GCA_036346225.1). Taxonomy (NCBI): domain Eukaryota; kingdom Metazoa; phylum Arthropoda; class Insecta; order Coleoptera; family Lycidae; genus Platerodrilus; species Platerodrilus igneus. The sequence continues at coordinate 3,713,612 of JARFIW010000090.1, forward strand.
ATCTTAAAATTGGGGTAGCTCCCTTGGGGGAGATGCTATCTAAAAAATTCCTAGAGATTCGGGTAGCTGGGAAAATTCTAATATTAATTGATACCAAACAAGATAGGTTTATCTCGAAAGATGCATTGGTTAGACGAAGAAAACTATTTGTTAGTTTTGCTTATAAAGCAAAGAGCGAAATTTAGAGGTTTGAGAGCTTTAAAGGGTTATAACTTTTCAAGGGATGGTCCGATTTTAAATCTGTTTGCAGATTCGAATTCTGCGTAAAATTCTAAACTAACAAGATGTGCCACATGGTTAAAAGTTTATAAGGACGACCATACTAGAGCGCTCATTGTATGATTAATAAACCCTCCAGCAATTATACGGGAATTTTCTAATGGGTGGCATTGAGCATATTCTATTGTATTTTCAAATCATATAGCTGCTAATTAATAAAAGAAAAGGCTACTTTCACTATACGTCACATAATTGTAAAGCAATTAGTTTGTCCTCGTCTACGTATTTTCCAACAATTTAGCATTGTGCATGTAATTATGTTAAAACCAAACAAATTTTAAGTCATGGGTTTTTGCGATATTCTGAGAGAAGCACATTACTGTTTGAAAAAATGATTTTAAATACTAAGCACTTATGGCTTATAAAGAACTCATTTCTAAAATCTCCACGGTTTTTGATTTTTGGAGATGTTTGGTTTAAGCATATGTCATAGACGATCAAAAATTTTAATAAGATTTGAGAGCTTTAAAGGGGTAACTTTGCAGGGCGTGATCCGATTTCAAATCTGTTTACAGATTCGGATTCTACATAAAATTTTAGACTAACAAGATGTATCGCATGACTAAAAAAATTTATAAGAACGCTCAAAAGTCGCTACAGGTAAGAAATCTTAAAATTGGGGTAGCTCCTTAGGGAATGGCGCAATCTAAAAAATTCATAAAGATTCGGGTAGCTGAGAAAATTCTAATATTAATTGATACCAAACAAGATAGGTTTATTTCGAAAGATGCATTGGTTAGACGAAGAAAACTATTTGTTAGTTTTGCTTATAAAGCAAAGAGCGAAATTTAGAGGTTTGAGAGCTTTAAAGGGTTATAACTTTTCAAGGGATGGTCCGATTTCAAATCTGTTTTGCAGATTCAAATTCTGCGTAAAATTCTAAGCTAACTTAATGTATCGCATGACTAAAAAAATTTATAAGAACGCTCAAAAGTCGCTACAGGTAAGAAATCTTAAAATTAGAGTAGCTCCTTAGGGAATGGAGCTATCTAAAAAATTCCTAGAGATTCGGGTAGCTGAGAAAATTCTAATATTAATTGATACCAAACAAGATAGGTTTATCTCGAAAGATGCATTGGCTAGACGAAGAAAACTATTTGGTTCAGATAAGTGTGGAATTGAGGGATTCTCCTCATTTCCGCCTTATGGGAATATACTTGTAAATGTGTGTGGCAATGTGGATGTGTGTGGAAATGTGGAGATGAATCTCCTCATTTGCTCTTTATGGGAACTCACGAAAGTGAAAGTTAAAGTAGTACATCCGATAATTATAGATGTAGTGCGTAAGCAAGAAGCTAATTGATTTTCACCGACGGGCATGAACTAGTTTGTAATCCGATTCAAGGTTAGTTAAGAATATTAGGTTTTACTGGTGTGATTAGACTAGTTTGGAATGTTACTCAAGGTTAAACGACGCTGGGTTTCACCTAATTTAAAAGTAAACTACCTAATTATTATGTGTATAAAAGCACCGTGCGATACAATATCATTTAGTTTCTGTTTAGTCTTCGGCTAGTTACAACTGTTAAAAGTCTTTGACCAGTTTTTTAATTTCTTTATAGAAAATGGTTTCTTTTACCTGTAACGTCTGCGAGGCTGTCTTCTCGAGAAGCAACAATTTAAAACGACACCAGCTCAAACAACATGGATCGGTGCCAGATCAAAAGACTGGGTTGTTCGCCTGCGATGTGTGCCCGGCATCCTTCACCCGTAAGGACAGCCTAAAACGACACAAGGATGCCAAGCATGGTGTGGTGGAACCAGTTGCCGGCCCATCCGGGGTCAAACGACCTGCTGCGTCGACGGTCGAGGAGCCTACCCCCAAGAGATTGCGGAGATGCGTTGAGTGCGATGTGGATGTAACCAACTTGGCAGCCCACCAACGCTCGAACGAGCACAAAGCTAATGCCAGCCGTGTCCTGGATGGGGGTGTACAAGTAGTGAGCACGGCATTTAAAAGTCGAATCGCTACATACAGAATTAGTAATGTCGATTCTACAAGTATGTATTTTTTATAAGTATTTAGTGTTTGCTTAGTTTGTATTTTTAGATATATTGGATTTTCTCCGCAACCAGAGGGAGAGGTTCATAGCCTTAGTCGGGGAACAGCGGGCAATCCACACCTCCCTAAAGGTGAACCTGGAGGTGTTTGGTGGTTACACCAAGATGGCTGCGGCAGAGGGTGTTGACGACGTGAAATCTTTCAACACCCGAAACACAGTTATCACCTCATCCAGCAACCTAGGGAATGTCTATAATTCCTTTGTGGAGAGGATGTCGGCTAAGTCAGACGAGTTCCAAGAACGAGATTCTGGTAAGTTTTGAAAAATTATTAATTTTTTCTAATTTTTAAATTTTAGGATGGACTCTGAAAAATGTCTCGCACCTAGAAATAAATATTAACAAGTATAAACCTCTTCGTGGGGGGTCCTACATCGAGCTCCCCAAATGGGTAAGGGAGAAACATGCCGTTGTTAACGTGCAGAACCAAGACAATGCATGTTTTGCCTGGTGTGTTGTGGCTGCGCTCTACCCCGGTGCTCGCGATCTGCAAAGAGTGTCTAGTTATCCGCATTACAGCACCGCACTCGACGTAACAGGAGTGCAGTTCCCGATGCCTATAAAGGACATAGCCAAGTTCGAGGAGCAGAATGCTATAAGCATTAACGTGTTTGGTGTAGAGGGCAAGTCGATTGTGGGACCGCTTCACTTCACCAAAAGAAAGAGGGATCGGCATGTCAACCTCCTTTACATCCAGAATGAGAATAACACGCACTACTGCTGGATCAAGAACTTGGGGAAGCTGGTAGACAAGCAGCTGTCGAAGCATAAGGAGTACAAATGGATTTGCGATGGATGCTTGGTGTTCTTCCCATCCGAAGATAAATTACACCAACACTCCGAACAAGACTGCAACCACGTTACGACAAAGATGCCTAACCACTTTAACAACATCCTCGAGTTTACGAACGTGCACAAGCAAATGAGGGTGCCGTTTGTTATATACGCGGACTTTGAAAGCGTGTTGAAGCCCATTTCTTCGGCAGCACAGGATCCCTCCGGCTCCTTTACTAACAGCACCCACCAACACGAACCATACAGCTTCGCATATTATATTAAATGCTCTTACGACGAGGATTTGGATAAGTTTGAATTGTACAGGGGCCTGAAGCTGCTAAAGTGTTTATGGAGAAGTTAAAGGAGGAAGCCCGCAGATTGGGGATTATCTTAAAAAACAATGTACCGATGACAACGTTGGAACCTTTAGACGAATTGTTATTCCACATGGTTGACGATTGCGGCATCTGCAAGAAACCATTGGGAGACGATCGAGTAAGGGATCACTGCCATCTTACAGGGAAATTCCGCTCCGCAGACATCGCCAATGCAACATCCAATACCGGATGCCAATTCTCCGGTCATATTCCACAATTTAAGTGGGTATGATTCCCATTTTATTGTGAAGGAATTGGGATGCATAGGAGCGTTACAGTGATCCCAAATAATAAGGAGCGGTTCGTATCGTTCACAAAGTATGTGAGGTTATATGGCGAAGAACCAGACGTAGAAGAAGATGATGATGAAACCGATAATTCCACAGTACAGCTGCGATTTATCGATTCCCTGCGTTTCATGGCATCGTCCCTGGATAAGTTGGTGAAAAATTTGGAATGCGAGCAGTTTGTTGAGATGGGAAGTGTTTCGACGACATACAGTTTCTTTTCTACGCAGAACCACAGGTATGTGACAGACGCTTCAGCGTTAAATAGGTCAAGTCTACCACCCCGAGAGGATTTCTATAATGATCTCACGAATACTGTGATTTCGTTGTCTGGTACGATCACGCTCAGAATGTATGGAACGCCTTTCAACATATGCACACTCGGCGAATATAGTGATCTTTATTTGAAAACAGACGTTTTATTATTAGCCGACGTGTTTGAAAATTTCCGGGTGTGTGTGAAAACCTACGACTTTGGATCCCCGCCAATATATGACAGCACTATCTAAGCTGGGAGCCATCTAAACATACTTTAAACTGGATCTTTCAGATGTAGAAATGCATACTTTGTAAAAAGGATTGTGTGGCAAACTTCATGCATCAAGATACGCTCAGCCAACAAAATACAATGCACTTTTAATTCTGAAAAGACCCCCAAGGTTTAAACTTAACGGGACTTGGTGAAAATTTGTTGGGATAGCCAAGTTCCGATTGCATTCAGGGGGGTTAAAAAGAAAGGGGTAACCTTGGGTCTGGGATTAGGGAATATTTTAAAGGGGACAAGGGTAAAATTCCTGGGTAGATCTGGAGTATTCCAGAAAAACACGAACACCCAAAATTTAAAAGTTTTCCGGCAGAAATGGACCCAAAAACCATCCTTAGACTTCCAATTGCCAGGGGCTAAAAAGAAGTTGTTTAATTTTAATTTTAAAAATGAAGAGGGTTTAAGAATTCCTCCCCTCCAATTCCCCGGGTATGGTTTACCTTCCTGGTTGCCCTAAACATATTTTGGAAACCAACCCTAGGCATTGCCGAAAAACCGTTTCTTTTTCAAATTTTTAATTAAGGTCTTTTAAAAACCCATTAAATTCGACAAAGGGTTAATGTGGATTCGGCCCCAAACAAAATACAAAAATTGTTTGATTACTTAAATTGGGAAAAAAATTTAAACGTAGTTTTATTGTTGGTTAAAGGATTTGGTATTAAAAGGAAGGGTTAAAATCAACTTAAAAAACCTTAAAATGGGGGTTTTTAGGTTTTAGATATTTAAAAGGAATGTTAGAAATTTCCATTATAAACCTTAAAATTTGTTGGGGAGGGCCAAATCTAATTTAAAGACACTGGAAATTCTTTATTAATTGATAAAACAAAAGGACTTGAAAGTAAAAATTAGTGAAAAAACAATTTGGCCAGTGTTACCCGGAAAAAATTTAAAATTAGTCTCTGTGGAAAAATCCCGGGGAAGTTTAAAAGGGGGGTTCCGGCGGAGGGACAAGGGGACAAGGGCCAATTCCTATTTGCTTCCTTATGGAAACAGTTAAAAAGACAAAGGGGTTCGGAAATGTGGGGCCGGGAATTATTTATTTTGGACATTTTGTGGCAAATTTAATAATTTTGCCCAATCATAGCTTGGTTTATTGGGAAAAAATTTTGTAACCCAATTAAATTAATAAAATTGTTTTCGGAAAAAGACAAAAGGTGGTTCCCTGGTGACCCCTTCCCATAATTCTGGAATTTAAAAGGAATATTTAAAGGATTAGTTTGGTTTATATTTTATTGTGTATTATATTTTTGGAATTTTTAAAAGGAAATCTATAAACCTTAAAATTTTGGGTTCGGAATTTTTAACCTTTCCGTGGTTGGCGGATTTAAAACTATTGTTTTAATTAAAACAACAATTTGTTTAAGAGAAAACCAGTTTCCTTCTCTTTACTTTAAAACTTTTATTACGGTTCTATTTAAAAAATTAATTTTTTTGGTTGGTTTTCCTGCTTGATTGGGGCTCCCTTTTGTAAAAGTAATTAGTTTATTAAATGTAAATTGGTAAAATAAATATTAAATTTTGTGTTTTATTGTTGGAAAGGAGTAAATTAAAAAAGGTGATTAAAATAAATTGTAAAAAATTTAAAGGGGTATCCTTGGGGTAACTTGTTTAAAAGGAGGGTGTTAAAATAACTTGTAAAAACTTTGGGGACTTATTCAATCAAAAATTTAAAATTCACTGGAAAAATTTAAATTAATTATACCAAACTATATATTTTTGAAAAGCTGTTAAAAAGAGCTTTTAAATAAAGTGACAACCGATTGTGGTTTCCATTTAAAAAAATGCAAGTTTATATTATAACCTCAAAAGTATTATAAATATTAAATATTTGCGTACGCCACTGTATTCTACGTAAAAAACCGTATAAAAGACTTCTACAGTATTTTTGAATATTTTTGCAAACAAACGAGTTATGAGAATTAATAAAATTGTAAAAAATATCATTTTTGGCTATAACTCGAAAACAAAAGAAGATCGCTCATTTGTGATTTCACCATTGAATTGATCTCAAAAAGTTGGCACATGACTGCGCACACAGTTTTATTGTATCTTTAATAACAACTAAGTTACCCATTTAATACATCCAATTTGGGACACACTGTACATTATTGTCAAGACAGTATATCAGTTTTTTACAAAAAAAACATAAAAAGCTAAATATCTCGAAAACGGTAAAATATTAAGATATTACTTATTAAAGGAATTTAACTTAAAATTTTGTGCAGAATCTAAAATGCAAGAATATATAGGGTGTTCCATTTAAAATAACAAAGATAATATCAACTTCCGGTACAACCGGAAGTGCTATCAAAACGAAAATATTTTAGATCAACTCGGCATGTCGAACAATCACTACATATAAAATTTCATACTTCTATCTCTTGTACTTTCTGAGAAATGTCTAATGAACGGTCGTCGTGAAAAGCCCTGTATATATATATATATATATATATATATATATATAAATGTTCATATATAATACCAGGCAAAGCAAACATTCTCCGTCCCTCTCTCCTTCCCTCAACCCTAGCCGTAGTCGCCCTCTTCCCCTCCCTCCCTCACGCTCCCTATACTTCTACCCTTCCTTTCCCTCTCCCTCTGCCCTTCCCGCCCTCCCTTCCCCTTCTCTCCACTACCTCTCTCTCGCTTGCGCTTTCGCGCACGTCCTCGCCGCTTTCGCTTTCGTTCTCCCTCTCCCTCTCGCTGTCGCTCTTGTTCCGGGCGGTTCTGTGGCTTAGTTGGTTTGCTTGTAACTACTAAGCTCAAGGTTCCGGGTTCGAATCCCAACACGGATCTCTTGAAAAATCTTAAGCGAGCATTTTTCACAAAAATACGCGCTCATTCGTGTGTGTGTGTGTGTATTGTGTGTGTGTGTGTGTGTGTGTGTGTGTGTGTGTGTGTGTGTGCGCGTGTGTGTTGTCACGCACGTTAAAAATCACTACCTTGAAAAAGCAAGGATTCGGCAGAATTCAAAATATCCAGGTAAAAAAACTCGCTACCTGGCTAATGTAGTACTTTCGGGTGGAGTATTGGGAAATCAATTGCAGTACCGTTTTCGCTCTCGCTCTGTCTCTTCCTCTCTACATGTCACATCCCGAATTAGTGACGAAAACCTTGGATAAAATCTTTAGATTAAATATTCGATTAGTTAATAATTTAGAGCCCCCACTTTTAGTCTTCTGATGCTTTCAATTAAATATATAATAGCGGTAACTGAAAAAATAATATTTTAAAATTAACAGTATTTGCATGTAATACGAATGTTTTAAAAATTCAAAAAGCATTTCCAAAATTTAACTAACCTGGTGTCTCAGATGACGCAACCATTTCCAAATCTTCCAACGAGCACGATGCAAAATAGAACGCTGTCCTGTTGGTGGAGACGACTTCTGAATATGCATTCCTTCGCTGAGAACAGACTATGCAGAAATTCTTTCTGGTATCCAAACTCGTTATTTATTTAGCACATGTCGTTTAAAAATGTTCAACCGATCGAAATCTAATTTAGTAAGTAACTGATATGTATTTTCATTTCCCAAGGGACACATGGTTATTAAAATACAATTGAATACGTGGAAAAGTGCAGTTTATATAAACGGATATTTTATATTCATTTTGATAAAGATAAGTGGTTTGCAGTTTTCTTAGAGTACACTTAATTTGAAAATTCGATGTAATGTTTTCAATTTTATATTTTATTTGCAGCACAATCAAAGCAATTTAAAAAATACAAATTAATTTCAATTGCGATAATGAGATCCGTAGTCTACAATTATATCACAGAATTAAAATTACTATCTCGATTAAAAATGAATCCACATTTCCCGTACGCCGAATAATACTTTGTACTTTGCAACGTCAAAATATAAAAATTATTCTTTAATTTCAAAATGTTATAACAGACAAATTTATTCGTATTTAAAGTAATGTGTTATAAGTTCTTTGGACTAAATATTAACAATTTAAAAAATTATTAATTTCTATCGTTAAAAGTTGTGAAATGAATATCAAAGGGCTAATAGTTTACAGAACTAATTGTACGAAAGATGCAATCTGACCAAAACAATTAATATTTGATTAAACGGCGTCCAACTGGAGTATCCTAGAGAATATCGCCTGTTTGTTGCAAAAAAATATTAACTCAAAAGCCAGTGGGGTAACTAAATCCCTGCCAGCTCACACAATGCTGGAGTAGGGAGCAAATGCAAGAAGGCACAAACGTTAAGAAATTCAAATTAATAATTGTTAACGGTATTTTATAGTTCTTAGAATATTTAGCGCTTTGCAAGTAAGGTTCTAGTAGTATTCCAAATGCAATAGTAACCTTAAAGTTGCACTCAAATTTTACCTATTGGCGCCGCAAGTGCGGAGAGACCTTCTTCAAAATTAAAAATTATTGAGAATAATCTGAGCAACCGCACTTCATAAGATAGATTAGATGATTTGTCCCTTTTGGGAGTATAACATAACACTGCCAAAAATATGAATATCGATGTTTTCAAATTGGAAAAGGATTTTAAATGTGATTATATTAATAGGTTTTGCTTTTCAAATTTTAATTAATTTTTTGTATTTTTCATAAGGATAAATTACTATTTTAGAAGACTAAAGTTTTTAATTTTGTTTAAAAATAAAAATTTTTATGATAGGAACATGATATTAAAAATTAAATTTATTACCCATTTTAAAACATTTTTTTATGGGTAGGAAGGCAATAATTAAAAATTTAATTTTAATTAACCCAATTTAACAAGATTTATTGTTTTGAGCAAAATTTTAAAAAATAAAAAATGTTAACGAAAATTGCAACCCATTTTAATGTTTGTTGACAAAATTTTTAAATTATTTTTTATAATTTACGATTGGTAAATTTTTAGTTTAAAGTTGAACAATTTTTATACTTTATACACGAATTTAATTTAACTTTTTAAAACCTCCAAACCTGGTGGAATAATTACAACAATTTTTAATTTTTAAAAGTTTTTTAACTAGGTCCTAGCGCAAAAACAATCAATGGTGGAGGGTTTGTTTCGGATTTAAAAACGGCCATGGGAACCGGCTTTTGGGGTTTTGGGAAGGGTTAGTGTAAAGAAACACTGATTTTTTTTTTGGGTTTTTTTTGGGACGCTTTTATGGGCAGAACCGGAGATTTATTTTTTGGAGAATTTTTTAATAAGAAAGCAATTTCTTGGTTTTTTTGTTTGGTCTTTTGAGCGTTTATTTTTGTAGGGAAGGATTATTTAATTTAATAAGCAGACTTGCTATTGTTTTATTTGAAAATTCCTTTTTTACCGGTCATTGGGAAGTAATAAAGACTGAACTAACCTTTGTTTAGTATAAAGAAACTTTTTCATTTACTGTCAAATTTTGAGGTTTAAAGGTTAATTTTATAGCCAGTTGAACTTTTCTTTTACGGGAAATGTATGTTGTTTATTATTAAAGACGGGTGGGGACCGTTTACTTGTCCGGTTGTTTTTTGTTTATATTGACATTAAATTACGTTCGCGTGTTCCAAAAATAATCATTGAAGAGAGCATACGGTATTAACCCATGGAATCCTTGATTTAATCTGTACATACGGATACCGTGTTGTAAAGACAGTAATGCATAGTTGTGTTTCACAGTGCTTTTGTTAATATAATTAAAGATCTTAAGTTAATCCTAGTTAGGCTAAAGATTAGGTATATGTGACGACGTGCACGTCCCTAGATACAATTAGGTTAGATAGAATTACGTTTATTTATGTCGGAATAGTGGGCCCTGTAGGCCCTATTTTCATTTCGAGTTCAAGACTGTTTATTTATTTGTTATATATTGCTTTTCCGGACAGTCGATGTATAATAAAATGTTATTTCTTTTTCTAAACTATGAAGTTTATTTCATGATTACTTTTATTAGGTATCAGTGCCTTTCCCTGATTGGCGCCCATGTTTATTATAAATTGTTAATATATGTATCGATGATTTTTATCCATATCGCATATTTGGTAAGTAAAGCAAGGGTTTAGTTAAGAGTTTGAACCACGACCTACGCCGCTGAGTTTAGTCTGCCTGGCCTTAATTAACCGTCTTGACTGGTCTTTACAGGCCCTCGACGGACGGTTGATTAGGTAATTATTACACTAGCGCCAACGCTTGGGGCTCGAATTTTGTATCGTTTTTACGTTGCTCAATTTTTCAAACATAATTGTACTACGCAGACACTTTTGAATTGTTGTGCTGAAGCATTTGCTTTTACTTGCCAAGTTGAATGTACATTATAATTTTTTGTGGAGTTAACATATGCGTGTATTTTGAATTTATTGAACTGATATTATTATTGAAAATGTTTATAGTAGAGTCTTTAAAAGCTGACGAGCTGAGTCACGAATTATTAATTCGAAATTCAGATCCTTCTGATAAAACTGTTGATGTTAAAAGAAAATTATTACGTTCCAAACTTGCATTAGAAAAAATGGATGTTTCAATTTTTTCTAACTACGAAAAAATTCAAATTAATCAAAAAGACGAATTAAATTGTTTAGAACAAAAAATTAATGAATTGGAATCCTTGCTTCATTCTTATAAAATTACTCCTAAGAAAAATGAATATTTACGGTTGCATACCAGACTTTCACACGTCTATCGAAGGTTAACATACACAACCTTCAATGAAGAATATTCTTCATTTCATTCACAAATATTTTCTCGTTGTATTAAGTCTATTGAAATGTTAGAGCAAGTCCATGAAGAACAAGAATTTAATTCTAACTTTACGTATTTTTCTTTAGGTGTTAATCGCGACTCTACTCATGTTCCTACCGGAAAAGACCTACCTTCTACGTCCAACGTTGTCACCCACACTGAGCCTTCAGTTGGTATTTCAACTAAGGACCTTAGTACCTTAATTGACTCGCTTAATAGAACTCGTTCAGCGGTTCCGATTTATAAATGGGGTCTCCAGTTTACGGGTGATCCGAAAAATATTTCTGTTTTATCTTTCATTCAACGTTGCAATGAGCTTCAGGTTGCTCGGAAGGTTTCTTCTGAAGATTTATTCGAAGGAGCCATTGACCTATTTTCTGATTCGGCTTTGGCTTGGTTTAGAGCCACCCGTTCCTCTGTTCATTCCTGGGATGAATTAATTTACAAACTTAAACAAGACTTTCTCCCCGAGGACTACAATGAAAATTTATTGGCCGACATAAAGGCGCGAAAACAAAAATTGAAGAGTCCCCTATTGTTTATATTTCTACCATGGTAAATTTATTTGCTCAATTGGATGAAGCTATTGCAAACTCCGAACAACTGAAAATTATTAAAAGAAATTTGCAATCTTTTTATGCCACTCAATTGGCTTTGATTGAGGTTACGGACATTTCGCACCTAATCTCTTTATGTAAAACCTTGAAGGTATTAAATTACGACATGCACCTGTCGAGGAGCTTCCCACTTCCAACAGATTGCCATTCAGTCCAAATCCTAGGGTCCTTGTTTCACCTACTACAAAAATATAGTAGCAAGAACTGATATTTCTAATTTCTCAAAACGAATACTGCCAAGTCTACTACAATTTGTTTCAACTGCAAAAATTAGGTCATTCATTTCATACCTGTGCCGAAAAGCGCATTATTTTGTTATTTGTGCGGACAACACGATGTTACTTCATTGGATTGTCCAAAATGCTCCCAGAAGTCAAAAACTAGTTTCGAAGAGTCATTTCGTTAGCCGATGTACCTCTTCACCAAAATTTGCGCTGGCTGACAAAAGATTTGGCCCGATTGGCTTCAAAAGTCAAAAATTTTTACAAACTACTAAAATTTCTTCTAATTTCTATAATTCTGAAAGAGATTCCAGACCTCATATCGCTGTTAAAATTTTTAACGATAATTTAGTTGCTCTATTGATTCTGGCGCAACGACCACGATATTAGGGAAATCGGGAATATTTTTAATTGACAAATACGATTTAAAATTAAATCGTAACGATGAGTTTTCGTCACTCTCACGGCTGATGGTACTTACAGTCTATTCTTGGTAAGATTACTTTGCCACTTTGTGTTAATGGTCTCACTCATGAATTATCAATTTTGGTTTCTGATACAATTGAGAATGCCCTTACCCTTGGTGTAGATTTTTGCCAATTATTTGAAATTAAAGTAGATTTTTCTACAAAGAATTTTTGCTTGTTCTTCTGAAATTGATACTTTTCATATGATTAAATGTGCTGATGAATTGATGAAGGTCAAAAATCCGAATTGAATCGTATTATTTCTTTATTTAACTTACTTGATCGTCCAGAATTGGGTCGAACTGATAAAGTCACTCATACTATTATTACTGGCGATGTTATTCCAATTAAACAACGTTATTATCCTTTATCACCTGCCATGCTAGCACATGCAAATAAAGAGATTGATGAGATGCTGGCTCAAGGCATTATTAGCCCGAGTTCTAGTCCTTGGAATTCGCCGATGCTGTTGGTTAAGAAGAAGTCGGGAGAATTTCGTGTTTGCTTTGATGCAAAAAAATTGAATTCTGTAACAAAAAGATGCGTATCCTCTTCCATTTTAAATGACATACTTGATAGGTTTCGCAATGCCAGGTACTTAACCTCTATTGATTTAAAGAAAGCTTTTGGCAAATACCTTTAGACGCGGCGAGTAGAGAAAGACTGCCTTTACAGTTCCTCGCCGAGGTTTATTCGAGTATAATGTAATGGCTATGGGTTTAACCAACGCGCCTAGTACACTTCAGCGGCTCATGGAGTCTATTTTTGGCCATTCCTTGTCGCAAAATGTTTTTGTTTATTTAGATGATATTATTGTCGTATCGAGTACTTTTAAAGAACATATTGAAATTTTAGAGGAAGTTTACAAAAGACTTAGAGATGCGAATTTTACCATTAATCTTTCAAAATGTGAATTTTGTAAACCCAAGTTATTATATTTGGGTTATGTTGTTGATAAAGACGGTCTTCATACCGATCCTTCTAAGATAGATGCTATAGTCAATTTTCCGCTACCTAAGACAGCCACAGAAATTAAACGTTTTACTGGAATGTGTTCGTGGTATCGTCGATTCATCAATGATTTTTCCACAATTTTGGCTCCGATTAATGACCTATTAAAAGCAAAAGGAAGTCTCAATCTATTACCTGGAATGAAGAAGCTCTTAAATCCTTTGCAAAAATTAAAGCTTGTCTTGGCCAGGCTCCCATTTTGGCTAGCCCTGACTTTACTAAGCATTTCTACTTACAATGTGATGCGTCGAATTATGGTGTTGGAGTTGTGCTGACTCAAGGTGAGGGCGACAACGAAAAGGTAATTGCTTACGCATCTCGTGCTCTTAATAAGGCTGAGAAAAATTACTCGGTGACAGAAAGGGAATTGTTAGCTGTCATTTTGGCATTCAGAAATTTAGGCCTTACATAGAAGGCACACACTTCAAGGTTATTACCGATCATCATTCTTTGATCTGGCTTAATAGCCTAAAAGATCCTTCAGGTCGATTAGCGCGTTGGAGCGTTAAGCTTCAGCAGTTTGATTATGAGGTGATTCATAGGAAAGGTAAACTACATGTTGTACCTGATGCTCTTTCCAGAGCTCCTGTTGAAATTAATTCTTTAAAATTTTCTTCTGATGATATCGATGACTGGTACAAAAGATGCTATCAGAAATTTCTAATAAACCTGATTCTTATCCGGATTGGAGAGTTGAAGATGGAAAAATTTATAAATATATTTCTAATAATTTATCAATTGAATCAAATTTGGTGGAATGGAAACTAGTTGTTCCAAAGTCGAGTCGTAATGAGATTTTGCAAAAGTGTCACGATGACCCTACCTCGGCTCATTTAGGAGTTTTCAAAACTTTTCAAAGATTAAAGAGTTATATTATTGGCCCAAAATGAAGTCGGACATTTCTAAATATATTCGCAATTGTAAAATTTGTTGTGAAAGCAAATCTGCTCAATTTAATCATTATGGATTTATGGGCCAGGAAAAGCAGATCTCTTTCCCATTTCAATGCCTTTCTATCGATTTAGTTGGTCCTTTTCCTCTTCAAACAAGTCACATCCCGGAATTGGTTTACCAAAACCTTTGGAATTTAAAATCTTTAATTAAAATTATTGGTTAGTTAAAATTTTAGGGAAAGGCCCCAATTTTAAAGCTTTTGTTTTCAAAATTAAAATATTATAATTAAGGGTTTAACGAAAAATAAAATTTTTAAAATTAAAGTTATTTGGCAGATCCGAATTTTTAAAAATTCAAAAAGGGATTTTCCAAAAATTTAACAACCCCTGGTGTTCAGAATAACCAAAATTTTCCCAAATCTTTTCCAACCGGCCACGGGATTTTGGCAAAAATTTAAAAGGTGGTTGTTTTGGTGGAGAACGATTCGGAATAATGCATTCCTTTTCGGGAGGAAAAGAAACTTATTTGGCAGAAATTCTTTCTTAATCCAAACCTTTAATTTAATTTGGGAATTGTTTAAAAATTTGTTCCCGGATTCAAATCTTTAATTTAGTTAAAGAACTGATAATTGGGTTTTTTCATTTCCCAAGGGGGAAAACCTTGGGTTTTTATTTAAAATTTAAACCAATTAAATACCTAAAAGTTTCCAGTTTTAATTAATTAAAGGATTTAATTTTTTATATTCCAATTTTGTTTGTAAGGTTGGTTTGCGTTTTCCTTAGGAGTAAACATTAATTTTTGGGAAAATTTCGGGTGTTAATGTTTTCAATTTTTATTAAATTTTTATTTGGCGCCAATTTAAAAGCCTTTTTAAAAATACCAAATTAATTTTAAATTGGAATTAATTAAGATTGGTTTGTCTAAATTTTATATTCACAAATTTTAAAATTACCTTTTCATTAAAAATTTGAAACATTTTCCCGTTAGGGAAAATATTTTGTTTAATTTGAAACGGGTTAAAATTAAAAATTAATTTCTTTTAATTTCAAAATTGTTTATAACAAGAAAAATTTTTCCCGAATTTAAATTTTGTGGGGTTAAAAGTTTTCCTTTGGACTAAATTTTAAAATTTTTAAAAATTATTAAATTTCTTATGTTTAAAAGTTGAAAATTTAATTATCAAAGGGTAATATTTACGAACTTAAATTGTACGAAAAGTGCAAATTGGAAACCCAAAACAATTTTAATATTTAAAAACCGTTTCCAACTGGGTACCTGAGAAATCGCCTTTTTTCAAAAAATAATTTAACTTAAAACCAAGGTGGGCCTAAATCCGCCAGGCCACAATTCTTGGGGTTTTAGGAAGCAAATGAAAGAAACACAAACGGTTGGGTTCAAATTTTAATTTTGTTAAACCGGTATTTTATTTTTTAGAATTTTAAGCGCCCTTTGCAAGTAAGGTTCTTTTAGGTTTATTAATTTTAAAATTCAATTTAATAACCTTAAAGGTTGCACTTTTTAAAAAATTTTACCTATTGGCGGCTGCAAGTTTGCCGGAAAGAAACCTTTCTTCAAAATTTTAAAAATTATTTAAGAATTAATTTCTTTGAGCAAAGACTTCATAAGGAAAGATTAGGGTTGGATTTGTCCCTTTTTGGGAATTATAACATTAAAACCCTGCCAAAAAAATATTGAAAAGGATGGATTAAATAACCTTAAATTTCAAGGAAAAGGTTTTAAAACAGAATCAAGGTGTTTCCAGGCTTTTGTTAATATTTTGCTTTGTTAAATTTTGGAAAGATTGGTATATTAATTTTGTTAATTATTAATAAATTACAATTAGGGAATAAAGGGCCCTTCCCATTTATTTTAGGAAGACTGTTTTTTTGGTTAATTTTCCGCGTTCATATAAATAAAATTTACTTTTTTAAATATAGAACATGATTATTAAAATTCAAATTTTGTATTGGCGCCCATTTTAAAAATTTTTTTATGGAATGAGGATTTTAATCCATAATCCAATTTTAATTCAACAATTTTTAAATTTAACCACATTTGATTTAGTTTGGTTTTAACCGGACGGCTTTAATTTCGACAAATTGAAAAGGTAATTAACAAAAATGTAAAAATATTCACCTAGCAAGTCTTGGCAAATAAACATGCTGTTCGAGAATTCTTCTCTAAAATTAGGCTGGGTCTTTGGAATACCGGCATGTAGAAAATTTTTTCAAAAACTGTTGTTATAATGGGACGGAGGCTGTAATGTTGTCATTGTATTAATACATGTTGTTGTACACCTAAACATCAATATTTATATCTCAGGGGTTTTAACGCAAATCAAAATTGCACTGCAAACTGCGTATATTAAGGACTGAACTATCGAAACGATACATAAAATTCCAGTACTAAATGATCACGCGAGTACAACGTGCATTTCTTTATTGCGGCATCACACGTATTATCCTCCAATAGGAGTGTAATCAGGCAAAACTAACCATTGGCGTGCGGTAAAAGGATCAGGCTACACTTTCTCCCCTCTAAACGTACAGAAGTCATTGAAATGCATTTAAAAATTATTTTCTCACTTTACGGGGGCGTCCCCGTTTTCTCTTAGGCACAACAGGCACGGGTATAACCGACGAAGCACTAGATGCATCAATACTAAACGGAAGAAAATTTTTCAATTCAACCGAATAAAATTTCCCAATCTTTTTGAAAGGTTTCGTTGCTGTAGTAAGTTCAAACGTAGTTGAAGCAACCACGTTATCGACTTGTGCTTTACCAACGTTTTGCTTTTTTTTATTATTTCTAGCGACGTAAAAAGCGACTGCGATAATCGCTTTAAATACGGAGTAATCCAGGGAACAAAATTCTTAGCGTTTACCAAGGTTCTTAGATCATACACTGTAACGTGAGGAGCAAGTAGCTTACGACCAAAAGTGAGAAAAGCAGTAGTGGGTTCGGTAAAGTTGCATACGATCGAATTAACATCAAAACATATCTGTCGAAGATAAATATTCCATTTCGAATGACTGCTTTAGACTAAAATCGAAAGCTTAGTCTTCAGGTCTCGATTCTTCCTTTCAATCGGGTTACTTCATAATGGTAAAATAGAATAAAAGGATGGCTATACCAAAACAAAAGGTCACCTTTTGCATAATATCTGAAATAAGCTGAACATCGTTGTCAGACATCATTTTTCTCAGAGTGTCAAAACGTAAAAATATTTCATCGATAACCGTTTTTGTACATGCATCTGCACTAGCAGATTTGAACGGGTTAAATTCAATCCATTTTGAAGCTGTGTCTACACAAACCAAAATCCGTCGATTTTTATTTTCAGTTATTGGCAAAGGGCCCAAACAAATCAACTACAATAGCAAATCAGAAGATTTAGTATTACTAGCTTTATATCCCATTCCAAATGAACATGCACCTTGACGAGGTTCTAG
This sequence comes from Platerodrilus igneus, assembly GCA_036346225.1. Lineage (NCBI taxonomy): Eukaryota > Metazoa > Arthropoda > Insecta > Coleoptera > Lycidae > Platerodrilus > Platerodrilus igneus. The sequence goes on from JARFIW010000090.1 coordinate 3,731,282, forward strand.
ATTACTAGAACAGGTGAAATGGCTTCCGCCTTCCAGTGATCTAAAAAGTCAAACTACAGATTCAACCAAATTATTAGGGTCTTTAGTGAGGAACCAGACTAAGACTCCGAAAGGAGACAACGGCTCTTTCGGTACTTAAACTGGCAGAGACCATAGGGGTCGGTACGGCATTCTAAAACACTACCGCGATGTGGAAGGTAACGGGAAACCACCACATCACCTCCCAAGTACAAAGCGTACTTAAGTTGTATTTAAAATGATGATATCCTCTGAGGTAAAAGATTCCGAAAGTAAAATATTCCCCTATACGGATCTCCGGGAGAGGATTACTTCGGAGGATGTGATCGGAAAACTAGTTTCAAGACGGAAAATCTAATGACGAAAAAATAAATGCACTTAAATCTGATGAATATTCTAAACAACTACAGTTGTGGGTTGTGAACTATATCCAACTAATGCTGATTGTGTAAAATGATATATTGGAAAACTATTAATTCGACAAATCTTCAAGTGCTGGGGGAACTTGGCAGCCACAGGCTGCTTACCTGCTTTCACATACCACTAAATATCGGGGAAATAGGGTATATAATTGTAAAACAATAAAAAGTGACCGAACTACAACTAATAAGAAAGAACAGCGGATATGTTCAAAGACAACAAACATAGAGGCAAGAAGAAAATTGTTCAAAGCATATGTGTGGAGCACAGCACAGACAGAAAGAGCTAGAAGCCTTCTGGAATGTTGTGCTTCAGATGTATAAGGATGAACAAATAACCTATAGAAATAGTAGAGGAACAAAGATAACTGTGGAAAACAAAAAAATAGAAGGGAAGGATACGTTCGAAGGTAATTTTGGGGAATAGTACGGGATATATTACAAGCAGAGATAGGAAAAAAGAAATAGAGGTAGACCGAGATCAGACTTCTGCACGCAGATAGTGATAGATGCATACTGTGCAAATTTCAGGGAATGTGTAGGTTAGTTCCGAATAGAAAACAATGACAGTACGCGTCTAAGCAATTCCAGGACTGAAGACCTAGTAATGATGAGCTTTATTTCGCTGGCATTCGATACAACTTTTAACATAAATTGCAATAAAGCATCTCATGCCCATAAAATAATATTTATCAGACTTTTTCGATAAGTTTGATCAACTCCATAATGACAACCAGTAGCCTGAATCACGATAATGAGATAGCAATTCTTGCCTCAAACTCATGGGAACTACTATTTGCGGGTTCTCAATACCCTCATGAAGATTGCTCCGATAAAGTGTCACATTGTTTTCGGCCCTTTACTTTATTGTGTATACACCTTAAATCTTGTTACTAAGTTAATTCACTGTCAGTACCAGCTATATGCAAATGATACTCAATTAATATTGTTACGAGCTACTATTAGGCAACCCGTTAAACACACAAGCGCCGTAAGCAATGTATATTCTCCAGGAACCGAGAATGATCGAGCACATACCAGAGAATGAATCATCTATTTAATTCAGGGTATAAATAAGATCGCTGATGAAGCACAGAGTTAGTCTATATCAGAATGTCGAATATAAATTATATCGTGTAAAGTTATATAGTTAAGCTTCTGGAAGTCCAAGAGTAAACATAAATTTATATAACGTGTCTATTGTACAGACAGCTTGTAGAATACATAAATAGACAAAAGTGTAATAAATAAATAGTAGTGTTTAGTGTTGTTAATAGACCTATGGTTAAGAATTTAGTTTAAGAAGATATTAGTGCTTGTAAATAGCATTAGTGTGATAGTGCTTCATTGTTAATTGGACTGAAAACAACTATAAATAAAGCATATACTGTTAATTAGACTTGTGAACAGTGAGTAATAAAGACTTTTGTTATTACTTGTTTTAAATTAGCGAAACGCTTAATAGTAGCCCGCTACAATATATACATGCGATAAATCTGATTTACACCAAATTATTGCAATAATAAATGTAGAATTAAATGAGTTTGTAGAATATGTAGCCGAGCACTTCCTAAAAGTAAATCCAATTAAATCAAAAGTTATGTTCTTGGGGTCACATATCAATAGACAGGAGATGGAATTCCATATAAATGTTAATATTGGTAGCACATCATTAGAAGCTGTAAAATGTTTTCGTAATTTGAGCATACTTTTCGACGTCAGTATGAGATTTCAACATCACGTACAAAAATGTTTGCAAAAAAGTTAGGCAAACCTGCGTTATATTTACAGTATCAGGAAATTTCTCGGTATTTGAAGCCAGTCCACCTTATGTAATTATCTTGTGCTGTCCCACTTCAATCATTGTTGTGCGGTCTACACTCCATGTTTAACAATAGAATATAGTCGGAGAATGCAGGTAACTCAGAATTCTTGTATGAGACTTACTTATGGCATTAAAAGACATCAGCACATTCAATGTAGACTAAAACAACTTGGTTGGTTAAATATGAAAAATAGAGCTGCATTGCATACTCTATGCTTAATTTGTAAATTACAGTTGTACAAAACGCCACACTACTTGTACGAAAGATCACCTACCGCACTGACGTCCATAACATTAATATTCGAAGAAGAGACCATATCTCTATTCCTAAACATAACTTGGAACTTTATAAACAATCTTTCTCCTATATAACGTAGCTAATCTTTATAACTCCATCCCTTCGGACGTTAAAAACCTCAACTTACCCCATTTCAAGATTGAATATTCAAGCGTTTGTTTTCTGCCAACTAATAATAATCACCTATCCTTTCATTTCTTTTTCTTTTCCTTCAATAGTTTTCTATATTCTAATTATTTTTTTCTCAGTCTAATTTTCATTATTTGCCTGAGTTTTTGATAGTTATAGTGATGCGTACTAGTCAATTCATGTAATTGTATTGTAGTGGAGCATTGGAGAGTCAAATATGGAGGTGTAGGATAAACTGCTTCACGTTACAAAATAAACTCCTCACTAAATGTGTATTATTTAAATGATGCATCAAAAAACAATTTATAAAGAAAAGTCATATTTTTACCGTATTTAGAACTCCAACATGCGTGCTGACATCTGCGTCTTGAGTCCTATCGTGGCTAGTGTTTTAGAATAGATACATATGGTTTTCCCTGATTCTACTGTATATGAAATATCGCTATGTTAATTTAATGATGTGATTGATAAAAATTACACAGACTATTTAAACTGTACCATGCAAAGTAAAACCGGATTTCAAACTATAATTTTTTCTCCCAACGAAGACATATCACGAAGACTACAGTACAATTCAAATTGGAAGACGATTTTATTTGTTGATAAAAGGTCAGATTAATCAAGTGAATATCAGATAGATCGAAATCACTAACACTTCAATACTGGTAAAAAATAGCAATAATATAAATTTTTATAATACCCTTTGCAGGTTACGATGTTTGGATGTTAGTATTGCAAAGTTAACAGCAGGCGTTCAAATCTATTCTAAAAAATCTATTTCTATCTTTCAAACACTTCGCATCCAGATGTTTTCTTGTGTAGAAACAAAAGCAGTAGATGCAATAAATGTTATTCCACAGCTTTGACTTTTTTAAACACAGAATTATTTTAACTACCTGAAACATACCAAGTATTGTGATTCATCAAGCTTGTATGCTATTTCCTTTTTTGCATCTTATGATAAGGTTTAAATTCTGTAAGAGCTGCGTTTCTGATTTTGTCAAGACAATTGGACTGCAAATATATTATTAAGATGTTTTGTATAAAGATACATGTTAGTTTCACTTGGATGAATGAGGTGTTCGTTCAGACATAACTTGCTTTAAGAACTTACACGTGAGTTAGTTCTTTTAAAAACTTTTTTATTTGTTCTTTCTAGTAGAGGCTGTGAAAATCAGAGCTTTTTGTTGGTTTATAAATACATAGTTTACAGTTGCACTCTGAGCTTCTTAACAGAGGTACACTTATTTTATTAGTTTTTTCAAGTTGGATCCCAAACAAAACGAAAGCGATCATAGAAGAGCAGTGCAAAGAGCAATGGAGAACGTCAGTAGCCGCAGATAGCGAAGCTCTACTAAAGTGGTATCACAGTTTGTTTAGGGAATCAAAATGCTTCCACAATGAGAAGTCACTCAAGATGGTTCTACAAAGCATTCCAACTTAGTTAAGCGCGGGTTTCGATAATATAAGCAATCTAAGACAAACTTTGTCCGCTGTCGGTATAAAGTTCATGCTTTGTAGGATCAACATGCTCAGATTCCTTGTTGAGATCGATTTCCAGAAGCACACGACTCTTGCCAAAAGCTTTTGCTAGCAATTGCAAGTCAAAATGTCAGGAATTTAGACGAGTCCGGAGTACATAGACACCGACCTAATCCAAAGACCATAAAGGTAGCGGTCTAGAATAGGCAAGCTAAAAGGAAACTGTTGAAATCTGAACTTTGATACGATCTACACGTTATATGGGTTACAAAAATGCGTTTTGGTGTATAAGACAAACCGCGGTTTCACAACCATAAAATGACTCGTGAGGATTAAGATAAACATTTGTGGTGTAAGTACAGCACTACAAGTTCAAGAAAGTCCCAAGCAGTAAGTGATGGATATTTCTGATCTGTTGTCTTTAGAGTAGCGTGTGGTTATAAATGGCTTTGCCTTTTACGTTTGATGTCAGTTTATAGACCAGTAGGTAACGCGTCTCCCTGTTAGATGTGAGAAAATCAGTTTTAGCTGGTCAAATCATGCAAAATTTCAAATCCATCACGTAATGCTTGTATTGTTGAACAGTATTTAAATCTTGCATATCCCAGTTGATGAATAGAACGAGGAAGCACTATCCACTGTCCATCACGTTTACCCGATCTAAAATCCATCGATTCCTTCTTGTAGGATATCTAGAAGATCCTGTTTATAAATAACACATATTACAAATGAGCAGGATTTTGGTAGAAAATACGTGAAACTATTAGATATTCTTCAACAAAAGTTCTGTTCTTGAGATTTTATCGAACAATTTACATTTCCGCAAATCGTTCAGAGATTTTGACATTTTTGATCAATTTTCTTCAAGAAAAGGTCTATATTTCCATATGACTAGTCGTTGCCAAGCAAAAAAAAATAACTGTAAAGAAATGTTCATTTCTGTACTTAAGGAAATTATTTGCGCATTCGCTTTTTTTTTCTTACGATAGTCCATAAAACGATTGCATGCATATTCGTATTTCTCTCTTGATCTTTTTGGTAGTAAATCTAATGCGGCAGTATTTATTGCCTCTGCTAGTTCAGGAAGAGTTCTAGGAATGGATATTTCATCATGACTCGTCATCATTTCGTAGTGGTACTTTCAGTACTTTCGAAAATATCAGCAATCAAATTACAAAGCGTTAAGTTTGACATATATTTCCATAATTACGCAACAAATTTTGCATAGAATTTCACGGCACCATTTATTTAGAAATAGAATTATTCATTCTTTTTAAAATTAAATAATGTTTTAATTTTGTTGTTCTCTAACGATTTGTGGAAAAACATTATGTATACCACGTAGGAAAAGCAACATTCCCGGCTTGCGTCTCGACAAGCAATCTTCACGTCGTCCGGGAATGTTAAGCTTTCCCTACTAGGTACACAATATACTATATTACGTATTAAGCCAACCTATAAGTTACGAATTTCAACAAATGGCATGTACCAAAGAAGCTTTTTGAATATGTGCAAGATTCGATGGTTGGTCATAGTGTATTCTGCGTGGTGCCCAGTATAAATGTGTATTTAACACTACATTCAGAAAAGAATAAATATAAAAGTTTTCTATGACATGAGTACACGTAACGTGGCATTTATACAAAGTCATTGTCATATTTTGCAAAGGCTATTGTGACATGAAACTAAAATTTATTTGGCATTATAAACTTCTACAGAAATATCAAGAATATTCAAATAATAGTTTCGAGCCATATAGCGGAAACTGTCAGCAAAACTAGACTCTTTGAATAAATAGTGTATCAATAACCTAAGTAGCATGTTGTCGCTCAAACAAACAATAAAACCATAACAAGACCTCTATAAATCGATAGAAAATTTAACAAAAAAGGTTGTATCTCTGTCAGAAGACATAAATATAACAAGATTAAGTTAACATGGATGGGACGTTTCTAGAAATTTATCGTCCGTAAAGTCCCGAACCATGGCAGTAACAATTCAAATAAGTTATTTCAATCTAATAACTACTGTTTTCTTTATAAGTTCAACAATAAAATCCATCGTTTATCAAATAGTATCTAGAAGTCAAATTGCGTTTAAGAACTGTTAATCTACTAAAGTTACTGTATAATATAAAATGAAACGAGAAATGAAGTTTAGATCATAAAAATACTTCTTCATTTTTTAGCAATTAGTATTTTGTAAAAATTAATTTTTTATATTGTTATGTTGGCAGAGAACTAACAATCACAGCAGCTCAAAGAACTGGCAGGTGTTTCCCAAAAATCTCATTCAGAAAATGTTACTCGAAACTATGAAATTTTTTAGATAATAATTATAAAATTCACACAAAAGCGCAAGTTTACTAATCCAGGAAGACATCAATCAACATTGTAATTGCTCGACAGTCATCCAAAACATGATATAGAATTCCTTTAACTTATAAAATCGATCGAAAAATCAGTTAAAAATGGTAAAGATATGAAAAAATGTGAGGTTTAGTCACATTCACATCTAAAAATACAATTAATTCCATGATAGAGCTCTATTTCGTTGTTAATGAAAAAGACAATTAGATGTTTAAAAAAGTATGACACTGATAACGACATATTGATCAAATTGAACTGGTACATAAATGATTTATATCAATTATTAAAATTGTACGTCAACGTTAGGAAAAAGTTTTAGTAATTTTGTATCTAAAGTATTAAAAGATTTAGATATTGATATTTCTAAATGTTTCAGTAATTGTACGGACGGTGCAGCGAACATGCAAGGACCATATAAAATATTTAATGCAAAGTTAGAAGATAATTCACCTTATTGTATTTATAAATCGTGTCTTAAATTTAATTAAAACTTAGGTAACAGAAAACTATCAAGACAATTACACTATTTGCAGTTCTTAAAAAATAAAAGAATATACTGTATGTTGAGTATATAATCAGCAGTAGTAAATTTGTATCAATTATTGGTGAAATAAGATATGATGGACGAAAGAAAGAATTCTAAATAGTATGGAATTCTACGTAATGGTGTATAATTTTTCGCAATTATCTAAACATTTTCGAAATTTTTTATTTAAAAAACAAGATACCAAGCATATACTGTTTTAATGAATTTTTAAAGATTAAATTATCGTTTTCATTGCGTTTTAAACCAAAGGAATGCATAGTGTCCTAGCCCAATGTATAGCCAATAATATTTAAAATAATAGCCGAAAATAACACAAGATTTTGAAAAGAATTAGAAAGCAAATAAAAATTTATTGCAGCTGTAAATTCGGAAATTGATAAAAAAAAGAATAAACTGATTTCGAATAAATGTGAAGATATGTGAATTCAAATTTTCGCGATATTTATGGAATCAATGTTTTTGTTGTAGTCATGTATCGTTTGGTTTTTATTTTTGATGATCGGTATGTATTCAATGACGCATTGTTGTCAACGAGTTTGGCGAAGTATCGCGAGTCTGACGACGTCTCGACTGAATCGCATAGTCACCCTCTGTCTATAGTGTTTGTCACTCTTGTTTTTAATTACTATTGGTAGTCACTAGAGACCTGAAGATTTAAAATGTGAGAGTTGCGATTCTTTTCAGGACCTGACGACAACAACGAGAAGTGAAATCCGAAAGAACTATATATCAAATAATACAATTCGCGGAAGCCTTAAATTTAATATATATATATATATATATATATATATATATATATATATTACTCATATTTAGACCAGGGTAGAAAATTAAATAATCACATCAAATAATTTTAATCACCGTGTATAATGAATATTATTAGATAATACGCGTTATTAAAACCGTGAAGCATAAAAATTTATTAGTTTCATTAAACATAAGAGATTTAAATCATGTACAAGACGCTTTATATAAAAAAGCAGTATTAAAAGCTCTGCGTGTAATGTAATTATTCCTAAACAAATGGAAATTACGTGCAAAATTTATCTTAATTAACTCTATTTCAAGTAACCGGTATTGAACAAAACGTACAGATAATATCTATAGAAACTTGTAAAAACCCAATAAAATGCAAATCCTAGAAGTGTTAGTTAGAAGTAGTATGTTTGAACACACCTTCGTATTTTAAAAGGCAATTTCAGTTTAATTTGTTTAGATAAACATGTCTATTCTAATTATATTTGAAACGGTCAGATGCTTTAGCACGAAATACAAAACAGGGTTTATTTAAAAAGCTCTGAGAATTAATATTATTTTGAACACCTGCGTAGTTTAAATATCACGTACGGCGAAAATTTTGCAGATAATTAATGTTTACAAAGAATCTTGGAGAAACCGGGGCTTAATATTCACGAGAAGGTGCGATACGGGGTTATTAAACCCAGATAGTCCACATGGACTAAAATATAATCGATAATAAAGAATATCAATTTGCACCAATACGAACAGGTTAGAAAAGGAAAGAGAAAATGCGTCAAGCAAAGACACATATAGTAAAAGGCGTGATTTAAGCAACGTCACGAGGGTCACAATTGGGTGAAAATAGGATGCAAATATCAGAGGTAGAAACAACAATTTCTGTACAAAATTAATTAGTTTTTCTCGGACAGGTTTGCGTGCCGTGTGAGAATTTCTGAGATTTAAATGGGGCGAGTAAAAATTGTAAAACCGACGCGCGAGCGACGGACTGGGAACATGGTATGAGAAATTCTTTAGAATTACCCGTTTTGGGGAACAGACCGACAGACAGGCTTTTTGCTATATATACCGAGGTGAATATAAACAAGCTCTCTTAGACTTTTGACTATTCGATGCGTTAAAAGCTCTTACATCCGCGACTTGATTCAAGATGTTAAACAGTGCATTTTAGTTTGATAAAATAATTTAAAATTTTGCTCGTATATTTTAGTGATTCAAAATAGTTTGTTATTTACGTGCTAACATGAATGTACTTCAGTGCACTTAGATACAAGGTAATAAAATTTAGTATCACTGTACCAATTAGCAAAATTTACAACGACAAATGTATACACAAAAGTAGGCAGTTTTGGCGTATATTGGTGAAAGACGCATGAATTTCTTTGCTATTTTTCGGGGTGTTAATAATTAAATGGTTCAAATACGTGTCTGGATCCACGAAACAAGGGTCAGATATACACAGATGAGTTCCGGAAAAGCCCAGAAACAACTTTAAATAAATGGTGATGGAGAAAATTTTAAAAGCGTTGAGAATTAGAAGCCGTAAATATAATCCTGTTGGAATGGTGTGATTAACTAAAGGGACGATGTACATTGAAGCTACGAGGACAGTAACCTTCAGGTAAATTATACTATTTTGTTTGACATTTTGTGTGTGTTGAATAACTTTATAATTGATTTACTTTAAATGGACATTAGTGAAATTGTACTAACCATAAAATTTTAATTTTAAGATGAAATTTGCTTGTTTAAGTAGAAAGGGGTATTTAGTATTGATGTTCTGAATTATGATGAAACTTTGGGTATGTCTTTGAGCTCAATTAGACGAACCTGGTTAATTAACGTAAAGGGGTGGTAGATGCTCCTTTATACTCAGACTCCGGTCTGCTTATATTGTTATATTAATTAGTAGGCATCCAACAAGGACTTTAATTATGGATGCACGTTAAAGTGATAATAAAATTAATCTTGAAATTCTTTTAAAACTGAATTTTATGCTGAAATTTAATTTGAAAATTTAATGTATTCTGAATATTGATGTAAATAGAGTTAACGTTGATGTTTGTGGTAGGAATGTGTTGTTTAATTTTATGAATGAGGAGGTTTATAAAATTAGGTGAGCAGCTGAAGCGAAACCAGGATCACAGCAGTTTATGACGCCCAATCGGTGGGACTAGAATTTTTGTTGAAAGGACCCAGTTCCCGCATTCAAAGGAGTATATCACAGCAGTTTATGGCGACCACAACGTGAGGGCTCGAATTCAGATAGTGTTTAACTATTCCAGGAAACTGGCGATCTGAGAGAGAGTTTCTGTGTGTGTATAAATTTAAGAGTATTTTGAGTGTGTGAGTGAGTAGAACGTATGCAGAGAAAAGAGTGGTTAAGGAGTCAAGGAGTGGAAATTGGAAGTGACGATAGTGCATTGTGCGGAAAAAATTCTAAAATGGAAGAAGCTGGAGGCAGTAGAGATCAGTCGAGGACGGAATCAGGGGATCAAGGAAACGAGATGATATTGAGAATGTTAGAGAGGATGAGTGAAGAATCGAATAAGAAATTTGACCAATTAAATCAGGAATTAGGGGATAAAATAGAAAAATCGACGAGAGAATTTACAGAGTTTAAAAATAGTCTTACCGTAAAAATGGGGGAGGTTGAAAATAGGGTTGAAAAAAATTAGCATGATATTACAGGTCTTCGACAGGAAATGGGACATTTAAGGTCCGAAGTACGCATTTTTTGTGAAGAAGAGATTAATGTAAAAATGACTGAAGTGACAGACTCATGTAGGGATCAGTTAGGCAGGGTAGAACGCGAAGTTAGTAGTATCAAATACAACATGTCGAATTTAACGGGAGATGGTCCCAGATTTTCTACAGGTGGAGTATCATTGGACCAACACATGAAGTTTTATGGCGATAACAGGGTAAATCCACAAGTTTTTATTAATAGTGTAAGAAATCTAGTGGGAAATTTATTTGACGAACAGACTAAACTAAATACGATAAAGGCTTTATTAAAGGACAATGCGGAAGCGTGGTACAATTTAGTAGGACAGGACATAGACACGTATCGGGACTTTGAAAACAAATTTTTAAAGCACTACTGGAGTGACCACAAACAAGACCAGGTACGAGACGACTTACTCACAGGGAAATTTAAGGGAGAATTTTCAGGAAGTAGGGAGCAATATGCTATACGCAAGTATAGCATAGCAAAGCAACTGAACCCACCACTGACGGACCGACAAATTATTAAGTATTTATCACGACACTTCGAGGTAGAAATAAGACAACACGTAGCACTACAGAACATAGTGGACAGAGAAATGTTTTTAGAATACCTGCAGAGGTACGACGACGTAAGTAGTGGACGACCTCGGGAAAATAGGGAAAGACAGATCAACACAGTTAGGTTTGACAATAGACGGGACAACTATGCTAGACGGGGGAATAGTTACGGATACCAGCGACCGAATTGGGAACAGAGACGACCATACGTTAGGAGTAATAGTTTAGGAAGGGGACCTGCACCGAGACCGGGACCTACCAGAATGAATAGTTCACCAGACATGAGCGGGACTGCTAATACAGACACGGAACGAGTGGAAACGCCTAGGACATACGCTGAGGTGACGGCTAGACCAGGACCGAGTAGGGAAAACAGACCTGGACAAGATTTTTAGAACGCGACAGACCACTAGATTTCAGTGTAAATGTATATGAACATCCACGTGAATTTTTCAAAATTGAGGAGGAAGTAGAGCCAGAAACTAAAGAAAAATTATGTTTGCCAATTATTAATTTAGAAATTTTTGAGAATAATGTAGAAGTATTACTTGATACAGGGGCAGAGGCGAGTTTAATATCGGAGGAATTCGTCAGCAAAATTAGGGATAAGGTTTGTGATAGAATTATGCCTATAAAGCGTAGCCATTTAGTAGCTCCAAATAAAAAGAAGTTTGCTGTAGTAAATAGTGTTGTGGTGCTTAGGATAGATATAGGAGGTTTAAGCTGTGAACAGGAGTTTGTAATTGTACCTGGACTGAAGTTTCAGAGCATTTTAGGTGTTGACTGTATGATGAAGTTAGGGGTTTTGATAGATATGGAACGGAAGGTAATAAGGATTAAGGATAGGGTAGTGCCATGGAAGGGCAGTTATGAAGTCACAGAGGATGACACGGGGTTTAGTATTAATGTAGTAGAGGTAGAGGATGATGAAGGTAAACAGATCAACACGATAAGATGTCCAGAGGATAGGAGAGTAGAGGTTCAAGCTTTATTACAAAAACATTCAGAATTAGTGGGGGTAGAAGCAACAGCAGCATATCGGGAGCAGGTGAAGGCAGAATTATTTTTGACGAGGTTAAATGGCAAGTTTGTTTTTAATAAAGTAGATTTAAGGAATTCATTCTGGCGGATTCCATTACACAAGAATTCTAGAAGGTACGTAGGATTTTCCGTAGAGAGAAAAATCGAGAATTGTAAAGTAGTATCGTTTGGTTTGTCGGCAGAAAGGGACACAATGATAACTGAGAAACAGGCAAGTGTAGGGACTAAAGAAGAAGTAATATTTAAGAGTAAGGATAATAGGGATGATAAGTTTATTGTATGTGAGAGAACAGGGATGTTAAGTATAGATATAGAAGGGGGAGAAATAGGGATGAAGAGTATTAGGATAGTTAGACGAAAGACTTGGAGGGTCAAGAAGAGAGTTAGATTTAAATAACTTGATGAACAAAGGATAGAGATAGGTGAATTTTAGTATAGATATAGGAATAAGAATAGAATAGAGAGTAGATATAGGTGTATATCGAAGAGTAGAAGTAGATGTTTATAGAAAATAAAGCTAGGTATAGGATAAATATGGGAGATAAGTAGAAATAGGTTTAGGATGAGAATAAAGAGTAAATGTAGGAAGAAAATAAGATAGGTTAAGTATAGATATTTCATATAAGATTAGTGGAGAGTTAGGAATAGAGTAAGAGTAGGATAGGTATATAGAATTAGTTAGGGGGAAGTGAAGTATAGTGAAGATTAGTTAAAAAGTTAGGAATAGGATAGGTATATAGGATGTATATAGGATTAGATGGATAAGTAGGATGAAGTTAGGAATAATTTCAGTTTATAAAATTAAGTGAGAGTTAGGAATAGGATAGGGATATAGGATAGGTGTAAATATTTTTTTTGATTGGAGACAAAGTAGGTAAGTTAGATAGATAAGGGTAGAGAGAGATAGGCAATTTTTTTTGTAATTTTTTTTTGGGCTAAATGCTTAGTATTTGCATTCAAATAAGTGGGATTATTTGTATTCAAATAGGGGGAAAATACTCATATTTAGACCAGGGTAGAAAATTAAATAATCACATCAAATAATTTTAATCACCGTGTATAATGAATATTATTAGATAATACGCGTTATTAAAACCGTGAAGCATAAAAATTTATTAGTTTCATTAAACATAAGAGATTTAAATCATGTACAAGACGCTTTATATCAAAAAAGCAGTATTAAAAGCTCTGCGTGTAATGTAATTATTCCTAAACAAATGGAAATTACGTGCAAAATTTATCTTAATTAACTCTATTTCAAGTAACCGGTATTGAACAAAACGTACAGATAATATCTATAGAAACTTGTAAAAACCCAATAAAATGCAAATCCTAGAAGTGTTAGTTAGAAGTAGGATGTTTGAACACACCTGCGTATTTTAAAAGGCAATTTCAGTTTAATTTGTTTAGATAAACATGTCTATTCTAAGGATATTGGAAACGGTCAGATGCTTTAGCACGAAATACAAAACAGGGTTTATTTAAAAAGCTCTGAGAATTAATATTATTTTGAACACCTGCGTAGTTTAAATATCACGTACGGCGAAAATTTTGCAGATAATTAATGTTTACAAAGAATCTTGGAGAAACCGGGGCTTAATATTCACGAGAAGGTGCGATACGGGGTTATTAAACCCAGATAGTCCACATGGACTAAAATATAATCGATAATAAAGAATATCAATTTGCACCAATACGAACAGGTTAGAAAAGGAAAGAGAAAATGCGTCAAGCAAAGACACATATAGTAAAAGGCGTGATTTAAGCAACGTCACGAGGGTCACAATTGGGTGAAAATAGGATGCAAATATCAGAGGTAGAAACAACAATTTCTGTACAAAATTAATTAGTTTTTCTCGGACAGGTTTGCGTGCCGTGTGAGAATTTCTGAGATTTAAATGGGGCGAGTGAAAATTGTAAAACCGACGCGCGAGCGACGGACTGGGAACATGGCATGAGAAATTCTTTAGAATTACCCGTTTTGGGGAACAGACCGACAGACAGGCTTTTTGCTATATATACCGAGGTGAATATAAACAAGCTCTCTTAGACTTTTGACTATTCGATGCGTTAAAAGCTCTTACATCCGCGACTTGATTCAAGATGTTAAACAGTGCATTTTAGTTTGATAAAATAATTTAAAATTTTGCTCGTATATTTTAGTGATTCAAAATAGTTTGTTATTTACGTGCTAACATGAATGTACTTCAGTGCACTTAGATACAAGGTAATAAAATTTAGTATCACTGTACCAATTAGCAAAATTTACAACGACAAATGTATACACAAAAGTAGGCAGTTTTGGCGTATATTGGTGAAAGACGCATGAATTTCTTTGCTATTTTTCGGGGTGTTAATAATTAAATGGTTCAAATACGTGTCTGGATCCACGAAACAAGGGTCAGATATACACAGATGAGTTCCGGAAAAGCCCAGAAACAACTTTAAATAAATGGTGATGGAGAAAATTTTAAAAGCGTTGAGAATTAGAAGCCGTAAATATAATCCTGTTGGAATGGTGTGATTAACTAAAGGGACGATGTACATTGAAGCTACGAGGACAGTAACCTTCAGGTAAATTATACTATTTTGTTTGACATTTTGTGTGTGTTGAATAACTTTATAATTGATTTACTTTAAATGGACATTAGTGAAATTGTACTAACCATAAAATTTTAATTTTAAGATGAAATTTGCTTGTTTAAGTAGAAAGGGTATTTAGTATTGATGTTCTGAATTATGATGAAACTTTGGGTATGTCTTTGAGCTCAATTAGACGAACCTGGTTAATTAACGTAAAGGGGTGGTAGATGCTCCTTTATACTCAGACTCCGGTCTGCTTATATTGTTATATTAATTAGTAGGCATCCAACAAGGACTTTAATTCTGGATGCACGTTAAAGTGATAATAAAATTAATCTTGAAATTCTTTTAAAACTGAATTTTATGCTGAAATTTAATTTGAAAATTTAATGTATTCTGAATATTGATGTAAATAGAGTTAACGTTGATGTTTGTGGTAGGAATGTGTTGTTTAATTTTATGAATGAGGAGGTTTATAAAATTAGGTGAGCAGCTGAAGCGAAACCAGGATCACAGCAGTTTATGACGCCCAATCGGTGGGACTAGAATTTTTTTGTTGAAAGGACCCAGTTCCCGCATTCAAAGGAGTATATCACAGCAATATATATATATAATATATTAATATATATATATATATATATATATATATATATTAATATATATATATATATATAATATATTAATATATATATATATTACTCATATTTAGACCAGGGTAGAAAATTAAATAATCAAATCAAATAATTTTAATTACCGTGTATAAGGAATTTCATTAAATAATACGCTTTATTAAAACCTTGAAGCATAAATAAACTCGGTCGTTTCAGTAAAATAAGAAATTTAAATTATCTATAAGACGCTTTACATCAAAAGAAGCAGTATTGAAAAGCGCAGTGGATAATTTAATTATTCCTAAACAAATGGAAATTACGTGCAAAGTTTATATTAATTAACCCTATTTTAAGTAACGGGTAGTAAAACAAAGTGTACATATAATAATTAATATTTAAGGTGTATTCGCTAAAAAATGAAAAGGATGGAAATCAATTTTAATTGGAGTTAATTAAACCGTTAATAACATATAATAAGCATAAAAGGCTTGTGAAAACCCAATAATAGTCAAATCGTAGCAAGGTTATTTAAAATGTTACGTTTGAAAACACCTGCGTGTTTTTAAAAGGCAATTTCAAGTTAATTTGTTTGGATAAACATGTTGATTCTAAGGATATTGGAAACGATCAGATGCTTTAGCAGGAAATACAGAACACCTGCGTATTTTTAAAAAGCTCATTCTGCGTAAATTTGGCAAATAATTAATGTTTCAAAGAATCTTGGAGAAACCGGGGCTTAATATTCACGAGAATGTGCGATACGGGGTTATTAAACCAAGATAACAGTCCGCGTGGACTAAAATATAATCGATAATGAAGAGTGTCAAGTTGCACCAATACGAACAGGTTAGAGAAGGAAAGAGAAAATGCGTCAAGCAAAGACACATATTGTAAAGGGCGGGATTTAAGCAACGTCAAGGGGTTGCGATTGGTTAAAAATAGGATGCATATATCAGAGGTAGAACAACAATTTCTGTATAAAAGTAATTAGTTTTTCTCGGACAACTTTGCGGGCCGTGTTGAAATTTTCTGAGATCTCAATGGGGTGAGGACTAAATTCATAAAATCGACGTGCAGGCTACAGACTGGGAACGTAGAATGAGGAATTCGTTGGAATTACCCGTTTTAGGAACAAAGCGACGTGTCGGCTATTCGCTATATATACAGGCGGGAATATGTGTTTCGCTCTCTTAGACTCTTAGACTTTCGACGATTCGATGCGTTAAAAGCTCGTGCATCCGCGACTTGATATTAAACAGTGCATTTTAGTTTGATTAAATAATTTAAAGTGTGCTAGTATATTTTAGTGACTCAAAATAGTTGGTTATTTTACGTGCTAACATGAATGTACTTCAGTGCACTTAGATACAAGGTAATAAAAGTTTATTATCACGGTACCAATTAGTAAAATTTACAACGACAAATGTATACCCAAAAGTAGGCAGTTTTGGCGTATATTGGTAATATTGGTAAAAGGAAGTATGAATTTCTTTGCTATTTTGCGGGGTGTTAATGACTAAATGGTTCGTAAATGTGTCTGCATCCACTGAACCAGAGGCAGATATACACAGATGAGTTCCGGAAAAGCCTAGAGACAACTTTAAATTAATGGTGATGGAGAACATTTTTAAAGCGTTGACAACTTGAAGCTGTAAATAGAATCCGGTTGGAATGGTGTGATTTACAAAGGACGATTACACTGAAGCTACGAGGACAATAACCTTCAGGTAAATTGTACTATGTTGTTTGACATTTTTTTGTGTATTGAATGACTTTATAATTGATTTACTTTAAATGGACATTAGTGGAATTTTTCTAACCATAAAAATTTAATTTTAAGATGAAATTTGCTTGTTTAAGTAAAAAGGGTATTTTGTTTTGATGTTCGGGAATAGGATGAAACTTTGGGTAGGTCTTTGAGCTCAATTAGACAAACCTGGTTAATTAACGTAAAGGGGTGGTAGATGCTCCCTTTATACTCAGACTCCGGTCTGCTTATCTTGTTATATTAATTAGTAGGCATCCAACAAGGACTTTAATTTTGGATGCACAGTAAAATGATAATAAAATTAATCCGGAAATTCTTTTTAAAACTGAATTTTATGTTCAAATTTAATTTGAAAATTTAATGTATTCTGAATATTGATGTAAATAGAGTTAACGTTGATGTTTGTGGTAGGAATGTGTTGTTTAATTTTTATGATTGAGAATGGAAGTTATCTAGAAGAGCAGCCGAGGCGATTAACAGAAGGAATCAACGGACCAGGTGATTTAAAGGTTTCACAGCATTCTTGACGCCCAAACTGTGGGGCTTGAATGTTTTTTTTTAAAGGGCCAGTACCTGCAGATAATGAGAAGATTCACAGCATTCTTGGCGACCCAAAAGTGAGGCTCGAGTTCCAAATAAAATTTTTGTTATTTTATTCCAGGAAACTGGCGATCTGAGAGAGAGAGTTTCTGTTTGTGGATAAATTTAAAAGTATTTTAGAGTGTGTGAGAGTGATTAGAACGTATGCAGAGAAAGGAGTGGTTAAGGAGTCAAGGAGTGGAAATTGGAAGTGACGATAGTGCATTGTGTGGGAAAAATTCGAAAATGGAAGAAGCAGGAGGCAGTAGAGATCAGTCGAGGACGGAATCGGGGGATCAAGGAAACGAGAGGATATTGAGAATGTTAGAGAATGAACGATGAATCTAATAGAGCTAGGAAGAATCCAACAGAAAATTAGAACAGTTAAGCGATGAATCGAACAGGAAGTTAGAAGAGATTAGTCAGAAAATAGATAAGACGAATCAAGAAGTTGTAGAATTTAAAATAGTCTTACTGTAAAGATGGGGAAGTTGAAAATAGGGTAGATAAAATGAGCGTGACATTACAGGTCTTCGACAGGAAATGGGACATTTAAGGTCCGAAGTACGCATTTTCTGTGAAGAAGAAATAAACGTAAAATGACTGAAGTAACGGACTCATGTAGGGATCAGTTAGGCAGGGTAGAACGCGAAGTTAGTAGTATTAAATACAACATATCAAATTTAACGGGGAAGGTCCCAGATTTTATACAGGTGGAGTATCATTGGACCAACACATGAAGTTTTATGGTGATAACAGGTAAATCCACAAATTTTTATTAATAGTGTAAGAAATCTAGTGGGAAATTTATTTGACGAACAGACTAAACTGAATACGATAAAGGCTTTATTAAAGGACAACGCGAAGCATGGTACAATTTAGTAGGACAGGACATAGACACGTATCAGGACTTTGAAAACAAATTTTAAAACACTACTGGAGTGACCACAGACAAGACCAGGTACGAGACGACTTAATTACAGGAAAATTTAAGGGAGAGTTTGCAGGATCTAGGGAGCAATATGCCATCCGCAAGTACAGTGTGGCCAAACAACTGAATCCACCATTGACGGACAGACAGATAATCAAGTACCTATCACGACATTTTGAACTGGAAATTAGACAACACGTGGCCTTACAAAACATCACAGAACGGGAGACATTTTAGAGTATTTACAGAGATATGACGATGTATGTGTTGGACGGACAAGAGAGATACGAGAACGAAACGTTAACACAGTTAGGTTTGACAACAGGACACCGAATTATCCGAGACGGCCTGACTACAACAGAAATTTTCGACCGAATTGGGAACGACGAGGACAGGAATACAGGAGCAATAGTGCGACTAGGGGACCGACGCCAAGACCTAGTTACACGAGACAGAACAGTTTACCGGAAGTAAACAGGACTGTGACCAGCACGCCGAATAGAGATAGGGACACGGATATTAACACGAGGAGGACGTACGCACAGGTTGTAGAAGGACAACCAGGACCAAGCACGGAAAACAGGATGAGACAGGATTTTTAGAACGCGACAGACCACTAGATTTCTGTGTAAATGTATACGAACATCCACGTGAATTTTTCAAAATTGAGGAGGAAGTAGAGCCAGAAACTGAGGAAAATTTATGTTTGCCAATTATTAATTTAGAAATTTTTGAGAATAATGTAGAAGTATTACTTGATACAGGGGCAGAGGCGAGTTTAATATCGGAGGAATTCGTCAGCAAAATTAGGGATAAGGTTTGTGATAGAATTATGCCTATAAAACGTAGCCATTTAGTAGCTCCAAATAAGAAGAAGTTTGCTGTAGTAAATAGTGTTGTGGTGCTTAGGATAGATATAGGAGGTTTAAGCTGTGAACAGGAGTTTGTAATTGTACCTGGACCTGAAGTTTCAGAGCATTTTAGGTGTTGACTGTATGATGAAGTTAGGGTTTTGATAGAGATGGAAAGGAAGGTAATAAGAATTAAGGATAGGGTAGTGCCATGGAAAGGCAGTTATGAAGTCACAGAGGATGACACGGGGTTTAGTATTAATGTAGTAGAGGTAGAGGATGATGAAGTTAAACAGATCAACACGATAAGATGTCCAGAGGAAAGGAAAGTAGAGGTTCAAGCTTTAATACAAAACATGCAAAAGTAGTGGGTAGAAGCAGCATATCAGGAGCAGGTGAAGGCGAAATTAAGTAAAGATGGCAAGTTTGTTTTTAATCAAGTAGATTTAAGGGATTCATTCTGGCGGATTCCATTACACAAGCATTCTAGCAGGTACAGAGGATTTTCCGTAGAGGGAAAATTTGATAATTCTAAAGTAGTATCGTTTGGTTTGTCGGCAGAAAAGGAAATGATAATGAATAAGAAACAGACAAGTGTAGGGACTGAAGAAGAAGTAATATTTAAGAGTCAGGATAATAGGGATGATAAGTTTATTGTATGTGAGATAATAGGAGGATAAGTGTAGATATAGAAGGGGAGAGATAGGGATGAAGAGTATTAGGATGGTGAGAAGGAAGACTTGGAGGGTCAAGAAGAGAGTTAGATTTAAATAGGATAAGAATAGAGATAGGTGTATATAAAGAGTAGAAGTAAGTGGTTATAGAAAATAAAGCTAGATATAAGACACATATGGGAGATAATTAGGAATAGGTTTAGGATGAGGATAAAGAGTAAATGTAGGAAGAAAATAAGATAGGTTAAGTATAGATATTTTATATAAGATTAGTGGAGAGTTAGGAATAGAGTAAGAGTAGGATAGGCATATAGGATTAGGTAGGGGAAGTAAAGTATAGTGAAGAGTAGTTAAAAGTTAGAATAGGATAGGTATATAGGATGTATATAGGATTAGATGGATAAGTAGGATGAAGTTAGGGATAATTTCAGTTTATAGAAGTAGGTGAGAGTTAGGAATAGGATAGGGATATAGGATAGGTGTAAATATTTTTTTGATTGGAGACAAAGTAGGTGTTAGATAGATAAGGATAGAGAGAGATAGGCAAAATTTTGTAAAGATTTGTTGGCAGTCTAAATATTTGATATTTGCATTCAAATAAGTGGGATTATTTGTATTCAAATAGGGGAAAATACTCATATTTAGACCAGGGTAGAAAATTAAATAATCAAATCAAATAATTTTAATTACCGTGTATAAGGAATTTCATTAAATAATACGCTTTATTAAAACCTTGAAGCATAAATAAACTCGGTCGTTTCAGTAAAATAAGAAATTTAAATTATCTATAAGACGCTTTACATCAAAAGAAGCAGTATTGAAAAGCGCAGTGGATAATTTAATTATTCCTAAACAAATGGAAATTACGTGCAAAGTTTATATTAATTAACCCTATTTTAAGTAACGGGTAGTAAAACAAAGTGTACATATAATAATTAATATTTAAGGTGTATTCGCTAAAAAATGAAAAGGATGGAAATCAATTTTAATTGGAGTTAATTAAACCGTTAATAACATATAATAAGCATAAAAGGCTTGTGAAAACCCAATAATAGTCAAATCGTAGCAAGGTTATTTAAAATGTTACGTTTGAAAACACCTGCGTGTTTTTAAAAGGCAATTTCAAGTTAATTTGTTTGGATAAACATGTTGATTCTAAGGATATTGGAAACGATCAGATGCTTTAGCAGGAAATACAGAACACCTGCGTATTTTTAAAAAAGCTCATTCTGCGTAAATTTGGCAAATAATTAATGTTTCAAAGAATCTTGGAGAAACCGGGGCTTAATATTCACGAGAATGTGCGATACGGGGTTATTAAACCAAGATAACAGTCCGCGTGGACTAAAATATAATCGATAATGAAGAGTGTCAAGTTGCACCAATACGAACAGGTTAGAGAAGGAAAGAGAAAATGCGTCAAGCAAAGACACATATTGTAAAAGGGCGGGATTTAAGCAACGTCAAGGGGTTGCGATTGGTTAAAAATAGGATGCATATATCAGAGGTAGAACAACAATTTCTGTATAAAAGTAATTAGTTTTTCTCGGACAACTTTGCGGGCCGTGTTGAAATTTTCTGAGATCTCAATGGGGTGAGGACTAAATTCATAAAAATCGACGTGCAGGCTACAGACTGGGAACGTAGAATGAGGAATTCGTTGGAATTACCCGTTTTAGGGAACAAAGCGACGTGTCGGCTATTCGCTATATATACAGGCGGGAATATGTGTTTCGCTCTCTTAGACTCTTAGACTTTCGACGATTCGATGCGTTAAAAGCTCGTGCATCCGCGACTTGATATTAAACAGTGCATTTTAGTTTGATTAAATAATTTAAAGTGTGCTAGTATATTTTAGTGACTCAAAATAGTTGGTTATTTTACGTGCTAACATGAATGTACTTCAGTGCACTTAGATACAAGGTAATAAAAGTTTATTATCACGGTACCAATTAGTAAAATTTACAACGACAAATGTATACCCAAAAGTAGGCAGTTTTGGCGTATATTGGTAATATTGGTAAAAGGAAGTATGAATTTCTTTGCTATTTTGCGGGGGTGTTAATGACTAAATGGTTCGTAAATGTGTCTGCATCCACTGAACCAGAGGCAGATATACACAGATGAGTTCCGGAAAAGCCTAGAGACAACTTTAAATTAATGGTGATGGAGAACATTTTTAAAGCGTTGACAACTTGAAGCTGTAAATAGAATCCGGTTGGAATGGTGTGATTTACAAAAGGGACGATTACACTGAAGCTACGAGGACAATAACCTTCAGGTAAATTGTACTATTTTGTTTGACATTTTTTGTGTGTATTGAATGACTTTATAATTGATTTACTTTAAATGGACATTAGTGGAATTTTTCTAACCATAAAAATTTAATTTTAAGATGAAATTTGCTTGTTTAAGTAAAAAGGGGTATTTTGTTTTGATGTTCGGGAATAGGATGAAACTTTGGGTAGGTCTTTGAGCTCAATTAGACAAACCTGGTTAATTAACGTAAAGGGGTGGTAGATGCTCCCTTTATACTCAGACTCCGGTCTGCTTATCTTGTTATATTAATTAGTAGGCATCCAACAAGGACTTTAATTTTGGATGCACAGTAAAATGATAATAAAATTAATCCGGAAATTCTTTTTAAAACTGAATTTTATGTTCAAATTTAATTTGAAAATTTAATGTATTCTGAATATTGATGTAAATAGAGTTAACGTTGATGTTTGTGGTAGGAATGTGTTGTTTAATTTTTATGATTGAGAATGGAAGTTATCTAGAAGAGCAGCCGAGGCGATTAACAGAAGGAATCAACGGACCAGGTGATTTAAAAGGTTTCACAGCATTCTTGACGCCCAAACTGTGGGGCTCGAATGTTTTTTTTTAAAGGGCCAGTACCTGCAGATAATGAGAAGATTCACAGCAATATATATATATATATAATATATTAATATATATATATATATATATATATATATTTATGTTGTGGATTCAAAGGGTTAAATTTGGGGTAAACAATAAAATTTCAACCACCCTGTATAGAGAAAAGAACAATTTATTTACGCGCAAAATTTATTTGAGTCATTTAAGGAAAATGGATATGTATTGAGGTATTTTATAATTAATATTGGTATGTTAGAAATTACATAAAGAAAAGCAGTTTTAAAGCAAATGGAAATTCATAATTCATGTTAATTTATTTTAATTCAACACGTATGAGCAATAAGAAAACGTGCTTGTGAAACAAAATCGATAATTACAAGGTAAATATACGTCAGTTTTATACAAATACGACGAAATATAAAATCTAAGAATTGTTGTGTTAAACTGTCAATTAACGAACACCTGCGGTTTAAAAAACTAACATTCGTCGAAATTATGAGCATATTAAGACAGGACTTCATAGAAAATATTTTCAACCGTCAGTTTGGTGTGAACAAGAAGCTAACAAAGTTCTTAAAAAGCAAGGGAAATACACGATAGGTTATATACTACAGATAGAGAAAGAGATAAAAGCGTTAATATTTAAAACGCACGTACTATATACACGTGGAGTGAAGATGGGCTGTCAGCAATATCGATTTTCTATAACTCAAGTGGAGTTTTGAACGCGAAAGCAGACATGCATCAGACAGAGAAAAAGATAGTTTAGGCAGGGTTTTATGACGACAGAAAATACTATTATTGGTTAAGAACCAACAGTTTTCCAAACGTAGACAAATGCGACAGGTGGGAGCGATTTCGGTTACGCATTGCACGGACACGGAATAAATTTCAGGAATTTTTCAAAACGGTTGCATCAAAATTTGTAGAATTACAATTTGAAAATGAGCTTTTCACGTGAAGTGTGTCCGGGGGTAGCATTTTGAAACAATATGAATACGGAATGGAAATTATTAAGGGTCTCTTTGTCTTATCTTCGCTTCTATACTACTGTACTACGATAGACCAACATTATAGTAGAGTTTTTGTTATGTGAGTATTATATATGGTAATAATACAGTAAATATTGTGCTAGCACGTGTAAATTATTAGTAGTGGCTTTCTATTTATTAACGCGAAATACGTGTAGTGTATATTAAATTAATAGAGGTCTGGCTACTACTATACGAAGCTAGAAAATCAATAAATAGAAGCATAATATACGTGGGGAAGCATCTCAAACAATCAGAATTGTATGCTGATATTGAATGGTACTATAAAACGAGGCGCTTGCTTGCAAATGGGGTTATCATGTGAATTTGCTGAGTATCCCAGCGCATGGTCACGAAGCCAAAGTGTTCTGGTCATCGTCGTCGAAGGGATAGCCTGAAACAATCTCCAGGTAATTTATTTAAAATTTCTGTTATCTGATAAACTTTTGTGAAATTTTGGTGATGTGTGAGTGAATTTTGGGGTTTATTTATAGTTATATAAACTTGTTAGGAAAGATACATGTACTAGACAATTTATTGGGGTTTAAATATTGGAAAGGGGTGTATTTTAAAACTTACTAGATTTTATTCTGAATATAAAATGGGATTGTAAAGGGTAAACGGATCTATCAATTTTGTATTAATTTATGCAAGGTAAAAGGCATTTACTAAATAACCTCTGATGCAAATGAAGGCATATTTCTGTGAAAAATGATCGCCTAACATTTTTCAAGCGTACCGTGTCGAGATTCAAACCTGGGACCTTGGGCTCAGTAGTCACACGCATACCAACTGAACCACCCTAGTAGAAAGGCACTACATTTGATTTTCCAATGCTTCGCCCGAAGGTACTACATTGGCCACGAAGAGAGTTTTTTCACCTGGAAATTTTTTTATTTTACCGAACCCTTGCTGTGCCAAGCAAAGTAAAAATCTTTAACATGCGTGACAACACTCACACAAGAGACCTACATTTTAACTCTCATCCCGAGAGCGCATTTTTGTGAAAAAGGCTCATCTTTAAAAGACCATACTCAAAATTTAGCGGATAAAGGCTAAGCGCGTAAACTACTTCTTAAAGAAATTGAAGAGCCTCATGAGAAAGTTTCGTATTTGCCTTTCTTAATCGCCATTAATCCAAATAAACCGGATAAATTCAGGTTTGTTTGTAATGCGGCTGCTACAGTGAAAGAAGTGTCGTTCAATTCCATATTGCAGAAGGGCCACGACTTGTTTACTTCATTGCATAGCATTTTCTTGCATTTTCGTCAGAAGAGAGTAGCATACACCGAGATAAAAGAAAGATTTTGCGCATCGGAATATGGAAGAGGATCAACATGATTTACGTTTCCTGTGGTAGGAGGATGTTTCACAAATACATAGACAAGCAAAATTCAAAATGCGGCATTGGTAATCCAATTCAAAACAATTTATAAATGAAATGAACGGCTAGGTTGAAGACGTGGCAGTAAACTTGAATTTAAGTCTTGAGCCGATATTAAAAAAATTCCCGGGATGTGGTAGCAACTGCTTTACATATTCATTATGTTCTAACAAACAAAATACACATGTCCTGTGCGGAAATAAAATACCTACAAAAAGGGAACTTTTTAAAATACTAATATCGATTTATTTCCCTATGAAACTTCTAGCTCATATAATGGTGTACTTGAAAATCTTACTTCAAGAAGTATGGAGAAGTAAATTGACACGGGATAAACAGGTAAGTGACGAACTTTACAATAAACTTTTATTATTGAATACGTTTTTAACAAGTTTAAGAGATTTGCAAATTCCACGTTGCTTTCTTCAAGGATTCACAAATTATGACAAGCTTGGCGTTCAGTTGCATACATTTGTAGACACTACAGAAAATGCTGGTGCCACTGTTGATTATCTTCGTCTATCTTATGGAAATACAGTGATTTGCTGCATAGTTGGTGCCAAAACAAAGGTGGCCTCGCTAAAAATTCAAAATATTCGTAGATTGGAGCTAGATGCCGTTGTATTATGTGCCTGCTTCGCTAAATCAATTCAAGAAGCATTGCGAATTCACTTAACAACGATTACATATTGATCGGATTCAACTACAATACTTTGCTGGATACGTGCCGATGCTTTTAGAAAAGGTGGAAATTTTTTATCGTATCGTATAGCAAAAATACAAGATTCATCGATAATTGCTAACTGGCGCTACGTTCGTTCTAGATACAATATTGCGGACGAGGATACTAAATGGAGTAAGTACCCAATCTTAGTGCAAGCTGTCGTTGGTTTAGAGGCCCCGAATTTTTGTGTCACTGCAAAAACGAATAGCCGCAAAATGTTGCTTATAGAAATGATGAAGTCGATTTTAGTGCAGTTCATGACACCAGGTTACCGCAAACGGGAAGTTTGTTAACTATGGATTTTCACAAGACAATACGAACCATAGTTTATGTTGTACGATTCATATGTCGATGTCGCTCAGGGCAGATTCAACCATGTAGGTATAGAATTGAGATCAGATGAAGCAAGTTTGTTGTATTTCATTATGATAGTGCATTGGAAGTGCTTTCCAGAAGAATTGACTCTGCTGCGAAAAAACGAACAATGTCTAAAGTTAAATTCTCTTTTCAAAATCACTCCGTTTTTAGACGATGATGGCATGATCGGAGTGAGGGCTGTTTAAAAGCAGCAAATGCATTGCCGTACAGGTCCAAGTACCCTGTAATACCTCTGCCAGAACATCGGTTCGCACATTTGATATTAACCAGCTTTCACGTGATGTATCGCACCAACATTATGAGACTATCGTGATTGAACTTCAGCAACACGTTAAGAATTAAACTGCGCAAGATCCGTCAAATTTGTCAAGTTTGTTAGAATCGAGATGCATGGCCCGATCCGCCTCAATGGAATGGTTGCCACCGGCTATCATACAGGTGTGAACTATGCAGGTCCTATCTCTGTAAAGAGAGGTAAGTAGATGGACGGAGAAAGGTTGGTTAGCGTTATTCACGTGTTGGACAATACAAGCAGTTTATATGAAAGTGGCATATAAATTAGATGCTGAAAACTGTATTAAGAGTTTTCAAAATTTTTTTGCTTAAAGACACATTTATTGCGACCAAGAACGGAATTTTATAGCTACTGAACGTATTCTAAAAGAAGAACTTAATGAAATACCTGCTGAACCTTACCTGATATTTCATTTTAATCCTCCTTCTTCACCACACATGGGGGAGAACTGAGAAAGTTTGGTTAAATCTATAAACAAAGCCTTGTATAACGTCTTACCTGAGTGGACACCTACAGATTCAAATTTACTAAATTGTGTGATTGCTGCAGAGAGTTATTGTAAATTCTCGGTCCTTGACATGCCTACCATTGGATAGCGATGAGAGTGAAGCGATTACACCAAACCATTTTTTATTAAATTCCTCCAGCGGTGAAAAGCCAATGGCACTTCTAAATGGCGAAACTACGGTTTTGAAATGCAGTTACCCATATCGGGAAAGGTTCGCCAATTATATGTTGAAGCGCTTTACTTCTGAGTACCTTCCGGAATTGCTGTTGCGGTCGAAGTGGAATAAAAAAACAGAACCTTAAAATGCAGGGATATAGTGCTAATTAATAGGCCAAAGACTTGTCAGGTGTAATTGGCCGAAAGGTAAAATAATATTGACAAAATTGGCATCGAATTGGCAAGATCGTAATGGTTGTTATATGCAGTTCCAGTATTTGAATATTTCTGTTCTTACTTAATTAAATTTCACATTTCTTACTATATCTACGGGCATTTGAATATTTATTAACGATTTCGACCGCATTTTTAATTTAAACCGTTGCTTATTCATCACCCTGTATGATTCTATTAGAATATTTAATTATAATTTTAAACACTTAAATCTATTCTATTTTGTAATAGCAATAAAAAAGTGGAGTTTCTGTAATCAACAACGTTCGCTCTCCTAAATATATACATCGAGTTTATGTACGTGTTTCATCAAGGTTATTTTTTCAATCACGAATTCCTATCCATTAAAAAAGTCTAGTTCGCTCATCTTTTTACCTTAATTAATATTAATTGTTAATTGGTTTAAGTTACGTTTCTATAATTTTAATGCGTGAAGTTAGGCAACTCATCCAACGCGTTTTTATAATTTTCAAGAAATTGGACGTATTTATTTCTTATCTCATACATAGGACACGTTGAGGTATATTCGTGTGGTTGAGAACGCTAGAACCGCTTGCTAAAATGATATAATAAGTTTTAATGTACGAGTTTATCAAAGGACTTTCCAAGACAAGTGCAATTGAAATAGTTCTTTCTGGTTCTCTAATTGACATGTGGATGTTTTGAGGAAAATACTATTGAGGATATTTTACTACCTACACATGGATGTTTTCGAGAGAAGTTACGATTTGAATGGAATGATTATGATTGTACTGGCTTCTCTTTCTAACGGAATAGAATTGCTATCCGTTATAAAAAATAAGTGTTGTCCTGTTTCGCGATCTAGTGTCGTAGTTTCGCTTGTTAAAATGATAGAGGGTGATATTCGTTCGGTTAGTAACTGTTGTGAATGTCCTGTAGTTTTTCAACTGATTACTTATATTAACTTCATTTCCGCGAACATGTATAATCAATAAAACTGTCAAGGTCATTATTGTTTGCATTCAACTTCATGAAAGAACAGCTGTCCTTGTATACATCGCCGATCATGGTTTCGAAAATATATTGTAACTATAGAAATTATTGAAGAATCTGAGGAAATACGTCTTGCATTTCTGCAACTTTTACAAGCAATTAATTTGACGTATACTCATACATAATAACTAAAACAATTTTTTAAGAACTGCATTATTATTTTGTGTGAAAGTGTAAAAGCATTACAAAGGGATTTCTATTTGCCACCTGAAAGTTTAGTAAAACCAGACTTAACAGCTTTTGAATATCACCGTTATAAAATACGGGTGGAAACATATGGTAAGATTTGGGCGATCATATGGTAGAAACGACGGTGTTTGTTTTGCTGAATACCTTTGAAAATGGTTCCGGCGTCATAGAATTTTCAAAGGACAAAGAAAGAAGGTTGGAAATGGAACCTTTTGAAGACATCAATCCCATCAATGTATGTATATTGTTATGTAATCAGATTGGTCACTCTTAAGTTATATAGTTTAGAGTACAAGTTGTCAATAGAGAGAGACCGGTGACGGTAATTGTGACAGTATGTAATTGTGTGGCTTAAGAATATGTTAAGAATAAAGAACCTGAGTAGATGTGGTTTTATTCTTTTAAATAATAGAGAATCGGGTATATAACGATTCTCTTACTGTGTATTGATAGTTTGATTTTCTCTACGTCAGCTCACATAGTTTGCTTTATGTATTTAGGTCACGTTAAGATTTACAGGGTAAAAATATTTATTTTTTTTAGGGATAAACATTAATTTAGTCATGTAATTATTCTAGGTTTTTTTAAAGAAAATTAGGTAGAAATATGTTGCTTACATTTGGTTTCATTGTGTGAGAAATATTTTTCAAAAGCAAGTTTTCATTATAAAGTATAGTTTAAGATATATAAAATGGGGTTACGTGATTGTTTTCAAGTCACACTAGTATAAACAAAATTTGTGTAGAAACAATCTGGTGAATTTTAATTAGTGTTAATTATAAATTAAGAATAGCATTGACTGTCCACAAGATCTTCGATATAAAAATTTAGAGTTACCTTATTGTTTAAGTGTGACGTTATTACATAACTCTTTACCACTGCTGTAAAATGCATTTCGTCTGGTATACATGGTTTTGTTCTTTTATTGCTGTTGTCTACTACTACAATTTCCTGGTCTTTACTTGTCAAGAGTTGTTTTTAAGAAATTCTTGAGGTTCTCTTTTTCTTTTTTGTGACCCACCCCACTCTACAACTTTCCAGCTAGTACTGCATTCTTTGGATTCCTTTTTTTTTGTTGTGATACTCGGTGCGGGCTGTTTTCCTTACGTACGTTACTTTTTGTCCGCATGGGATACCGTAACACGGTGCAAACCAGTACTTGATCACACAACAATCGAAATAGTAGAATTAAACATAAAGGATGGTGCAGCTTCCATCGGAGAATGCAGTACCGGGTGAGAGTGTCAAATCTTACGTCTACGGTTTGCAATGTGAGATAGATGAAGGACAGAAAGTTGTTTTGAATATTAAGACAAAGTATATGATTGGCAGTAAAAATTTAGTTTTGGAATGGATCAAATTATCTGTAGATACATTATTTGTGTTAAGGTAATTTATCTAGAAGGATCTGACTAAATTTACATTACGCCAAAAATGGGATACAAGTTGTTAAGTTAATTTCACACAATAACTTAATGTTAACATTATGTTTTAAGGATTGGACTAAAACTGTACGAGAGAAAACCCTGAGTTTAACTTACTTTACACTGCAATTATTCTAGTCGTTGATTGCATGGAGCGTACACAATTTAAACCACAAATTTAGAATTACTACGTAATTTTATAATATAGCACTAAAAACCAAACTTACATTAAAGTTATAGTGTATCTTTATAATTATAAGCATAAAGAACGTATTATAAGAGACAAAGTATTTATCCGCAAACTGTAATAAATGTTAATTTCCGTAAGATTTATCCCCCTAATTTGTTATTCAGTGCTGCTGCGTTGTAAACTAAATGCTAACGGAAATGAGCAATTTTTTGCTAAAATCAAGTAATGAATTCAAGCTAAACGAGTAAAAAATTATCATCAATCTTTGTTCAAACTTCAGCAAAAACGACCTTTATATTTTCAATCCGCTGAAGCTCAATTTCACTTAATTATGTCTCCTAACCTCAGGGAATTTTTTTCTTCAGTTTTGTTGAAACTTAACTTCGAGCATTAGTGAAATTAAATTTGCGATTTTTGCTGCTAGGTAATTTTTCATGCAACAGTATTATATAAGCATTAACATCAACCAAAAATTAGTTTATGAAATTTGGTGCTGTTTGCCATTTTGAAAAATTTTAATATCCAGTCAAAAGTGTAAGTAATATCTATAGAGAAAAACAATATTCTAGCATGCGGAAAAGCGTTAAGCATATCAATAGTTTTGATGGTTTCTAAGTAGTTAGGTGTTTATTAAAAATGTATTACAGTCAACCGATTTATTATGAAATTTGGAATGAAGTAAACTAGAATAGTAAAGTAGTACCTTATTCGAATTCTTGAAATAGGCTTTTTGACTTACCGTAACCTTTTAGAAAACTTTCACTCAATTAACTTTAATTTTACTTTGTGTTTACTGCTGATTAAATTAGCAAAGCTAATTGTAATTTTTTTTGTTGATTTGTTAGTCAATTTTGACAACACGTTTGATTTCAAAGTTGTCGTTATGCAATTGCTAGTTGAAAAAATAACATGGCTTATTTAAAAATTTTAGCATAGCAATGCTTTTGAATGTCTTCTACTTATTATAGACGGAATTACTTACGAGTATCAACAAGTTTTTAAATTTCTTATCACCTGTTTTTAAAATTCAATGTTTAATTCAATGTTAGATATCAGCCAGCAGCTTTGTTTGAATTGTAAGGATAGGACGGTTAATCAATTTTTGGATTGACATGCTTAGGACATAAGAGAATGCCTTTCCGCAGGTTAAGTGAATTCCTTGGATAGACAGAGAGATAGACTTACGGATGCAACCTACTAAAACATTAACAAAGAATGACAGGTCCATGTTGTTTAGCTCCATTCAGAAACTCTTTAGCAAAAAACTAACTCATCGAGAAACCATACTGATTGTGAGCTCGTTGTTCATGAGGTATATATTAAATTTAGATCACAATATGCGGTAGACGCATTCTTATTGTTTGCTACTCTCTCGTTCTTAGCGAAATTGGCTTAGCAAACCTCGTAAACCCATTTTGGCAAACACAATCTGATTAAAATCAGCACCTGTTTCGCAAGCTTTAGCACCACACTTCATGTATGCCCGGGCAAGTTGTAATAATGGGCAAAGTAGAGCGTAGATGTCATATGACAACTTACCCCGACCTGCGCAAATAATACGGCTAGCACATCGGTTTTGAGGTACAAATCTAAATTTTTAACGCAATTTTGAATAGTGAACGCATTCCACAACATTTTAACAATATCATCCTATAACCTCGATATTTTATCATGTTACAAAACTGCTCTTGGATTCTAATGCAATGTATTTAAACTTTTCAAGAGAATCAGAACCTAATTTGGGTATGCATACACCGTTCTTGAAGCTGCTTAATTAATGGTTCATCAGTCAAATGAAAGAAGATTTAAATTTCAGTACTAGATACCCATATAAATACAAAGTAAGCGCTTTTAAAGATAAACTAACAACTATAGGTTGTCAATAAATTTAAAGCAAATTAAGCTGTAAAGAAATATTACGTACAAGAGAGGCACGCTGTTGCTTAGTAGTATACACGCATCCAAATTAAAGAAAATGTTTTTAATAATAATATAGTGACTGTCTTAGCAACTTAGAACAAATATCATATCCATATGTGAATTCTGATACTTGATGCTGCGATTCTTACGTGTAGGTTCTCAATGATAGTTAAGCTTGTAAATAAATGCCATAGCCCTTCAGATTGAATGTTATATATACATGATATAGCAACGTGAGTTACGTATCCCCAATCCATATATGTACAATCAAATAGGAATTACTAGGAAATTATTAAGATACTTAAGTTAGATGCAACATTGTGAATTCAAGAATAAATAAAAAAAGGTTATTGAAAGTTCACAAGCAAGTTGTGAGAACGGATGTGAATACATTGTATTCCAGACGTAAGTGATACTGCAGGTGCAGGTCACAGACTGTTAAGAAACCGCAATTACTAGAAATTAAGATTGTTACATTGTATAATGAATCGAATAAAGAAATAAGCAGACATGATCTCTGCAAGTTCCCTTGGACATGTGAGGGGCAGGGACAATATAAATACCCCGGGAGCCCCAGATCAGTCAGTCAGTCTTGAGTATTTCAGCTTTTACAATGTTGTTTGCTTAGGCTACTCGCCCTAATTTAAATTCAATTAATAGGAATTTTATCAAGTTTGTCAAAATTCCAATTATAATTTCTGTTTAATAAATAAATTGTTACAAGAAGTTTTGGAAGAAAACTTTTAAAAAGGCAGCTCCCAAGGCCCGAAACGTAACTCGTGTCACAACCGCAAACGGGGCTTGCTGTTCAAATGCTAAAAACACTTCATAAGGACAAAAATTGGTTTTCAAATAATTGGCAAATTGTAGAAACTTTCTGAGAAATTGTTTATAGAATCTGCTACTCTCCACTTTGCAGTTTGAATATTTGTTGCATTTTACATTCGATACCATACTACACCGTTCTCAACGGACCTGTACCTTGTAGAAGTTCTAGAATACTATAAAGTGTAGAACGGCTTGCGTGTTTCAGTGAGCTAACGAGCCGAACTATAGGTTTAACCGAATTAGTTCGGTTTTTAGTGAGCAACCAGACTAAGACAGGTTCCCGAAAGAGAGCAGCAGCGCTTTCGGTATTTAGAATGGCAAAGACCATAAGGGTCGGTATGGCATTCTAAGACATACTACTGCAATGTGAAAGTCAACTGGAACCCACCACATTACCTCCCAAGTACACATCGGATTACAAATGTTTTTAAATTGATGGCATCCGCTGTGATAGAGGATTTCGGAGTTAAATCAGTCTCCCATTCGGATCTCTGGGAGGGGACTACTTCGGAAAAAGTAATCAGCAAGTTTAGAGGAAGAGCCAAAACATGCCAGAACCATGCAGCTAGTAGGTAAGTTAGAGAATTTGAAAATTGAAATGGATAAGTTAGCATTAGATGTAGTAGGAATTATCGAAGTTCGGTGGCCAGAGGCGGAGTTTTTTTTTTAGAGCGGAGACTTTAAGGTAATTCATACAGGGTCAGAGGAAGGAAATTCGAGTGTGAGGATAGTTATGTGGAAAAAGCACGATACTGTGCAGAAAACTACTTACAAAAGAGCAAAAGAGTACTCATGGTTAAATTAGTATATAAACCAGTAAAGATGATTTTAAAAACTATGAGTGGTGTAATTCCCAAAGAAGATTAAGAAAAATACTAGACAAACCACAACAAACATACAGGGAGTATTAATATAAGTAATCAGTTGAAAACTGCAGGGCACTCACAACAGCTACTGACCGAACGAATATCACCCTCTACCATTTTAACAAACGAAACTACGACACTAGATCACGAAATAGGACAACACTCATTTTTTTATAACGGATAGCAGTTCTATTCCGTTCCAGAAAGAGGAGCCGGTACAATCATAATCATTCCATTCAGATCGTAATTTTTCTCAAAAACATCCATGTGTAGCTAGTAAAATATCCTCAATAATATTTTCCTCAAAACATCCACATGTCAATCAGAGAACCAGAAAGAACTAATTCAATTGCACTTATCTTGGAAAGTGCTTCGATAAACTCGTACATCAAAACTTATTACATCATTTTGGCAAGCGACTCTACGGCCAACAATGGCAACCGGTTTTAGCATTCTCAACTACACAAATATACGTCAACGTGTCTATGCATGAGATAAGAAATAAATACAACCAACCTCTTGGAAATTATAGAAACGCGTTGGATGACTTGCCTAACTTCCCGCATTGAAATTATAGAGACGTACCATAAACCAATTAACAATTTATATTAAGTAAGGTAAAAATATAAGCAAACTAGACATTTTTAATGGATCGGAATTCATGATTGAAAAAATAACGTTGATGAAACACGTACCTAAACTCGATGTAAATATTTAGAAGAGCGAACGTTCTTGATAACAGTAACCTTACAAAATAGAATAGATTTAAGTGTTTTAAATTATAATTAACTATTCTAATAGAATCATACAGAGTGATGAATAAGCAACTGTTTAAATTGAAAACGCGGTCGAAATCGTTAATAAATATTCAAATGCCTGTAAATAGAGTAAGGAATGTGAAATTTAATTGAGTAAGAACAGAAATATTCAAATACAGGAACTCCATGTAACAACCATTACTGATCGTA
Organism: Platerodrilus igneus; assembly: GCA_036346225.1. Lineage (NCBI taxonomy): Eukaryota > Metazoa > Arthropoda > Insecta > Coleoptera > Lycidae > Platerodrilus > Platerodrilus igneus. Next base: position 3,766,446 of record JARFIW010000090.1, read on the forward strand.
CTACTTGCCTATTCGATGCCAATTTTGTGAATATTATTTTGCCTTTCGACCACTTGCACCTGACAAGCCGATGATCTATTAATTAGCAAGGTATCCATGCATTTTAAGGTTCTGTTTTGTTATTCCACTTCGACCGCAACAGCAATTCCGGAAGGTACTCAGAAATAAAGCGCTTCAACATATAATTGGCGAACCTTTCCTGATATAAGTAACTGCATTTCAAAACCGTATTTTTACCATCTAGAAGTGCCATTGGCTTTTCACAGCTGGAGGAATCTAATAAAAAATGGTTTGGTGTAATCTCTTCACTCTCATCGCTATCCAATGGTAGGTATGTCAAGGACCGAGAGTTTACAATACTCTCTGCAGCAATCACACAATTTAGTAAATTTGAATCTGTAGGTGTCCACTCAGGTAAGGCGTTATACAAGGCTATGTTTATAGATATAACCAGCCGTTCTCAGATCTCATCCATGTGTGACGAAGAAGGAGGATTAAAATGAAATATTAGGTCAGGTTTAGCAGGTATTTCATTGTTCTTCTTTTAGAATATGTTCAGTAGCTATAAAATTTCAACCTTGGTCGCAACAAATATGTCTAGGCTATTCTCTTTAAGCAAAAAAAATCGAAAACACTTATAAGGTTTTCGGCATCTAATTTATATGCTATTTTCATATGAACTGTGTGTATTGTCAAACGTGTGAATAAGGCTGAACAACGTTTCTCCGTCCATCTACCTACGTTTCTTTATAGAGATAGGACATGCGTAGTTCACACCTGCATGATAGCCGGTTGCAAAGATTTCATTGGGGCGGATTGGGCCTTGCATCTTGATTTATTACAAACTTGACAAATTTGACGGATTTTGCACAGTTTAACCCTTAACGTGTTGCCGAAATTTAATCACGATAGTCTCATAATGCTGGTGCTGATGCATCACGTGAAAGCTAGTTAATATCAAATGTGTGAACCGATGTTTTGGCAGAGGTACAGTATTGCCCGAAATAAACAGTACTGAAATTGTAATTGTTTTGTATATTTAAAAAATACATATTATTGACACTTTATTATATGTTCTAAATGTGCACCTCCTCGTTCGAGACAGACTTCATAACGATGTTCTAAGTTTCTGGTCATGTTATTGAATAAGGGTTGTCTCAGGGCTGCGAAGAAGACTCTAACGGCATCCTTTAATTCATCGATGGTTTGTGGTGCCCGTTTGAAAACGGCATTTTAGCCATGCCCCAAATGTATGCGTCTGGAGGTGTGAGGTCTGGAGAATGTGAAGGATAAGGGAAGTCAGTAAATCGTGATATGAATTTGCTTGGAAAATGTTCTTGAAGAAATTGACGAATTGCGGCAGCAGTATGGCAAGTTGCCCCGTCCTGCTGAAAAATTGGTTTCGAAATGCCAAGTTACGTGCACGACAGAATTGACGTAGATCAGGGATAAATCGTGTTAAAATTTGTCTGTACCTCTGTTGATTAAGTGTGACTTGCCTACCATTCTCTTCGATAAAGTACGGACCAATGATTCCGTGTCCGAAAACAGCACACCAGACACTCACTTTTCACTATGTAAAGGAACCTCTTGAACCTCATCGGGTCTGGCAAAGCCCAGAAATCGATTTGTGCAACGATTCACATAGCCTGACAAGTGAAAATGTGCTTCGTCTGAAAATCAAACATTTTTCAAAAATTCAGGATTTTCATACTGTAACGCGAGAATTCTGGCGCAATATTCCACTCTACTGCGATAATCCCGAGGATGTAGTTGTTGATGTACCTGAATCACATACGAAAATGTACCCAGCTCCTTCAGGATTCTTTGAAAGGAAGTTCTTTTATAAATCAAGTTGTAACGCTGTCCTTGCCTGGCTGACTTTCGGATTTTCTAAGATTTGCTCAAAAACACGTTCATGGTTATTGTTGTTGTTAACTGTCCTGGGACGCCCCGAGTTTCCTTTTCGTTGGCACAATACACTACCTGTATTTCTAAACTTTTCAATAACCTTCCAAATTACAGCATTACTTGGAGAACGTTTATTAAACTTTTGTGTGAATTGATCAGACACGTATAGCAAACTTGCACCATTATGTCGGCCGATTCCGTATGAACGAAAATAATGCTCTACCAGAAACACTTTCTCCTCTGTACTTAACACCATTTTTAACAATTAGGCCCTACTAATTACTTGTTTGAGGTTTACTTGACAGGTCTATACTAGCTAACTTGAGTGTGGCAGCGCACGCATAAAAACACCGCCAACTTAGTTTCAGTACTGTTTATTTCGGGCAATACTGTATTATATGGTACTTGACCCTTTACGGCAATGCATTTGCTGCTTTTAAACGGCCCTTTACTCCGATCATGCTATCATCGTCTAAAAACGGATTAATTTTGAAAAGAATTTGACTTTAGACATTGTCCGTTTTGTCGCAGAAGAGTCAATTCTTCTGAATATCACTCCCAATACACTATCATAATGAAATGCAACAAACTTGCTTTTAGTTCATTTGATCTCAATTCTATACCGACATGGTTAAATGTGCCCTAAGCGACATCCACATATGAATCGTACAACGTAAGCCATGGTTCGTATTGCCATGTGAAACTTACTAAACCGATCAAAAACCATAGTTAACAAATTTCCCGTTTGCGGTAACCTGGTGTCATGAACTGCACTAAAATCGTCTTCATCATTTCTATAAGTAACATCTTGCAGCTATTCGTTTTTGGAGTCACACAGAGTCAGGGCTTCTAAACCAACGACCGCGTACATTAAGATTGGGAGCTTATTCCATTTAGTACCCTCGTTCGCAATATGGTCTCTAGAAGGAACGTAGCGCCAGTCAGCTATTATCGATGAATATTGTATTTTGGCTATACGATGCAATACAAATTTTCCATCTTTCCTAAAAGCATCAGCACGTATTCAGCAAAGTTTAGTAGTTGAGTCCGACCAATATGTAATCTTTGTTAAGTGAATTCGCAATTCTTCTTGAATTGGTTTAGCGAAGCAGGCACATAATACAGCGGCATCTAGCTCTAATCTATGAATATTTTGATTTTTTAATAGGGCTCCCTTTGTTTTGGCACCAACTTTGCTGCAAACTACTGTATTTCCATCAGATATACGAAGATAATTTACAGTGGCACCAGCATTTCCTATAGTGGCTACAAATATATGCAACTGAACGTAAAGCTTGTCATAATTAGCGAATCCTTAGAGAAAGCAACGTGGAATTTGCAAATTTCTTAAACTTGGTAAAAACGTTTTCAATAATAAAAATTTATTGTAAAGTTCGTCATTTGCGTGTTCATTCCATGTCACTTTACTTCTTCATACTTCTTGAAGTAAGATTTTCAAGTACACTATAATACGAGCTAGAAGTTTCATGGGGAAATAAATCGACATTAGTATTTTAAGAGGTTTCCTCTTTGCAGGTATTTTATTTCCGCACAGGGCATGCGTATTTCGTTTGTTAGAACGTAATGAATATGTAAAGCACTTGTCACCACATCCCGGGTCTACTGTCACGTCTTCAACCTAGCCGTTCATTTCTTTTATAAATTGTTTCGAGTTGGATTGCCAATGGCGCATTTTGAATTTCGATTGTCTATGTATATGTGAAACTTGTTTGGTTAGGTCGACAGCTTCAATCTCGCTGTCTACAGAGTCCAAATAATCATTCATGTAGTGATTTCATGATAGCTGACACCGGACGAGGATATTCGTCTTTGAAACGTAGTGCATTAACGTTTTTAATGTACTACGAATAACTTAGTGCGCAAAACGCGCCAAAAATCAATACTATGACCACATATACATCGGCATTTTCAGTGCGTTCATCCTCTTACCTCAAGAAACGTAAATCATGTTGATTCTCCCCCATATTCCGATGCGCAAAACCTTTCTTTTATATCGCCGGTGTATGCTATTCTTCTCTGACGAAAATTCAAGAGAATGTTATTCAACAAAGAAAACAAGTCGTGGCCCTTCTGCAATATGGAATCGAGCGACACTCCTTTCACTGTAGCAGCTGCATTACAAACTAACCTGAATTTATCCGGTTTATTTGGATTAATGGCGATTAAGAAATGCAAGTACCAAACTTTCTCATGACGCTCTTCAATTTCTCTAGGAAGTAGTTTACGCGCTTGGCCTTTATCCGCTAAATTTTGAGTATGGGTTTTTAAAGACGAGCATTTTTCACAAAAATACGCTCTCGGGATGAGAATTAAAATGTAGGTCTCTTGTGTGAGTGTTGTCACGCACGTTAAAGATTCTTACCTTACAGCAAGGGTTCGATAAAATAAAAAAAATTCCAGGTGAAAAAAGCTCGCTTCCTGGCCAATGTAGTACCTTCGGGCGAAGCATTGAAAAATCAAATGTAGTGCTTTTCTACTAGGGTGGCTACATGGCTCAGTTAGTGTGCGTGTGACTACCGAGCTCAAAGTCCTGGTTCGAACGCTGACACGGTCCGCTTGAAAAATGCTAGCCCAGCATTTTTCACAAAAATATGCTCTCGTTTGGATGAGAGGTAAAACATAGCTCCCGTGTATGAGTGTCGTTACCCACGTTAAAGGTCCTTACCTGCTTGGAACAGCAAGCGTTCGTAAAATTCAAAATTTTCAGGTAAAGAAAAAACTCGGTTCCTGACCAATGTAGACCTTCGGGTGGAGCATTGAAAAGCCAACTGTAGTGCCCTAACCTAGCTAACTTCTCGCAAATATCCTGAAAAGCCTTACTTTTACTAATCTGAGAAATAACATTTTTGATGTCGTTCGGAACTCCACATGTTCTCGAAAAACTTATCGGGTAACAAGATAGATAGTCAAACTATCAAATTCTGCTTTCCGCCCTAGTGAATGACATCAAAGCAATACTTTGAAATCAAACGAATCCATCTAGTTAACCTTGAATTTAGTCCCCAACACTCAACTATTACGATAATGTTTTATGATCTGTTATAATTGTCAATTGGCAACTCAAAACAAAAAGACATCACTATTTCAAAGCATTCACAGCTGCTAAAGCCTCCTTTTCTGTAACCGTAAAATTTAATTCCTTGCTTTTTAAAGTACGATTTGTAAACGACCACATTTTTTTCCTCCGGTCAGAGAATCTATCTAAAAAGGATGTCCCTAAACCATACCATACTGTCACACTGTATATAAGATCGAAAATCCCAAAGCGAATGTTTAAGAAAGCACATGCCTAAATGCACCTGCTTCACCCTGTCAAACACTGCCTGTTCCTTGTCCGTCCAGAAGATTGTAACGTTTGTTTTGCTTTAAGACTCGTCACAGAAGCGGTTGCCCTTGAGATATGGCCCTGGCTAGCAGCAACCCTCCTGGATACACGTGGATTTCTGTATAGTTTCGTTGTCTCGCTATTACCTGTTTAGAAGAATGAACCAACTCGCAGGCTATTTTATATGGGTTTAATGAAATAATGTTATAAAATAATGTAACAAAGTTGAAACAAATGCCAATGCTTGGCGTGTCGTAAAATACAATCACAACGAGGTTAAACGACACTCCTTATAGATATACGCATATAGCGTTGCTATTCGCAAATGAATAAAATTCTAACTACTGAAACTTATCTGTTATAGTAATGCAACAATGAACGAATTTCAAAGATGTTGTCACTACCACATCGATTGAAATTACTCAATAATTCATAGCTCACTAAGTTTACAGATTAACAATCATTAATACACGACCGAAGGATGCGTGCCAAACAAAACAAACGCACGGCATCGCATCCTTAACTCGACTAACTTATATCTAATAGACCCTAATATACAAAAGTATTCATATTTCAAGGACGGGCCAGTACAAGATGTATAAAGTAGTAAGGTTTACAAACTCTTAGCCAATCAGCGGTCGCGCGAAATTACGATACCCTGTCTGCCAATTTAAAATCTCTGTTGTAAATTCCATATAACCATTCATTACGATTGAATTCAAAACTTTTAAATTGGGAACTTTGAGTTAGTCAAGGATGTAGAAATACATGTTTTGTTATGTGAATTTTAGTTGCTGTTAAAATTTGACACTGATTTTCAGGTTAATGTTTAATAATTAATAAATATTTGTATATGTATAATATCAATATGATAACCTCATGTTAGCATCAAATATCTAGGTGTAGTTACATTATCAAATGGCGTAAACATTTTGTTCGGTCAACGAAAACGAAATAGTCATGGTACTGCGAAAATAAATTAACAATTATGTAAAGATATAATTTCATAAATTTTACTTCATCTTCACAATCTTAAAGGTGAAAGTGCTTAGTACATTCCCGTTTATTTTCCATACTAAACTTATCTTTCCTATAATACTTCCTATCTCATTCTCTACAGATTTCTGAATTATTTAGAAATGAAAGGTACCTTTCTCCATTCTCATTGAGGTTTTTCGAATAACTTCTCCAAATAGCTGCACTGTAAATTTTGACACCTGGCATCTTCGACAAAATAATGATTTTTTTAAATATCTAAGTAGTAACTACATGTAATGTAGTTACTTATTGTAGTTATTTTCATTCCAATTTCACTTATTATTATTATTATTATTTATTTTTAGCTCAAGATTATACAATATACAATATTGATGTATATAAAGATCTTGGTATATATAATTAATGAACTATCACTTCAGATTCACTCATTAATTTAGGAATTTTCGCACTATGTGGCATGTTTGTAACACTACTGCTTTAACACATAAATTTTGAAGTCTATACGGTAAACCAATTCTTTCCAAATTTTTCTTCATGTATTTACTTAGAATTCCGTCGACTCCTATTACTAAAGGGATAATTTCTATCGATTTTATATGCCTAATTCTTTTTATTTCAATTGCAAGGTCTTCATACTTTTCAATTTTGTGTTTCTCTGCTTTGAATATGTTTGAGCTTAAAGGAACGGTTATATCGACTATGTATGCTTCACTCTTAATTTTATCAAATAAGAAGATATCCGGTTTGTTATACGCTATGGTATGATCTGTAAGTAATTGTCTATCCCAATATAACAGTATATTATTGTTTTCCAATACAGCAGCAGGTGTGTATTTGTAGTATGGCATTGGGTTCTTCAACAAATCATATTTTATTGCTAATTGCTGGTGTATTATTTTTGAATTGATTATGTCTTCCCAAATAAGCATTTGGAGCAAGTGCTGAACAACCTGCGGTGATATGCTCTATGGTTTCTCCAATTTCATTGCATTTACGGTATCTGTCAATGGTTTTACATCCTAAAATGTGTTTTTCGTAGTTTTTAGTACGAATAATTTTATCCTGAATGGCTACGTAGAAACCTTCTGTTTCGGGATACAGATATCCTTTAACTTATTCAATTTAGAGAGGCCGTTTTGTCTACATCGTGGGTGTCTAGAATTTGAGGGTATTTTCCATAAAGAATTTTATTTTTCCATATGTCAATTTTGTCTTGTACTGTTGCTATTGTTGGTTTTTAAAAGTTCCTAATCTCAAAGGCGTATAGTTTTTGTCATATTTTAATATTTTTGAGATTTCATTATTTTCTAAATTATGGAAGTATTCGCAGAGTTTATTTTCCTGGCTTTTACATAGATCATGGATATTAATTAATCCCCTACCTCCGTATTTTCTAGAGATATAGAGTCGTTCAACTGACGAATTTGGGTTGAGGAATCGAAATTTTCTAAGTGTTCGTCTTGTTAATCTATCAAGATCATTTAAGTCTGTTTCCGTCCATTTTAAAATTCCGAAAGAAAAGGTGAGGTAACTTATTGCCCAAGTATTTATGGCCGTAAACAAATTTTTTGCAGATAGTTGAGTATTAAGTAGTTTTGTTAATCTTTTTTGTATGTATCTCGGTACATATTTTTCATATTTTTGTGGTTTATAGATTTGTTTTGTTCAAAACCTAGGTATTTATACGTTTCCTCACTGGATAAAGATTTAATTCCTTCAAAATTGTTGTCTGTATCGGTAATTTTGCCCTTTATTATACTCAATGTTGCACATTTTTTGATTCCAAAACATATTTATTGAATCACTAAATATTTTCATAGTGGCAATCATTGATTGTAGCATGGTTTTTGATTCAGCATATATTTTTATGTCGTCTATAAAAAGTAAGTGTGTTAATTTAAATTGATCTTTTTTGAATTCCATTCTAAATCCCCCTCCTGTATTTTTTAAAATTGCGGACAAGGGATTTATTGCTAGACAGAACCACAATGGACTTAGAGAATCTCCCTGAAATATTCCCCGTTTAATATTTATATTACCAATATCTTCATTTTGTACATATAATTTAGTGTTCCATTGGTTCATTAAGTTTATCAGTAATTCAATTATATTTGGTGAGATTTTATAGATTTTGAGAATTGATATTAGCCAATCGTGAGGTACAGAATCATAGGCTTTATTGAAATCTATGTATCCCACATTTAAATTTCGCTATTTCGTTTTCGCGATATTTATGGCTATTGAATCAATTGTAAGTTGTTCTTTACAGCCCATTGCATGCCTAGTACATCCTTTTTGTTCGGTTGCACTGACAGTGTCATTACAATGTTCATATATTTTAGCTCTTATGATTGAGGTTAGCAATTTATATGTTGTGCTTAGGCATGTTATTGGTCTATAGCTACTGGGAGACTCAGGGTCGCCATTCTTATAAATCAATGAGGTTCTACCGGTTACGAAAAACTTGGGTACACTTTCGGGGTTTTTTAACAAATTGTTAAAACATAATGCTAAATATTTATGTGTAGAGACAAATTTCTTTAACCAACAATTTTGTATTCCGCCTAAACCAGGGGCTTTCCAGTTTGCCGTATTATGTATTGCATTAGTAATATCAATTATAGTTATATTTGTATTTTCCATTGATTTAATACTCTTAGCCGATTCATTAATTGTTTCTAATAGATCTGGCATAAGTTTTGATTTTGATTTATTTTCCCATAGACTTTTCCAGAATTCTAAAAATCCGATTGTATTAATTTTTTGGTTTGTATTGGTGTTATCATTTTCTAAGGACCTATAAAATTTTGATTGCGAATGCACAAAGCTAGAATTTTGTTGCTTTCTTTTTGTAGTTTTATTGTATCTGCGTAAACGTGCTCCTTTTACTTTAACTTTCTGTTTTAAGGTATCACAATATTCTATTAAATATTCCATTAAGTTCTTTTTTTTTAATAATTTAGCTTCATGGATTATATGATTCATTTTATAACTTACTTTAGGACTGTTATTTCCTTTAATAAACTCGTTTATAATATCAATTTTACCACGCAGCAAATCTATTTCTCTAGTTAAACGTATTTTCCATGAAGGCTCCTTATTATAATTAGGCGATTTTTTCATTTCATTGCATACTTCTTGTCCATTTAACTGTATACATGTCATTATTGCACTGTAAATTATCACGTTAATTGAAGTTAGGTCTTTTCCAAATTTTTGTAGTACTTTTTCCAATGTAGTGTTAACTTGTGTCATTATTTCTTCTGTCTAAATCTTAAATTTCAGTTTTGGAATCCTTGGGCGCTTAATTATATCTAAACTTTCATAAAATTTGAAAGTGCTTACAATTGTGTCATAAATTGAGTTTTCTTTCAATAGCGCACTGTCATTCATGATTTGATTAGCTTCCCGGTCGTTACTATAGCACTCCTCTCTAATTTGATCATTATATAGCATGTTGCCTACTTCACGTTTGATTTCTTGAAGCTCTGTTTCACTGAAATATTTTTTCTTTACAATTACGTTCCTTCTATCTACAATATTTTGTTCTGATAAAGCTAGATTAGGATATTTGTTTGAAAATTCATTATGCAGTAGTGTTCTCCATCCAGGAAGCGGCAAGTCATTACATTTGTTAATATAGTAAAATGAACGCATTACATCTATATTCATATTTCTTGACCATTTAATGCGCTTTCGTCTATATCCGTTAGCAGCACAAATTGAAATGTTTGGCGAGCTAACAGTATTAATAGGCATTGGATTATTATTATTTATGCCTAGATAATTTACCGTTTCTTGTGTTGTAGTTGTAGTGCATATGTTTTTTTCCATTATAAGGTTATTGCAAGGTCCTGCCTGTCTTCTATCTTCCGATGAAATCGTCCAGTGGTTGGTTCTGATAAAATGCGTTAGGTGATTATCTACAGGATATCTTTTAATATTTCTCCAATTTTGTACGTTGTCATTTTCATTTAGACTACTGTCAAAACTAGAATTTTCACCCATATTTCTCACACAATCCGTTTCGGTGTTTGGATTTTATATACACTAACGAACTGCTTGAATTTTAATGCGTTTTCATTGATAGCAATGCAAATTTAAAGCTTTTAAATATATTAAAATTTGCTTTTTGTAAATTGTTGCTGTTGCAGTCACTTATTATTATTATTATTATTACTATCATTATTAGTATTATAATTTCCGCGATCAAAATTGCTGTCTGATACTATATGGTTCCTAGTAGACCTATTCTCTGTTCTATTCTGTTGTTCTATTTCTTCGTATCTTAGTAAACATTCCAATAATACACATGTCTACAATATTCTGCAAAGCTGTACATTGCCTAACTTCCGCCTCAAAATGATCTGCTTATCTGCTTATCTTGCAGTGGAAAATTTAATTGTTTTGTCACACTGAATTTCTTTACAGCATATAACTTTCTTGTTGCGACTAAGTCTGTATTATACCTTCCCACAGTCAAATCATTCCTTACTCCACCATTGGTTATATTTCTAAAAATGGTTTAAAAATTTCAATTCCAAATTCCCTAGGCGTCTACAATTCATCTTCTATTAAACTAAACTATATTTCAACATCGATCTAACTATGTTTAATTTATTTTGTTCAACAAAACTTCCATGCACTAAGTCTTGACATTGTTTAAAAATATCTTGGAATTTAATTTATTATCGGCATAAAATTTAGGATATTTCTGTAATGGAACATTATTTTGACTCAGCCTCATGAGTTCACCTAGATTCTGTAAAATATTTCTATTACAATTTTTCAACATTTCCTCTAAGTTCTCTACTTTGTTTCCAAAATGCGTCTTAAGAATTCCTAACTCATCTTTAAACGTTTCAAACCCTGCTCGACAGCTTTCCTTAATTTCATCTACTTTCTGTCCTAAGTCCTTAATTTTACTACTCATCTCTTTTTACACGATTCCTGATTTCATTGTATCTGCACAATTTCCACTTTGACGTCATCTATCTGCTACAGAATTTGTACCACATTACCTCTAATTCTTAACTTCATTTCCGATGTTGTCTTATTGGTCTCATTTAAACCTAAAGTTATTTTCTCACTAATATTTTTCATACGTTTTCATTTTTCTCACTCTCCAATCTTAATTTTTTACCCAATCTTGCTAAATTCTGCACAAACTCCGTTCGTAGCTCCTGGGTATTCTTATAAAATTTCGCGCCTATTTCCTTCATACTTTTTCATTTTTTCATTCATTTCCTTCATACTGTCAATCAAACTCAACAATATGGCCATCATCCTAGACTCCTGAGTGTCTCTTACATTTTCACCCTCCCTCTGTTCCGCTTTTCTCTCGTTTTTCATTTTTCAAATAAATACGCTATTGAGATAAAATCTCAGCATCTGGTGCTCCAAACCCTTCTCTAATCACTTTTATTCTCTCGGCCATTCTAATGACAAATAAAACCTACTTCCCAGAAAATTGTTACAAAATCTAAATTACAGACGGTTTTATCGATCAAGGTTTATAGGATCGCCAATATCTGTTGTACTCTCAGCTTTCTAAAACTCTAACGTTGGGTGTCAATACCTGATATGTACTTCTATCTAAATTCTTACTCGAACGCCAATATCTGTTATGGTATTTCTAAAATACAAATTCACCTGATATACAGGGTGCCCTATTTCTTACACGTTGTATGGGTAACTCTGTTATTTGTGACATTAGAGAAAAGGTTAAATAGGGAAACTAGTGCAGTTTTTAATGCAGAGTTCAGCCATGAAGAGATAATCAGCATACAGGGTGTAGCAAAAGCGTTATACCAAATTAACGAAATTTTGATCTTTTTTGTTTTGCTTCGTGGTTCATTTATTGTGATAGATACAGTAAAACGTTGTAGATGTTTTTTACATTATTTTAAAAAAAGAATAAGATAAACTTATTTGTTTTTACATGGCTTTGGTCATGTTCGAGTAAATAAGTGAGGTTATGTTTTTTAAATGGAAACCATAATTGGCGGTAGTTCTGATAGAAAGGCATTTTTTTTCTCTTTTCAGTGATATACTACAGTGTACATGTTCAACATAAAAATTTTTGAAAAAATTTTGCTTTTATGAAATACGAAACTTTGTATTAAATAATATGTGAATATTTGAACTGATTTTAAGGATAGCCATATGACACATAACAATAGATTTCACTTGTTTGAATAACAGAAATTAGATAGTACTGTTATTTTGTGTTTATACGTACATTATTTTCTTCTAATAGTTACAATGTCCTGTACAATTGAAGAAAAAAATGGCATGCTCTTTTGCTATTATTCTTCGAATCGTAACTCACGTGCAGCAGCGGATTTGTACTTTGAAAGATACATGGAACGTAAGCAACCACACTGTCAGATATTTAGCAAACTTGAAAATAATCTTAAGGCATATGGCGCATTTACCAAACCTAAATTCTTACGAAAATATGAAGAAACTGTTGAAACGAATGTGTTGGCGTTTGTTAACTATAAACCAGAATCTTCTACTGCCGAAATTGCAAACCACTGTACAACTTCTAAGGAAACTGTGAGGTGTATTCTGAAAAGTCGGAAATATCATCCCTATCACTATTCTATTTCGAATACATTGTATCCAGTGGATAATCAAAGACGTATAACATTTTGTCGTTGGTACCTTAATAAATGTGAAGAGGATTCATATTTTTGGAGAACCATTATGTTCACTGACGAGACTAAATTTACAAATAACGGAATATTTAATCGGCATAACAAAGTATTTTATTCTCAGGAAAATCCTAAACTTGTGCGTGAATCCAGAGATTAACATCAATTTGGTATTAATTGTTGGTGTAGAATATTTTGTAGAAAAATTATTGGACTTTTTTTTATAACGACAATTTCACCGCTGCAAATTAATTAAATTTCTTAAAACACCAACTGGAAGAATATTTGGATGAATTACCTTTTAACATCCATTACAGACCAAAGTATTTCCAACACGATGGTGCCCCTGCACACAGTGGTACATCAGTGAAGCAATATTTAGTTGATCGTTTTGAGTACGAGATTGGTAACAAAATGGAAATGGATTAGCCTGCTCCTTCACCACAACTTACGCCATCAGGTTTTTATTTGTGGCGTGATTTAAAAAATAAAGTGTATTCTACTACTCCTCAAACGCCTGAGGATTTAATAGCTAGAATCCAAACAGCAATTGCAAGCATTGATGCACGCACAATAGAAAAAGCAGTTCGTAATGTTAAAAACGATGTGAGCTGTACCTTCAATAAAATGGTGGGCACTTTGAACACCTTTTGAAGTGATATTATATTTAATATTTTTAACATAATTTGTTTCTGATATTTTTGTTACGTCATGCATAAGTATTTTATTATTTAATACCAAGTTTCGTATTTCATAAAAACAAAATTTTATCAAAAATTTTTATGTTGAACATGTACACTGTAGTATATCACTAAAAAGAGAAAAAAAATGCCTTTCTATCAGAACTACCGCCAATTATGGTTTCCATTTAAAAAAACATAACCTCACTTATTTACTCGAACATGACCAAAGCCATGTAAAAACAAATAAGTTTATATTATTCTCCTTTTAAAATAATGTAAAAAACATCTACAACGTTTTACTGTATCTATCACAATAAATGAACCACGAAGCAAAACAAAAAAGATCAAAATTTCGTTATTTTGGTATAACGCGTTTGCTACACCCTTTATGTTAATTATCTCTTCATGGCTGAACTCGGCATTAAAAACTGCACTTGTTTCCCTATTTAACCTTTTCTCTAATGTCACAAATAACAGAGTTACCCATACAACGTGTAAGAAATAGGGCACCCTGTATACATCTCGCAGCTAGTTCATCCAATGCCAGAATACCCAAACTCTGCGTAAAAATGATTTTACTTATTAGAACTCATCTAGCACTATCGATTCACGCCGCAAAAATGCGAGAAATTATCAGTAGGGCAGTTTCACCGGGTGTCCTGCTGGCGCCAAAAGTTAAAAAATGATTCAATAATAGTTAGCCGTCAGAACTGCGTAAAAATGATTGTATTTATTAGAAATCATCGGCAGCTATCGATCCACGCCGTAAAAAAAGCGAGACATCATCAGCAGGACACTTTTTCACCGAACTTCGAGTTAGGTGCAATATACGTTGCTAATGCAAATAACGTAACTGTTAAAATTTTTCATTTTAATTATACACCGAGATGAAACTCCAATAAAACTAACGGGAACTCTTGCTAAAACCTGTAATATTTATTGTTTTCTTCTAATTTAGAATGGGAGGTGTGCTAGATTCGCGAAGTTAGCAGGACATATTTTTATTTTCACTTTTTGATAGTAGGAGTGCAGCACTCTTTATTTTCAATCATGAACTCTAGAACTATGATAAGTGCTCCTAGAGCTATCATTGTTTTTACAAATTTAAAGAATGCTGTGCTAACTTCACAGGCACCGAATTGGAAAACAACATTCAACAACTACCTTATAAGAAGGTGCAGCAATTTTTTAAAAGGGTGAAATTTTACACCGACCTTGACAAAACTTGTACAACATTAAATTGAGAGGCGATTATGTTGAAAGGCATATTAAACTATACTCTATTACAAGTAAAGAATATTATTGTAAACGAAGCCATCGGTTTTTAGAATTTAGAAGCTACTTTGTATCACATCAGTAAATTCCAAATCTTGTACAATAAGAAAGTTTGCAACTTAAAATACAATCAAATTGCCTGCGAATGTTCTTGAAATCAAAGTTTTGGCTTACCAGAAAAACAAGCTATCGCACGCCAAAACCTTCAGTAAAAATCAATGTCCTGGTTCAGCAAGTATAAAAGACTTAAGCATCCTCTTAATCATTCACTAGTTAGTTTTCAATCTATTTTTTTAAAGCAAGTAGGCTGTAAGTCTTTCATAGCTGCTGAGGCCATTACTGTAGGCACAATGGTCCCTTAAACAAGTAAGTAAATTTTTATCATTATTGCTTTAACCGGTTCTATGTGTAGTTATTATTATTAAGTGTCATTATTGTTTTACTTAATGTTTATTCTAATATTTCAGATGTGACCCAAGATCCCTTCGCGGATACTCAAGACATTTCCGTGTCCCAATAAACGCGTAATCATTTCAACTAATTTCTAGTCCAAAACAGCTTTCCTTTCGGAAATTGCAAAGTGTATACCTTCTACATAACACTACCACAGCTACGTCTAATTTAAAAACGTTATCAAAAGTGTATTTAACAATATTTTGAGAAAGAAATTTTGTTATCATCATAATGCGCAATCGGAAGATAATCTGAACGAACCTCGTACAAATTTGAATTTTGAGATTTAACTTTCTACTTTGTTTCTAAATCAAAGTAATCTGCAAAGCTCAACATCTAACAGAATAAGAACTACATATTCGTATGTAAAATACATTGGAAATTAATAAGAAATTTATGTTACTATATATTTATAATCATATGAAAAATCGACTCACCACATGTCTTTTGTATTGCAATAAAATAAAAAGATTCACCTCAAGTTATACATAAAATTCTCTGCTAAACACATTACGTAAGTGACTAAATTGGAAGGTGATTTAAATTTTAAATTAGTGGAAGAAACTCACTAGTTCGATATAAATTAATGTCAACTTTCTTGCAAAAGTATCTCATTCGAATAGTTTAGCAGGAGGATTTAACGAGATTAACATCATTATTCAAGGAACATATTCATGAATTTGTAAAATTATGGAAACCTAACTACTGATAACGAGAAACACAAAAATGATTCAACTTTATTGCAATTTAATTAAGAGGATAACTTCTTTTAATAATTATATATTCCCGAGGTCTATTATTTATCACTTTCGTCAACTTCTTCGACCAAAGAATCGCGCTTTTTGGAAATGCGAGCTTAATATGAGTTTTCATTTAGTTTATATACAGTATGTAAATACCAATATCTATAAAAGGCTAATCAGGAATAAAATTAAAATTTAAAATTTGGTTATTTTAGACTTTTCGAACATTAAAAAATAAAGTCATTTTCCATTTTATTATTTTATGATAAATTTCTTTTTGTATGAAGTTTCACTTTTCGTTTGTTTACAAACATTTTATTAAGATACCGGTCCGATTTTATTTAAACACGCAACTGACAAATATCGGGGAAGTACACAGCTGGGAGAAAGCGAGCGCGACTGATAGTCTGTCGTGCACTGACCTAGTGCGGCAAATTACCGCACCCCAGAACAGGGTTGGCTCGACGGTCGATAGAAAGCGCGCATGCAGTTTTGTAAATCTGCCTAGTCAAGGTCAGTGTCAACTATAAAAAAAACTCTTTATCTGTTAATGGAATGTAAGAGATTGATATAAATTCCAAAATTCTTCTGTAGAATGTGAAGGAAGTGCAATAGTTAGGGATGTCTGAGAAAATTAGCTACAAAAGCTCTTCGGCTTTATTGCCCAGCAAAGCAAACGACCACAAACACGATGTCAATTATGGAAATCTCATAAGTTCCTTTAATCCGAAATGGATTTTACTATACATTCTCTAATTGTTACGAAAATTAGAACGAGGATCATATGTACAAGAATGTGTTCTCTGAAAATATTACCGAAAACAATATTTTATAAAGGTAGTTATACTCTTGATAAATGCTCCATTGGAAAGCTTTGTGAAAAACAGAAATAGGTGCAACATAATTACAAAATACTCTTTAAGTTAAATTAAGGATTCTAATTCGTTGCATTTGAATTCATTTGTTTGTGTTTTATTAAAAGTTTTAAAATGATATAGGTTTTATAGATTTTCGAGCATATCATATTTTCAGTAAGCTTCATTTCAAACAAAAAGTTGCCTCCAGAAATGTACCGCGTTCGGTAGAACAATGCTAACATTTGAGTTAGAAAGACTTCAATCATCGAAGTTGAGACTAACCATAAATTTTCGATTGAAACAACATGGAAACAAGAAGCAAGCAATATTTATTTAATATAAAAATATCTTGGCACACTAAGTTAAAGTGTATAATTCCCCACCGTCTATGGTTTTATTCAGGACAAACTCCTATGGTGTACAACTGATATACGAATATTTAGTAAACAATGAACAAAAATGACAGTCAATTGAATGGAGCTAAATAACTCCGCGTGTAGTAAAAGTATTCAGTAAGAAAGTTCAGTAAGAAAACGATCTCGAACAGTTTGCCGAAAATGCAGACAAGTAGATCATATAAGCAAAATATTGATACCATTTTCTTTCTAGTGAGTAGTAAGTGTTTCAAGCTAAATACATAGGTAATGTGCGGAGTACACTACTGACTACATTGCCCTGCTAGACAAAAAGTCATGGTGCTCTGTAGTTTTGCCATATTTACGCAACGGAAATTTATGTTACCTTGACAACCCTACACCGGCAATAAAAAAACAATACTTAATTAAAAGATCAAAATTGTTTATTACTACAATAAATCTATTAACAGTCTGTTCACTAAAGCTAAAGACGCAACCAACAAGCTACTCTATAGTAACATAGTATACAGCATTAAGTGTTCGTGTAATACGACTTATACTGGACAAACTAACCAGTGGCTGAGATCCCGTCTTACACAACACGAAAGTGGTACCAAAATCGGTAAAAAATCATATGCTCTTGGGTCACATATACAAGATACCAAACACGTTATCAACTGAAATGATACTAATATTTTAGACATAAAAAGCAACTATATTAACGGATTGTTTTTAGAATCATATCACATACAAAAAGATAACAATAGTTTAAACTTCAAAACCAACACTCATAATCTTACCAACATCTACGCTCTATTACATAATTTTAACCAATAACCTTCAATAAATAAAATCTTATCTACAATTTTACCTCGATACGACATACAGCTAATCTTCACCGTACAGGTACACTACGAACCACATTTTAACTAGTAACCATTTTAGTTTTTCAGTAAACTGAGGTTGGTACTCTACAATAATTGTTTTTATATGTCAACATGTTTGTCAAAGTATTTTTTAAAAAATCAAGTTTTTGTAGGTATGCAACCGTTTGTCAAACTATTAATTGTATTTTACTTAAGGAATCATGATTAATGTCTAAATATAGCCCGAAACGTTGATTATGAACAAATGATTTGATTTTTATTTGAGAAAAAACTTACCAAACGAAATTTATCCCAAAAAAATATTCAACATCCTTTAACTTTCAGATATATATATATATATATATATATATATATATATATATATATATATATATAGCGACTTTGATGGTAGTATTTCGTGGGATTGTCGTTCGTAACCAAAAATAACTATTATGAAATAATCATTTATTGTGAAATCTACGTTTCGACTTATATAAAGTCTTTATCAAGATCTAAAATTTAAAATTATTAGTGAAAACACAGTCATTAACCTAATTAAAATTAAGAAACTTACACACAATTTGATGTTAATACATGTACTGATTTAACATAAAGGAGGATCGCAAATAAATAGTAATAACATTTAATGTAAAAATAAAATGTAAAGATAAAATTAAGACTACAAACAGCATACAATACGGACAAACACAGACTAAGAACTAACATCTAACAATTAAAGAAACTCCAACAGCAAAGTGGGTTTGTTCTACAGCAGAGTTGATAAATTCGCCAGGTGATAGATAACAAACAAAAAACTTAATATCCAACTATTACAAAGACATAAATTTAAAGACCCATTTCATTATAAAATCTAAGATACACTATTAGATCACTTATATCTATTGAAACTATATAATAGAGCATAACTAGTAAATAAATTATGAATGTCATGTTTGTTATTTATGCAGTTGACTTGACGTTCAATATGGTAGGACTCTAGATAAAGTCTCCGTTTGTAACCATCTTCTCGTTCTAAAATTTCAACGTCATCGTAATTAGGAGAGTGGTGGGTTAGGTAGACATGTGAGGATAAAGCGCAACAAGATTTACTAACTTTGGCATCACTACGGTGTTGGGTGAGGCGATTACGCAGCCATTGTTGAGTTTGGCCAACATATGAGCTTTTGCAGCTACAAGTTATCCTATAGACAACGTTACTGATTAAAGATTTTGGAGTTTTGTCTTTAAGAGGAGTAAACAATTTGTTAATAGATTTTTGATGTTGACAAACAATGAAAGTGCCAGGTATTTTTAAAATTTTTTTAAGTTGAGGAGTAAGGCGTTGAATATACGGAAGCATTTTAAATATGACGGTATTCTGTCTGTCTTGGCTTGGACGATAAAAAGTACCATTAATGCATCTCAAAATTAATTGTTTTGGATAGCCATTATTAAGTAACGTGGTAATTAGATCCCTATAGTTCTTATTTTTAAATTCAGGTTCGGATAACGAATCAACTCTGTGTTTTAGTGTCAGAATGGTGTTAACCTTTTGTTAAACAAATGTTCTTGGCTACGTTAAATCTTGTTTTTAAAAATACTTATTTTATTTTTCGGGGAAAATACTATCTTCAAATTTTCGGTACTCCGATGGGATCGCCTTTATCTCCTGTTATCGCCCAGCTGGTCCTGGATCATTTGTTAGATGTAGTTACCCCCAATTTGTCCTTTCAATTTCCTTTTTTGGTCAAGTTTGTTGACGACATTCTTTGTTCTATTCCAGAGGAAAAAGTTGATGAGGTATTGATGGTATTCAATAACTTCAACCCACATTTACAATTTACTGTCGAGTTAGAAATTAATAAAAAGATTCCGTTTCTTGATACTCTTGTTATTAGAAATAATGATAACCGGTTAATATTCGACTGTTATAAGAAACCTACTTACTCTACATTAATTATTTTTCTGACCATTCTTTTAAACAAAAGGTTAACACCATTCTGACACTAAAACACAGAGTTGATTCGTTATCCGAACCTGAATTTAAAAATAAGAACTATAGGGATCTAATTACCACGTTACTTAATAATGGCTATCCAAAACAATTAATTTTGAGATGCATTAATGGTACTTTTTATCGTCCAAGCCAAGACAGACAGAATACCGTCATATTTAAAATGCTTCCGTATATTCAACGCCTTACTCCTCAACTTAAAAAATTTTAAAATACCTGGCACTTTCATTGTTTGTCAACATCAAAAATCTATTAACAAATTGTTTACTCCTCTTAAAGACAAAACTCCAAAATCTTTAATCAGTAACGTTGTCTATAGGATAACTTGTAGCTGCAAAAGCTCATATGTTGGCCAAACTCAACAATGGCTGCGTAATCGCCTCACCCAACACCGTAGTGATGCCAAAGTTGGTAAATCTTGTTGCGCTTTATCCTCACATGTCCACCTAACCCACCACTCTCCTAATTACGATGACGTTGAAATTTTAGAACGAGAAGATGGTTACAAACGGAGACTTTATCTAGAGTCCTACCATATTGAACGTCAAGTCAACTGCATAAATAACAAACATGACATTCATAATTTATTTACTAGTTATGCTCTATTATATAGTTTCAATAGATATAAGTGATCTAATAGTGTATCTTAGATTTTATAATGAAATGGGTCTTTAAATTTATGTCTTTGTAATAGTTGGATATTAAGTTTTTGTTTGTTATCTATCACCTGGCGAATTTATCAACTCTGCTGTAGAACAAACCCACTTTGCTGTTGGAGTTTCTTTAATTGTTAGATGTTAGTTCTTAGTCTGTGTTTGTCCGTATTGTATGCTGTTTGTAGTCTTAATTTTATCTTTACATTTTATTTTTACATTAAATGTTATTACTATTTATTTGCGATCCTCCTTTATGTTAAATCAGTACATGTATTAACATCAAATTGTGTAAGTTTCTTAATTTTAATTAGGTTAATGACTGTGTTTTCACTAATAATTTTAAATTTTAGATCTTGATAAAGACTTTATATAAGTCGAAACGTAGATTTCACAATAAATGATTATTTCATAATAGTTATTTTTGGTTACGAACGACAATCCCACGAAATACTACCATCAAAGTCGCTAATTACACACGTTCGTTATATAAAGATTCGACCTATATATATATATATATATATATATATATATATATAAATTTAGATTTTGAAGGAACGATAAAAATATGATTACCATTGACACCAAAAAATCACTTATCACTAACAACTCCGTTGCTGGTATAATATTATGGATTACCTAAGATTCATAAACCTATTTTATCACTCAGACCAATCATTTCTTCAATCAATACACTTACATATCAAATATCAAAATGGCTATCTGTTATCTTAAGTAAATCATTTCCAATAAAAGAAGGCTTCTGTATCAAAGACACCTTTCAACTCATTGATAAATATAATGGTTTCCAAATTCCTGTAAATTATAGACTAATTTCACTAGATGTTACTTCATTATTTACAAATATACCTTTGGATTTAGTTATAAGTATTATAAAATTAAAATGAAGTAACATTAAACAACATTGCAATTTAGATATGGAAATGTTTTGTAGTTCACTAACACTAGTTTTTAGTAACACTTTTTTTCATTCCAAAATACCTTCTATCTTCAAATTTTTGGAACCCCAATGGGATCGCCATTATCGCCAATAGTTTCACAGATTGTAATGGATGAACTTATTCAAACCATAATACCAACATTACCATTAGTTTTTCCCTTTATAATAAGTTATGTAGATGACATATTATGCTGCGTTCCTTACACTATGATTCAAACAGTTGTCGAAGCCTTTAATCAATATAATTCACATCTCAAATTCACTCATGAAATAGAAATTAATCAACAAATACCATTTTTAGTAATCCCAGACAATAACAACCATATTTTATTTGATTGGTATCAAAAACCTACTAAATCTGGCCGATATATAAATTACTTTTCAAATCATTCTCTTCAACACAAGATTAATACCATTTCAGCATTAAAATGTAGAATTAAGAAAATCTCTCATCCACAATTTCTCCAAAAAAATTTATTAAAATTACAAAGAATTTTCATTAATAATGGCTTTCCGAAACACCTTATTAATAAAATTTTATATCAACATCAAGACAATAACCATACACATCAAACACATCCGTTAGAACCCAACACTTACAAAACCATTCCATTTATTCAAAAATTATACACACGTTAAAGAAAGAAAATACAAAAATAACTTATAAATACACAAAATCACTAAGTCTTTTATTTGATAAGTTAAAAGATAAAACTCCAAAAATGCTACTTAACAATACTGTTTATAGTATAGAATGCTCTTGTGGAGGCACTTACGTTGGACAGTCTAAACAATATATTAAAACAAGACTGACCCAACATAAAAGTGATGGAAAGTTAGGAAAAACATCATGTAAGCTATCCACACATATATATACAACTGGTCATCAACCAAATTTTGAAGAAGTTACCATTTTCGAAATTGAACCAAACTATAAAAGAAGATTATTTTTAGAATTATATTATATTAACAAAATTAAAAACAGATTAAACTCAAAAACCGACATAGATAATTTAAGTAACATTTATTCCTTATTATACCAATACTAAACATTTTTAATTTTTTTTTAAATCTTAACGAATTCTTAATTCTAAAATTTATTTTATCTTATTATATTAAATATATAGTTTATATAGTCATCAAACATCACTCGATCTAATTATAAATAGTTTTATTAATAATATTATAGTCCCAAAAATTATCTAGTTTACAATATTCTAAATATGACATATGTCATTTTGATTTCCAAATTTATAAATGTCAAAAGAATGTACACTTTTTAAAATGTTAGTCTTAAGCTTGATATGTTTTTATATTCATTGCTAGTTACTTTTGAGATATTTTTTCACATTTACTAAAGTAAGTAACTATTGTCCAATTATTAATTTAACTGTCATGTACTATTTTAGCTTCTGACGAAGGGGACAAATTCTCTAAAACTAGTAAAGTAAATATGGTAAAATTGATTGAAACCTTTAGTTATATAAGCAATTCGCCCAAAAATACCAAGATCTTATTCAATATTTATTAAATATCGCTTATTAAAGAAGACTCAGTATATAAACAATATGGGTTTTTCCAGCACATCCACGAACATTATGGTGCACAATCAGTTAAATTGTTAAAAGATTGGACAAGATCAACATCTAAACTACCAAATTTTAACAACAAATGCCTATTTTTAGAGAATTGTCGTAGGCACCGAATAAGTCCAAAACATATCACACAAGAACTACATCAAATCAACAAATTGATGCTCAATAACAAGCTAGAAATTAATATGAACTCCAGCATATCATAAAAACGTTAGAACATAAAATTCTCTCTCTAGAAATTAATGTATGTTCATCTAATAACTATAAGTTTCATATGCCCGTCTTTGTGTTAAAGTTGAGAGGCGCGAATCGATCGCTTTTTGGGATTGGCGTCCGAGGGTTTCGGAGTTGGGGGCGCGGGCGGGTGGTGGTTAGGTGGAGAATTTTTGAGTGCATGCCGGTTTTTATAGCGGGAAACTGATAACTAAGCAAGAAATAACGGTTTTCCGGGAAATGATTAATCTGCAGCGACGTATTCGCTAACGTGTTAAAAAAGCTTGGATCCCTCAAAAATTCCCGATCTCAAAAGCCAAACGGGCCGTGTGACGAGGTCGGCAACTGCTCGGTTGACGTTGGTACGAGAGAGAAGAAAAATCGAGTTGGTTTCCAAAATTCGTATTCTGGCGTTAAAAAATATATAATATATACCAAACAACGCTATTCGTATTCTAAAACCCAAATTATTAACGGTTTGCAAGCTGGTAGTATAGTATTTTCTTAAAACAGGTATTAAAATTTGTATAATTACTCCGAGAAACGTCAAACACAGGTACCGAAAGTCGACGGAAGCGAACGAATATGTACCTTCAAAATCTATGAGGACACAGTTTTTTTAAAGTTTGTTAAATTTAACATTATAAATCATCCAATATTACGTATTAGTTCCGATAATTGATTATTATTATACAATAACATGGCTTTTCTATATACACGGGCTATTTATTTGAAAAATAATTATTTATTATATTTGACGTTTATTTGCGGAGTCGCCCGAACAATTACAATAGACCGTGATTTATTTCTAAGACGATGTATTTCTTATATGACATTAGGCATAGTTAGTATACAACCAACGCGATTTCAATAAACAACGCCTCGATAGCGCAAGCTTAACATCGCTGGTTACGAATGCTAACTCCGGTGGTTCGGTGTCCAGTAAAATTTATTTTTTTTATTTAATTTTGTGTTGCTTTTTAAAACATGCAATAGCATTTATTTAACAATATGCATTAAATAAACCAAGACATTATTTTTTCATATGCCTCAGTGCGATCTACAATCTATAATTTGTGAATTATATTTACTCAAAAACCATTTACAAAGTTTACTTTTCGGAGATTGTCCAACTTGCAGGTACGTATTCGCTTATATGTGTATAAAAACTAAAAAGCTTTAATATTTTACGATTAAAAAAACAAACGCGCAAAGCCAACAACAGCTACATTTGCGTTGATGAACAGACGATCGAGTTGGTTTCAAAAATTGGTATACGATCCTTAACAAATTTCTAATATGTACCAAAACATTAAAGCTTCTTTATAGTACTGATAATTATTAATTCTACTTATAAAAAAGTATCACACATTAATAGACGCGGTCTATTTTAAACACACAAAGTTATAAATTTAATTTGACGTTTATTACCAAATACATCCAAAAAATTTCAAGTCTACGTAAATAATTTCGAAAACGCTATATATCTTTTGAGGCTTCAACTACTACAAGTATACAACCAAAGGATTTACTACAAAAGACGATTCGATAGCGTAAGACTAACACCTCCGTCGGCCATACGCAAGCTCGGTGGTTCAATGCCCAATTAAATTAATTTTTTTAAATTTTATGTTGGTTTTTATAAACATTAACAAGCGTCTAATATGCGTAAAATAGCCAAACAAAATTTTTTAACCACTAAACAATGGTCTACAATAAGTTAACTATTCCTTATTTACATTAACAGTAATTGAAAACTTTAACATTTCAAGCGTTTTTGTTTTTAATTTCTTCTATATTTCATTTATCTTAAATACAGACGTAGGAAACGTCCTGCATTCCTTTGATATTTGTTTATTTAGGATCCACTTATGATTACTTTTCTTTTAACAAACATCAAAAGTCAAAAGTAAAAAAACAATTGAAAAAATTCGTACGCATTTTCAACTAAAGGATTCATATTCACAAATACAAATTCTTTTTTTATTTTATATTGAAATTTTATTAACGTCCAAAGGAAAATATATTCAAATAAAATTTCTAAACGCTATACAACTGTCTACAATAAGTTAATTATTCCTTATCTACATTAACAGTAAATGACAACTTTGTCTTAACGAGCATACCCAATACGTGGTAAAAACGAGGCAGCATAATGTACAGAGAAGGTAGAACTATACGGTTGCCTACATTAACTAAAAGTCCTTATAAAATACCAAATATGTGCTGAAACACAAAGCTTCTGAAACCTAAAACCTAAATTCAATACTGGTTACGTATACGTATTACACTCATTACTGAATTTAAATTGAGAAACGTTAAACGCATATTGCGGCATAGGAAGGGCCTCTTTTAATCTAAATCACTAATGGCAAAATTGATTGCATAGACTTCAGTTGAAGGTTATCATTAACATAAGTTGCTATTTGCAAACACGCTATTACAAATGTGCTCATATGTAACATTAGCCACATTAACAATTAATAAATATTGCTTAATTTTGATTGGTTTGCATGTGTCGATTTTATATGTTCTATCACATTTGTCGCACAAAACAAAACTTATATACTGTTAGATAGAAGCAGCATAGAGTTGATTCGTAAAAATAAGAAGGTAAAACCAGTAATTCCCTAAATTAGATGTAAATATATATACAAGGACATTCGAAGCACTTGAATTAAACTAAGGCGATAAGCTGATTTAAATAACTTTCACAGACCACGGTACGTTCAGAAACATGACTTGAGGTGTTAAACAACAGTTGGTTAAGCTTTCTACAATTACTAATTATTATAATCGATTATTTAACCATTGTTTATAAAATCCGTTGCTCTTTTATATCTACGTAACTAACATTGTTAACATTGTTAAAAGACCCTTCGAATGCTATGTTTGTAAAATATTTATAAGCTACATTTCCATTACTTATATTACAAAGAGCTTTGAATTTTTTTTTTAACTTTACTACGGCAAAGTGGTCTTGATCCAATCGACTCCCCCGAGGTGATTTCGAAAAAGTCTACTTGGGCGAACTCATCTTGATCCGATCAACTACCCGAAGTGATTTCGACAAAGCCTACTAGGGCGAAGTGACCTTGACCCGATCGACTCTCTGAAATGATTTCGACAAACTCTACTAGGGCAAACTTAACTTGACCCGATCGACTCCCCGAAGTGATTTCGACAAATTCTACTTAGGCAAAGTGTTCTTGATACGATCGACTTCCCGAAGTGATTTCGACAGAGTCTGCTAGGGCGAATTGGTCTTGATCCGACCGACTGCCCGAAGTGATTTCGACAATCTACTAGGGCGAAGTGGTTTTGATCCGATGGGCTCCCCGAAATGATTTCGACAAAGTCTACTAGGGCGAAATGATCTAAATCCAATCGACTCCCCCTAAATGATTTCGGCAAAGTCTACTAGAGCGAAGTGGTCTTGATACGATCGCCTCCCCCAAGTGATTTTGACAAAGTTTACTAGGGCGAAATGGTCTTGATCCGATCGACTCTCCAAACTGATTTCGATAAGGTCACTAGGATGAAGTGGTCTTGATCCGATCGACTCTCGGTAATGATTTCGACAAAGTCTACTAGAGCTAAGTGATCTTGATTCGCTCAACTTCTCAAAGTCGTTTTAATGAATTCTACTAGGGGGAAGTGAAGACGGGGCGTAAATAGGGCGGGGCGTAGAGAGGGCGGGGCGTAAAGAGGGCGGGGCGTAGTGTTGGCGGGGTGTATAGAGGGCGGGGCGCAGAGAGGGCGGAGCGTAGAGAGGGCGGTGCGCAAAGATGGTCAGGCGTAAAGATGGTGAGGCGTAAAGACGGTGGGGCGTAAGGAGAGCGGTCCACAAAGTAGTTCCGTAGGGACTGCAAACCGCTTCTAGTTCTACTATATTTCATGTAAAAGACGATATTATAAATTTGATATATATATATATATATATATATATATATATATAGATGGAAAATATAGTAAAACTAAGTAGGGAAGTAGTGTCCGGAAATGCACTGTTTCAGATATACAGGGTGTTAAAGTTACAAATGAAAAAACTGATTTTCTTCGCTACTCCAACAATTCTCAAAATATTTCAATGAAACTTTATCAGTAGGTTTTGTGTCTAAAAATTAATTCAATATGTTAATTCAGTGGCGGTACATAAGGGTAGCAATGTTCTTTTTCCCCTTCATTTTTCTATGCCACTGATTCAATCTTCATTTTTCAATTTTTTATTAATTCCTTATTAAGTTTTCTTGAAAAAACGCATTATATTTGAATACAAACAATCAACGGTTTCAGAGATAATTAAACTTTAATGAAGGAGTGCATGAATTTCTATTGCAACTATTTGCTACTAAGATTGGACCCTAAAATTTTAGTAGTTGCGAATATGTAAAATGAGTTGTTGCTGTCAATCAAGATGATTGTGGTTTACAACTAAAATTTAATAAAAATGATAGGTATACGTTATCTTTAAATAAGTACTACAAAATTTTTTTTATTAAAATTAACAATTTAATCTAATCAACAGAAATTGCTTATGCTATGATCTTTACAACTTCAAAAACATTATTTATTATAAATTATACATTGGAGCAATTATTCTCTTGTACTTACTGAAGATTGTTCCTCCATAACTACTATTCTTACATTTCTAAGTATGAATTATTTCTAAAATATAATGTTCAATATAAAGGTAGGCCATGAAAACAATACTTGTTTATGTATTTTGACATTAACTATTTAAAACAGAGTAAACATAATATGTATAGTGGTTTTGTAGCAAAAATGAAATATTTTTATAATAAAAGGTGGAATATACATTTGAAGAGTTATCTGACATGCACTTAATATACGAAGAAGCACGATCAAATAGTAGTTTGGCGGTAAGATTATACCCAGAACGCTTTCCTGAAAGAAGAATTCCTTATCGTTTACCGTTTGAAAGTATTCATAGGCAATTCAGGGATGCGGGCAATTTAGTTATAAAAAGAAATGATACGGGTAGACAAAGATATGTGAGAATGATAGTTGTGAAGGAAAATATACTAGATTATGTAAATGAACACTCTTCGGTTAGTACAAGAGGAATAAATACAATATTTCAAATTAGTCAGTCAAGTGTATGGAGAGAATATGGTTATTTTGCGAAATACTTTACTTAACGTGTGTAGGCCTATGGCTGCGTATTGAAATAGTACCGTATGTGGACGTGAATGTTCTGTTTTCATTATGTTGTTAGAGTAGTTCAGTTATTGACTTTGTCTTAAGCAATATTTTGCGTTTTTCGGATTTTGTTAATGTGTTGTGTGCTTTGTATCGAATTTCTATATTGTACGGAAAGGATAAACATGAAGAAACAACAAAATACTCAAAGTTTTCTTGACCCATTCCTTATTAAAAAAATCATGTGCGAATTTTTCTAGTGAGACAGTGACTCAAATTAAGCGCCACGATGAAACTTAAGATATGACTATGAAAATACAACACCAAGCAGAAATCACAAAAAAAAAAACGAAAAATTCAGCGGAATCTACCTTCATCACTACGTTTGTTCCTACTTTCGATCCCGCGAATATTAAGTCAGAATCAAGGGACTTGATCGTAAAAAAATACTTCGCAACACAAAGTTTGTGCCACTATCAAATTTCGTTTTTCCTCAGCGATCATACCTCGTCAAGGGAAAGGAGTACAAACAACAATGGTAAGAAGCCCACAGCGGTTACGTTACACTATCGTGAATGATGCATCTTATTGCGTTCCCTGCATTGCTTTCAGTAAAAAATAAAATGTTCATTTGTAGGAAATAGGCATAATAATTTGAGCACACTATGGGAGATAAGAATGGTGCCTTTACTGTAGATGAAAAAACATCAGATCAAGTAGAAAGCGTGTTACGTTCCAGGATATGAACTAAGGCAATGATTTTATTCGGAATATAGACGAAATAATAATCAATGGCTTATCTTAGTCAAGTAAATTTTAAAAGCAAAACTGGAACGCAACAAGCGTTGAAAAGTCAGAGAATTTTATTTCTATCTATTTAAGTAACAAAGTATTAACGGATGTTTAAACTCTACATACAAAGAAAAAGAGACAAAAATCATTTAACACTATTGTCTATTACCAAAAGTATTGTGGTAATGGAAAAAAGAAACATTTCTCTTCGTGTATATAACTGGAATTAATCGGAGAAGAGGGAAGATAGAAACTTCAATAAATTACTTAACTTTCGAGCGGAATGTGACATTCAATCGAAACATTTGTCTACTGCAGCGAATAAAATACATGTGACCAAATATTTGGAATTAATCAATTAAATATTGCGAAAATGAAATTAGAACCACTTTAATACAGAAAGTTAAAGAAGTTGTACATAAAATAAGTGATCTTTGATTAATATACACCTATAATTAACGAAGAATTTATGGGTTTTGTTGCAATACAACAAGAAACAAACACTGAAGCACTAGCAACAACAATAATGTTAACTATACAGTCTTGGAGGACTGTCCTTAGATAATCTGAGATGGCAAGGTTATGAAGGTGCAGCCGTAATGAGCGGTGTGATCTCTACAATACATCAGCGTATTTGTGCAATGCAAGCGAAAGCAATAGACACACATTGCAAGAGTCATGCGTGAAACTTGGTACTTGTGTACAGTTGTCAGGAAATACCTTTGGTTACAAATATGATAGGATTCATAAAGAACATTGCAAGGACATTTTCTCGATCACGTCAAAGGAAACCTGTCTTAGAAGACTAAATATGTGGATCAAAAAATAATAACACCTATAGATATGAGCTAGAGACTGTATTCCTTTGTGATGACGAGTAAAGTGAAACCATACCAAATGATCTCATAAACAGTCCATATCGTAAAAACACTCTTCGTCAAGGTGGGTAACTCGCATGACTATTCTTAGTATGTATTTAGCTCACTTTTTCACGATATCCAGCACCCTATAACAACTGGAAGTTTTGTTCTCTTCCTCGAATCCAAAAACCGAACGTAAAATGCACATCAACATGGAGAATTTTGATACCATTACACTAAATATTATTGAGACATAATCAGAAACCCAGGAGACAAAAGAGTCAGCTTTAACATTACGAAATAGTGAATCGTTCTACGCCATCTTTTCCAAGGCAGTCACCCTTGCGAGTAGTAATTATGTCGAACCTTCCAAAAAGAGGATTGTTGTGAGAGAACAATATCGGTGCAATATTCCAAGTGAATTCCTCAAACAACATTATGAGCGTAATTTGTTCTATTCCTTAATTGATTACTGTGTAATTGAATGTGTCTCAAGATTTAGCTAAAGCGAGGAACTCCTGCTAATGGTCAATGCTTTGGGCTTTACTATATAGCAAGGATAGATTAAGAAACTACTCACTTATTTCGACAAAGACCATCCAGATAAACTCACATCCACATAAGAATTTACAAAACGACAACATAAATGTGAAAACATTCAGGTATAGACAAATAGCTCTTGCATTTCAGAGAGCAGATTGACGCCGATACGTAAGTCAGTACTTGCACATTAATTCGTTATTGCTTACTATGCGAGTGTTTCGAGTGTTCAAGCATGGCTTTTGACTTTTATATCCATCAGGTATGTTTTCTTTGTCATTATCATCAGGTGTTCAGTCCTGGAACAGGTTAGACGCGTACCCTCATTGTTTCCTAGTCTAAACTAACCTACACACTTCCCTGAAATTTGCACAATTTGTATCTATCACTATCTGAATGCGATAGTCTAATCTCGGTGTACCTCTACCTCTCTTTTCCTACTTTGCTTGTAATATATCCCGTACTATTCCCCAAAAGTGCCTTAGAACATATTTCTGCCCTTCTATTTCTCCTATTTTTCTTTGTTTTCCACCGATATCTTTATTCCTCTACTATTTATATAAAATATTTGTTATTAACTTTGTCTGTCCATGCTATCATCCTCATACATCTAAAACATAACATTCCAAAACTATCTCTTTCTGTCTGCTTTCCCTACTGCTCCTATTTTATATACGTACTGTGCTGTGCTCCACACATAGCTTTGAATAATTTTCTTCTTGTTTCCATGTTTGTTGTCTTTGAACATAGCCGCTGTTTTTTCTTGTTAAATGCAGTGCGGCCACCTTCTAACGTTTTACAATTATATATCCTATTTCCTCGATATTCAATGGTATGTGAAGGGGAAGCGGCTTCGTGGCGTAGTTGGTATGCGTGTGACTACTACGCCCAAGATCCCAAGCTCGAATCCCGACACGGTCCGCTTGAAAAATGTTAGGCGAGCATTTTTCACAAAAATACGCCCTCGTTCGGATGAAAGGTAAAATGGAGGTCCCGTGTGCGAGTGTTGTCATGCACGTTAAAGATATACCTTGCTTGAAACAGCAAGGGTTCGGCAAAATTCAAAATTTCCAGATAAAAAAAAAACTGGCTTTCTGGTCAATGTAGTACCTTTGGGTGGAGCATTGGAAAAATCAAATGTAGGGGTATATGAGGAGGGGTAAGCAGCCTGCGGCTGCCAAGTTCACCCCGCACTTGAGCATTTGTCAAAAATATTTCACAATCAACACCTGTAGTTGTTTATAGTAATCATCAAATCTAAGTACACTTATTTTTTCATCATTAGGTTTTCCGTCTTGCAACTAGTTTGACGAGAACCTTCACTTATTTATGGTCTGAGCTAGCCTACACAGTTCCCTGAAGTTCCCACAACAGCCTATATACAGCTCGGTTCCTTTCTATCGTTTTCTAATTATATGCCCACTTCACCGAGATTCAGTGGTATGTGAAGGGGAGGCGGCTCCGTGGCGTACTACTACGCCCAAGGTCCCAGGTTCGAATGTTAGGCGAACATTTTTAACAAAAATACGCCCTGGTTCGGATGAGAGGTAAGATGGAGGTCCCGTGTGTGAGTGTTGTCACGCACGTTAAAAAAACCTTACCTTGCTTAAAACACCAAAGGTTCGGAAAAATTTAAATTTTTTCAGATAAAAAAAACTCACTTCCTGGACAATGTAGTACCTTCAGGAGGAACATTGGAAAATTGCATATAAGGTATATGATGGGTTAAACAGCCTGTGGCTGCCAAGGATCCCCAACACATATATTTACCGAATTAATAGTTTTCCAGTAAATCCTTTCGCACAATTAACATTAGTTGTGAATATTGCAAGACCAATATCTGTAATTGTTTATAATAATCATCATGTTTAAGTACAGTTATTTTTTTCATCATTATTTTTCCATCTTGGGACAGGTTGGATGCGTACCTCTATTCTGAGCTAACCTACACATTTCCCTGAAATTACCACATTAAAACCACAGCTTCGATGTGGAAAATTCTTATTTCTGCTAACCTTTGATTTATTTGAACCTTTATAAGAACATACAGTACAGTGGCGTGCATATAATATATGCAAAAAGGCAATGCATATATCCTGGAAAAAGTACAAATTTATATGCGTATTTTATATTTTTTTACTTTAATAATACATAATCAAATTTAATTTATATACATTTACATTTTCAATAACGAGTAGTGTATACTAATTTTAATACTTCTATTAACAAATTAATTTATTACAAATATTATTGTCAATATTTCGCTAAAAATGAAAAGGCAAGCGCGCCCAAAATAACCGAATAACTGCATGCACAAGATATTATGAATGATGCAGCGTGTAGGTATACCATAAGAAATCTGAGAAGGCACAAACAGATGACCCTATGCATTCTTGCAGGCATTCATAAGCAGTGCTTTTAGTAGGAAGCGAAAACGTAAATCTTGGTCGCGCATTATCGTTTACCATCGATCGCGATAGTTGCAGACTGGTAGCGACTTGACTAGTCTTGACGCGTCCGCGGAGTAATTCTTTGTGCTGTATTTATTTTATCAATAATACAATATCATATACATAATAAAAAATAATGAAAGCTTCCATTACATGTGTTTGTGAGTGTAGTGCAGATATGAATTGCATTCAGAGACTAAAAACGAATACGTTTAATACTAAAACGTATAACGAAAAACACGTAGTAATTGAAATCGGACGACCTACTCCATCTTTAAAATTACAACAACAGAAAAAGAACACTTCAAGATATTTCAATTGTAAGTTTTATGATAACTATAACTTAGCAACATTTTTTCATGCTAGCACCAAGCGTACAACTTTTATAATAAATTTAGTTCAATAAAGTTACCACATGTTGTAAAAACTCGGTGGGTTTATAATTCGAAAACCATTAATGTAATTTTTAGTGAACACAAAAATCTGATTGAACTCTTCACTGAAATTATCGAAAATCCGATCAATTGGGATTCCGATTTTAAGCAACTTTGAATTTAACTACTTTTTAGCAATAATTAACAGAATTTTTATATAGACTGATGTGCTTTTTAACTTAATACAGTCAAAAGTTGTAGATATTGGGTATTGCCTTAAAAAATTGAAAAGTTTAAACTCTTTGCTGAAAACTAGTTTCTTAGTGATACATATAATCTGTGGTGCCAGGCGTATATACAAGTCAAACTCACATTTGATACTTAAATTGCAGAACTTATGTACAACCATGGTAAGTTTTTTGTTTTTAATTTTTTGCCTACCCTGCATTAACAATCACTGCACGCCACTGATACAGTGTCATAGTTGAATTCCTTATACAATGTACTAAACCGATTCCTGAACTAGAAAATTTAATACGGCTTGGAGATTTGAGTATTACTGTGAACAATAAGGCACAATTAAGTGTACATAATTTGGAACTTCAAGAGGAAGACAAAGAAAGTGGAAATAATTTACTAAAAAGCTCGAGTTTTGGAGACAAAACCTAATCAACCATGATACCAAGAACATTCTTATTTTTGTACAAAAGATATCTGAAAATACGTTGAAACTTATGACACTAATTAGTATGTACAAATACCTATTAACTTGAAAAGTGTTTTCACATTTCGTTTTAGAGATTTCAACAAATTTGAATTTTTTACGCAATTGTTGCTTCACACTTAATATTGAGTAAGTTGTAACTTGTGCAGTGGATTATTTTGGCAAAGAGAGTGCTGCAATAAAAATGGAAGTTTTACACTTGAAGATGATATAGTTTTACAACCATTGGTGCCGAATGCGCATTTCATCTGGCCGTTAGTAAGAGTAGAAACGAATATTCGTCATATGTCGGCTTGTCTTGAGTTCAAAGCGATATTTAGTTCGACCTATGTATGTACATCATCTTTCTCCAATATAAAAATGATTATTTCCCACAGATCTTATTTATGAAAACCTATTAAAAACAACATTTCAAATTCTAAATTTATAATATAAGAAATTCCTCAGGGATCGATTTGGGACTATTGTTATTTAATATACACACACATACACATCAGAACTAAAATTTGCGAGCACATGCGAGACCTCCACAAAATGACAGCGTTCTTGTTTGCTAAAAACATGCATTCAGATACACAAGTCTACTCTAAAGCTTTATTAACTTTTTATCTATTTTTAATTATGAGGTTTAATTATTCATATTTTTTTTAATTAAAACCACATGTAAACAACGTATCACAAGACTGTTATTTACGCATGAAAATGCTATACTTCAGTTAACATATTCTTCCTTTCAAACTAAAAAAAAACAAATATCTGAAATGTATGTTCTATGTTTATTACATTACTGATTTTTTGTATATTTTCCATATCTTGAAAAAGTTTCACAAAAGCCAACGCATGATGTACTCATTTATTTAGGAAATCAAAGTGAAAGTAAACTAATATACTCTCTTCTAAGATAAAAAGCACTACTTTAAATATAAACCACGTTTAAAAATAAACTTCCATAATTTTAGGCCGCCGACAGATGTAACTCATACCGAACTAATAAGTGTTATTTATCTTATAATTACCATAACACAAAAATACTAAAAAATTGGAAATAAATGAAAGTTTCTTGCTCTTTATATAATATTAGATTCAACTTGGTGCGTTTCGTGTAAAATAGAATTTGATTCGCTTCATAGCTTAGGATTCAGTTTTCATGACATGTATGCTTAGATATATTATTACGAGGTAAATGTGCCTGAAAACGTTGGTTCCCAAGAACACCTAACTGACACTAATATACTTTTTCCATATGAAATCCCGTTCAAAAAGAGTCATTTTGGGCTACTTCAGATATGCTATATTTAAAAAATATATTTGTCAGACTTGAACCTAAAACCATTAAATGATACAAGATAATTAAGTAGAATGCAGTAACATCTATAGGACTTCATTCAGCAGCTACATGTAATGAATTTTCAGAAATTTTAGTCGGTCTATTTTTTACCGACTGCACAATAAGATAGGAAACTGTCTCGACACACATCGAAAATTTTAATATGCGATTTCTATTATGATCGAAAATTTTAATTATGAAAAGGTTGAAGATACAAAATAAATTCTAGGTATATTTTTCAGCAGTATAATAAACCAAATGCTAATGCCATTGAAAAATAGGCTTGAGTTGATATTAAACTTTAGCAATTATTTTAGGGAAAATGTTACCAATTTGAGAGTATCCTTAAATTATTCCAAATATTTATGTTAAAATAGGCGTACGAAAAAAAGAAGTCTCAATCAAAGTATTTGTACCAATTATTTAATAATGAAAAAATTCTTCTAAAGCAAGTCATTGCCATCAGTTATACGAGATTTGTGGCTGAAACTGAAAATAGTATAATCAAAGAACCCAAGCGTTTATGATCGAATATTTAACACAAGAAAAAGATCTCACGCATACCTGGTATTATGAAATATAATGGAGCAGAGCTCACCTCACTTCAAGCGATTGTATAAGATTTTGCAGCCTACTTTCGCAGTGTTTACATTGAATTTGACCCGACTTATTACAGCTCCTCAATAAAATCTGTAAATTTTTCTTTGGTTTCTATCAACGTTACACATATCACTGATAAAGAAGTGCAGAAAGCGTTAATTTACTTTAAAAATAAATTTTTTTACCCAAAATTGTACCTTCGTGTGGAGTATTGAGGACGTGGCCGCAAGTGTAGCGGCCCCTACCTGCATTATACTGTAAAAATAAACTCACGAGCGGTCTAGACGGCAGCCCCAATTTTCTTTTAAAAGATTGTGCTTATGTGTTAACGCAATCTCTTTATCTTATTTACAATCTAATCATTTCGAAATCTATCTGCCTCTTAAACAATTTTGCTAAAAAATTTTTAAACAATAATATACAGTCGGACATCGCATATCACCCCATCAGCAAGAATTTATGAAAGGAAGATCTACAACTACGAAATTAGCAATCTTTAAGCAATTCTTATGTGAAAGTGTTGATAACAGAGGTCAGGTGGATGTAATATACTTCAGTAAAGCACTCGACCAATTCGACATAAATATACTGGTCTCAAAACTATCTAACTTTAATTTTAATAAGCCGTTAATTAACCTACTTTCATTCTACTTATTTGGACGTCACCAGCAAGTTAAATATAATAATTTTATTTCTCGACCGTTTCTTCTAACGCCAGAACTCCCTCAAGGCTCCAACCTTGGACCTCTATTATTTTTGATATTTATCAGTGACATAGCGAAAAGTTTAAAGTGCCATAGTCTATTATTTGTAGATAATCTTAGGCTATATGTAGAAATTCAATCAATAAATGACTCCATGCATGGCTGGTGTTTTAAAAACAAACTTTTTTTAAATTCTCAATACGTGCTTAGTATTTTTTTCTCCAAAAAGCAGCATATTCTCACATACCCATATCAGATCAATGGAATTGTACTCAATTGCGCTACGATGGTAATTGATTTGGGCATCACGTTCAAGCATAACATAGGCTTCACAGATCACATTACAAACGCAATACTTAAAGCTACTAAAGCTTATGGGTTTATCTAAAGAAATTGCAGAGATTTCAGTGCATCAACATTAATAGATTTACATTGCTCACTAGTTCGCTCATATTTAGAATATGGATCAATTATATGGTATCCAATTTAAAACGATCATATACAGTGTATAGAAACACTTCATAGAAGATTCTTAAAATTCATATATTGTAAGTCTGAAAGTGAAAATGCTGTCAGGA
Source organism: Platerodrilus igneus (assembly GCA_036346225.1). Taxonomy (NCBI): domain Eukaryota; kingdom Metazoa; phylum Arthropoda; class Insecta; order Coleoptera; family Lycidae; genus Platerodrilus; species Platerodrilus igneus. The sequence continues at coordinate 3,804,142 of JARFIW010000090.1, forward strand.
ATTTTAATCATACACTACTGCTGAACAAGTTTAAATAAAAATCATTGCATATTCGTAGAATATTATCTGCCAACAAATCATTATATAACATTTTACGCAACCACGTCGATTGCCCTTATCTTTTAATGGGCACCCATTTCTTAGTACCACGTTAGAACTCCAGGTAACATATTACTTTTTATACACCACAGCATAAAGCAAATGTATTATTCAACTCGACAATTTCAGTAATGTGCTGGATTTTAATAAAATGATCAATATTATATCGCTATTGTTATTCTTAATAGTCAAACATGTACTAGAACATATATGAACTTTGTAACATCTATTTTCACTATCTAATGAGTAAACACACCTTATTAGGTTATATTATGTAATTTACCTGTAATTGGAGTAACCCGTTGATTAGTGAAATTTAAATAAATAAATAAAATTAAAAAAAGTCAGTCACTGATCAAGAAATTTATTTAAAAAAATAAAAGAGCTTTATATAATGAAATTCAAAACTTCAATATTTTGACCTTTAAGTACAATTTAATGGAAACTATTGCAAGTAATTAACTTCTATGAAAAAATTTTTCACTCTGCTATTGAAAGTGAAGTCCGATCAAATTTCTTTTTAAAGGTTTAAAGTAAAAATTATTTAAGATTTACTATGCCATATGAAAAGTTATTTAAATTGAGGATTACTTAGAATCGTTTACCAATAAATTTTCTTGTTTCCTATTAAATGAGTACTCGATAGACGTCGACAAAAAAATGTGAGTTGGGTGATGCTGTACTTATCATAATGTGCCTACGTTCAATATAACGATTTTGCTATATGTGCCCTGATGATGCCACATAAGACCACTACACGCCGAACAAGGTGCACTTGAGGCATATGCTGAGTGATTCTCCAATAAGTTTTCTTGTTTTCCATTAATTGAAGATTCAATATATATTTACAGGGCGTACCAAAATTGCTGGAAAATAAAGCGACCACATATTGTAACCGTCAAAATAAGTCGATTGGACCCAATTTACCAATGTACCAAAATGTACCGTTTGTCCATGAGAAGAGTTCAAACACAAATTCAGTTGGCCGTGGACACAAAGACAACACTTTTTTTACAAGTGTTCAATGTGAGCTCCACCTTCATTAATGCAGAGTTCAAATTCGACGTATCAAATTGACATGCACCCATCTGAAAACATTATCGTTTTGCCGTAATGCGTTTACAGCATTTTGAATTCTGTTCCACAATTGTTCGAAATTATTAATTTGTATCTTGTACACTTATATTTTTAACGCTCCCCAGATGAAGAAGTCGCAAGGATTTAAGTCAAGAGAATGCCGAGGGCATTGAATGGGTGCTTCGTGGCCTCTACCAATCCATCTACGAGTAAATTGTACATTAAGATACTGTCTTACGACAAGTGCAAAATGAGGTGGTGCACCGTCATTCATGAATTACATGTTTCGACGAACATTAAGGGGTAAGTCTTCTAGTAATTCTGGCAAACTTTCTTGAAGAAATCGAAGGCAACTAGCGCCATCCAAACGATCAGGCAATCGGAATGGTCCAACCATAAAATTTCCAATAACTCCGACCCAAACATTAATTTTAAATTCTCGTTGATAATGTCTACTTTTAATAGCATGTGGATTTTCATCTGCATAAACAAGCTCATTGTACAGGTTCGTCATGTCACGACGTGTAAAACAAAATTCATCAGTAAACAAGATATTAGTGTGGAATCCATTGTCAACTACCCTGCGTTCCCGAACAATTTGTGAAAATTTTAAAAGTGATCCGTGGTTAAGTGACAGTTATTCTTCCACTGGTTGAATGTGGAATGGACGAAATAATTGATCTTTAATGATCCGACTTACGGTGCTTTTTGGAATCTCTATCGATGCAATGTTCTGGTACTGATCTCGGGATTTTCATCAATCATTTGAAGAACAGCATCTTCTGTAATTGGTGTTCGGGCTTGTCGAGATCTTCCAGCGTTAGTTCTGACTGGCTGTAACGTTCCTGTTTCTCGAAGATGTCTTTCCATTCGGGTAAAGCTTTTGTGATTTGATATTCTCCGATTTGCATACTTCTCTTGATACACGCGGACACTTTCGAGGTAGTTACCCTGACAGAATCCAAGAACTAATAACATGGACGCCTGCTCATTAAAAGAGAACTCCATTATGTGCTAGCTGCCAAAATTACACAACAGTAATAGCAATTATAGCCATAACAGTAATTGCGTTGAAGAAAACAGTACAAAAGCAAACCGAAGCGAATAAATTATTGTAACATTTACTGTCAAAAGTGCCAAAAACTAAAGTGATACAATTGTGTTTTATGACGTTCATGTTTATGAATATAGTTTAGCAGTGTTTGAGAAAACATTTTTTTCCTTCGAAACTAAGCGAAATACAGAGTATTTACAAGAGTCAAAAGATGAAGATGATGGGTAAGCCTTTCTGTTAAAAAGTCTTAGAACGGTATTACCACCCATGCGAAAAGTATTACAAAAATTGCGAGGGTAAATGTGATTTTAACCCTTTTACAATTTCGTTTGGATTTCTTTAATTACTGAAAGTAGGGTAATCCTCTAAAATGCACGTTTGCCATATTTCAATAAATTTGTTTCACACATTTCTGAATAGCGTACCAAAATGTGATTTCTTAACGAAACTTTGAACTCTTCTCACGGACATACGGTACATTTTGGTATATAGATAAACTTGGTCCAAACGACTTATTCTGACATCTATAATACGTGGTAGCTATCTTTCCCAGCAATTTCGGGACACCCTGTATATTGATGTGATTGGGAAATCATATAGAAGTCCATGAAACACCATATTCTGTAGTTAAAACCACCCCAAAGCCCAGAAACTTAAATTTTTAAATATTTAATTTCTACCCTGTATAAAATTTCTAGTAACAACCCTGTTATAGTGATTTCTAGTACATAAGTGAAATCTATGTGCTAACTAATGTGTGAATATTCATTCTCTTTAAAGATATCATCTAAAACAAGTTTCTAATGCATTCTATGCAGATTGAAAAGACCGTAAAACGAGTTTTAAAATACGTCCTCTTAAGGAAGTATCAAATATCCTTTTAAACGCGTTACGTATATTCCTGAAAACAATATTTTAAAACCTGCTCTAAAGGGTGCTTTCACTGAAAGTATTTTAATGCAAAACGTGAGTTTAAATAAATTACTCGAATCTTTTTAGATTTCTCCATTTTTGGTGTATTCTTTAAAAGAAGCTACTCTAATTAACAAACAATTTTCTAGATGTTTCTAGGCCAATCTGGTAGCATAAAACTCCGATTGCAAATAAACTTATAAATCATAGACAAATGATAGCTAATCATCATTTAATATAACACAACATGAATAAATATAGATCAATTAAGGTATCGTAGAAAGCAATGAAACAGGAAAGAATCTAAATCAGATAAGGAAAGACGTTTTAATGACCATAAATTATAACCGGGAGCGATAACCAGTTGTCGCTAGTACATGGTTTACATTCATTAATAAGAAATAGTAATATTTTTACGATAGCAATAAATTAAACTGACAGCTAATTAAAATCAAGAAACACACGTAAAAGAATTAAATCATAATTATTATATCACATCCCGAAAAAAGTGTAGAACATTCCGGAATAAAATGGCGTAGAATATCCTTTTGAATAAAAGCCGGTGAAACGATTAAATCGAAGCATTTCATTCACAGTTAGTTAGTTGACATACAAAATCTTTTTAAAAACAAATGGAAATATAAAATGGAACAATGGATTTTCCAAAGCAATGATGGATAAAGTTGTTACGGCATTCCGTGCAGACAAGTAAGAAATGTAAAGTAAGCAAAGAAAATCGCTCGCACCAAATACCGCAACAAAGCAAGGTGACAATCCACAGAATTAATGCCGTACTAGCTGAAAACGTCATAGAGTGGAGTGGATCACACAGAAAGATTGAAAATCTCGGTAAGTAGATTTATTACAAACCATTAGTTAACAAACATGGTATCAAAGGAATATTTACAAAAACAAAACGAACATTTTGTGGCGCCCCGTTAAAACATGATACAAACAAAAATGTCAACTCGCATATAACACAACATAAAAATATACATAAAAATTTAAACAAATATCAGTTAGGAATTATTTCCCAGTCACTTAAAATCTAAATAACAAGAACACGTACTTACACAGTGTTTCCCGCCCAAAATAAATATAAGAAGAATATAAGATATAATATGTATAGTAATACACAGATGTTCACCTGCTCCATACCAAAGTGCACTTCCTAAAAGTAATAGCGTAACCCTAAACTGAATAACCAAGCGTTAAACTTGCACTGGCGTGGTTTTTAAAGAAAAAGAAATTACATTAACTCCGTTTGTGTGCCAAAAAGAAGCAGCTGCCTACCTCGGGTCCCATCGTAGAAAATTCAGAAAGTGTGTGCTTACAATTGTGGACTTCTAGGAAACAATTTCACAGAACTTGACTATGTTTGACTTATAACAACTGAAATAAAGCAATGCCTCTTAAAATAAAGCTTCGTAAGTAACATCGCGATTTTACAATGTCTCTTCACGAGAAAGAACGCTGTATAGAATATGATTTCTTCCGACGCCCAGTCGGTGTATATAGGAAGAGAAAGCCCCAGGTGGTAACGTGTCTTCATTTCAAAAACATTTCCCATCGACAAAATACTTCATGCAAAAGAATTCTAAAAAAATCACCTGCAATAAGTGCAATTAAGAAAGCAAATGGCCTCAAAACAACATAACGACGTCCATAAAATATATCCGTGTGAAAACAACATCTGTTCAAATTGTTATGTATATCTGCAACCCGCCTTGTAGCATTATGTAGTAACCTACATGATGCGTGGCCTATTTGTCATATAAAACCATGGAGATATTTCGATTTACAATACCAGGAACAGATAAGCAGGTGGGCAATTTTTCTTGCTCGCAATTCAAGTTCGAGAACACCTGTATGATAACGGAATGTAGTATTTCGTAGTTACAGTATGAATAAGCAACATTTTAGAGCAAACGCAGTAAACGAATTTATTGAAGAGATGCAGGTGATCAACTTCAGAGAATCCATAAGGCGAGAATCTTCAACTTTTACTAACCAAAGTAAATTAAAATAGAAGAGATTCCAAATATTTAACGCTGTAACTATACTTAATGAGATTTTATAAGAGACTAAATAAGTAATCATATCAATTTAAACGTCAGTCCATACTTATCAATAAATACTTAATATTTATATAAAAGATGCAGAAATAACTCGATTGCGGAAATTGACGCAACAAAATTATTCTAAATGGAAGTAATCTGGAGATGAGGATTATAATCAAAACCTGTTTTAACAAACACATGTATACCTACCGGATTTGATGTTCAAAACGCAAGTATATCTTTATTTAACATCTTTTAAAAGATATTTCGTGATATAATTAGTAGATTACGCTTGCATAAGATTTTTGCGTATAGATATTTTTGTGTAAATAGCTATTGTAATGTTGTTGTAAGATCAAACTCCGATAAAGTTGGACCATTATAAAAGGTTTCTAAATTGATATTTAATCAGTTAACGCTTTCTTCTAAGATAAAAGTTTTCTTTTTGCATTTATCCATAACCAATTTTAATAATCTGTTGATAGTGTGACATACATAAGAAAGTTTGAGGGAGATTATATGCTAATCACTAATAGTTGTGAAATGTTATTATTTTTCAGACTTAAGTTGTAAAATAGCATCGATAGGCTTTAAGATTGATATGCAAGTAATCTTTTTGAACAATGTATGTTAAAGAAATATGTTTGTGAATGTAGCAACTGTTATAATTTGAACGATTGTTTCGAAATATTTTGTTATTAGAATTTTTGTGTTGGAGCTTCCTTGTTTCATTATATTTGACCTACTATTCACAGCAATATATATATATATATATATATATATATATATATTGATGTGATAACGGCCGCACGTTGGAGCACCGCTAAATGAGTGCTGTGACAACGCCTGGCGTTGGACGTCGTTAAGAGTGCTGTGACAACGACCGGCGTTGGACGTAGCTAAAAGTGTGCTGTGATGCAGGTATAGCAAATATTAAAATTTAAAATTACTGACTTAACTTACTTTCTAACTTTTCCTTGCCTGGCTAGTTCAACGAAGGTAATGGAATTTACAAAATGAAATCACACACAGCAATATCGAAAAGCATCAATACAGTCTAAAATATTTTCTCTCATACAAAAGAATATAGAACATGTACAGCATAGTTTCTTTCAATCATAAAATTATTCCTGACAAGTACCTATTTACTTAATTATCGCAAATGTTCCTCACCTAATGTTGTTTACAATTTACAAAACTAAAGTCTGTTCTCTTGTGGATAGTTCACCTGGCTTTTATTCCCACGCTTGTAAAGTTTGTTTGACCAAAAAATCCTTGACAGATAGTTTACTTTAAAAAGTCAAAGTGTTTGTACTCTGATCACAAAGTTTCTGGTAAATATCCTTACACAAAAGTATTATATGATTAAGACTCGTTCTACCTTAAATTCGAATGACAAATTCTCAAATATCAGTTGCAAACAAATAATCAAAAATTAATACTTGTGAAATCCACAAAGCCCTTATCCAATTCGTAATTAACAGTATTAAATACCTTCTGCTTCTATTTTTATATTGACCTCCAAATCCCAGTTTCCAAAATCATCTATATTCGCATAAATCTCCATTTAGAACATCAGTTACCAAAAGTACATCTTTGATTTATTAATTTAACGTAGCTTTGTATCGAAAAACTTTCTCTCTTCATTGTATATTACAAAATCAAATAACTGCAGTTAACAACTTCCATTTTTCAAACTATTTCTATATAAACTCTGCATTTTGACGGCATAATCCATGTTACTTTTACTTGCTTGGCGCTAAATAATAAATTATTACATTGTCGATTAAAAAATTTTTTAGTAATAAAAAACCGAATAGGAAAATATTTAATATTTTTATTGTTCAAAGGTTATGTATGTAGGTGAGAAACGAGTCTATAGAAAATGTATGTATTGGCACAGCATGACAACATAACAGCATTTAGCAGGTGTGACGTATCTATACTAATTCGTAAAACAGACTATAATAAAGGTGTCTCAACAAGAGCGCCGGATTGAATGTATAGAAAAATAATAAAAAAAAATTAACATAGTAAAAGAAGCTACTGGCCTACAGCAATGTGCTAAAGATATCAGTAATGAATTAGCAGTAATGAATTAGACGTATTTTTGAAAATTATTGATCTTAATATGATAGACGAAATTGTAACATTTACAAATATGTACATTGCTCAACTAAGAAATATCGGTACATATTCCAGAGAACGAGACTGTAAAGAAACAACAAAAAGCGAATTTTTGGGTATTCTTTACTTGATTGGTATAAAGAAGTCTCACTTTGCCAATGTGAAGGAAATTTGGACAACTGAAGGAACTGGAATAGAAATTTGTAGAGCAGTAATGAGCTACAAGCGTTTTTTATTTTTGACACGCTGCCTGAGGTTTGACGATAAAACCACAAGAGTAGAAAGACAAAATTGGCGGCCATTCGTACATTTTTTGATGCATTTGTACACAATGGCAAGAAGTACTTCAAATTAGGTGAATATACAACCACTGATGAAATGTTATATCCGTTTAGAGGTCGCTGCAGCTGGGTTCAATATATTCCTAGCAAATCAGCTAAATATGGGATCAAAATGTATGCGTTATGTGATGCTAAAACTTTTTATACCACCAGTTTGGAAATTTACTACGGAAAACAGCCAGATGGTCCATACGTATTATCAAACTCTCCTTTCGACATTGTGAAACTATTAGTTGAACCAATCGAAAATTCTAACAGAAATGTGACGACAGACAATTATTATAAAAGTGTCCTTCTCGCTGACTATTTACTGAAAAAAAAATTACGCTTATTGGAACCTTGAAAAGGAATAAACGTGAAATTCCACCAGAATTTCTTCCCCATAAGAGTAAAGAGATTCAGACCAGTTTATTTGGATTCCAAAAAGACAAAATGATCACTTCTTATGTGTCTCGAAAAAATGCTGCGGTTATATTATTGTCAACATTACATCACACAAATAATATAGATCCCACAACTAAAAAACCACTCGTTATTGTAGATTATAATGCTACGAAAGGTGGTGTTGACACAGTTGACAAAATGTGCTCGACATAATAACTAGACGATGGCCTTGTGCGATTTTTTTCAGTCTTATGAATATAGGCGGAATAAATTCATAAATTTTATATTCTATTGCTAACCAGTCC